>JAJHPC010000015.1:10842183-11574683 GCA_024447665.1 Juncus inflexus | reverse complement strand
GCATAATGATATGGCCTTTTTGCAAATTACTCGTTGATTATAAAACTCGCCCTTTTTAATTTCACTTGAGTTTTAGTATATAGTTATGATTGTGGAAATTTGGATTGTGTAGGATAAGTATAACGAGGCGGAAAAGTTGCTTTGTGAATCGTTGAGCGAGTTTGAAATGAGTTTGATTGAATCGAGTTCAATCGATCCGATTTGGATTGAAGTTTTGGGCGATCCTTTTCTAAGAAGATTTCTGTTGAGGTAATAATCACATTTTCTAATTAATTAAGTTTTGAAATATATATGACATTTTTCGTTTTGTTTGTTGTAGATTTATATTTTGTAGGGCGGCAATTGGGCTGTTCAAAGCGACAAGTGAAAATGACGAGTTTGCCCCTACATGTTACCCTTTATTACCTGAGTCTGTTAAGGCTGAATCTGTAATTTGTCGTGATGCTATTAAGAGATTAGCCTCGTTTTTGGATGTAATTGACCAGTTTAAGGTTTAATCTCTCTTAAATGCGGGGCCCACAAGAAGTTTGTTGGTGTTTTGAAGTGTTGTGAAAAATGACTGTTTGAAGCGAGTTAGTTTCGGTGAGGTTTTATGTAGATTGTGTGTTTGTAGGATATTTATTAGTCATTTGTTATTGTTGGTTCTTGGCCTTTTGGTTTGTTTGTATAATTTCATTTGTGTTGTTTATTTAATTTATTTTGTGAGGAACATCACTGTTGATGTGTGAAATTTGTGATTGTATGTGTTGATGTGTGAAATTTGTGATTGTATGTAGTAAGGCCCATCTCGGTTTGTGAACCTATAAGAATTCAAAAGACAATCAATATGAGCTTTTCTTTTCTATTTTTTGTATAACAGTGCAAACATTCCACATTCAAATTTCCTTTATCAAAAGTTTGGTGGATTGGGGTGAAATGTGGCACTAATTCACTGTTAAAAAGAAAAGAATTACTATGGAATTTGCTGGATTCACATCTTTGTTTGAAGGGCAGACAACCAATGGCTTGTTCCATGCAAAATTGCCACAACACTAACCAGCCTCATCTAGAAGATATCATTACCACCAATGCACTAAATCTCCATCTATATAAACTCCTTCATATCACCCTAACGTTTCCTCCCCTCAACAATCAATATAAACTACACTTTATACGATTAGCCTTTCGAGTATGGCATCTTCAATATACACGAGCTTAACATATGCCCTATTGTACAACATTGCCATTTGTTATGGCACAAGTCACGGTCAACAAGTTTTCACCCAAAAATTAAACGACGCGACTATATCTGGTGCAGGAACTGAAACAACTGGTTGTACTCGCAGTAGCAGTAGTAATAGTAATAGTAATAATAATAGCAATAATGGTAATCAATCCTACAGGAGGATCTTGGTGGGGTAACAATGGAGCTAGTAGAAATGACGGATCTAGTAATTATGATGGTAATGGAAATTGGAGGGGTTTTATGGAAGCTTTGGCGCCAGTAATGGTGGTGGTGTTAATGGCGGCAACAAGGGTGGATATAATCCATGAGAAGTTTACTGTTTTACAAATTAACTAGCTTATATAATGATTGGTGTGTTATGTGATGAGTGTATGGTATTTGGTGATATTTGAGAAGAATGATCTATTCTTAGGTTTAGCAGTACTGTATCAGTACCTCCGGAAATTGCAATGTTAAAATCTACTGAACTTTCACTATATTTTGCCTTGATTTGTTTATTTTTCTTCAATATTTAATCAAATGGGTGTAACTCAAATGGAAACAAAATTCAGAAATTTGATGCTAGAAATTTATGAAAAGTTCTTAACCAGTAAAAACTAAAAACATAACAAAGCATCAGATTGTCACAAAATGCAACACAAACCATACAAAACACCAACAGCAAGTAAACAAATTAATTCAAATTAATATCAAACCAAAATTCCAAAAGTCACAATTTACACGCCATTCTAACTTACTAAAAAAACTCAAAACAAAACCCAATCAATTATTCCCCCCCCCCCAAACCCCAAAACTTATTCTCTCAAATAACAGAATACTTCCCCGTCTGAGCCGATCCGCTCACCTCAATCTGCTCCAAAACCTTCTTCAACTCCGCTTTCGCCTTCTTCACCGAATTCTCACTCTTCCCCTCGATAAACAAGTACAACTTTCTCTCTCCCGGCCCACAAACTCTTCCGGGCGGAACAAACTGCCCGCGCGTCGTAATCGCGGCCCCGGTCCAATCACAAATCGGCCCGATCGTGTCCTTATGCGTGATTCGCCACCTGGCGGGTTGAGATAACCCGTTTATTTCTAACTCAGCCTCATAATGTTCAGGCTGATTCTCAGCCTGAATCCTGGCTAAGTTATGCTGGATGTTTATCGCTGCAGCCAGGGCCACAGCTCTGGCTGTGGCCTCGCTGGCTGCAGGCGAGCCTGCTATTACAGCTGGCAAGCTACCGGGCAGAGTAATTCCGCCCGGTAAGCTAACGGGTCCTGGACCCGTTAGCTGAATCGGCACATTCAAACCCGGAATGTTAACCGTTGGTATAGGACCACTAGAAGACGAAACGGGCTGAGATGTAACAGGTACAGATCCGCCCGTTTTACGAACTTCATCTTCGGAATCCGAGTCCGATTTGTCCGATTCGTAACCGTACTCTTTCATTTGAGCTTTCTTAACGGCTTTTCTCGCGTCGTCTTCTTCTTCGTTGAATTTGAAGCCGGAGCCGCCGTAACCGGTACCATGTACCGTTTCGGTACCTTGCTTCACTTTGGCCATGAATTTTCCGGCTAGAGACCTCAAATCGTCCGGCACGGATTGCTCGGAAAGTTCTAGAGCCTTCAACAAATCGGGCGCGTACCGTTCTTCTTCTTCGGAGATAAAAGTAACGGCCAAACCTTTCCGGCCGGCTCGACCGGTACGGCCAACACGATGCACGTAATCTTCATAATGGTTCGGTACGTCAAAGTTTACAACCAATTCAAGATCTTTCACGTCGAGCCCTCTCGCAGCGACACTTGTCGCGATTAGGAGGTTACACACGTTCGTTTTGAAATCCGTTATTGTTGATTCTCTATCAGTCTGGTCTTTCCCTCCATGTAAAGAAAGACACGGATATCCGTGCTTTAATAATTCCTTAAACAAAGCGTCGCATTTATCTTGTGAATGTACAAAAACGAGAATCTTCCCTTTTTCGTACCACTCACCAAGTAATTCCAACAACCTATTAAACCGGTCCGAATCGGACCGAATCTCAACCAATTGAGTAATATCCTTATTCACAACGCTTCTTCCACCAACTTGAATCTCAACCGGCTTGTTCAAAACCCTTCTAGCCAAAATCTCAACTTGTCTCGGAAAAGTCGCCGAAAATAAAACCGTTTGTCTATCGGGCCGAGTATTTTGCACAATTCTCCCAATTTGGGGCTCAAAACCCATATCAAACATTCGATCCGCTTCATCCATCACCAAATACGTAACCCTTCTCAAATTACTGATTTTGCCACCGCTCGTTGATAAAATATCGATCATTCGGCCCGGCGTGCAAACAACAATCTCACACCCACGTTTCAAATCGCTAATTTGTTGAGCCACGCCCGATCCGCCGTAAACCGCGACGCAATTTACGTTTATGCCCTTGGAAAACTTCTTAATGTCGCTATGAATTTGTTGGACTAATTCGCGAGTTGGAGCCATTACTAAGGCAATCGGGCCTTCGCCTGGAATCACAGGGTTTTGGTCCTTTATGTGTCTTAACATTGGAAGAACAAAAGCTAGGGTTTTGCCCGAGCCGGTTTTGGCGATTCCTATGCAATCTCGACCGCTCATAATCACAGGTAAAGCTTGGGTTTGAATAGGCATCGGTTTCTCAAACCCTAGTTTTTTTAGGGTTTCTAGAAGCTTTGAAGTGAGGCCCGTTTGGACCCAAGTTTTGATCGGTTTTGGCACGTCTTTGCCGTGCACTTTGAGCTCGAGTTGTTTGCGGTATAGTACTACTTCTTCTGAGGGCATTTTGGTAATTTCTTTCGGTTCGATGTAGAATGATTTGCGAAATGGTGGGTAGTTGACTTTTGAGTGGTCAACTATCGCGAGCTTTTCGGCTTTGGTTTTCTTGACCCGTTTGAGGAAATCCTCGTCGTCTTCTTCTTCTTCTTGACCCGCTTCAGTTTCCGAACCCGCATTGGAATCCGTGTCGGAATCCTCGCCTTGCATTATTCGGCCCGTGTTTTTGGTAATTTTCTGATTTTTGGAGGACCCGTTTGCAAAATTACCGACTTTCGATTCGGATTCTTTTTGGGGGTCTTCAATTTGGACTTCTTTTTCAAACTTTTCTACTTCTGGTAAAACCATGGAGTTCATAAACGCATCTAAAGGATCGATTTCTTCTTCTTCTTCTTCTTCTTCTTCTTGTTTATTTTTATCAATTTCCATTTCGCCATTTGAGACAGAAACAGAGTCTCCATTTCCAGAATCAATTACCATCTTACCCTTTTCCTCTTCTTCGTCGGATTCCCCGTCCAAAGTCCAGTTCTTTCCCTTTTCTTCCTCTTCATTTTCTCTCTCTAACTCCTCTTTCTTTCTCTTCAATTCCTGCCATTCTTGCACCCTTCTTCTTCTCTTCTCCATTTCATCTTCCAATTTCTTCTGTTCATCTTGTTCATCTTCTTCATGGGAATTCGGTTTCCTCGATTCCTCTTCTGATTCTCTCTTCCTGCGTTTTCTCTCGCTTTCTCTCTCCTCGCCCCTCTCTGCATCCCTCTTCTTCCTCTCTCTTTCTCTCTCCTTCTCCCTCTCTTTCCTCCTCTTCTCCTCTTTATGCCGCCTCTCCTTCTCTTTCTCCCTCTCGTACTCCTCGAACTCTCTCTGCCTGCGTTTCCTCTCCTTCTCCTTCTCTTTCTCAATCTCTTTCTCTCGCTCGTACTCTTCCAATTCTCTCTCTCTAGCAGCCCGCTTCTCCTTCTCTTTCTCCTTCAACCGGGCTTTCTCCTTCTCATACTCCTCCCTCTCCCTCGCCTTCCTCTCTTCCCTCTCCCTCTCTCTTTCGGAGTCACGGTCTCTGTCTCTGTGCTTCTCCTTCTTGTCTGATCTGTGCCTCTCCTTCTCCTTCTCCTTCTCAGCCTCTTTAACACGGTACTTGTCTCTGTCGCGTCTCGATCGATCTCTGCCATCCTCACTCGACATGACAGTAGAAATTGACAACTCCAAACCTCTAAGGATTAGGGATTGGATTTGGAGAAGGAAGAAAGAGAAGAGAGTGTAAATTGCCAATCGCGAATTTGAGAGAGAAATCAGGAAGAGAAAGAGAAAGAACCCTAGAAAGATACGAAGCCGGTGGTGTTTTGAGGAAGAAAGAAAGGAAGGAAAAGGAAAGGAACGAAAAATGGAAACGAGGTCGATCAACTATTGGGCCGAATATCATATTGGGCCTATATTTAGTCATTGGTAATACCGATTCTATGTATAATTTGTATTGAACGTTTTCTAAGTCTGTCAAATAAAATTGAGACGGTAATAATTCGTCAATTTGGCCAATTGTTCTGAATAATTCATTATATAAATTATGTAAATACAAACTTTTTATTTAGAAATAATTCGAAAAGTATTATTATTTTAAAAATTCGTAAAATCCGGGTCGAATTTTTCTCTTGTCAAAAATTCGTCAATGAATGCGAATTATTGAAATGGAGACACGAATTTAGCGTTTTTTGAATTATTCGGAAAATACGTGTTTAATACGTGAATTATTCGTGAATTAACCAATTATGATTGGGCCCAATAATAGTTTCATTTATTAGATTATAAAATACAGCCCAGCCCATATTTAGTTCAGAACTCAGACAAGTAATTTCAAGCATCTAAACAGGGTTGCAGGATTTCAATCGTATGTGGTTGCAAATTCAAATCTGTGGTTGTACTACAATTCTTGGTATGCATGACAACATTTTCAAGTTTTTAAGTTGCAGAGATTCAAAATTTGGTATTTCAGTTCTCCATTCTAGGATTTCATGTCTCAGTTGTGGAACTCATAAAACCCAAAAAAGAAAGAGAAGAAACATATTGGAATTACAAGTACACATTCTAAACAACTAGTAGGACATTGACAATCCAAACAAGCACAAGAAGTAAAGATAAATCTTACCTTTTTCCCCTACACAATAAGTAAAGATAATCTTACGTATCCTAACTTAGTCTCTCAAGAAAACACCAAAACAGCCCTTGATCATTTATGTGGCTCAACACTCAACACTTGCTAATTTTTCTCTCTACTCATCATACAATACAACAATCTCAAAATACAAACCAAAACTACCACCGTTTTTCTCCTAGCCAAACCCACCTTAATATCAAATAAACAACATTAATTCCCTCTTCACATCACTCATAATTATCATCGATCCAGTCGCCATAAATCCACAACCCCTTTCTTTCCCACTCATCAAAATTCCAAACTGAGAAACCATACTAAAAATCAAATATAACAACATTAATTCCCTATTCTTTCTCACTCATAATTATCATCGATCCAATCGCCATAAATCCTGCTAATCTTATCGGGTCCCCTCCACTTTTGCACCACTCTCTGAGCCCTCTCCACTCTCTGACTCACGATCGGCTGCAACCGAGTATTACCAACGTGATATCCCTCATTGTGAGGGACCAAACTGGAAGATTGCGAAACAGGAATATTCTCCCCTTGTGATTTTACGGAAACGCCCCCGGCTTGTTTGGAGGAATCCGGCGAGGGTTCTTCGCCAGTCTCGGAGTCTCCGTATTTGTGCAATTCTAAAATCATTATTATTTTAAAAAAATAATTGTGTTTGTACATAAAATATAATTTGGTTTTTTGTAATTTATTCCCAATCTAACAACGATAAAATCGAGTAATGTTAAGGTTACTAATGAGGGATAAATGCACATTTAGTCTGTCCTCGTGCTTTAATTGGTTTGCAGTTTAGTCCTTGTACTATTGATTTGAACCTTTTGGTCCTTGCACTTTATGAAAATGTGAATGATTAGTCCTTATTAAGGACTAACCGTATACAATTGTGTAAAATACAAGGGCCAAAAAGTTCAAATAAATAGTAAGTACATGGACTAAATTGCAATTCAATTAAAGTACATGGACAAACTAACGGTGCATTTATCCCTTAAAAATTCAACTAATTAGAATTTACTACCAATTCAACAACAATCAAACCAACTTAAACTAATAATAATAATAATTTCGTCAAAAAATAATAGTAATAGTAATAATAGTAATAGTAATAATAACTATAACTATAATTATAACAATAATAATAACAATTTCCTCAAAGAAAAAATAACAAAAATAATAATAATAATTTCCTCAGAGAAAAAATAACAAAAATAATATTAATAATTTTCTCAAAAACATAATAATCATAATAATAAGTTTTAAAAAAATTACCAGCGGATCCATGAGCAAAATGACACTTGCTCCCAAAGGGACAATACCCAGTCATCTCCCACTTATTACAAATCCTGGTCTTCCAATTCGACGGCTTCTGACCCGTTCCAGCCGGACTCTGACCCGCCACGCCAACGGCCGCACCGGATCCCGCTCCCACGCTCGGACTCAGACTGATCGCCACGCTCTCTCTCGCCTTCGACTGTTCATCGTGTAAAAACGTGCACGATTCGCCGTACGGACAGCCTTCATCCGTGTAGAACTTTTTACAGTGGCGCCCTTTGTAATTTCGAACACCTTCTCCCCCGATTTGGGATGTGGTGAGGATTGGGATTGAGTGTTCTTCTCTCGGGGCTTCGAATTGAGGGATTTGGATCTGTAATTCGTCGGATTTTTGATCTTGTTGCGCTTGGGCGAGGATTTCTTGCCAATTTGGGGGAGGTTTGCGGAGTTCTTCCATTCCGTGAGCGAAATTGCAGTTGGTGATGTAAGGACAGGTTCCGGCTCGGAATTTGCAGCAGAGCTTCGTTTTGAAGAACATTTTGCCGATGGCGCGCGATTTGGAGACCGAACTGGAGGAGGAATCGGAGCGGGATTTCTTGTTGGGCGGTGGCTCGCTTGAGGAATTAGGGTTAGGGTTTTGGTCGGAGCCGGGCCAGGAGCGGTAGTCGTCCTCTGTGGCCCACATCGGGCCGGCGTCGGGGACGATTGTTATCGCGCTGCTGCCGTAATCCATTGCTGGATTGAGAGAGAAATGGAGTTTAGATTTGGGGAATGTGATGAGGTGAGATATGAGGAATTTGATATGGAGATAGATGAATACAAAGGGGAACAAAAAGCTGAAGAATAATAATAATAATTCAGTTAATTTGAAAAGATTTGGAGATGGAAAATCGAAGAGGGAATCAAATTAGATAGGAATGATTTCAGTTTATTTGAAAAGAAATTGAAAATGGAAAATTGGAGAAAAGGGAAACAAACTTTATCCTTCGTTAATTTAAGACAGGTTTTGTTCGGGTAAGAAAGGCGGCGTAAAGAAGAAGAAGGAACAAACAAAATCAGATTATTACTAGGCCTAATTAATTAAGATGAGAGTTAGAATTATCAGTTTGGCCTTTTTTTAGCGTTATGGGCCCGTATAGAGATTTTTTCTTCTTTTCTTTTTTACAGGCTGATGATATAAATAAATAAACAGAATATATTGTAATCCTAAAATTTGTGATTATTTTCCGGTACATGACTAATTTTACAACATAAAAAAAATATAAATACACAATGCATCTTAATTCTTATATTTAAATATTAATTAATACCTATATTAGAATACCACAATTAGATGTCAAAATATCATTGAGTAAAACAAATACCAAAAAAGAAAAATAATGGGGTGAGAGAGGCTCGAACTCTCGACCTCAGGATTACTCAATAGCTATGAGACCTACGCGCTAGCCAACTGCGCCACCACCCCTCTGTGAGATTCGATGAACCTCACCTTACAGATATCACCATCTTCATCTAATATTAGGCCCAATAAACTATTCTCATTCAGTCCTCTCCTCTAATCTAAGCCCAAACAGTCTCTCTGTAGAACGAGAATATGACGTGGCGTCATTCTACTGGCTTATCTGGTCAAAGGAGTGATGTGATTGGTGGAAAGTGAGCTTGCGAATTGTCGGGTCGTGAAAGGGACTGCCTCTCTTTTGCATCCCCACCCCTAAATATTTCCAAACTGTCCAAATCGTTGTATGTTTGAATCGAAGTGCTCTCAGTTTGGAAATATTCATTATGTGCATGCAAAGAATCAGAAGGGATCTGCACGACTCTCAAAGCAGGGGGGGTGCCCGGAATTCGCGCGCGGCACTCCACTCTCTCACAATTCCCCATGTAAACCATGTTTGCTATCTCCTTCCTGCTTCCTCTTCTCAAAATCCAACTGTGTAACATGAGAGTTGAACTTGTAGTATTTGACTCGTTATGTGAGTGTACACAGAGATGAGGTGAGAGGGGATGAGGGTGGATGCCATATGGCCGACAGGCTGCACTGTGCCTTAACATTTTGACACCCAGGCCGCACGTGGAATGGAATCATCAACTGTCTCTCCATTTGAGCTGACTGGAAGCTTGTTGATTGATGTGATCAGTTGACTCTGTTTGGAGGTCAAGAATGGAGGGGCGAGAAGAGGGAGAGAGAGAAAACGGGCGGTTCTTGCGGGAGGAGAGGCTCGGCGTTCAATAACTCTGCCGGCGTTCTTTCATTCATTACTCCCATCATCTCATTCCACGTTTCATGCAATGCAATGAGAGAGAGAGAGTTAAAGGAGATTCAAATGGCTTATGATACGGAGTTTTTTCTTTTCAGCATTATTTTCAAAAATAATTCAGCAAATAGTACTGTTTCGAACAAAATTATCTAACTAGCACTACCGTCAGTCATGGTGGCGGTAGAGGGTGAATGGCTTATGATACGGAGTTTTTTCTTTTCAGCATTATTTTCAAAAATAATTCAGCAAATAGTACTGTTTCGAACAAAATTATCTAACTAGCACTACCGCCAGTCATGGTGGCGGTAGAGACCCTCTACCGCCAATGCAAGTGGCGGCGGTAGTGCCTAATTTTTAAAATTTTCCGGTCAACGGCCTTAAACAGGATAATTAGATACAAATTAGTCTCTACCGCCAGGCCATCTGACGGTAATGGCAATGTTGTAATTTTTTTTTCATTTATTTTTGTAAACGGGTTGTAAACGGGGAGAGAAAATAAGAAAATACACACTACCGCCACTCCCTCTGGTGGTAGTCGTTAATTAACTAATTTAACAGTAATTTAGTCTGTTTAAGGACGAGTTAAAATTTCGCTGATAAGATCAAGGAAAATAGACACAACCACCAGAGGGCTTGGCGGTAGTGACTCACTACCGCCAGAAAGCCTGCCAGTAGTGCTAGATATTTAATTATTTTTATATGGGTGCTAGTTAGTTAATTTTTTTTGGTACAGATGCTATTTTGAAAAAAAAAGTTTATAATATGAACTGTTAGATTGAGTATTAAAATAAATAAAGGAAATACATTTTTGCTATCTTTTTTGTAATTTATTTTTTAAATGAATTAAGGAAGGAGAGGAATCGAAGAGTACTTAATTATTTCATTTAGAACGGAAATTCATGTTGTGTTGTAATAAATCTAGTTATTCAATAGTACTGTACTGTGCATAATTTAGAATGATATACTTCACCTCGTGCGATTGATTTTAGAAAAAAGAAATGAAAAGAATGATACTTCAGACAGGATTAAAAAATTAAAATGTGCATCTATTACTATATATTAGCAATCATAAGCTAGTAGTATTTCATTTTAGAGGAGGATATTTTATATGGAGAATTTCTTCAACACACCAAAATAAATTTCATTCTCCCGATTCATTTGATCGTACGGTTTTAATTCATGTTTATAATATATATATAAGAGTTTATGAACATACTATACATTTTTTGAATTATTACATACTATATTTTCTTAATTAAGAACATACAAAAATTTGAACTACAAGTTAATTAATGTATCAGATTCCCAATGACAAATGATTGATTTACTTAAATTATTTGTGTGTTTTTGATTATTGGACTGCAATAATATTTAAGCTGAAAACATTTTAAATCTCAAGCGCAGACTTAATTTGTTGATTAGTTAATATTCAATTCAAACTGTCATCTGTTTGCAAATAATTTTATTTTCTTTACTTGGTTGATTCATATTTTCTTAGAAGTACGACTTTGTTGCGTTCATTCATGTAATAAATAAAACATACGCATAATTAACGCCCTTAAAAAGCATTGACCTAAATCTAATATATACATGTAAAAGTTTATGTAAAATTTATTTCGATAAGGTTTTTTAAGGATGATTTAGGATAAACGCGTGACACACATCTTTTCTTCCTATATTCACCTAAACCAACCTTTCGGACATAATTTTGAACATGTCATGACATGATGCACAGAGAGAGAGAAACAAATAGACAGAGAAAGAGAGGTTAGAACATATAATAATTAATTAACAACTGGCTAATATTAAAATAAACAAAGTAAACTAGGGTTAAGACATGGGTTATGAGTTAGGACAACAAGAGTTAAGGGTGTATTAAGTGGGTTGCATGTGAAGCTTAAGATGCACTTTGCATTGCACCGCACCTAGCTCTATATATATTAAGTCTCATTCGGATCGGTTTTACATCTACCCGTTTCGCTACACGATCCATTGTCATATCATTCTTGAAATGCATATTAAATAGTAAAGTGGATTCGGATTTAATTATAAGAATCCAAATAGTAAAGCCTTGTTTTGGGGTCAAATGAAATGAGGCATAGTGATCCGAACTTTTCTCTCATTCTCTAATATTTTATGCATTCTATCAACTTCAAGGCATCATCACCTCTCTCTCTTTCTCTCTCTAGCTATGAAGAAGCAACCTCTCAAACCCTACCTTTCTCCCCTCTCTCTTTCTTTCTCTCTCTGCATTGCAATTTGCAGTCTCTAGCTAATGATCTATACATCCTCTCCCTTTTCTCTTCTTCTTATTTATTCCACCACAAATTCTTAAAATATATAACCTTCTTTTTCCTCTTTTTTATTTTTCCTTTTTCTTTCCCAAACTCACAAGCTCCACCATCAAATCCTTTCTTTATTCCACCCCAAAAATATTACAAAACTCCGAATTAAATAACCAAAAAAACCAAGAAAAAAAAACTCCAAAACAGATCCCCACCAATCCAATCCATCATATCTTAATTATAATTTTCCCTTCCCATTTACTGTTCTAATCATTATTATTTTCCATAATTTATTGCATCCCACCACTTCAACCTCAATATTATTTGATTTCCTTCCCCTATTTCATGGCTGGTTTAGATCTTGGCCCTTCCTCTCACTTCTTCCACCACCAACTCTCTCAACAGCAGCAAGACCCTAACTCCAATTCCCCTCACCCCACCTCCTCTGACAATCAACCTGGAAACGAGCTGATCGTTCGGCGGCCACGTGGCAGACCGGCCGGATCCAAAAACAAACCTAAACCGCCAGTCATCATCACGCGTGAAAGCGCCAACGCTCTTAGAGCCCACATCCTTGAAGTGGGAGCCGGCTGTGATGTCTTTTCCGCCCTCTCAGCCTATGCGAGGCGCCGCCAGCGAGGCGTTTGCGTCCTTTCTGCAGCCGGATCGGTGACTGACGTCACAATCCGTCAGCCCACTTCTGTCACCTCACCAGGAGCTCCAGTCGCAGCTCTTCAGGGGAGATTTGAGATCCTCTCCCTCTCAGGATCCTTCCTTCCACCACCAGCTCCGCCTGGCGCCACCAGCTTGGCCGCGTTTCTCGCCGGAGGTCAAGGTCAGGTGGTTGGTGGTGCAGTGGCCGGACCACTTATAGCTGTTGGGCCGGTTGTGATAGTGGCAGCTTCTTTTACGAACGTGGCTTATGAGAGACTGCCATTAGAGGAGGCAGAAGAGGAAGTGCAACCACCGCCACTTGGCATGGGGAGGAATAATCTTCAAGACAATGACGAGGATCAGAACAACAATGGAGGAGAGAACGGGAATAATGGAGGAGTCCAGTTTGAGACGGGGAGTATGCCGTTCTTTAACATGCCACCAGGAATGATGCCGCATATGCCGACGGACAGTCATGGTGGAGCCACGTGGCCTCCAGGCAGGCCCTTCTAGATTGACAAATGCATTGATGATATGGATGGTGAGAAGAAAGAATGACTGGCTTGGATGTGTGTTGAAACTTCAAGGTGTGTGCGATTTAGAAGCTTAATTAGAGAGGTTAGGGATTTTCATTGTTTGTTTGAAGTGTTTCTTGTACAAGTTCTTACTCTCTCTTGTTTCTCTCTTTATCTTTTCTCTTTCTCTCTCGCTTGTTCTTGATTTGCGGATGTGAATGTTGAACTGTGGGATTTCTATTTGTTTAATTTGGTAACATAAACTTTGATTTGGTGAGTTCAAAATTCATATTATAATGGTTTGGATTATTTTATGTTGGATACACTGTTACTAGTGGATTTTGGAATTATAACCTTTATTCAACTTTACTAATTAATTTATACACTAAACGTCTAATCTTATGGTTCTTCATTTGTTCTTTTATTTCATTTTCTTTCTTAGGTTTAGGTCAAAAAAACAAAATTTAGGTCAAGGAAATACACTGTTGCATCTTCTGTTGTTTATGATGGAAAAAGTAATTTTAGTTTAATCCTCTATATGGAGATTTAGTTCCAATTTTTATTTAGGATAACAAAATCTACTTATATTTTGTGCTATAAGATTTCTGAAATCGAGTTAATTATAAAGACAATTTCTTCAATTAAGGATATATATAAATACATCAAAGTTCATATCATTTGCCATATAAAAAATATATACATGACAAACTGGATATGAAACCGAATTGAGGAAACTCTTTCTAATAAATTGACATGATTTCCTTTAAAATACTTAACCTACATCCCTATATTTTGATAGGAAAATTATAACTATGCTTGTGTAATAGAACTTTCACTGTTCACTTTAGGGTTTACGGTCCCCTTCAATAATACCAAAAGAAGAAATATAGTTACCTTGAACATTACCATAATAAGAATTTCCTCATTTACATCATAGTTTGTCTTAAATTTCATAATTATTTTAAGTAGTTTGCATACATCAAAAACTATTTTTCAATAGAGAAAATATTCTCAACTCCCGCTTAAACACTTCATAAACACCACCCAACATATTTTTATACTTTTTTAATTTTTCATTATACTTTTATGTAAATCTATTTTATCTTTTCATATGTCAATTATACAATTTTCTAATATTATAAATTTTCAAAGTGACAATATGTTCTTATATTTATGTTGCATACTATTTATATATTCAATGTATTTTTATAACAATGTGCATTTTCATGATCTCCTTACTGCTTAAATGAATTATACAGTGCTGGCGGCACATAAACCGAGATGCATACCGGGTTCTTTTTTTTTATGTTCATGTTCATACCGAGTTCCTTTTCAATTGTACATATTTTAGAAAACAAGTAGGGAACCAATTGCATTATTCAAATTCTATTTGTCAATTGTATTATTTCATCTTTTTTATTATATTATTCATCATTTTGAAAACCTTTAGCAGGGAATGAGTTACATATTTTTTAATTATATTATTCAATGCATGAGAGAAGACAGTTCAGTCATATGTTCTTTTCCAAAAGGAGAGAGAAAAATATTACAAACATATTCTAAGTTTATATATTTTTTTCACTTCTTTAATAAAGAGTGTTGCTGTGATTCGAGAACCTAAAGAGCATTCCTTACTAATTAATTAGTTAGTGGGCTGTTAAACAATATATAGCTTTCATCTTACAGTCTATATTGTACTAATTGTCTAATAATAATTAGTGTATTTTAATTTTCTATAAGAAAACATATGCTCTTAGATTTCAAGTTCTTTTTTGTCTCTATCGTTTCATAGTACCATCGAGGTACTATATATGTTTTTTTTTTTTTTGAAAGCGCAGCCGAAGAGGTACTATATATGCTAATATATCGAATATTATCTATCTTTGATTATTTAGGACAATACATACGACTTAGTAATAACGATCTTTTATTTAAAAAATAATAATAATGATCATTTTATTTGATCTTGTTGTGGTCTTGACCATTACAATAGTACTTGGTACGAACATGTACATTAGTTAAAGAATTACAATTTTTCTTCAATGAATATTTCCACGTTTTGTTTTATTTTCATATTTTTTTTGAAAGAACCGTCTAAATTCATAATGAGATCTCTTATTCTTGTTTTTATTTTCTTTTCTCCTTTTGAGTCTATGCGGTTGCCTGATGAGATTAACAAATTTCACTAAATAAAAGTGCAGTAACAATGTTCTCCCAAAGAAAAAGTAAATTTTATTTTATTTTATCATATCTAATTCTTCACTTGAATACTTCGTTAATCTACTTGTTTGGTTGTTTAGGCTCCTTATATCCCCCTTTTCTATTTTTCATGGAAGGGAGTAGCTAGGCTTAAAGTCCTTTGATTTTAGTTTTGGTTTACAAGGAATAGTTTTGTATAAAAAAAAATACACATATATATATATATATATATATATATATATATATCCCATTTTAATGATATTACGAACACATCAGTTTAACTGAACTTGGCATTTCTTTCTTTTTTGTGGATGATTGACAAAAAAAAATTAATACATAAATAGGAAAAATTAATTCAAAGTGCAAGGCTAGCTAGGTCAGGAGATCATCTGAACAAAGAAAAATTCATTGAGGGTTCTTTTCAGGACAGAGTTTCTTTTCATCAGTTCGTTTTTCTCAAGCTATTTGAATTTCTTAAGTTATAATTGGAAAAATTTGAAGATGACTTTTACTTGTACAGATGTACTGTGTATCATCATTGAAATAGCAAGCACAAAGGAATATACAACGCAAAACTTATTTGATTTCTTTATTTATTTTCATACATATATGGGCTGAATTGAAAGCGAAAAAGATTAAGTAGGCCCATCTGAATTACATTGCACCGGGCCGCATAACAAATGTTATCAATTATATGAATATGAATACGAAAACTGATTTTATTTCTAGGAGAATAGATACTTCTGCTTTTTAAAAATGAAATTGTAAAAGTTTTAAGTATTTTAGTACTTGCTTTTGTATTTATATGGGCAAAACAGTACAATTAATTTAATCACTGTTTGGCATTGAAATGAACATGACATGTCAAAACTAAACAAATAAACAATAAAACATGTGGAACCCATCAAATTAACATCCTAAACATAAATACAACTCTGTACATTTATACTGTTTACCTATTTAATTATCAAACTTAAGCTATTGACCAAACTTATTTCTAGTCTTGAAAAATGTTGATTTTTTTTTCATGTTTGAACATTCTTTTCAGAAGGAAATGTTTGAACATCATTTAATGACTTTTCCCCTTTCTTGTGCCATACTAATCTCAAGCTTATCAAAACATCAGCCATTTATTAGTCTCTAAGTCTAAACATCATTTTCTTAATCTGAAATTATCTGCAATTAAGTCAACTAGATGGATTTCAGGACAGATTTTCATGACTTTGATTATACACTAGTCAAACACTTCACAATCACAAAACCACATTGTTATCCAAATCAATCCTCAAATAATTAAACAAATTGAAGGCTAATTTGTAACAACAAAATTGATAAAAATGATGAAAACAACACACCAAACATCCTTACATAAATTACATATAGAAGTTCTTACAGTCCATATAAACAACACAAATCGCTCCACATGGACAAAAAAAAGGAAAAAAAAAATTCAAAATAGAGATGGGTTTATTCGACGAATTCAAGAGAAATTGGGATTTCTCTCAGAGGAAAACATATCATCACTCTATGCAAATTTGAAGTATATAATCATAGCCTCCTCTGTTTACAAAAAAAATATAATTTTCCACTGGAGATTTTACTCATTTAACTGCTAGTCTTTTGGTCCACACTTGGCGATGCCTGTATGACAAAATCAACATACAAACACATAAATAAGAAAGTATATTTGAAATTTATTCATAATTAATAGTAAATTAATGTACAAACTAATTACTCCAATAGAAGTAACAAAGTTACAAACTGCACACTTGACAGATCTGGCTCCGTACTGATACATTAACAACATATGGCAATTCCCACAATTCACATGTGCCACCTGATTTGCTACAAAAATACATAAATAAAAAACTAATTAACACTCTAAACCTCAATAGAACATGAGAATAAAAATGATACATTATGATAATTATATTAAACCTTCTAGAGCTAAGTTTACAGTATGGCAACATGAACATTGTACACTCGTAGCTCCTCGTATGTACATTAATAATGTATGGCACCCTCCACATACTAATTGCGCCATTTCTGTACCTATTTTACCATCATATTAATTTAATAAACATACATTATACTACTAATAGTAATATATAACTACTTAATTAAGTATACTAACTCAATATAATTACTCAGTCAGACCAACTTAACAGTCTTTTTTTTTAACAATCAGATTATAATAACAACGATGATAATCTAATATTATCTTTTCATCGTGTAACTATGTCTCATCAAGAATAATAAAAAAATATAATAATATTAATAAGATAAAATTTAATATATAAATACCAGGAGGAGGAACAGGAGTTACAGCACTACAAACAGCACAACAAACAGAAGCAGCTCCAATTGGATATAACAGAAGATTTCTACAGCCTGAACAAACTAACTGACTTTGCCCACCTAATTATTTTAAGAAAATCACTTTAGTTTTAATATATTTTTCAAAATTATTTACGAAAATAAATTGAAAGATATATACCATTTGAAGGAGGAGTTAAAGGAACAGGAGGAGATGGATATGGAGCCAAAGGGACTGGCATTGCCTTCATAAAAAAATTCACTTTAGCCCTCCAAATATTATATATTAAGAGCTAGAATTGAATTAGGAGTCTCTAATTCTTCAATTCTCAGAGCTCTGTGTCAATAAAGAAACAAAATTATCAGGGAAGAGTGAAGAAAAAAGAAAAGCGAACTTCAGTCTCGCCTTACATTTTCATGGTATTGAGGTGGGACAAATTAAACAGAGAATATTACTTGATATTAGGTTAAAAAATTCAGAAATATTTGAAAAATTAAGAGAAATTGAAATGAAGAGAGAAGCAGAATGAGAGAACCTCTTCACATAATATGGATTAGAGATGAAAGTGCAAAGCACTGCAAAATCCTTCAGATTAGTTCATTTAACAATTCATCTAATTAATGCTCTCTTTTCTTTGTGTTTATTTTGTTTATTTTTCTTTTTATCTCTTCTTTTTCTTTTTGCTAATGGAGAATAATAGGTTGAGCTCTCAACCTCAGTGGTCTGTTTATATATAGAAATTATTAAAAAGCAAAAGGACATTTGGATAATGTTTTGCTTTATTAATAAATTACTTTTACAATTTACCCTCAAAATTTTATTGTGCAACTATTTACTTTTTTAGATTTGGTACAAAAAATGCTCATAATACGTCATATGAACACTCAAACTTTTGATTTGATATTAAAATTTTGGAATTTTTCATCAAGAAAAATATGAAATATTCCTTTTTCATCATGTCGCACTCGGTAAAAACGAAAAATAAATAAAATAACAAAAATAAATGAGAGCGATATTTGCTTACGCCATTATACGTCAAATCTCAAATATGTAATATCAGTAATTAACTTAAGCAACAATATTCAATATACAAAATTTTTGCACTAATTTAAAAATCTACTAAATCAAAACTCAGAAGTATTTATGGCACTGGCATTGTACTTTGTAGATCTGTATTTTTTGCACAAGTATTTATTTGTATACCTTTTTTTAACCAATATATACCCTTTTTTATATATGGGCCTTATCTGAATAGTTAATGCACGTGAGTTCTTGGCGCGTCAAAACCAAAAGGCGTTCATTAGAGGTTGTGGCACTTCCACGTGTGCACAAATGACTGGTTCATAATGACCAGTCAGAAAGTGGGCCCCACTCTACAGAACATCATCCTCGAGTTGCATTATTTTTTGGTCAGATTCTTTCTATTATGTTTTCTAGTCTATTATGTCAATATTCTTTGTTATAGATATTCTTTTATGAAGTATTAAATGCATAATAGTATACACGTTCTGCTTATACAATTTCGTGATAAATGTGGCAATAAATTTTATATCACGTACATTTTCACTATCGTAAGAAAAATATGATAATAGATTTAAAGGATTTCTTTTTTGAGGCATCTCTATTAAATAAAATATAAGTTTTTATACAGACCGAGCTTGAACAATAAAATTGAAGTCACAAACCACAAAGAGAAAAAGATGAAAAACACTAAAAACAGATTGATGTTGATAGATTGATGCATGAGATTTGAATTTTGAACACGATAGAACAGTAATTATTATCCGATGAGATTGGTCATTGAGGATATGTATAGTGAATAAGTAAATAAAATAATTGAAAAATTAAGGTTATCGGTGGCCACGCGATGCAAGATATTCATGATAGCCGAAATAATATCGAAAGGGACTCTGTTGTTACTTTATTTTAGCACCAAATGAGCTCCAAATTAGGTCATTTTCTACACAAGTCAAGGTATACATTTACAACAATATCCTTCGTTCTTTCACGTAATTATTTCATGTTTATCACATAAAGCGTAAGAAAAATGGAGTCAAAATTGGTCTTTCTCAATGCAATTGGAGCTGTTGATAATTTGAAATAATGATAACTCAATTTGGTGGAACTAAATGGACCTCTAACTAATTATTATCTTCTCCTAAAGTCTATTATATGGCCCTACTTGATCATTTTGGGACCCCAATCAATTCATGATAAAATTTCTGTTGGCTTTCTTTTCAAAGATGCTGTTATGTCCTAATGCCAGGTCTCCATATATATTGTTTTAGCAAGGTTTACGTAAGGGGGAAAAAAATAAGATCAAAAGAATTAAGAATCCAATTTTTTTTTTCCTAGTTGTCAAATTCCTGTATATAAATGTGATACAATTCTAGTAAAAAAAATAAATTTTGAATTTTGTTGTAATTCATACCAGTCACGATATGTCGCCGAAAAGTAAGTCGATTACTAATGATCGATGATTAGTCGGATGTCAGTCTCTCATCATCCCGATTAGGTCATGTCAATTGTGTCGTTCAAACCGAGTTTGACCGACTTTGACTCGACTTTGGGCCGACATGATAAAAAAAATATTTTTGTTTGGCTATATTTGTTGTATGTTATTTCAACTTTGAATTATGGTATATATATTTTGATTGAATTGTTTGAATTATGATTATTTTTATATTTATGTTTATGTTTTATTGTTATATTTTAAATTAAAAAAAAATATTATCGATAACTTATAGTGCATTAGTTGGGGAAAAAATGTCTAAAAGTCAAATCCGACGTTAACCAACGTGCTTCTGATTAGTCGTTGATTAGTCACCATATAACTAATCAGTAAAATTTTCGACCGAAGTGATCCAATGTCCGACATTTATAACACTAACTCATACCCAAACTGACTAGTAACAACAGTAAAATTTCTCATAAAACTAAGAAATCGATTTAGAGGGACCACGATTTTGTTTGAATGCGAGGGGTTTTTCCCCGCATTCTTGTGTGGGTCCATCATGAGCATCCAAATCTATTGTCATTCCATGTTATTTCTCACTTATAAAATCTACATAACTTGGGTTATAACTAAGGTCCAAAAGATTCGAGTTTGAGCGAGTTAGACCCAGTTTGAACTCGATTCAGAACTCAAATCGAGCTGGCTTAACTCGAAATTGCTATACAGTTTTGAGATGGAAAGTCGAACTCGAACTCAACTCAATTCTAGCTCGAATCAACTCGGCTCGACTCGGTATGTGCTCGAAATAGCTCCGTTACCAAAATATATAGATCGACTCGAAACCATATTAAGTTCAACTTGACTCAAAATATGTAATTCATGGACTGGCATAACTCGAAATAATTTCGAGTTAATTCTAAAGAGCTGATCCAGCTCGAACTCAACTTGACTTATTTTCAAGCTGGCTCGACTCAACTCGAAATCAACTCTTAATAATTGTATTTTTTTTTTTTTTTTTTGCAATTACTAGAAATCATATAGCATGGACCGAATCTGTAGAATAATATCCGGATCTTAAACCACGTCCACACATTAATCTTTCACACTTCAAATCAGTCCCTAATATCTCATTACGATTCCCGATCCCTTGTGATCAAAATGTGCGTGTGGTGTATGCAGCAATCCTACATTGTAATTTAATCCCCTCAGAAAGTTGACTCGCTACACAGGCCACATGAATAGCAAAGCCACATCAAATCAGAACAAATTGCCAAAAAATACTTTTGGTTAATTATTTGAATCATGATTGTGATTTGATCTCTAATCTCTCTCTTATTTGTTTGAATTCTTTTTTTTACCTCAGATTGAAACAGAATGTGTAGCGAGTCATATGACTCGCTACACAGAGTGCCACAGGAAAAGGACACAGAAATCAGATAAGTTGTTCTTCTGTGCTGAGTTAGATTAAGAGTTTGAGTTAAATTTAAGATTCAAAACATTTGGTAAAATAAACAAAAAAAAAATACAAAATAAATGAATTGGGTTAAAATTGGCCGGCACGAATATCGCGATCCAAACGGTCGGCATTAAGAGTGCCTGGAAGCTCTCTGAAATCTTCATTAAATATTGAATATGCACTGCACAAAAATAATAATAATAATTATATCAAATTAATAATATTGTAATTTTCAGCATAAAAAAGGTACTTTACATATATTTGGATTGTTACGATAGAAAAGAAAGAACAAAGAGTGAGAAAATAATTGAATTTATTTACCTAAGTTCGCCATGTTGCCTTCTTCCAAGATTTAATAATATAAGTAAGAAGCCTGTACCTATTATCTGTATACATTTTTTATATAAATCGCCAAATTAGTAATCATATTATTATTGAGAAATTAATGCATAATAATATACAAAATGCATAAAAAGAAAAAGAAAGAGTAACTTACGTATAAAGGGCCCAAACCGTATTTCTGTGCAATTGGTGCGAGTAAAAACCAAAGAATAATGCAAATCCATGCTTTTAAACTTATTGAGAAAATTACTATCAACACAATATCTATTCACAAAATATATCATGTTAATTAATACCAAGAAATATAAAGTGTTTCTTCATAATGAACTTATAGGGATTTTTCCACTTCTAAACAACTTAAATTATTAATACAAGTGTTTAGAAGAATACCAAATATAACATTCCCTCTTTGGCTGTTCTTTTTAACACACACCCTTATAAAATAAATAATTTGCAAAAAAATATTTTAAAAAATTTTGTATGTAGAAAAATTGAAGATTAATGGACAACTACACCTATTTTCTTTTTATACATCATACATATTTGGAACAAATAACTATAAAGTTTCTAATATATTTTTTTAACAAAAAAAGAAACATGACATTTTTTAAATATAAAAAAATATATGAAAATGAATGGAGAATAGTTTTTGTTAGAACCAAAAAAAAAACTTTTTCCTATATTTTTTATAAAAGATGGCTAGAGAACATCTTCATACATTTTTAGTAGAATTAATTTAATTTCATTCTTTTTAGCTTTTCGGTATATTATATTTTCTATATATTAAATTTCTGGATTTCCTTTTGAAATCAAATTACTTATAATAGAAATAAATTAGAAATTTTTATAGCGTTTTGTTCAAAATATGAAACATAAAAAAAAAGTAGTTTTTCTTTTTTTTTTTTTTTATGTAAAAAAGTTTAAAGTACTTTTTAAAAAATATTATCTTATGAAGGAGCATAGTGAAAATCGTCCTCTCATATTTGGATTTGTTCTAAACAATTGTGCATTTTTGGCATAAAAAATATTAGGTCCTTTAGAAGTGGAAAAAGTCCTAATTTATATTTATTGAAATATTTAAAAAAAACCTGGGATTCTCAATTTGTTGCGAAGAAATGTGAAGAGTTTTCTTTTCCATCTGCTTGTTGTTTGAGGCACTTCAAATTTCTAAAATAAAATAAAAAACCAAGATTTTTTTTTTATTTTAACTTTCAGGGATGAAATCACAATTTGGTTGAAACTGAAGGATTAAAGTGAAAAATACCGACCAATTCTTCTTCATCAGAATCTGAATCTTCATCACGGAGATGCTTAGCTGGCGGATTCGGCATCACTGCTACTGTCAAACAATCTATTCAAACCAAAAAATATTTGAAAAATTGATCATTACTTGTGATTTTACTCAATTAAATCAATCTGAAAGTTCGATTGATTCATATTTCATTCAATTATATCATGAATTGTTATTTTATTTTATTCAATTATACCGCCATGAGAGAGCTTAACAACGGATTCTTCTTCAAATTCATCATCACTTTTCTTATCAAGCAGAGTTTTTCCACGCAAAATCAACTTCAGCCGATCTGACGGCAGATTTCTACTCGACCCAATTCGTTTCCTCAATTCTCCCACCTAATTTTCAAATTTCACGAAATTGCACAAAATCCCAACAAATCACAAACCAAAAAACAGAAAAAAAAAAAGATTTATCAAATTAAGAGAATTGATTACCTTAATGGAGGGAGGGAGAGAGAGGGAGAAAGGGCGAGAAGGTCCGATTGATCGGACGGTAATCAGCACTTGTTCTTCTTCATCTGACATTGTTGATTGTTCGTACTTCTGCTGATTTTCAATCAATTGATTGAAAAATTGATCTTCCAGCAAAAAATTGTCGCACAAAATAGAGAAATTCTCTCTCTTTTAGTGGAATTAAATGGATTAATTGCAAAGTTTTATAATTTGTTTCGGATTTTGCGATGGATTTAACAAAGAGGGAAGAAATCAAATGAGAAAAAAGAAAGAAATTGAAATTCTGGATTTATAGAGAGTTCGGATTATACAAACCTGGAATTCAAATCAGTATAACTAATTGGGAAATGAAATCTCGGTTTATTACAACCAGGAATTCATTGATTATACACAATATGAGATTTAATATTCGGGATTTTAATAATCTGATAATTCATTTATACAATACAATCCGAGAATTGAAATTTGAGATGTGTGAGAATTCATTTTACACGAGCCGGAAAAAAAGAGCATCCTATTATAATACGCCGATTATTTATACAATCACCGAAATTAATTACAGGAGGTCATATTTCAAATTTCAAGCAAAAAACTTCAGATTTAAAAATCCTTTTAATTTTAAGATTTCTCAAAATTTTTAAATCCTTTTAATTTTAAGATTTCTCAAAATTTTCCTATTAGGCGGATTTGATTTTTTACCTCATATGACGGTAATTAATTACAGGAGGTCATATTTCAAATTTCAAGTAACAAACTAATCAATCTTATTTATATTGATTAGTTTATTATTGAACAAAATATCACATTATTAAACAACTAATAAAATTGAACAAAATCCTGTCATTGAACAAAATTGAAAAAACAAAGACACCTTTTCTTTTCAATCTCCATAACTCTACTTGTACACAAATTAAAAAAACAATCACCATAAACTCATAAATTTCACAAACTCAGAAATTTCTGATTTCGGTGTGAAAAGCAAGTTGACAGATTGAGTTAATTATATTTGCTGCTGTAAATAGTAGATAAAAGGATTATTTTTTTTTTAAAGATATAGGATACACTAATAAATAGTATGGAGGCTCACTCATTGAGTCATATATTGAAGCATATGTGGTGCATATGGCCGCATATTCCGAATATTTACACCGGGAGAATTTAATTTACTGTACAATAGTCGGGATATGAAATCTTGGATTGTTAAATTTCGAGAATCTAGCGACACAATCTGAGTCTGAGAGTTGAATTTTGGATTCTAACAAACTCAGTATTTATTTTATACAATATGAGATTTAAATTTCATATTACAAATATTTTTCTGCATTATGCTTAATTTTTTTTTAAATTCCTTCATTTTTTTTGAAAATTAATGAATAATTGATGTATCGTAAAAGAGGGAGAACTTCAAACAATCGCTTGATGTTTGTTCTCTTTAAGGTGAGTTCATATGCTCTTACCTAAATTTTTAAATCAATCATGTTAAGTACGAAATTCGAACCTCTTACTTATGAATAGATGAAGTTAGTACCATGATCACTAAGCTAATCTAGTGATGGTAAATAATTGATGTACCGTAACTCCAAGGCCTCTTAATAAACTTTGAATTAGTACTATTATTTTAAAGAACATCACACAATTAATTTGCTAAATTGTTAATTATATTTTTCTAGTTTTCTTTGACTAAGCTTGCAATTTTTTTGTTTGGTTACCTTACCTTGCATATTGTAAATTTGCATTTTATTTTATTATTTTTTCAAGTTTTTTTACAATGTAATAATATTTCTAATTAATTTAAATAAGATATTATTTATCCATCAAAATTCTTTTTTTTATCTAATTAATTTTCTTCACTAAATATTGTACTTGCGGATATTTAAAATGAACAAATTATCCAACCCAAAAATTCATCATGCACAACTCAGGATTTAAATTCTCAGATTATATATGCACAACCTGAGTATTCATCAACACACAATCCGAGATTTGAATTCAGTCCATTTCCCATTCAACTCTCTCTCTCAGTCTCTCTCTCTCTCTCTCTCTCTCTCTCTCCCAAAAGGGAAGGGCCGAGTTATCAAGTATACGAGCCCTTTTGGGAATTATTTGCCAAATGTGTCGACTGAAAGGACAGTCTGCAAACAAATGGAGTTGCTTTCAAATGGATGATTTTATCATCTTTGGAAAGAAGGCTCAAAGCAAAAAGAAAATGACTTGTGTTTTATTGGGATGGTATAAATAAACAAAAGGGTTATATCTTATCTTTTGAACCGATTCAGTTAAAACACAACACAAGAAGCTTCTTACGTGTTTCGTATTGCTTTTTTGCTTGGAAATAGATAAAGATTCACAAAATGCTGATATATTTTCTTAATCTGAGTTGAAAAGTCAAGTCTTTTATTTTTGATATTCTCTTTTCAAAGACTAAAAGACACCATTGATGTACTTTGAACTCTGAAAGTCTTCTTTTATTTTAAAGTGATATTGGCTTGAGAAGTCTTGAGTGAAATATCAAATTACTTAGTTGATGAAATCCCATTAAATTTCTGTGATTGGTCAAACATCAATGTTTATTATTTGAAACAGAAAATGACTCTTAAAACACATTAATTAACATGCTGTCTAATTGTTACAGTAACACTTCGATTAAAGTCTGTAGTCGGTACCAACCAAATTGACTGGTATGGTACCAGTTTTGTTAAAAGTACCTTCTTAATTTGAAAATTTTATTGTATGCTTCACTTTCATAACCTTCAAAAATCGATTTTTTCTAAAAAAAATTTGGGTTAGTGAAATTTGGACCCATGAATTGTGATCTCTTAACTAGACTTTGGAATTTTGTGAATGTCTTTTTCTACTTTATGTTTTATTTGATTGATCTCTTTTTTTCACCACCCATTTAGCCGACTATCCAATTAATTTTAACTTTAACTTTATCTTTTTATTTTTTTTAATTTTATTTATTTATTTATTTTTGTTGAATTTAGATTGTGTTTTGTGTAAACGTGTTGTTAATTAGTCAAATTGAGAGACATGTCTTGTCTGCTTTTTAACCAATTGGATAATGACAATATATTCTATACAAAAAGGCTACTCTATATTATATTCTATATACTTTTTAATTTTTGAAAATATGCATGAAAATGAAAGGTAAGTAAAGAAAGAGGGTTTTGATTTGATATTTCATTGAATGTAGAACAATTTTATTTGTTGTTTTCTCTCTTTGGGGATTTGAAAGCCACATATATATTTTTTATTTATTTATTTTCTAAGATTTGATTTGACTATATATTGTGTCATAACTATATATATATTGTATAGTATAGAGTTAAAACATGAGAGATTGATCAGCTTCTTAAAATAGTTCATGAAATGAGAGCACGCAAAGGAAAAGACTCAGAGGTAAATTTCCATTTTATTTCATTAAATTATTGTGTTTTTTAATATACTGTTTTTATTTACTGTTGATATTGAATAGTAATTAATTATTTAATCTTATTTTATTTTAATTTGAATTGTCAGTCTTTTTGGCCATCTATAGTCATGAAAAAATGGCTGAATATTCGGCCAAAATTGCATGATTTTAGTGAAGATGAGTTTGAAACAGAGAGTGATTATGATGATGGTAAAACATAATTTCAAAATTATGCAACTAAATTTATCCATATATATAAAGTATATACTTTTAATCAATAAAATTTACTATAAATATTTTTTTATATTTGCTAAGATGCAAGTGAAAACAGAGAGATTCCTTTCATTGAATTAGAAAGAAGAGAATATTCAGGTATGAAAAACTTGTTTGTTTGTTTTTTTATTTTATGTTATTTTTTATTGTAATTATTTATTTATTTATTTTAGGAATTAAATCAAATAATTATAATATGAGGCCACGCAGAAGAAAATCAGAAACATTTCGCGTTAATTACATAACCAAAAAGGATGTCAGGTTAAACATTATATATTTTCATAAATTCCCAAATTAATATTTTCTATTTCAACAATTATGATAATTTATGTTTTATTAAATTAGGGTTATGATTGGAACTTGGAATATAGCTGGAATAAATCCTTCTGAGGAAATTAATCTTAATGAATGGCTTTGCAGTACACAACTAGCTGATTTATACATTTTAGGGTCAGCTCAAAATATCCACTTTAATTATCTTTTAATTATTTTTAATTATTATTTTTTAAAATTTAACGTGCAGATTTCAAGAAGTGGTACCATTAAATGCCGGAAATGTGTTGGGAGCAGAAGATAAAAGACCCATTTCAAAATGGGAAACCCTAATTCGTTCAACCCTAAATAATAATAATAAATCTCAAAACCCTAATAATAAATCTTTTCATAAAAGCTACAGCGCTCCTCCTTCCCCTAATAATGAGAATAATAATACGAAAAAAATTCTTAAAAATACACTAAAAAATGATATAAAACACGAGCCAAATGATATATTGGACTGGCCCGAATATTCCTTAGACACGCCGGTACGAACCGGTACGAAACTCAGACGCGTCTCAACTGGACTCAATCTCAATTTATCGCTAAAAGCAGGTCTAAACGTAAAAAGAGTTTATCACAGTTCTGGAAATCTTAACATGTTATGGTCAGAACAAGAAGAAAATCTCGATTTTCTCAACTCAATTGAAGATTTTTCTTCCGATAAAGTTTCGGAAGAAGAGGGACTAAATTGCGAAACGAGAAAAATGAGGGGTGAGTATGTAAAAATTGTTGGAAAACAAATGGTGGGCATTTATATTTCGGTTTGGGTTTGTAGGAAATTTAGAAGGCATGTTAATAATTTGGAAGTTTCGTCTGTTGGAGTTGGATTAATGGGTTATATGGGCAATAAGGTATATTTAATTAACATTATTAAATAATTTCGTTATTTTGTAATTATTTCTTTTTATCTTTTTTGTGTTTTTTAGGGTTCAGTGAGTATAAATATGTCTTTCTTTCAGACAAAGACATTATACTAAACCCTAACAAAAAAATTTCCAACATTCACTCCAATAAAATAATTACGTTTTTACCCTTGTGAAGTTTTAAATTATCATCATTACTAATGTTATTATTCTTAATTTTTTGTTTTATTTTTTTAGGGTTCAGTGAGTATAAGTATGTCTTTCTTTCAGACAAGACTGTGTTTTGTTTGTTCACATTTAACGTCGGGTCATAAAAGGGGGGACCAACAAAAGAGAAATTCGGACGTGTATGAGATTTTACAAAGGACTCGTTTTTCTTCTTTGTTGGATTCTCAAAAGCCTTTGTTAATCCCTTCTCATGAGTAAGTTTTATTATTATCTCGTATTAACATATTTTATTTATCATAATGTTTAGGATTTATGATGATTATTTATGTGTGAATTAAATGCAGTCGTATATTTTGGTTTGGGGATTTGAATTACCGGTTAGAAATGCCGGATTCTCAAGTCCGATATTTTGTCGCTCTAAATCAGTGGGATTTACTCTTGAACTCTGACCAGGTACTTATATATATATATACATTTATTCTTATATATTTATTAAATTTTTTATGTGGTGAAAAGCTAAGGAAAGAGCTGAAGACTGGAAACACATTTGAAGGGTGGAAAGAGGGAGAAATTAATTTTGCGCCGACTTATAAATATGAAATAAATTCAGAAAAATATGTTGGTGAAATTTATAAAGAAGGCGAGAAAAAAAGAACCCCAGCTTGGTAAAATTTTAATAATATTATTATCACCTTATGTATTAATCTCAACTAAATAAATAAATAAAGTTTGTTTATTATTTTTTGTATTTAGGTGTGATAGGATATTATGGAGTGGGAAGGGAATTAAACAACTTTCTTATTGGAGCTCCAATCTGAGACTATCGGATCATCGACCCGTTAGTGCTTTGTTTACTGTGGAATTGGAGGTTTTTGATCAAAGGAAGCTTGAGAGAGTTTTGAATTTCACTAATGCTGGGTCATGAATAAAATAATTATAATAATAATAGTATAATGTGGAATGAATATAGTTTGATGTTGCACATTTTTGACTGTGTGTATTGTAACACGAAATGGAGTTTTGAATAAGATAAGGGGAAGTATGCGCAAATTGTTTGGAAAATGGGATTTTAATATGTTTTATTTTATCAGCTTTAAGTTTTTAGACAAATTGTTTAAAGCATGAGTTACTGGTGTATTTTAAATAAAAAATACTTATTTTTGATAATTTAAAAATCATGAATGTGAGAAGATCCAGGATTCTGAATCCTTGATTTGAAAGCCGGAACAGGTCTTGTCTGAGTTTTCCACTTGACTCGACCAGCACGACAATAATAATACACTTACGAATGAATCTACCCAGAATTCCAACCACCATTAAAACTTCTCTTCTTTACACGTCTTGCAAGAAGCGATTGATTAAAGAACCAATTAACTACATGTTAAGGATGATTCATGATATTTTAATTGTTTCAATGGTAATATCTATTTTGGGTCGTAGATTAAGAATTAGACTAATTCTATGGGACAAAATAGACTAGTTAAAAATGACTAGAACATGGGCCAAAAGCCCAAAACCAAAAGTGGTATTTTCAGAGAATTCAGAATGCATTGAACATAGGATCCCCCTTCATGCTGATTGTTGGCACCGTCAAGCTTAATTTTTTTTTTCTACTTCTATTATTTTGTGTGTGTTTGTTATCGTATAAAACCCGACTTCTTTTCTTAGTTTTTTTGTGTTGAGATTGAGATGATGCAAATATGTTATGTGTTGAGCTGGTATTATCGAAACCGTAAACCTTGAGGTGCAAACAGCAAACACAAAAAAAATTTATTTACAAACAAAATGCTGGAAGAACATGCAAATAGGATATAAATTTATAATAATAATTAACTAGAATCTATACATTTGTTAAAAAACCAAAAATAAAAGAGTTCTCATAATTCACTTGTTTTATTTCACTCCGCCTATTATCTGCTTCCTACATGTGCTTGTCACAAATTATATTTTTTTATATGTCCATTCTATCATTGTATATACTTATTATGTTTTTTCATATGTTCACAATTTTTTAATATCAATATATTTTTCAGTATGCATTTTATACCTTTCTGGTTGTTGCCGGTGCTAGCGGCCCAAAAACTAGCGGTGCATATCCGGTCCCTTCCTAGAAATTCTTTCTATTGACTATTTGTATCCAATGTAACAAATAACTCACGTCATTAAAAATTAAAAAAGCATGTATACTACAAAAATGCTTTCAAAAAATAGGATTTGTTCATTAAAATAGAAAATGAAATATTAACTTTCAAGCTAAATTAAGACAAACAATATCAACAACGATCTGAATAATTAGAATTTTGAACTATAACAAACATTATTCATAAAACAAATGCATTTCTCCGTTATTTCAGATTAAAAGTTCATATTTACATATTTTCCATATATCAAAGCATTACATCCGTATGGTGTAAAGTCAACATTATTATAGACAATAGCTGAATTGATGAAATCATTACCGTCTTGTTTTATTTGACCGGGTCTGACTTGACAATTTTTTTTATTGAATAATGCATGAATATACATATGACGAATCTCAAATTACTGATTATGATTGATCTGTCCGCATCTTAAACGAGTCCAGCAATTGATGCCTTCCTGCAAACAAAAACACGTAGCATTACATTAACTTTAAATCGGATTTGCAACAAAATATAAAACAAAAAAATGGTGAAAATAATATATATTTTTTTGAATTTTTTAAGTAAGGAGGATTATTTGAAAGAAAGAAAGAAAAAAAGATTATTCTTGACGAGTATCTAATCCTCAATCTCTTGATTAGTGAGATGATGTTTTTATTGCTTGAGCTAGCAAATTTTAACGAAAATAAATACTTTGAGTTGCCTAAGAAGTTCTTTTCTTTTTTGAACCATGTTGCGGGATCCCGCGTGAATGACAAACTCAATTATTAATAATTTATTCTCTTGAAACCCTATTCAAATTTTAAATAGAAATTAATTATTAGCTTCTCAAAAATATATACACTTGTAAGTCCGATACCAACAAACATGATATTTGCCACCCAACCCCAATAGATAATTTGGCAGTAAATATAAGGTTCAGGTTGAGGAATCACCAAGGATGTAGCTATAATTTGAACGAGACCTAAATTTACAAAAGAATATATACGCATTCCCCATGATAATTTCTTCGAAGCTCGTTCAGGTTCACAAAGCAACATATAAAAAAACGCATAAAAATCTATCAAGCAAGAACTAAGGCTTAGAAATAAGCCGAATGTACGCAAATACGATGCCTCATAACTTTTGAGACGAAGAATGAAGTAAACATGCAAAATTATCAACCATACGAACTCAATAGATGTGACATCAGGCATATGTTGTTCCTGCTTTCCAAAGAAAAAATAAATAAGGAAAAGTTATTACTTTTGCTAAATGAAATATATGGTAAATGAGATAGCGGTTGGACAAATGGGTGATTTTTTGAGGATAAATTATGTATCTTAGATCGTTGCACGAAAGGTGGTCACGATATAAAATTAGAAAGAAGAAATTTGTATAAAACAATATATATTTTAGAAGAAAACGGGCCAACAACCTAAAAACTGCATTCCTCAACGAATTAACACAAATACAACAAACTCATTGACTTACCTTAGCTCCTCGTGGGCGACTTCAACATGATAAAAGATGTAGACAAACTGCTGGCAATAGTCACACACACTAGAATCAATCATTATGTTCAATAGAAGAGTGGATGACCTTGAGGCACAAGAACTTGACCTAATTGACCTAATTGGTAGACAATTCACTTGGAATAGCAAAAAACCACCTTCAGCAAGCTAGATAGATATTTACAAAGAAAGCAATATTACAAAAGCTACTTGGATGATAGGGGTCTTGAATAAGGGAGAAGAGGTCTGAAGGCTGGGACAATAAGAGCAAAACTTAAGACGAGCATTAAAAGAGCTCATATATTATCATGCTAACACCGAGGAAATAAATGGAAGCAAAGAGCCACAACCAAATGGTTCCAAGAACGAGATCAAAACATCAAGTAATTCCACAAAATAGCATCGTCCAACAGACAATACAACACGATACAAGAGCAATGGCAACACAATTACATGGCAAGCACAAATAGCTGGGAAATTCTACAACTTCTTGAAAAAACACTCCGGGAGGATCCATAACATTCAAAGCGCAGATAACACAACTTCTGGAATCTATGATCCAAAGAGCAATCATCTAAGAGATAGGACAGTAATTTACCGAAGAAGATATCGAGGAAGAAGTCTTTGATCTATCAGAAGGGAAAGTCTCTGTGCAAGTTGGTTCCTATCTGAATTCTATCAACATTATTAGTAACAATAAACATGACCTACTGTGACTTTTCAAGGACTTTGAGCAAAACAAATTAGAATTATGGAGAATAAATAAGGCACAAAGAAGCTTAGTTCCTAAAACAAAGCAAGCAAGATTCATATAGAACAAACAGTGCTATACAAAGTGAATTTCACGGAAGTATTTGATACAGTAATCTGACAATTCCTTCAATTGATAATGGAAAAAAGGGGGTTCCCCAGCAATTTGGTCGAATGGGTGTGCAACATTCTCACCTCATCTAGCTCAACAATAAAAATAAATGGAGAATTGCAACCTTTCTTCTTTCATAAAAAAAGGCTTAAGGAAAAGAGACTCCATGTCCCCTCTGCTATTCAACTTAGTAGGAGAGTCCCTACAAACGTTAATCAGATTCACCAAGTCGGTAGCTCCACAACCACAAAAAATGCAAGCAAGAGCAATACAATATGTAGATGACACTACAATAATTGCAGAAGCAAATCGGGTGAACTTGCAGCTTATAGAATACGCACTTAAATGCTTCGCAAAAGCATCCGGACTACAAATAAATAACTACAAACCGTCCTTCACGCAAATTCAGCTACCACCAAGAAGTGATAAAACGATCAAACATATTCTAAAATGAGGCAGACAAAACTTCCCAATAACATATCTAGCACACCCACTGTCCATAAATAGATAAGACAAAGCCGTCTTTCTACCTATAATGGAACAAATTAGGGAAAAAATAGGCTGATAATCCTCTAAATTCTTGTCAAGAGGTGGAAGACTACCGCTTATAAAGTATAAACCTTGTCCTATCAGTAACCCCTCTATATTGTATGCACGCATTTCTCCTACCCCAATGACTTTTCAAAGAAATTGACAAGCTTAAAAAGAAATTTCTGTGGGGAGGGACAAAGGATTACAAAAAAAGAAAGCATTTCGCGAGCTGGAAAGACAAATGGCATCGAGAAATTAATAATTTCGCAAAAGAATTCCCAGGCCTTTATAGAAGGGCATGAAATAAGCAAATAACCGTGAATTAGAACAAAAGGACCTAAGAGAATTCGAGGATAGACATGATTAGAGAGAATCTTAGGCCATAGATTAGAAACTTGCTTTCGTAATACTAAATATGTAGCAACGTTTTCATATTAATGAAAGTCTTTGTATCCTTATGGGCTATAGCTCAGAAAAAAATTATACCATATATATATATATACAGAGGGGGACTAAAATACATACATAAGTACATGACTTATTTTGCTTACGGATGCATATTTGGTTATAAAAAATTCAAATTCAAATTTCGACTGTACGGATGTAATATATATGTTTTGAATATGTTGTGGATCAACTTTCACAGAAATTTGAATAATATATCATTGCCATCATTTATTATCAAAATATGTATTTATATATTATGATGATATTAGTTCAATCATCAAAAATACATATATATGGGGGTTTTCAAATACTAAGAAAATATAGACGAACTTTAAAAAACTTCCCAATAAATTAGAACTCATATTATGGATTTAAGAACTTTAAATTATTGAACATACCTCCGAAAATATCTCTGAAAATGACCGCGTGGTCTGGCGTCGCTGATTATCTTTTGTCATTATAATAATTAGGATAATACTCGCGCTTTGCGGCGAGTATTTCAATTTTAATAGTTATTTCAATCAAATAATGTATAATTTACAATTATAAAAATTCAAAATTAAAGTTTGTAAATCTATAATACATAAATAAGACTTTTTTTTTGAAATGGCCAAAAAAAAAAAAATTAATTAAGGGAATGACCAAGTTTTAAAAATATTTGCAAAAGTAGCCATTTCGCCCAGCCACCGGGCGAAACACGAGCAGTTTCGCTGCGTTACTGGGCGAAACAGAGCGAATCACGTTACGAGCGAATTTACTTAATAAAACCTGTTTCGCCCAGCAGTTGGGCGAAACAAAGCTTTTTAGTATCGGTTTTTATAAATAACCGTTACAGAATAAACAATTTAGTATCGGTTTTTTAAAATAACCGTTACGAAATAAAACACTTTTAGTATCGGATTTTCGAAATAACCGTTACAGAATGAAGAATTTTAGTATCGGTTTTTATAAATAACCGTTACTTTTAGTATCGGTTTTTATAAATAACCGTTACAGAATAAACACTTTTAGTATCGGTTTTTATAAATAACCGTTACAGAATGAACACTTTTAGTATCGGTTTTTATAAATAACCGTTACAGACTGGTCTTTCGCCCGGTTCTGGGCGAAACATCTTTAAAAAATAAAACTATAAATAATATACTAAAAAATATATCTATAACAAAAAAAATATAAATAAATAATCCTAAACAAGAAAAATAATTTATAAAATAAATATATACATTACCTAAACTACAAAAATTAATTTCAAAAATAAATAATTTCAAAAATAAATATGTACCTAAACTAGAGAAAATATTACAAATTTGCTTGTAATTATTATATTTTCTTCTTCTTCTTCTTCTTCTTTTTCTAACAATATTAACAAAAAAAAAATTTGAAGGATTTTCATAGCATACATTTTTTTTGCTATTATACTGTTGTTTCGCCCGGTGAACCGGCGAAAGACCGGTCTCAGAATCGTTATTTATAAAAACCGATACTAAAAGTGTTCCGTCCGTAACGGTTATTTATAAAAACCGATACTAAAAGTGTTTATTCCGTAACGGTTATTTATAAAAACCGATACTAAAAGTATTCATTCCGTAACGGTTATTTATAAAAACCGATACTAAAATTCTTCATTCCGTAACGGTTATTTCCAAAATCCGATACTAAAAGTGATTATTCCGTAACGGTTATTTTAAAAAACCGATACTAAATTGTTTATTCCGTAACGGTTATTTATAAAAACCGATACTAAAAAGCTTTGTTTCGCCCAACTGCTGGGCGAAACAGGTTTTATTAAGTAAATTCGCTCGTAACGTGATTCGCTCCGTTGAAACTACTCGTGTTTCGCCCGGTGGCTGGGCGAAATGGCTACTTTTGCAAATATTTTTAAAACTTGGCCATTCCCTTAATTAATTTTTTTTTTTGGCCATTTCAAAAAAAAAGTCCATAAATAATACATGAGAATTCAAAATTGTTATTTTTTATTTTCTTATATCATTATGTCTTAACATAATATATTAGCAAAATAAATTAAGTATTGTAATCGAGCTTAGATGAATGCGATCGAAAAAAAATAAAATGCAAGATAATTTATTTCAATTATTTTAGTTGAAACAACATAAGATTAAATAATAGATGATTAACTTTAAAAAAAATAAAAAATAAAAAATAATATTTAATATTATATATAAGAGAAAAATATGTATACTACATAGGAAAAATATGTAAATTACTCATTTTCTTCAAAAATTTATCACCGCTATTTTTCTTATTTTTTTTAGATGTTAAAATAGTATGGATTACACGTATATTATTATGAAACCTATAATACATTAAGTAATATAATATAGTTTTCAATATTCTGAAATTTTATTTGAGATGATAGTTCTCACATATCGGAGATATAACATTGAACATTAATCTAACTAATCATGTGATATTATGATAATAATTTAAATTAAAAGATAAGATTTGATAAAAATTTTGATTCGAGAAGAGGAATAAAAGAATATGATAAGAGCAAATGACATTATCATTTTATTACATGTTCTTTTATATAGTCTGTATTCACATATTTTGTCAAGTAAAAATGAAATTGGAATCATAACAATATGTCTTTATGCGTCATTGTGGTAATAATTTAAATAAAAAGTTAATATGTCAAAAAAAATTGATCCAACGCCCGAGATAAAATTGACAATATCTTAAGAATGCTCAAAGTGAGATGAAAAATAAGGTATAAAGTATAAGTTAGCGAGCATATTATTGTTGTACATCTTCATTCATATAGTCTATATTCACATATTTTAGCATGAAAAAAAATTGGAACCATAACAATATGAAACTCAAAATAAAGTGAAAATTCAAACAAATTTATATTTGATGATTTTAACATAAGAAATAAAATATTCCATTAAGAATTATAATTTTTTAAAGAAGAAAAGAAAATTTATTTATATTTTATTGAGTAAACTCTTCATTAACTATTGATACATGTGATATTGTGGTAATAATTTAAATGAAAATCTAAGATTTAAAAAAAATTGATCGAACGGCCGAAATAAAATTGACAATAGGTCTCTTGAGAATACTCAAAGAGAGATGAAAATAAGCTATAAGGTATAAGTTAATGAGTATATCATCTTTGTACATCTTTTTTTTATAGTGTATATTTACATATTTTAGCAAGAAAAAAAATTAAAACCATAACAATATGGAACTCAAAACAAAGAGAAAATTCTAACAAATTTATGTTTGACGATTTTAACATTAGAAATAAAATATTTCATTAAGAATTATAATTTTTTAAAGAAGAAAAAAAAATTATTTATAATTTAATGAGTGAACACTTTATTAATTATTGGTATTAATAATTGAACATAATTTTGCACCATGATTCATTGAAACCATCTAATTAAGATCTGATGGTCACAAATAAATTCACAACGGTTCTCACTAAATCGGGTATGAAACACAAAACTCCAATTCATCCAATCATTTGCTTATATTGAATAACCACATAAATATTGCCATAAAATATCAATAAGTTTAAAAAAATGAATGACTAAGATTTGATAAAAAAATCTGATCTAATGGTCGAGATTTTGATTATCACTTTGACCAACTGTGAAGAATATATCTCGCATTTAATGCATTTCTAACAGAGTGAAGGCCACCGGTTAAAGAAAAAACTGTGATAGAACCAAACGGTTGTTGTTAGGTTGGTTAGATCATCGTCCAACATGTTTTGGACCGTTTGATTTAGATTGGTCGGCTGATATTATACATTCATGCTGCTCCGGAATACCTCTAGGGTTTTAGTCCCACCGGATATTTCTAGAAAAGGAAGCTCTTTATATAGCTTAGATTCACCGCTTTGCAAACATAACTAGTTTACAAATGAATTAATATGGCGGGCTTTAAGTAAAGAGGTGGGAGTAAATGTATGGGCTTTTCGGCCGAGACAAACGATAAGAAATAATACACAAAAAAGAAAGAAAAAAGAACACAAGGAAGAAATCTTTCAACCAAAAGTAAGAAAGGAACACAAGGGAACTTTTCACGAAAAGATTGTTGAAAAAAAAACTTCTGTACCAATGAATTAGGCCTAATCTGACCGTTCATCTATAAATCGTGCGTTATTCAATTCTTGTACAAATCTTTTACGACCCAAATCTGATGGTGCAACTTTTTTTTTTGCATCTATAATGAATCATTGAATATATTGTATTCAAAATGACTCGCAGCAACGCGCGAGTAGCGCACTAGTTATAACAATTCTTGTACAAATCTTTTACGACCCAAATCTGATGGTGGTGCAACTTTTTTTTTTGCATCTATAATGAATCATAGTCAAAATGACTCGTAGCAATGCGCGAGTAGTGCCAAATTATAAAGTAGTGCCAAATTATAAAAGTTATTCAAGTCTAGACAGTGACAGACTAAAAAGAAAGAATACGGACATGTCCCACCCAAGTCCTTAATCTTCCCCATATAATGAGAAAATCATGGCTCTATTTAGCACACTTAAAAGATCAAAGAAGAATCAAAATTCAGCCGGGAGCACTAAAATTATGAAATCTATAGGTTTCATGGAATTCATCGGTATGTCTGCAATTGTATTAAGCGAGTTAGGGGTCTACCTGGTCCAATCGACTGCCCCTCAAGGATTGATTCTCATCGTAACGTTCTCGTCCCTCCTCCTTAACTTCTTAGGATGTTTCGTCACAATGTTAAAGTTAAAGGTCCCGCAAATATATTTGGCATTATTGATGTTTTTCTGCATGTTAAGTATCTATTCACCAATGGTGGTAGCCTTAATATTAAAGTCGGAAGATCGCAAGAAGTCGGTGAAGGAGTTCGGCATTTCCGTAGCCTGCACCACGACTCTCGCCATTCTCCTCTACCTCATCTCGCTGGTGAGTTATGTTTATTTTTTGTTGTGATTTGATATAGAATTTTTGGTTTTTATAATTCATATTGTTTTTTGATTTGATATATAAAATATGTATATATATTTTTTTTGTAATTGTGTAGAAAATAGAGAAAATGATGGAGGTGAGACGTGGAAGCGGGGGAAGTGGGAGGCGTAGCTCATCGACGACCACCTCGGCTCTCGCGCTGCCAGGAGGTCGCCTGAGACTCGCACTCCCTCCGCCGCCAGCTCCCCATATCATCATCACAATGCCGTCATCAACCTCAAGTTCCTCCTCCAACTCTACATCGGGCGACTCACCGCCTGACCGCCAACTTTCTCTCCCCCCTCCCCAGGTCACTACGATGCCGACGACAACCTCAAGTTTCTCCTCCAACTCTACATCGGGCGACTCACCGCCTGACCGCCAACTTTCTCTCCCCCCTCCCCAGGTCACTACGATGCCGACGACAACCTCAAGTTTCTCCTCCAACTCTACATCGGGCGACTCACCGCCTGACCGCCAACTTTCTCTCCCCCCTCCCCAGGTCACTACGATGCCGACGACAACCTCAAGTTTCTCCTCCAACTCTACATCGGGCGACTCACCGCCTGACCGCCAACTTTCTCTCCCCCCTCCCCAGGTCACTACGATGCCGACGACAACCTCAAGTTTCTCCTCCAACTCTACATCGGGCGACTCACCGCCTGACCGCCAACTTTCTCTCCCCCCTCCCCAGGTCACTACGATGCCGACGACAACCTCAAGTTCCTCCTCCAACTCTACATCGGGCGACTCACCGCCTGACCGCCAACTTTCTCTCCCCCGTCCCCAGGTCACCACGATGCCGCCATCACCCTCTCTGCCTCACATCACCATAACTCCTCACCCTCACTCCACCTCCTCCGACTCCTCCCCCTCTTCTTCGGCTGGGCTCGTCAGGAGGATCCTGCACGCTGGTTGTGGATGTAATTTTGGAAATAATAAGATTAATTAAGGGATTTAGTTGAAGCAATTTTGTGATTTTCTGCAATTTTTCTCTGATTGATGTGGAATTGTTTTTTATTTCAATATATATATATATATATATATATATATATATAGTGTGGATGTAATTTTGGAAATAATAAGATTAATTAAGCGATTTAGTTGAAGAAATTTTGTGACTTTCTGCAATTTTTCTCTGATTGATGTGGAATTGTTTTTTATTTCATTATATATATATATATAATTTCAAAATTATGCAATTAAATCGATCTCTATATAGTATATACTTTAATTAATGAAATTTACTATAAATATTATTTATATTTTGCTAAGCATTATGTATTTGTGTAAACTCCCAAATTAATATTTTTTACTTAAATAATTATAATAATTGTTTATTAAATCAGGGTTATGATTGGAACTTGGACTATATCTGGAATAAATCCTTCTGAAAGTTAATCTAAAAAATACACCAAAAAATGGTAATACAAATAAATAACAAATTCCATTAATATTTCTATTAGCATGTGGATAAACTATATTTATATATTTTTTAATTTACGTACGGTCACTTAAGAACTGTATAGCCTCACTGGTACAGAATCCTTGAAGAGGTACCAGTTTATTCTCACTTGGAAAAATAATCCCAAAGTTAGTTTCATAATCTGATACATTATATGAAATTGGAGGATATCGCGGGGGATATTTTGGTAAATTTTGGTATTCTTCTTCCTTTCTTTTTGCAATTTGGAATCATGCAGTGGCTTTTTTGTAATTTAAGGATAATCCAATGGTCCTTTGGTAAATTTCCCTATTTCTAAATAATTAATTCAAATAATTACCTTCACACTGGCACTGGTAGACAGTTTCACCGCATCCTAAAAGTCCCAAAAAAAATAATAATAATCAAAGTCGAAATAAAATAACTAACAAGGACTAAATTGAAAAATTCCAAGTTTCAAGATTTTAACCTTTATGCCCATAATTTCCGTTTATTTCAAATTTGACTGGAGAAATTAATTTCGTGCCGACTTAAAAATATTAAATAAATTCAGAAAGTCACGTCGGTGAAATTTATAAAGAAGGTGAGGAAAAAAAAACCTCCAGCTTGGCACAATTTTAATCACATTATTGTATTATCACCTTATATATTATTTGTATAAATTTTAATTAAGGGTTATTAATTTGTTTTTATTAACTTAGGTGTGATAGGATATTATGGAGTGGGAAGGGCATTAAACAGCTTTCATATTGAAGCTCTGATTTGAGATTATTGGATTGTCGACCCGTTAGTGCTTTGTTTTATGTGGAATTGGAGGTTTTTTATCAAAGAAATGAAAGAATTTTGAATTTCACTAATTCTGGATCTTAAAGAAGAAGAAGAAGAATAGTATAATGGGGAATTAATATGGAATGAATATACTTTTTTTGCTTTTGGATGAATATAATATGTTTGTGCGCATTTTTGACCGTGTATATTGATGTTTTATTTTATCAGCTTTATGTTTTTAGATGACTTGTTTAAAATGTGAGTTTATACTGTGTATTTTGACTACAAGTATTTATTTTTTGATAGTTTAAAACTATTATACATGCATATGTTGAAATAATTTTACTTATAGTTATAGACTAATTTAGTTCTGTAACCTGTTCCATAAAATAAGTCTTTTTTTAAAATTGTTGATGAAGAAATTGTTTAAAATTCGACTAATTACAGGGGCATGAGTTAAAAAAAGGAAAAAAAAAAACAATCTCCAGTTCAGATCTGCACCATGAAATCTATAGGAAACAAAATCCCGAAGTTCCAAAATCCGGGGTTTCAGATCCTGGATTTTAAATCCGGGTTTTAACAGTTTGATCTTGTCCGAGTTTTCCTTCTCCACTCCAGAAATGAATCTCCTCAGAATTCCAATCGCCATTAACACAAGCTTCACTCTTTCTTCCTCTCAATTTCCCTCAAGTTCAGGTCAGTTCTTCTTATTTCTCTCTTTCATTTTGATCATGAGATTAATTGTTTTTCTCAACTGGGGAGAAGAAAGTAGTAACTGGGGAGAAGATTTAACTTTTTTTTTTTTTTTTTTTTTTTCAATTTTGATGAGATTAAGTGTTTTTTCAATTGGGGAGAAGAAAGAACCAATTGGGGAGGAGATAAAGTGTTTTTTTTTTCAATTGGGAAGAAGAAAGAAGGAATTGGGTAAGAAGATTAACTGTTTTTTCAATTTTCAGATAGATGCAAGTTAGTTTGTAGATCTAGAAGAAACAATAATCTTTCTTCAAAATCTCAACGAATTGAGAAACCAACAATGGAGTTGAAGAGAGATCTGTATCCCTATATAGAACCGTACAGTCATGGATTCTTGAAGGTTTCTGATACCCACACGATTTACTTCGAGCAATCTGGAAAACCTGACGGCTTTGTAAGATTCAAATTCAATCACTAGATTTGAATTTCAAAAGATTTGGTTTGATTGTGGTTTGAATTTCGATTTTTGATTGATTGATCAGCCTGTTCTGTTTCTGCATGGAGGACCTGGAGCTGGAACTTCGCCTAGTAATCGCAGGTTTTTCGATCCGAATTTCTACAGAATCATTTTATTCGATCAGGTTTTGAGTTCTCAAATTCACCATTTTTCAAAAGGATTGATTTTTGATTATTATTATTATTAATAATTATTATTTTTATTTTTAGAGAGGAGCTGGTAAAAGTACACCACATGCATGTTTAGAGGAAAATACGACTTGGGATTTAATTGATGATATAGAAAAGCTTAGAAAACATCTAGATATTCCAGAGTGGCAGGTTCGTAATTTATTAAGTAATTATGAGTAATATTTATTATTATTTTTCTATTTTGTTTTAATTAAATTAATTGCAGGTGTTTGGCGGATCGTGGGGCAGCACATTAGCTCTTACTTATAGTCAATCTCATCCTGACAAGGTTAATTAATTAATTATTATTATTTAATTGTTAGTTATTATTTGCATGTTAATTAATTTGATTTTTATATTTATTTATAGGTTACTGGACTTATTTTAAGAGGAATTTTTATGCTAAGAAAGAAAGAACTTGACTGGTTTTATCAAGGCGGTGCTGCAGCTATCTATCCAGATGGTTATTAAAATTAAATAATTAAATAAATATTAAAATATTAATTCATTTGATTTGATTATTTATTTATTTTATGAAAAATTTAGCATGGGAGCAATTTAGAGATTTAATTCCAGAAAAGGAAAGAGATGATTTTATTGTTGCTTATAATAAAAGACTTACTTCTCCTGATCCTAAAATCCAGGTAATTAATTAAATAATTATATTTATTTTATTATTATTATTATGTTGACATATTTTATTATTTTTTATTAATTTAGTTAGAGGCGGCTAAAAAATGGACGATTTGGGAGTTAATGACAGCTCAGCTTATTCAAAACAAAGATAATATTTTAAGAGGAAACGATAATAAATTCTCACTGGTATAATATTAATATTAATATTTTTAATTAACCTATTTATAAATGTGAATAAAATAATAATTCTATTTTTTTAATTAGGCTTTTGCAAGGATTGAAAATCATTATTTTATAAACAAGGGTTTTCTTCCGAGCGATTCTTACATTTTGGATAATGTTGATAAAATTCGCCATATTAAAACAGTTATTGTGCAGGTACATTATTTAATTTATATATTTAATAAAAATTTACATATATTGGAAATTTAATCAATTTTTTTTATAATTAAAATAGGGGAGATATGATGTGTGCTGTCCGATGATGTCAGCATGGGATCTTCACAAAGCTTGGCCTGAATCAGAACTCAAGGTATCTTCACAAAGCTTTCCTCTAACCATTTTTTATTATTTTTATATATTAGTTTCACATAATTAAAACTATAGATAATTTTTTATTTTTTAAATAGATAATTGCTGATTCTGGACATTCAGCAAATGAAGTGGGTACTGCAGCTGAATTAGTTGCAGCAAATGAGAAGTTCAAACTCTTATTAAATGGCAGTGTTTGAAATTTATTTTATTTTATTTTCATATTAAATGGAAATGTTTGAATTTTTACTTTGATTTTATGACATGTTTTTCTTTTGAATAAATTTCGAGAACTCACAAAACTTAAACATAAATTTAGTCAGTCAAATTAAATAAACATTAAATAACAAACCAACCAAACATCCAATTTACTCGATCAAATTCGAAAATAAAAAAAGATAAATCCAATTTCTCTAAATTCACAAATTAAAACATTAAAATGCGCAAATTCATTTTGCTAATTCATGAATCATGACATTGTTTTTAATTCATTCTTCTAAATTTAGTCTGTCAAATTAAATAAACATTAAACAACAAACAAACCAAACATCCAATTTACTCAGTCAAATTACAAAATTGAAAAACATAAACCCAATTTCTTTAAATTCACAAATTAGAACATAAAAAAAAAAACATAATTTTATTTCGCTAATTCACGCATCGTCACATTGCAAAGCCCGCTTTATATTATGCAATGTGCATGAAACAAGATTAGTCACAGTCTCAATCGACTCCGCTGATAAGTTCACAACAGGCGATTGATTCGCCAAGATCTGAAATCCAACGGTCAGTAACGACCCACCTTCAAATCCTGACCGTTCATTCTCATTTCTCTCACTAGTTATAACATAAGGTTTTGAATCGAGTCCATCTGGCAGAATCGCAAAACCAGATGGTAATAAAGCTATATTGCTTGATTCGCATCCGTTTATTACGGACTGTAAATTGTCAGAATCCACATGAGAATATACAATTACCGACTCGTAAGCATTTGTTGAGCTGTCTTGAATTATGCACTTGATTTTCTCCGAGGAAATTGGTAGCTACATGTTGACCATGAGATTAAAATGTTAGTATTGGTATAAAGTTTGTAGAAAATGAAAGTGAAACTTACATGAACTGTTACGGAATTACCGCGATCTTGACTCTTAGATAAGTTCACGATTGTTTGTATCGGGCCTCCACACGACATAATATCCCACTAAAATTTCACATAAAAATCATCATATATAACTATCATTCATATTTTAAATTCAAATAAATGGAGTTTAATTTAGCTAATATACCTCAAAGCGTCTTGATTCGTCCCTCAAAAATTCAAATAAAACCATTGGAGAGACATGTAAAGCAGTTGAAAGAACAGCACAGACGATCAAGCCTTCAGGCTCGCCTGGTTCGTTTATGTTTTTTCTAGACATGAATCGTATTTCCTCATTTCCTTTCATCATCTTTTGCCACGATTTGTATTGAGATCCCGCTATGCAATTTGCAAATGATGATGTCATCCTGTGTGCCAGCTTTAACATGCTCTTTCTTCCCGCTAAAGTCGAAACCCCTTAAAAAAAAGAAACATCAAATATTATAGGGGTACAAGTGATATTTGTCAATTTACAAGGGTGTAGATACAAAATATTTTGTAATTCGTTACCGTTGGAGTCCTTGGTTGGAACGTTTGTGGCCATAGAAAAGACGACACGTTCGCATTGTTGTTGTAAAGTAGCCATCCAATGCCTCGCTCCAAATGCTTGTCCGTTTAGAACTATCGATCTGTATAGTGTTGATATCGTGCTTTTCTGACATTCTGTATGCTCCACCCAAATCACCTAAAAAACAAAAACAAAAAAAGTTACCTTATTGTAAGAATTATAACAAAAATTAGTCAGTTAGAGATATAACAGAAATTAGTTAGTTGTTAATTGGGGCCCACCTTGCAGTGACCGTTAGCTTGGTCTTCTATTATGCAGCCAGAAGGGTTTTTGCGAAATTTTACTAGTGAAACATCGATGCTCTTTTCAATCTTATCGACCGAAACGTCCAAAATGGCCCATTTTTCAGGGCTGATCTTCTTGCTGTACCGGATGAAATAAAACTCCCTTGTTGGCACCATTGGAGTCGGCATTTGAAGCTCCGCAAACATCTGAAAAAAATGAAATTCAAATTGTGAAGGTAATATTTGAATTGATGTGATTATAATGATACTGTTATGTGGTTAATTTGGGAGGATGATTAAGATAGACTACCAATTGAATAGCTCCATCTTTGCTCTGGCTGTCACCAGTGTATATAACATCTTGATTGGCTGCATTGGCTACCATGCATGGAAATAGTTCCTTCCATTGTTTCTACACAAAGACAAACACTCATTTTAATATTCTACATAAAAATAAATAAAATAAGAGTAAATTAAAAGTCGTACCACATCCATGAAGGCATGAACAAGGTGATTCAAATCCAGGAAAACAATTCCAGACTCTCTAGACGCCTCAACAGACTGCCAGAGTAGGCGATCTTTACGAGCATCTCTTGAGAATTCGCGCAAATACTCGTCATAATTAAGTATGTCTCGGCCTGTCTCAACACTTTTAATCCACAACGGTTCTTCTGAATAAGCCATTCTGATCAGCTCGTCCAAAGCCGAGTCAACAATCTCTTGAATCTTGGTTTTGTCAAGTCCAAATAGACAATGGTAGTTGTTTGGTGCACTAGAGTTCTTATGGACAAAGTTGTAAATTGGAGGCACGGTTCCTTCGACGAATCTCTCTTGTGCGAATCTCAGCTTTTCTATCTGCAATAGTGGTGGCGTAAGGAAAAGAAATTATACTTAAGTTAATATAGTATTTATGCAACATGTTACATAACTAACCTCGGCTTTTAAGCTGGCATTTTCGATTCGTAGTTGTTGTTCTTCTGTTGTAATGAGAGTATCTTTAGTGGAAGTTGTGAAACCACAATTAGGGCAACACGACTTCTTGATAGTCTCTCGCATGGTACGATTCTCCTCGCGAAGCTTATCCATTTCGGATTTTAGTAACGAGTTCTCATGTCTTTCTTGAATTGCCTGTTGTAATAATATGACTCAATCTAGTTATTAATTATTACATAATGGTTAATATTAGCATTATTATTGTTTTATATATGTGTAAAGACCTTGATTTGTGTGCGACGGTTCTGAAACCAAAACTTGACTTGGCGGGCTGAAAGGCCGAGTTGCTTGCTGAGTTGTTGCCTTTGTTTCTCATCTGGATGCGGTGAGTCCTTGAACAATCTGTTCATACAAGTTCACAAAACAAATACTTGCATAAAAATTATTACGATTTATCTATGTAAAGAATAAACCCAAAATTATGACTATGACATCAAATAAAAACACTTGCTGTAAATGACTTTAGCCAGTTTGGTTGAACCTACTAAACAAGATACATAAGGTCCGTGAGTTCAAATTTCATTAACAACAAATATCAAAGTAAAAAACAGTAAAAAAATAAAGAAAAGTAGGAAATTCTTACGTTTCCATGACTCTGATTTGCTCGGCAGTATGGCGATGATAATTCTTCCGCCTCTTCTTCTTGTTATTTCCACCGTCGGTTTCATCCTCATCATCTGATTTATCTGCCACGTCCGCGTCCTGATCAGCTGACATGGCACCACCTGTCCCATTGTTCTCACTACTTATTTCAGCCGGTTCTCCCTCAAATCCTGCTTCTTCTATCTCCTCTCTTGGTGTTTGAACATTTCGAAATGCACCCGCCTAGTTAATCGTATATAAATTTATAAAATTAATACAACATGATTTAACAGATAAGAGAGATAGAAAGTAATATTATGCATATATTGTTTGTTATATATCTATAAATTAAATAATTTTTTTTGAAGGAAACACGGGCCTATATACGGTCTAGATTTCATTTAATCTAAAATATAACGTCATAAAATGTTTAGACATAGAATAACCATCGGAAAACAGAATCAACACTTTTTTTAAATAATATACTATGCATCGAAGCTACTTATGTATTGCAGCGCAGACTAAATAAAATAAATTTAATTAATATAAGTAGAAAATAAGAAAATATGACCAACAAATATGTGGAACTTACGAGAGAGAGAGAGAGAGCGGGTGAGGGAAAAAGGTCCTTGGTGAAAGGGTTGTTGGAATTGAAATTGGAATCCATGGCTAGAGAGAGAAGCCTCTGTCTCATAAAGGAATTAATGTGAGATGTAATAAAGAATTAATAAATGAGAGAGATATAAAGAGAGAGAGGGTGGTAATGGAAGGTGATATAAAGAGGATAAAACAAGAGGAATTATAAAGTTAAATTGCAAAAGGAATGTTAGGAAAGAATGTTAGTTATGACTGACCCTAGATTGATGGTTCATCATATCAGTACAAACATAACTTCACCACATTTTCTCAAAAAGAAAACAAAAAAAAATCATTTCATTTCATCTCAATTTCATTTCTCCTTCTCTTGTACTAATATTTTGAAATGTTTGTTTTGAATAACCTGTTGTTGAAGAATTATTATTCTTGGCCTTGCCTGAATGCCACGCTTGCATGATTTGTTGGACCCACAAGTTGGCACCATGAGAAGAAACGCTCAGATCAAGTCTCCAAGAAGGAGGAGAGGAAGAAGAAGCACATATAAGGTGCATAATCACCTTGATTTTGCACACATTTGGCTTCTTTTTTTTATTTAAATTAAAAAAAACTAAATCTTAAATGAAATTCAACATTGCATTAACTAGCTATGATTTCTTTTTCTTGGACTGCTGATGTTTTGTCTAATATTTAAATGTATTTATTATTTCTTATCAAGTAAATGTTCTGTTCTCTTTTTACTGCAGGTTGATATCAAACTAAATTACCATGTGTCTCTAGAAGAAACAGAAAACTTATTTTTCGATCAATTAAATTATGGACTTGAATTGTACATGTTAGTTTAATTCAAATAAGAATATCTCCATTAATATGGCATAAGAAGCATTTTTTTTCTTACGGCTTTCATCGCGGTACTGAGAATTACAATTAAAACATTCAAACAAGTAAATAAGTGACATAATTTTGTTTCATGGATCAAAAATACAAATCACAAACCTTTTCATGCCAAAGTAATTGATGATTTTCTGAAAGAAATCTCTTGAAATAGAAGGCGATGCGACTTTACCTTCTTCAATAAATAATGAAGGGGACTCCGAAAGTAACTCTCACTTATAAAGGAAGGATTAAGGGCTTCTTTACAAAAGTGTTTAGGAAAGATTTTGTAGAAAACTTTGATGAATATTGTAACTCGTCCTTAAATGTAAAGATTTAATTATGTTATGGACTTTCTTATTAGTTTTACACGAATGCGGCCAAAAAAAATATTTTCCATAATTGCCATTCTCACATGAAACCACCCTTCAAAAATTCATCCCTTCTGCGAGAAAAAAAGTAACATTCTTGTTTCGTTGCGCTTTTTTCGGTTTTACTTTACAGTGAAAATGTCTGTTGTGCAGGCGACAAACGAGCGTTACAAAGTCAAATTTTGCACAAAGGTCCCTAAGAATAATCTTCTACTTTACAAGGGTATGAGTGTAAAAAGAACTCGATGAATCGCAGTAAAGGAATGCGATTTGGAACGTAATAATTGTTTTGTATGGATGCATTTTAGTTACATCAAGCTAGGAAAATGAGATGATTTGAGAATGTAAGATACTTCCAATTGAGGAATTTATCAACAGAAAGACATAATTAATGGCAGTTCAATTGCTTTCATAAGATTGGATGGTTTGAATGGTAGTTAAGCTTACATAAAATTTGGTGAATCAAGCAAGAAAAATACAAAGTACAGGTACTTGCATCACATTATTGTGACATATTTAATAAAATTGTTCAGGCCTATTAATCCTGACAAGAAATTGGGCCTTCACATTGGACTCACAAATGCATTTTTTGAGATAAAAAAAAAAGATTATTCAAACCAAACCATAGGCATGATATATTATATACTCATAACAATCACATTGGACTCGCAAATGCATTTTTGAGAAAAAGTAAAAAGATTATTCAAACCAAACCGTATGCATGCTATATTATATACTCAAAACAATCGTAGAAAAAAGAAAATAAATAAAATACTAGTGAAAATAGCAATATTTTTTCCAATCTTTCTCTTCTCTTTTAGAGAATTACGCATCTGCCCCTCCTTTCTTCAGTCGGAGTTGGCTGGTTATACGAAAAGTTGAACACATCTACTCCATACTGCAAAAAATCAATAAAAATATATAAATAAACAAAAAATAAATAAATAATCTGATTTTCAACTTATTTCTCTCAAACATCCAGTTTGGAGTTCAAAATTCCATCTCAAATAATAAAAATGTGATTTCAAATAAACAAAATAATAAAAGAATAAATAAATAAAATATAAATAAATAAACAAAGAAACAACAAATAAATAAGTAATTAAATAAATAAATATCAAAATAAAATAACTAAATAAACAAGCAAGCAAATAAATAAATAAACAAAATTAAATAAATAAATAAAATTAATTAGTTACTTTGTCTTTCATTCTTTGGCTCCAAGCGTCATTCCTGATTGGTCGAGGCTCAAGAGTTGGAACTTGACCTGAATTATTCTGATTATTCTGATTATTAATTAAAGGCTGATTAATTCTATTATTTCTTTGTCCGATCAAATATTCTTCATCGTCAGAATCATCTGACGGCTGATTCATCGATTGTACCGCCAAAGCTAGCATAAACGCTAAAGCCTAAAAAAATTATTAAAATAATGAGAAATTTATGAATGAATATTATTACAATATGATATTTTTATGAGTTATTAAGTTTACCTCAAAGATAACGGCGCCAAGTGAGACCCATTTTGCGATTTTCCAGTTTTTTCTTATGAAATTATAAATCATTTCAAAATCGCCAGTTTTATCGATTGGAATTACCTGAATTAGGTCAAAAAATATAAAAATTAGTAATAATTTTACTTCAAAAAATCATGAATTAAAGTAAATTAATAAATGGAAAAGATTACGTCTTTCCAGTTGTGATCTAAGAAGATGAATGCCACCAAAGCAAGCTCTGCTAGTATTAACAGTACAATCAAGAAGGAATACTTTTTAATTCAAAATTAAGGAAAAAACAAACATAAAAATAAACAAGCATTTGAATAATAAAATTGAAAAAAAGGATACGAAAGATAAGCAACATCCATTCTTTGTTGAAGCTCCAATGCAACCAAAGCAAGACATAAGAAATAGAAGGATTCCAAGTCCTATAAATGCATAAATGAACCTAAAATCCAACAAAAAAAATGTCAATTATTATGTTAAATTACTATCAATTAAGCATGAAAAGAGAAAGAACAATCCAGAGAGAAAAAGAAAACATACCAAGCATTGGCGAGCTCATCGCTAATGTCATTTGAGAGAGAAAGAAGCAAAAGGCGAGAAATCGAATTGGAATCATCGAATTCAGATGAGAATTTAATCCACTCCACAAGTAAATAAATCCCATAGCCAATCATCCCCAATCCAACTATGCCAAGAACCAGATTCAGAAGCTTCAGTAAGAAATCAAACAGTACCCGACACATCATGTCTCCTTCGAATCTCAAATACCCAATTCCCAATTGATTGAAATTACAGAAAACTAACGAAACAGAAGCAAATTGCGAAAGATTCTGATACTAAGTTATGAAAATTATACAGAATTTCAATCTCCACCTCACAGAAATGCTAATTTTAAGAAGATTGGATCACAATTTTTTGGTTAATTACGGACAAGAAAATCACAAAATTCGAAGGAAAATCAGATTGATATGGAAGAAAAGAAGGATAAATCAGAGTAAGAAAGCAATCAAGAAGTGAGGAGTGAGGGAGGAATTTTTCGCTTCTTTCAATTCCATTATTTCTTTTTCTTTTTCTTTCTTCGATTCGAGGAGATTAGCTTCAAACGCGGGTTTCTGTTCATCTCCAGTTTTCATTACTGGATGTATTCATCACGGATTATTTTGGGCCGAATTGGTTGGGCTAACTGTAAATCAGCCCACTTGTTAGTCTTCTTTTCTGGAATAATTATTTCATTCGTATTCTACTAAAGTTTTAACTGTCAAATATCACGAACATGTGAAAAAGAAAAAACAAATATCACGTACAGCAAAGTAAGGTTTGTACAATTATTATTATTATTAACATGAGATTATTATTTTACGTCAAAATATGGACTTTTCTTTTCTCAAATTCTAGAAGAACCAAAGAGGTGGAAAGTTCTGTTCTACTCAAACCACGCTTTTCTTCTTCCCCTGCTTCTCTCCTAAGAACTCTCCTTCTATCACTTTTCACGCGAGACTCAGCACAGGCATGGCAACCATGGAGAGTTTGATTGGTCTTATGAACAGGATCCAGCAAGCTTGTACTGTTCTAGGCGACTTTGGTGAGAAAGACGGCGGTTTACCGACGCTCTGGGAGTCTCTTCCCTCCATAGCTGTTGTTGGTGGCCAGGTAGTTAAATTTCTGAATTTCTTTGGAGACGTGATGATTGATTGAAGTGATTCTAATCAGAGGAGTTGTAAGAGTTGTGAAGTTTTGATTGGGTTGAGAGTTTGAATTAGGTTTAATTCTAGTTTTTTTGATGAAAAACAGAGCTCAGGAAAATCTTCAGTTTTGGAGAGTATAGTGGGGAGAGATTTTCTCCCGCGTGGCTCAGGTGCGGAATTTCTCTTCGGAATTCAATATTTATTTCAACGTTAAATTTCATTTCATTCTTATGAAGTATTTTTTGTAATTTTAAATTGAAGGAATTGTGACAAGAAGGCCATTAGTGCTTCAGTTGCACCAAACAGAAAAAAACAATCAAGATTACGCCGAATTTCTCCACCTTCCAAACCGAAAATTCACTGATTTTGGTCTGTTGAATTTCCATTATTTATATCATAATTTAGAAATATACTATAATATTTATGTATTATAGTTTTTATTTATTTATAACAGCTGTTGTGAGAAAGGAAATACAAGATGAAACAGATAGAATAACTGGAAGAACAAAACAGATATCCCCTTCTCCAATTCAGCTCAGTATTTACTCCCCAAATGGTATTTTCATTTTCACTTTCACTTTTCTAAAATTCAAATTTTATATGATATACTAAAATAAACCTCTGTTTTAATTGTTTTTTGACAGTTGTAAACTTAACTTTGATTGATTTACCTGGATTAACAAAGGTTGCTGTAGGTTTGTGCTTGTTTTTTCTTCTTTGATTATTTATTATTTATTTTTGGTTTATTTTAAGTGGAAAGTTAATTTAAAATTCTCATTAATCAGTTATTATTATTTAATTATTGGTTTAGAGGGACAGCCTGATAGTATAGTTCAAGATATCGAAAATATGGTTCGCTCATATATCGAAAAGGTATTAATCATCATTTATTACATATTTTGAGAAAAAAACAGAAAATATTTTTTTTTGACAAAATGAAAATATAATATAATATATTTGCAGCCGAATTGCGTAATATTGGCAATATCACCAGCCAATCAAGATATTGCAACGTCAGATGCAATCAAGATATCAAGAGAAGTTGATCCTGCTGGTTAAAATAATAAATTAATATTTATTTATTCATACATGGAATTTTTTTATAAAAATGCTTAAAAAAATCATTTTATTATTTTTCAAGGCGAAAGGACATTTGGTGTATTAACAAAGCTAGATCTAATGGACAAAGGAACAAACGCTTTAGACGTAAAACTATTCCCTCATATTTTTCCATTTATATTTTCTTACAAATACACCCTTGTTAACAATTCATTTTACGTTCAGGTCCTTGAAGGACGGTCGTTAAGACTTCAGCATCCTTGGGTGGGAATAGTGAATCGGTCTCAAGCGGATATAAACAAAAACGTCGATATGATTATCGCGAGAAGAAAAGAAAAAGAGTATTTCGAGTCTAGTCCTGATTATTCGCATCTCGCGAGCCGAATGGGTTCTGAATATCTCGCCAAATTACTTTCCCAAGTATAAATAAATAATAAAGAATATATTTGTATTTTAATACTTTACTTTTTGTTTAGTATTTCTTAGAGATTGAAGAGGTTTTTTTTTTTTTATTTGAATTTTTAGCACTTGGAGTTAGTAATAAAAGCTCAAATTCCAAGTATAACTTCTTTGATTAATAAAACAATCAATGAGCTTGAGTCTGAAATGGATCATCTTGGCCGATCCGTTGCTACAGATGCAGGGGTAATTAAAATAAAATAAATCATCACAATTAATTACTTAATTAGTTTATTTCAACATTTTTATTAATTTTAAATTGTGTAACTCAAATTTATGGATATAGGCGCAATTGTATACCATATTGGAATTATGTCGATTATTCGATCGGATTTTCAAGGAGCATCTTGACGGAGGGTACAAATACAAATTTCTACTTAATCATCGTTTTAATTGCAAAACTAGTTAAGATGATATACATCTTTCCTTAACTTTATTATTTATTTTTATTTTTATTTTACAAGGCGGCCAGGTGGTGATAAGATATATAACGTTTTTGACAACCAACTTCCATCCGCATTGAATAAATTACCGTTTGATAAACATTTGGCGATACAAAACGTGAAAAAAGTCATTTCGCAAGCGGATGGTTATCAACCCCATTTAATCGCTCCTGAACAGGGTTACAGAAGATTAATCGAATCCGCTCTCAGTTTCTTTCGAGGCCCAGCTGAAAAATCCGTAGATGCTGTAATTTTTAAAAATATTTTATTTATTTATTTATTTAGTTGTTTGTTTGAGATATGAGACTTATTTATTTGTTTGTTCATTTAGGTGCATATCGTATTAAAGGACTTGGTCAGAATGTCAATAGGGGAGTGTCAGGTAATGAAATTAATTAATTCATAATTTCAAATATAGTACGTGGACTTAGTAGTACTAGACCATTATGTTTTAATTCATAAATGTGTAGGAACTTAAAAGGTTTCCGGCCTTGCAAGCAGAGCTGGCGGCCGCTTCGTTTCAGGCGTTGGAGCGGTTCAGAGAGGAAAGCAAAAAGACGGCTTTGAGATTAGTGGATATGGAAGCGACTTATTTGACCGTTGATTTTTTCCGGAAACTTCCTCAAGAAGCTGAGATTAAGCCTGGGGGCCCAAATGGAGGCAACACACAAGGCCAACCTCAGCCTCAGACAATTGATCGTTACGGCGAAGGGCATTATAGGTAATTTATTATGAGTTCTTATATAGTGCCCGACACTTTTTTAAACTTTAATGATGGATTAAATCTAGACCCTTCATATTGATAAGGGTATTTTGGGTATTTAGCAATTAATTACACTATCATCAATGCAATAGCTGGTTTCCTTATTTTTCTTGTTTCATGTGTGTGTTCTCCACTCTCCATTTCATCCTCTCCATTCCATTTCCATCCTATATTTTCCGCAAAGACATCTACCATCTCTTGTTTCTCTCTCCAAGATATTTATGTGATTCCAATAAACAGAAGCAGTATATTGACGCACAAAATTGAATATTGATACTAAAAATGGTACAATAATACATATTATCATTCATAAATATATATTGATATTGCAAAAAAGAGTATATTAAAACTCAGAATAGTATAATATGGCTTGAAAACATTATGACTCAAAATTATTTATTGCCTCCAAAATTTTTTATTTAATTTCCAAAAAATGAATTTTCAGGCATAAATTCGAAAAGGAGTAAATTCACCAAACATCCAAAATTATGTTAAATAACAACAAAATTAAAAAAAAATGAACAACTAAATCATACAAATTGTGTATTAACACTATCATATTACACCAATATCAAACTTATACATAACAATGTTTTAGCACTAAATATGATACATTGATTGTAAAAAAAGATGTATTAAAACTAAAAACATTATATTGACACACGAAACGATATATTAACGCTAAAAGCTTCATAAAAAAGTTTATATTAGCACATAAAAATCTTTATCAACACTAAAAAATAATATACTAGAATTCAAAAAGGTATATTTATGACTTGAAAATATACTTCAATACCCAAAAATAGATGGAGAGGATTAGTCGATTCCCTCGATAGACAATAGATAGACACTAAAGATAGGTCGAGAGAAAACAAGACGGAGAGAGGATCGTGAAAGGGAGGAATGACTGGAGAGGGTCGAAGAATTCAAGAAAATGATCATTGGGCAAATTACTATTTTATCCTTTTCATTTATTTGCTAATCAACTAAAATGATAGTGTTTAATGGCTGATTACTCTTCCAAATTCATCCTAGCCATCCGATTAAGAAAATCATTCTTAATTTTAGCCATCTATTTTTGAATCGGGCAAGATATAAAAACTCATTTATTATTGTTAATAATGATATAATAATAATTACTCATGTTGAGATTAATATTATATATTTTATAGGAGGATAGCATCAAATGTATCAGCATATGTAAATATGGTATCAGAAACGCTGAAAAACACAATTCCAAAGGCTGTAGTTTTTTGCCAAGTCAGGGAAGCCAAACGATCTTTACTAAATCATTTCTACATCTTGGTTGGCAAAAAGGAGGTACATTAATCAACCGTTTTTTTTTCTTTCTATTTTTCATTCTCAAAATTATTTTTTAAAATATCGAACACAATTCAGATTATTTTTTTTTATATTTTGATTGTGCGGGTTAAGGGTAATCAGTTGGGTCAGATGTTGGACGAAGACCCGACTTTGATGGAGAGGCGCAAGGATTGCTTAAAAAGGCTTGAATTGTATAAGGCTGCTCGAGACGAAATTGATTCTGTTTCTTGGACCAGATAATTTATTATAGTTTTTTAGATAAGTGACATTTTTATAGTGTTATACTATTTGTATTATATTATTCTTCATTTATACGGATTGTTTTGTATATATAATTTGTGAGTGTGTGTGATTATAATAATTGATGAGTTTTTTGTCATATATTGGCTTATAGATGTACCTTTCTCGTATAAATTTCTCAAAGATTTCCTTTTTGGAATTTTCTCATTAAATGTCATAAATACCGATTTTTTTTAATTCTTAAAAGTGACACAACATTTATACGGATTGTCATTACCTAACAATCAAGGTTTCTTAAATTCAGCTTCTTTTTGTAATATTTTGTATGCTAATCAGAATTAATGGTGTTAGATCGGACTAAGCCTTCATTAAAATTGCTATTAAAAAAAAAGAGCCTTCATTAAAATTAGTATATGATTTTTGCTAGTCCTTTTTGAAAGAGGGAAAGTGCCCTATTTGCTTAATTTTGGGGTTTCAAAGCGAGTATTTAACTTCTTGGAAGGCTGCGGTGTACTTCTTCGGCGATGAGACATATTACGACTTTTTCCTCAATTTTGCTGACCCGCGGAGCAAAATTCTGGCCAAGGGTTACGGAAATGAGGTTCCTCTGTATGATCGTTTGCTCAGGGCCAACGACAATTTGGGCTATCGAGGACTTTGTGGAGGAATACGGCAATTCACATTTTTGATAGTGTTATTTTAATCATTCCATCATATACTTTGTATTGTGATTTTCTGAACAATACAATACAATACAATACAAAATTTAGTACAACCAAATCCCGGTTTTTGCACAATCCAGGATTCGAAATCCCACTTTTCTTTTAAACTCTGAGCCCCCTCTCTATCAAAACAGCAAACAAATAGAATGGATTACTTGGACGAGTACGACGATGCACGGCCGCGCGTCCTCTTCAAAGGCGGCCGCGTCTCCTCTCCCCCAACTCCGGCCATCGCCGCCGTCTCCAAACCACATCTCGCCATTTGTCTCTCCGCCGCTCTCCTCCTCTTCCTCGCCGCCTACTACTCCCTCGATTCTTCAATTCTGTTTTCTTTTCTGATCTGGTTCGGTTTCTCTCTGCTGCTCGCGCCGTTCGCCCCGGTCTCCGCCACCGGAGGGGAGTTTTCGGTCGGACGCGGCCCGGTTTTGCCTGAGGTTGAGGAGGAAGTCGTGGCGATTGAGAATGCGGATGCGTATTCGAATCGGCGGGGTAGATCTCGTAAGCAGGTTGAGAGGTTGCCGGAGCAGAATCAGGTTGTCTTTGCCAGATCCGATCAAAATTCAAGGTAATTGACGAAATTGAACTGTTTTGATTTGCCAGAAATGAAAAGATCTTAATTTGAAGTATACAATGATCGAAATCGATCTTAATTCTGAGAAATTACATTGATTTTCTCTTGAAATTGAATTGCGACAGATCTGAACAGAAATCAATCGTAAAAGAGAAGAAATCTGAAGAACAAGAACAAGAATCAGAATGGACAGAAACAGATCTTGATTTACTAAAGAAACAAATGGCGAAATTCAACGTAGCTGGCGATCCGAATCGCTGGGAGAAAATCTCAATTCCGTTCAAAGGCAAACATGGATTGGAAAGCGTGATTCGTAAAGTAAAATCAATTCAAGAGAGGAAAGCTGTGCAGGACGATCCGTTTGAGCAATTCTTAAAGAAACGAAAACCAGTCGATCCTCAATCCGGTAATATTTCAATTTTCGGATATAAAGACTTACTCTTGATTGGGAAAATTTGCAACGAAGCCCCTGCATAATGCTGAAATTGCAAAAAAAAAAGGCCCTTAATTATTGCCGAAATTGCAAAAAAAAAAAGCCTAGCATAATGGTGTTAGCTAGAAGTTAACACCATTAGCTTTCATACTTTTTAAGATTTTTTTTTCGAGTAAGCTTTAAGATTTTTTTTTTCAAATAATTAGAGCAGAAAACAAACTGTGTTAGTTTTGTAAATAACTAACGCTAAGGTCTTTTTGCAATTTTGGCAATAATGTATGGTCTTTTTGCAATTTCGGCATAATTTTCATTATGCAGGTTTTTTTGGTGCAAATTTCTCTTATTTTAATTGGAGGTTAACACCATTAGTTTTCGTACTTAATTTTCAAGAGAGTGAGAGATTAATAAAACTTTAGATTTTTTTCAATAATCAGAGCAGAAAACTCACCGTGTTAGTTTTTTCTTTAAATTCTGGCAATAATTCAGGGTCTTTTTTGCGATTTCGGCGCAATGCAGGGCCTTTTTTGCAAATCTCCATTCTTTTTTCCCAAATAATATTTCCATCTTTCCTATTTTCTTGAAGGTGAGGGAAATAATTCAGAAGTGCAGAGAAAGGAGGAGAGCTGGAGCTCGAGCGATGACCTGGCACTTCTCAACGCTCTCAAAGCCTTTCCGAAAGATGTGGAAAATAGATGGGACAAAATCGCTGAGGCTTTGCCTGGAAAAAGTAAAGGGGCATGTGTGAAGAGAGTTGAGGAGTTGAAGAAGGGCTTTAGAGACAAGAAAGCTTCTCAATGATTGATTTTGTTATGAATTTTGTTTCTTGTTTTTGAGAAATCACAGGCAATAAATTTTAGTAGTTAAATATACGCAACTTCTCAAGAAGGTTAAAGTGGAAAAATGTTAAGAAAGTTCAAGTGGGAAATATTAAGGAGGTTAAAGTGCTGATTAGCTGTTTTTCTGTTTGTGTATCTGGTTGTTAGAATGTTTATTTTCATTGTTTACTGTGAAATTATTGAGGCTGATTAAAATTAGTTTTGGTGTATATACTTGAGGAAAAAATATATATTTTTTTTCTTTTAAACTCACCGTAGGCTTGCAATATGATAGAAGAAGTTTAATATAAGAAAAAGAAAGAAAAAATTAATCCTATTAATTTAATTTTCAACTCAATTGGTCAAAAGAAAGAAGGAAGATATTGAATTGGAAACAGAAAATAAAAAGTAATTTCCTTGTAGATAAAAAAGAGGCCTATTTAAAACAAGAGTCGGCCCATTAAGAATTATTATTATCAGCTATAACTCGATCCGATTCACTTTGGACTCGACCAAATCAGATCAAGTCAGGTTTCTCTCTTCCTCCTTCCAGGTGCGCAATTTTTGCTAATTCCTAGTAGATCTGAGGCGCAATTGATTCTTCTCTAGATTTCGTGCTTTACCAATTGAAACCAAGGTTTTAATGCACCTTTCTAGTTATGTTTCTAGCCTTCGCCACAAAGATATCGTCGCATGCTTTTCTTCTGTGTAAAATTGTCGTAGAATTGTGATTTTGGATGAATTCAATCTGTGAAGGATAACTCGATTTTCTAGGGTTTTTCTTGTGATTATTTTTTAACGAATAACAATGCTTTCTTTGATTTTAAAACATTTTCTTATCATTTCAGCAATGGACATGGATCAATTGATTAATCAATCAAAACAATGGATTAATCATTCGAAGCAATGGATTAATGAACAGCCCATCGAACAGATTTACATCTCAATTGCTGTGATTTTCGTAACGATGCTTTTCTTTTTAATCACCAGTAAGTTTTTCCTTCTAGAAACTTCAACTTTCCAATCTTCTCTTCACAAATAAGATATTAAAATCGACATTTTGTTTCCCTAATTGATTGTATTACAGTCTCTTTCTTCAAGAGATCCAAATCCAACACAATCGTTCTTGCTGGCCTAAGTGGCAGCGGCAAAACCGTCCTTTTCTATCAGGTATTTATTTACCAACCAATTAATTAATTAAGTTATTCTTTTTTTTTTCTCTATTTATATAATTTTTTTTTTTGTTTAAATTAGCTACGTGACGGATCGCCACATCAAGGCACCGTCACTTCAATGGAGCCAAACGATGAAACATTCGTCCTCTTTTCTCAATCCACTGAGGTAAATAATTTAAATAGTAATTAAATATTTTATTCTTTTAATATTCTATTTAATTCTTATTATCTATAGAGGTAAATATATATAACGCGACTTTTAAAAAAAACCCGGTATTTTCTAGTATTTATGAACCCCCCCCCGCCCTCTACTTTTTGGAATATTTAAAAAAACTACTTTAAACTTTTCTTTTCAAAAAATCCCTGTCTTTTAAAATACTTAAATTTTTTAATATTCCAAAATTAGAAAATGACACGTCAAAAGTAGTTTTTTTTAATATTCCACAATTTATGGTTTTCTTTATAAATTTGAGTAAACAGAACCAATTTTGAAAAATTCCCTACAAATAAACCCTTTTCTTTTAACATTCTATTTAATTCTTATTATTTTCAAAATTAATTTCTTTTTCTTAGAATAAAGGAAAAGCATATCATTATTTATATATTATGTGAATATCATTTAGTTTTTTTTCTAAATAAAGGTTAGAAGTAGGGTTTTTTTGAGAATTTTAAAAGTTGGGGGTTCTTGGAAAAAGAAAAGTCAAAAGTAGGGGCGGGGTTGAAAAACTTCCCGACAAACAAACCTTTCATTCTGTAACATTTATTTAATTCTCATTATTTTTTGAATTAATTTCTTAATTTTTTCAGAACAAAGGAAAAACTGTACCAGTGCATTTAATAGACGTGCCAGGTCACGCGAGGCTCAAAACGAAATTAGATGAATTTCTGCCTCAATCAGCCGGAATTATATACTTAATCGACGCGCAAGATTTCCTCTCTAATTACCAAGCTTCAGCCGAGTAATTATTTAATTAATCAATTAATTTCATGAATTAATTTTATAATTTCACATTTTTACTCCTCTCAAGACCTCAAAACATCACATATACCCTTTAAAAAATCATGAAAATATGGAGATTAAGGGGGGTATAAATGATATTTCTCATTTTGTTATGGTTATATGTGATATTTTGAATTTATGTTGGGCTATACATTGAATTAACCGAAAAACTTAACGCAACACTTAGACTTAAATAATCAATTTAATAATTATTATTTATGTGAATTTTTTCCTTATTGTTTTAGGTATTTGTATGATATATTGAGCAAGGCGATTGTGGTGAAGAAGAAAATTCCTGTGCTTATTCTGTGCAATAAACATGATAAAGTGACAGCTCACTCGAAAGAATTTATCAGGAAACAACTCGAAAAAGAAATGTAATTTTTTTCTTTATATTTTTATTAAATTATATTATTTTTTATTTTATGGGATAATTTCACTTGTACCCCTGCAAAACCTCAAAGTATCACATATACCCTTTAAAAAATTGACTGTATAAATAAAAAATCATGAAAATGACTTCATGTAAAATTGGGTTTTTCTTAAGGAAATAGGGAAATTAAGTAGGTATAACCGTATAAATAATATTTCTTATTTTGTTAGGGTTATACGCGATATTTTGAGATTATGGAAGGGTTACACATGAAATTAACCCCAAAATATATTAAACTTTTTTATGGGATTATTTCACTTTTACCTCCCTGCAAAACTCAAAATATCACATATAATATAATACCCTTTAAAAAAATTGACTGAATAAAAACAAAGATGGTATTTGGTCATTTCGTAAGGTTATAATTGATACTTTGAGATTTTAGAGGGGTCTACATGCAATAAACTAACCCAAAATTTTACCTCAACACTTAGATACTGATAGGAGACTTAAATAACAAATTTATTATTTTCCTATTTTAGTGATAAGTTGAGGGCGTCAAGGAATGCGATATCGAGCGCTGACGTCAGCGATGAGGTCACCATCGGAACAATCGGAGAGCCGTTTTCCTTTGCACAGTGCGTGAACAAAGTCACTACTTGTGAAGGATCTGGACTCACAGGCAAAATCGCTGATGTGGAGCAGTTTATTAAGGATCATGTGAATTAAAATATTATTTTTATTTGTGGTTTGTTTTGGTTGTTGTTTAGTGGATTTTAACTAATTATTATTTGTTCGGCATTGTGTTTTTAATTGGTAGTATTTTGGTTGGAAGAGTTTCTGAGGGGAACTAATTGTTTTGTTTGTGATGCTTGTGTCATGTGATGTTTGTTTCCGAATGATTAGCTGAGTATTTTTCGTGTTGGATTATTGTTTTGAATTTTCTTTTCTTTTTTAAATTAGATAGATGTTAGTTGTGTATTTTTTTAGTTAGTCACACATAATTGAGGTCTTTATTAGGTTTGTTCTGTGATGCAACCAAATAATATGTTATATCTCTTGATATAACCTAATTATATTATTATATTAAAATAATCCAAAGGGGCAGTTTAGTCATTTCATCTATCAAATGAAGCCAATATGCAACTTATCTAGAAGAAGTTGGATCTTCTCCATCAGGACAGACTGGATACTTCCTTTTACTTTAATACTGAAATAAAAATATAATTTTCTTCGTATTGAAATATATTTCCTACAATAATAATTCAATACAAAAAGAAGAAGAAAAATAGGAAATAGAAATTCACTTGAACTGCCAATCCTCGAAAGAAACCTGGTCTCTTACACTAGAATTGAAAACCTCCAGTTTTTTAGAAAAGGAGAGCTTCTGAAATTAACATCTAAACTTATCTATTGAAACCAAATTTCTTTTAACTGTTTCTCTACTGATATTAGTGTATCAAGTTATTTTATATTAGTAAATAAACTCGTAATATATTTCCTTACTTACCGAACGCAACATAAATATATTCATATCATACAAAGTATCATGATCAGAACAAAGCAGTCCTAAACAATAATAAATGCAACTCTCAAGCTCCATCTCTCTCTCTCTCTCTCTCGATCTCCAACAGGCGAAAATGGCACTGGCTATCTCCTCTTCTCTCCTTTCTCCTCCATCTGCCAAGGTAATTTACACTAATTAAGCTAGTTCGAGTTATAGTTATAATCTCTTCTTGTCATTTTTGCGATTAGTTGATTTTTATGATCTTCAATGGCAGGTGAACAAGTGGAATCTGCAGCTGAAAGCGCGCCAAAGTGTCTGGTTTAGTCTTCAGAGGAGCTTTCCTGCATGCCACGTGGCGGGTGGCAATGCTTCTTCTCCTGTCAATGCTGGTACTTGATCTTTTTTCGTTTTTTTTTTTATTTTCGTAAGAATTCATTTGTTTTGGGAGTATTTTGGGCTGATTTGAGTGGAAAGATGGGAAATTTGAGTGTCAAATAAGGAACAAATAAGTTGGAAAAGTTAGTGGGAATAAAATGAAGTAAATTTCTAAACTAATTTGGACTAATTTATTATAATTCAAAATCAATTATTCATGCCTCTTAAAGGGTCAACATCACATTTCATACCCTAAATTATCCTTGATCATCGCATCTATCAAGTTTGTAGCTTTGATAAATCATCACTTAAAACTAATTTTATAAGGTTTTTTCTTTTTTTATTATTTTTTATCACACTTTTTTCCTTCCAGATTTGAGTACTGAGCTTGATGCAGTATCAAACTTCAGTGAGATAGTACCAGACACAGTCATTTTTGACGATTTTGAACGGTATTTTTTCCTCTTATTTATTTATTTCTCATTAATTTTTTAAAATTTTATTAATATTACAATTAATATCTTTAATATTTTATTGAATTTAGGTTTCCACCAACAGCTGCAACTGTCAGCTCCTCTCTCCTTTTGGGCATTTGCAGCCTTCCTGACACAAAATTCAAAGTAAAAAAATATAACAAAATATTTCTTTTACGATATTAAAAAAATAATTTTATTTTATGTTAATTTATATATTTTTTTTATAATATTTAGAGCGCAATAGAGACAGCACTGGCTGACAGTGAGTGCTACGAGCAGGACAAACCTAGTGAGAGAAGCTCTTGTTTCTCTAACAAGGTCTTTTAATTAATTAATTATTTCTTCTATTTAATTATTAAACTAAATAAAAATGATAATAATATAGTTTTTTAACTTAGGCTTTGGTGAACGTGGGTGCTGAGCTGGCGAAATTAGTGCCAGGTCGCGTCTCGACCGAAATTGATGCTCGCTTGGCTTACGATACTAGTGGAATTATTCACAAAGTACTAATCTTATATAAGTGAAATTTGCCAAAAAGTCCCTGTATTATTGGAAATCGCAAAAAAGCCCCTGAATTATAGCTGAAATAGCAAAAAAATCTCCTACCGTTAGTTTTAATAGTTTGATTAGTTGAAAAATATTTTTAAAATATTAATTGACGTTAATGTAGGGCCTTTTTTGGGTTTTTCAATAATGTAGGGGCTTTTTTGCGAATTTAACATTAAAAATATTATTATCTTATATTTAATTTGATTTAATTTAATTTTAATTTAATTTAAAGGTGCATGAGTTATTAAAGTTGTATGATGAGCTGGACGTTCCTTCACAACGGCTTTTGTTTAAAATTCCTTCTACTTGGCAAGCAAGTTTTTTATTTTATTTTTTATTTGATTAATTTAATCATTTTTTTATGATTTAAATATTTGTTTATTTTGTTTTTTTAAGGGGATAGAAGCTTCTAGATTGCTTGAGTCTGAAGGAATCCAAACTCACTTAACCTTCGTTTATAGGTTTTTAATTTCTTTGTTTTTAAGATTCATTACTTATTTTATATTATTTTTTTTATATGATATTTATTTAATTATTATTTAGTTTTCCACAAGCAGCAGCTGCAGCTCAAGCTGGCGCTTCAGTTATTCAAATATTTGTTGGCAGATTAAGGGTATTAAATAAATAAATTAGATTATTTAATAATTATTAAATAAATCACATTTCATTTTAATAATTGATTAAAAATTAAATTATATATTTAGGATTGGGCGAGAAATCATAAAGGAGACTCAGAAATAGAAACCGAGGATCCTGGCTTAGCCCTCGTAATTAATTAATAATACAATCAATTATTCATATTTTTACTAATTATATTTTTTAATAACGAAAATTTATTAAATTTCAGGTGGAAAAATCGTATAATTACATTCATAAATACAGTTACAAAACCAAGATAATGGCCGCTGCTGTTCGCAACAAACAAGACTTATTCGGCCTTTTAGGGTACATTAATTCAATTAATTTAATTAAAATAATAAAAAATTAAACTGTTATTTTTGTAATTATTTTTAATTAATTAATTATTGACAGGATTGATTACATAATCGCCCCTCTAAAAGTGCTCAAATCGTTAAAAGAATCTCATGCAGAATATTCCTTCACTCCAAAACTCTCCCCAAATTCATCTAAATCCTCTCAATTCACACAAGAAGAGGTACTTAAATAGATAAAATAATGAGAAATTCGCAAAAAAGCCCCTACATTATTAAAAATTGCAAAAAATCCCATACATTATTAAAAATTGCAAAAATAATTATTCAGAAGACTAACTGTCAGAGCTTTTTTTTTCAATTTTGGCAATATTGTAGCTTTTGTTTTTGCAATTTGTGCATAACATAGGGGCTTTTCTGCAAATTTCTCATGAATAATTAATTAATCATCAAATTAATTGTAATAATTTATTATTTTGTAATAAAGTTGGTGAAGTGGGACCAGTTGAGTTTAGCAGCAGCAATGGGGCCCGCTGCAGAAGAGCTTCTTTCAGCCGGACTTGAAAGTTATATCGACCAATCAAAACGGCTCGATGAATTTTTCAATAAAATTTGGCCGCCACCTAATGTTTGAATTTGTAAATTAATTTTATTTTTGTTTTTCAATAAATTTGGTGAAATATATTTGAGCATTTGTTTTTTTTTTTTTTTTTTACTATTGCAGTGTATTATTGTTGTTGTTTTTTAATGCTGTATGAATCGAATTATTTGCTAAAATTGAGGATTGGTATGCCATTTATGGCCTTAATCGATGCAATGTATGTTGTATGTAGTATTGTGCTTGTGCATGTATTGGCACCATAATCAAAATATGAGTATGAATATCATTATTATTGTTTATTTCCCCCAATAAAACCTTCTGGATTATACACCGTATTGTTAAATTGGGGGTCTTGGTTACATATCAATTGATCATTGCATAAAGATATATTAATTAACACCTATAATGAAATGTTGACAAATTACACATTAAAAATTAGTATAAATATAAACAATCTATTTATTGTTCACTCAAATAAGGAGAAAAAATGGAGTCAATATCACATGTTAAGCATTCCATTTCCGGTACTAAAATCACACCGGCTCTCACCTGCCAGAATACAAAACCGTTTCATCACACACTATCCCCATGCACCCGGTCCACCTAAACCTCAATCCATCCTCACCTTCCATTTCCTAATATCTCATCTACACCATGTCTATTTAAAAAAATACACTCCCTCGGATTCCAACTCGTATTACCAAAAGTGTCTCAGTGGGAATCAACGACTCAGATCTCTTCACTCTTAATCCAACGGCCAGAATAGTTCATTATAAGAGGAAATTAAATACTTCCAGAAATAAGAGTATCATTTTGATGATTTTATTTCCTCATTTAGCATCAATTAATCCCTCTCCCTACACCCGGCGTAAAGAAAACAACAGAAGGAAATTATCTGACATCTCTGTTGGTGTACGAAGACCGAGTGCATGGAAAATGGTAGAGAAGCGTCGTTACTCGTTACTACGAGGACGAAGAGTTGCGACAAAATAGAGATTTTCATTGCACAGAAAGAAAGAAAGAGCAGAAGAAGAAAGAAACAGAGGATTTGAGAATTTGATCGGCGCCGCCATGCATGACCTGCGCCTCCGCCGGTGGCCGGCGACGACGATGATGTTGTTGTGCGCGGTGGCTGCGGCTCTGTTGTTTTGTGGAGTTCTGGCCGGAGAGACTTTTGTGTATTACGATTGGGAGGTTTCTTACATGACCGTTTCCCCTCTAGGCGTGCCTCAAACGGTATGCAAAGTTCTTAGAGTTTTTTTTGTTCTTCTCTTTGATCTGTGTGTTGGTAGAGTTAGTTCTGTGAGTTCTTCTGAAAGTTTGCATCACGATTTATGATTGTCGATTGTGTGAATTTTTTTGTGTATACTCTGAATTTTTGGATTTCGAAAATGGTACTTTGAGTCCCAATGAAAATGAGATTTCTGAAGGATTTTTCGATTAGAATGTCTTTTTATCTTTGATCTGTGTATTACAATTTTTTCTATGATATGTGTACATTTGTTCCTGTGATTTCTTCACTCTTCAGAAAGTTGTTATTACAAGTTTCAATTGTGTCCCTTGTTTTGTGTATACTCTGAATTTTGGATTTTGCTTTCAATGCCAAAGAAAGTCAAACTTGTGAAGGATTTTTTTTCGATTTGGATATACTTCATCAATTATTTTCTGATTAGAGTAACTGGTAACTGAGAAAGACAGCACCTTTCTTACTGGCTTGAAAAATCTCTCTTACACTCTCAAGAATTTCAAAATCTCAGTTCAGAATTCCACTACAAACATTCAAATTTCTAAAACAATTAATCTTCTGATTCAGGTAATCGCAGTAAACGGAAGCTTTCCAGGCCCTTTAATGAACATCACCACCAATTGGAACGTGGTCGTCAATGTCTTAAACAGCCTGGACGAACCTCTCTTGCTCACCTGGTAATAAAAAAAATTACAAAAAAAATCCAAAAAATTGACATAAAGTCCTAATCTTTTACATCAATTATCCAACAAATTTCATAATTTCTTTTCAATTTGCAAAAAAGCCCCTACATTATTGCTTAGACTCAGATTGCAAAAAAAAAAAACCCCACTTTTTTGCAATTTCCAAAAATATAGTGGCTTTTTTGCAATTTCCAATAACATAGGTGTTTTTTTGCAAATTTCTCTTCAAAAAAAAAAATATAAAAATCCAAAAAAACTGATAAAAATCCAAATTTTTATACAATTAACTAACAAATATTTTGATTTCTCTTAATTTTAGGGATGGAATGCAACACAGGAGAAACAGCTGGCAAGACGGAGTTCTTGGAACAAACTGCCCTATTCCACCCGGTTGGAATTGGACGTACGAATTCCAGGCCAAGGATCAGATCGGAAGCTTCTTCTACTTCCCCTCCTTATTCCTCCAACGCGCATCCGGCGGTTTTGGCGGAATAACCGTGAATAACCGCGAAGTTATTCCGGTTCCGTTTGAGAAGCCCGACGGGGAGTTTAATGTTTTCATTGGTGATTGGTACATTAAGAATCACACCGTAAGTGAAAAAAAGAAATAAGGTTTTATGTAATTTATATTAATATATTTTTTTTTTGAATATTAGATGTCAGGTTGAACATGTACATCTTGCAGTTTATATTAAAATGATAATTTGTCTGTTACAATATTTATATATTCTGCCAAGAGCATTGGCATGGATTAAACAAGAATTTATATTAATATACTAATTTTTGATATATTTTTTGTAGGAATTGAGGAAAATGTTGGATGAAGGAAAAGAATTGGGAGTGCCGGATGGAATATTGATCAATGGAAAAGGACCGTATAGATATAACACGACTTTAGTTCCAGACAATATTAAATACGAAACATTAAATGTCCAACCAGGTAAACTATATAAACAATATTTTTTTTTATATATAAAATATAAATAAAATGTAACATTATTTTTGTTGTCAAACAGGAAAAACGTACAGAATAAGAGTGCATAACGTTGGAACCTCAACAAGTGTAAACTTGAGAGTGCAAAACCACTCTTTACTGGTAATAGAAACAGAAGGCACGTACACAACGAAACAGAACATGTCAGACATTGACATACACGTGGGCCAATCATACTCCTTCCTCCTCTCAGCCAATCAGGACGCGAGTAATGATTATTATATTGTGGCCAGTCCACGATTTGTCAACGAGTCAACGGATCCGAAATGGTCAACGGTCAACGGAGTGGCAATTCTGAAATATGAGAATTCGAAAGGGGTTTTGTCAGACAAACTTCCTGATGGTCCGAATGATTTATATTACAAGGAATATTCGATTAACCAAGCCAAATCCATCAAGTAATTATAAAATAAAAATTCAAAATATTTGATCATGAAATAATAATAATAATTTATATATTTATTTATAATAGGATGAATACGAGTGCTGGAGCGGCAAGACCGAACCCGCAAGGCTCGTTCAAATACGGAACCATTAATATTACAAAGACATATATTATAAAAAGCAAGAATAATGTTTTAATAAACGGCAAAAAACGAGCCACACTGAACGGAATTTCGTACAAACCGCCTGAAACGCTGTTAAGGCAGGCCGACCTGTTTAATTTATCAGGCATTTTTACAATGGATTTTCCTTCAAAGCCGACGGATCGGAAAGCTGAGAAGATTGGAGCGACTGTGATTAATGAAACTTACAAGGGCTTTATTGAAATTGTGTTGGTGAATAATGATACAGGCGTTCAGAACTTCCATTTGGACGGATATTCCTTCTTTGTTGTTGGGTACGTATGTGTATTTTATTAATTTCTCGTTACATATTTATGCTAATAGTAATAAATATATTTTATTTATTCATTATTTTTTTAATTTCTTTTAATTACAGAATGGAATATGGGGAGTGGACGGAAAACAGTAGAAATTCATACGATAAATGGAGTGCAGTTTCCCGCACTACAACTCAAGTAATTTTAATCTCAAATCATTTTATCATTTCCCATTATGATTAATTCTTTATATTTATTTATTTATTTAATTATTTTATAGGTTTTTCCTGGAGCCTGGACAGCTATGTTGGTATCTCTAGACAATGTAGGAATCTGGAATCTTCGATCGGAGAATCTGGACCGTTGGTATCTCGGTCAAGAGACTTATTTACGAGTTTCAGATCCAGATGGATATAACAAGACCGAAATGATCATGCCTAGTAATGCGTTGTTTTGCGGCCTATTAAAGTCTAAACAAAAGTGTGTTAAATTTTATTATATGTTTAATTAATTAATTTATTTATTTATATTGTGTGCTTGTTGATTTTTATGGTGTTTTTTTTTACAGGGATCAAGTGCATGTGAAATCAGGAGCTTCATATATAAGTATAGGGAGAGTTGGATTGATTGTTGTATTGTTTTTGGTGGGATTTATTATTATTGCTTGAAATAATTATGGGAAATAAGATTATGTTTGTATGAGTTGTTTATTGAGGGATGATTAGATGTGTAATAGTGTTGAGTAGTTTCAATTATGGGCCTTGAAAAGGGCTCCATTGTTTGTTTTATTTACATTTTCTCCTTTTTTTAAGAAAATATATAGGACTTATGTTTTTGTTGATCATGTAGGTTTCGTTGTACACATTGATTTTTCTCAATCTAGAACATTTATTATTTTTTCACCCAAAAAAAGTCACAACTTAATGTAAACTAGATAATAGATGCAAAGTAAGATATGCATGATTAATATATATGCAATTATCGCATTCAAAATAAAAGAATATAGATGCAATTAATCATCTCTCTCTCTCTATATATATTTTTTTTGAAAATTACGGAGAGCTTGCATGTCTCTCGCGTAAATCTATTGACCAATGTCCAGTTTTACAGTCAGACAATTTGGCACTTACAAAAATAGATTACATACCATATCACAAGATGCAGCCGTTCGTGCCAATGACGATTGTGCTTCGTTCCTCCCTACTCTCTTCACACCATCTATATATTTTATAAATTGGTTATTCTTTAGCCAGGATTTTATTAATTAGGATTTAATATGAAGTAGAAACTCATCTATTTCTGTACTCATTTGATTAAAACTATTTTGCATGGAAAGCAAAGTTGATCTACTAATTTATTAAGAAGAGGAAAAATAAATCACAATGATTCATCTTTTTACTACTGTATCTTTTTGAATCTACATTATTAATGATTGTCAATTAAATATCAATATTGCCATATTGACATTTTTTTCATTAGCATTAAAATATCTCTACTAGATTTCAAATTATATTATTACCTTTAATCACATTTCACCAATAACACCTCTTTCTTCTCTCTCTCTCAACAATGAACCACCAAGAAGTAAAAGTGAGACTCATCACCACCACCCACATCCCTCTCTCTCAACCACTGCCTCTCGACTCGACCAAACTCTCTCTCTCTCTCTTTGACGCGCCTTGGATCGGTTCCCGTCCGATCCAACGGCTCTTACTCTTCCAACCAACCAATCATCTCCCTTCCTTCTCTTCTCTTATCCAGTCCCTCAAATCATCTCTCTCCATTACTCTCCAACGCTTCTTCATCCTCGCTGGAAAACTCGGGCATGAAGAACAAACTGGTGACGTGGTGATAGACTGTTCTCCTCCTTCTGTGGCGCTTGGTGTTGCCTTTGTGGAGGCTGAGGCTGATGGTGACATCATCAAGCTCATAGAAGAGAAAGAGCATGATGTCGATGCGTTTCGCCAGCTCGTGCCGGACCTTAATACCAGCAAGCTTCCAGCACCTCTATTTTCTGTCCAGGTCATCATATGTTAGTTATGACTACTATATATTACTACGAGCATGACTAAAATAGTTAAATAAGTGTTTGAAGTCTTGAATTTAAAATTGTCATTCAGTTTACTTGCCTCAAGATTTGCGGAGTTATATTCATATGTTTTATAAGGAGAAAGAAATTCTATATTTATTGTATAACATATATTTTGAAGCATATCCAATGAATGAAAAGTCTTAAAGTACTATATCTCAAATACTTAATCAAGTATTTTAATCATCCTTCAATAATTAACATTCAATAAACTTATCAACATTCATTTATTGTGCATTTAATTAATGATAGGTGACAGAGCTTAAGAGCGGTGGTATGGCGATCGGGTTTTCAATCCACCATGCAGTGGCTGACGGGAGATCAGTGTGGAATTTTATCCATGCATGGACGGCGGCATGCAAAGGTGGCGAACTGGCAGATTCCGGTCGACAACCAAACTTTGACCGGCGAGTTATTAAAGGTCCTTGGAGTGATGAGGTGACACGTGGCCTGATCAGACGTGTCGCACCAAATCTGCCTGTGGTTAGTTTAGTATTGCAATTGTGAATTAAGATGTTTGGTTTTATTTTGTTAGGATACTAGGGTTAATTAGGTAATCAAGTGTATTGGATTTTCTGTCTGATTTAATTTTTCCTAGTAGGGTTCTTTTTTTTCTAAGATCAGAGTTTGTTGAGTTTTTGGATTATATATGATAATAAATCCTTGTATATGACATTTTTTTAAGAACAATATATGTCATTTTATGAACTTGGTTATATAAATTGATTATATAAATTATTTTGAATATACTATACTTACATATACGTTCTATGATATTCAAACAGGCATGGTCTGTACAACCCTATTTCGACCGGTTTGCGCTTGCACGACGGACATTCATACTGGACTCGAACCACATTGACTCGTTGAAACAACAAATTGTTCAACTCAGCCGGACTAATCAAGTCTCGTCCATTGATCATCCGTCAACTTTTGTCGCAGTTTCAGCTCACCTTTGGATTTCTTTTGTCGGCTCTCAGCATGGCATTAGACCACAAGATGAAACATATCTTTGCATCTTGACAGATTGCCGTTCACGTCTCGACCCACCAATCGATGATCGGTATATACCCCAAAATCAAATATTCCTATGATCATTGAGCAATTTATCATAATACAATAATATTTTTTTTGAAGAAGATCAAAATACAAGAATATAACAACATAATATCCTAATATCATTTCTTATATGTAATATATATTTGTTTGACTGATAAATTAACGTTATTGTAGGTATTTTGGTAACTGCGTCCAGGGTTTCACGGCAAAATGCATGGCAAGCAATCTACGACACATTGATGGGCTTTTACACGCGACAATTGCGATACAAAAGGCTATAAAGGACTCTTTAGAGGAAGCCTTGAAAGGGAGTGAGGATTGGTTGGATCGGTTGATTAAGCTGCCTCCTGAAAGAATCACAAATATTGCCGCCTCGCCACGGTTCAAGGTTTATGACACTGATTTTGGGTGGGGGAAACCGAGTCGAGTCGAGTTGGTTTCGATGAGTCGGGATGGTGCGGTGGTGCTCGTTGGTGCTAAGGATGGAAATGGGGTTCAGGTTTCGGTTTGTCTTGATAGGTCCTGTTTCGATGCATTTGAGTCTTGTTTCTTCAGCTTTTAGTTAATTGTATATTGCAATTTGCATAAGAATTATTTAAATCCAAACTAATTTCTTGTTCTATATATATATATATATATATATATATATATATATAGAACAAGATAAATATGATACATCAATTATCTGTTACAACTTAAGAAAATACTACCATAATTTAAAAATAAAAGAGAAGATAATAGAAAGCAAAAAGCATAAATTTATCATCTTTCATATTTCTCTTATTTGCCATGTAGAAAGTGCATACATTGTCCTTCCCTTCCATCCAAAAAGTAACCATTTTTTATCTTCTTCAATGAAAAATTTCTTATCATAAATATTTGTGACCTTCTTTTTTATTTTCTTTACAATTGCACGATCTATCGGCATCTGCTCAAATCCTGCTCTCAAATTTCTCAACCCCCATTTCTTATAAGTCTCTGGGTTTTCAATCACATTCGATCCCTCACATGTTATCAAATTAAATGCATCGTTAGCCCATAATTTACTTTCTATGAAATACCTTACCTTATTATCCGGTGGGACAGTTGAATCGAGCAAATCAAACATCGCATCGTAGTGTAATAAAATCTGTTTGAAACGAGTGGCAAATAAAAGCCCACTAAATGACTCATTAATAGTTCCTTGAATAAATATGTGCGGTTTAATCCGCCTTATCACATCAAGAACTTTATTTCTCGGACTATTTGTATCTGTTTCAGCCCCTATATTTTTAAATCGATACATAGAATTAACAATTACCATTTCGTCTTTCTCAATATTTAGATCTTCGATGCATATTTCCTCCCATTTTGCTGCTATACCTGAATATTCAAAACGAATACCAAAATTTCTTGCATATTCTTGCAATCTCCGCCCTTGTTCTTCAACTCTTTCAATCGGCCGTAAACTAGGTTGTCGATTATCAATCCCTGTAATCCGAAGTTTCATAATTTTTACCACCTTTTTAGAGAGAGCTAACATTAGATGTGGCCACTGAAAACTGCAAAAGCCAATGCCAAGATGAATTATATGTACCTTGGATGCCTTCTCAATTGCATTAAGGATGGTATGGTTCGCAAAGACATACAAGCTCTTACAAAAGGGTTAGAAATTATGAATAGATTGTAAGCTTTTAAAATATTCGTAACATGTTCCCTTGTGGAATGGGGTTGGACATAGAGAGAGAGCTCATTGCCAGTTCCAGCTAAGCGAGCCTCGAGTCCATTGGCAAAAATATGAGCCATTCTTTGGACTCCGTCTCCATCAGGAGAAGAATGTTTTTTTATCTGTTTTATGAGTTCATTAGCACTCTGAGGATCATTCATAGCGATTGCTTGCGAACAGCGAAGAAGAAGAGTTCTCAGATCAACCGAAATCACACGAGATTGCTTACTTTGACTCTGTTTCATTATGTTTTGCATGCTTTGGCTTAGACGAATAACTGCTTTTGTATATCCATGCAAAAGCAACACTTCGTCATATATCTTGTCCATGGCAGGGTCTTTGAAATTAAGCACGGAAATCTTGCACTTTGGTCCCCCTAAATTGGACATATCTCCATCATTTGCACGCTTTTTACCAGTACACCTCGCATTATCCTCATCTTTTTTATTTCCTAGATCAAACCAATAATTATTTCTATTGATGCTCGGATGGAACTTCATTCCTTCTTCCATCCCTCTTTTGAAATGTAAAATCGGTAAGCTTTCAATTTTTACATCGTGTGGAGAATCCAAAAAGTTCGAAAATGATGGATTATTTGAGGGATATTCCTGTTCAAGAACATCATGAAATGATTTCTCCATGGCCTGTAGAGCGGCCTCTTCTTGATCCAAATTAATATTTTCATCTATATGTTCGTCTAATAACACTTGGTTTATGTATTTGAGTACTACGTCTGACATAATCTCACAATTTTGGTGGTTTAATTCAAAGCAATTTGAAGAGCTTGTGTCGTTATTATTATTATTATTTAAGAAATAGTGTGATTCATTGATTGAATTGGAAGTGTAGAGAGTTCTCTGTTTGTACCGACTTAACTGATTTGATGTTCCCTCCATTAATTTGTAATATCAAAAACAAATTGACCTACATAGTAAATCATATATACATGTTACACTACGAATAGGGTGAGAAATTAACTGGCGAGTGAGATGGAAAGCTAATTTTTTCATAATTTTATACTATTTACTTGATAAGCAAAATTTCGATTCTTTGATATCAATCATATGTGGAACAAGATAAACACGTTCATATGGACTCTACTTTTGTGTAAATTGGAAAAAAGATAAATCACTTCATGCAAGGAATAAGTTGTAAATTATCTTTGAATAAAAAGAGTACCTTAAATCAAGCTCAGCTCAATGATTAATGAGAGAAACTGAAACCACATATAAAGAAGAGACACGGAGACAGAAGAGTCATGTATGGAAAGAGAGAAAAAAGAAGAAGAGATATTTAACCAACCCAAAAAAATTAAAGAAATAAAATAAGGATTTATTAAAAAATGAAAAAAATGATTTTAAAAATGGTTTGCTTAATTGGATGGTTTAATTAGATGAATTTTGAGGAGGATCCAGCCATACAGTATTACCATTTTAATCATTACCAAATCAAATGAAAGGGCAAAAAAGAGTAATTTTCGGAATGGTCATCCTTTCCTTTTCTAATCTAAGCCTCGTCTCTGTCCAATACAATTGACAATTCACCCACAAGGGGCTATATAATTTTTGGATGTTTAATGAAGAGTTTTGGTGGCAAACCATATATATTTTCAAATCATAGTATATTGTTGTTGAGTTTTAATATACTATATTGTTTATATTGTTGTAGCATCCATATAAATTTTAAATGGGCAATATATACATTTTTTTGCTCAACTCAATTTTAATTATATACTTCTTTTGTAGTGTGATGTAGAATTATAAGTGTAAATATATATTTTTAAGCACATTTTAGTAGTAATATACTATTTTGTATGTCAATATATTGTTTTCACCATGATGGGAGAGGTGGAAAACTTGGCTGCATATGTGAAAAAGGACGAAATGGAGATGATAGAATGGACATTGTCAGAAGGGAGAATGCATATACTGAGAAAAAACAGAAAATAAGGAATAAGTGTTGTGTAATTAATTGTAAGTTCCCAAAATAACCCTTCGAATTTGAAGGATTTAGATTTAATCTATCATGAAAACAGAAAAAAAGCTTGGGTAACATATACGAACTCAATAAAATAAATTTCACAAACTTTATTTCGCTTTCAGTCTTCTTTGATGGCTTGAACAATCTATTTTCTCAATTCTTCTTTGATGGCTTCTACGGTAATCAAATATTTTTTCTTAGGAGTCATAGAGCATTCAGCATTTCAATTTTTGAGTAAAAACTTACTGAAAAAAAAAGAGAAATTATTTGGAGTACCCAGTTTTTAGAGTGTCCAAAAGCATCCATCATATAGTTTTAGTTGTACACATATATATTTACATTTTAATATATCTTTTGTGTTTACAAATATATCTTTTTGAAAATATATTTTTTTTGTAGTTTCACTATATATTTTGTGTTTACAAAAATATTTTTTTATAATTTCATCATATCTTTTATAATCGGGCGCTACAAAATACTGATACTTCATATCTGAACCCAAAAAAAATTTGAGTGCAAAAAAGTCCTTTTCGTTCGTTAGGTTACATAGTTTAAACTTTAAAAAACTTTTTTTTCAATTATAAATCCACTTTCCTCACCCTTCTAAACCCCAAAATTGTTTTTATGCCCTCCAAAGAAAATTGATGAACAATTCATGTGATGCATAATTCAAAGAGCATTAGCAATAAATTAAAAAAAGATTACAATAGCAATACATTTTTTTCGGACAATGAAAATAACAAACAAGAAAATTCATCAATGTATTGCAAGCCTAAATTTGTCTGGATCTCCATGTTGAGAGAGAATGGATATCCTTCCCTTTCATCACAAAATACCCATTTTTATCTTATTCATTACCAGTCCCAAGTTCGGATATGTGAGACAGAACCTATCTTTATCTAACCTAAATGTGAAATAAATAATAATCTAAAAATTACATAAGCATAACTTATCTCAATCTGATTTGGCTAATCCAAATAAATCCTATCCATCCTGTTTCCAACTAATAAAGAGGTCAACACATACAAATTTTATGTCGTTAAACAAAATTGACCTATTCTTGATAAATAGCGTCGAAATCATAAATATGATTACATTTTAACTTATACAAAGTATAAAAATATATGTTATTAGTGAATTGATTACAATAACCAAAGACCAATATCTCAAATTACTAATAAAATAAAAAGCCTAGGTTCATTATATTCGTTTTGGTAGCCATACCGAAACAGCTGAGAGTGTCCTTCCCTTCCATCCTAGAAGTAACCACTCATTATCATCTTCCACAAAAAAATTCTTATTGTGATTATTTCCCATCTCTTTAATTTTCTTTACCATAACACGATCTAACGGCAATTGCTGAAATCCTAATCTTGAATTTCTCGCATGCCATTGTTTATATGTCTCAGGCCTTTGGGTTCTTTTTGGCCCCTCACATGCTATCATATTAATTGCTTCACGGCCCCACAAAAAATTTTCTACCAGTTTTCTTGATTTGTTGTCACGTGGAACATTTGTTTCAAGTAAATCAAACAATGCTGAATAATGTAGAATCACTTGTTTAAAACGAGGGGCAAAAAATGCCCCACTAAATGATACGTTTAAGACACCTTGGATGAAAACATGTGGATTAATCCGCCTTATAATGTCAAGAACTTGATTTCTCGGACTTTTCATCACATCCATTTCTTCTCCCAAATTTTCCAAGCAAAAGAAACATATCACAATAACCAATTCATCTTTCTCGATGTTGACATCTTCGATGCAAAATTCCTTCAACTGTGTCGCAATAACTTTATATTCCAAAGGAATATTGAAACTCCTTGCATAAGCTGCCAACATTCGCCCTACCCTTTCACTTTGTTCCATATCGTGAAACCCTAACTCAGGAACATCAACACATGTGATACGAAGGTTTGGAGACATGCCTTTTCTTTCAGATAAAGCTTGCATTAGACGTGGCCACTTATAGCCAAAATCACTGCCAAGATGAATTATATGCAATTTTGATGCCTTCGTAGCTGCATTAAAAATTGTACTCTGCGCAAAATAGTCGGCAGCTGTCACAAACGGGCTTGCTATTTGAACAATATGATATGCATTTAACATATCGACATGATTTACTCGTCTATCAACAATTTGGTTGTAGTACTCATCAATGGTTCCGGCTAAACGAGCCTCGAGTCCAACAGCAAAAATGTAGGCCATCCTTTGAACACCACTTCCATCAAGAGAAGAATGCTTTTTTATTTGATTTATAAGTTCATTAGCCGTTTTATGATCGTTTGTGGCTATTGCATGTGAACAATGTATAAGAAGACTCCTAAGATCAACAGAATCCCTATGGATTTCCTCGTTATTACCGAACTTTCTTTCCCTCTCCATGGTTTCACGTAAACTAATGACTTCTCTTTTATAGTTATCTCGATGTAATAGTAATACTTTATTAAATATCTCGCCTAAAGCGGGATCCTTGAAATAAAGCACTGATATTTTGCATTTTCGGCCCTCAAAATAAGATAATTCTTCACAATTTGCGTGCCTTTTACCCTTAGATCTCACATAATGGCATTCTTCATCTTTATCTCTTTGCAACTTGCTTCCAACTAAATCTCCACCCTTTCTAGTTTTTGAAGGAAACTGAGCCTTCTTACCTGGTAAATGAATCAAAGAGCTATTGTTACTTATATTAGGAAGGAACTTCATTCCTTCTTCCATTCCTCTCCTGAATTCTATGATAGGTAAACTCGCATTTTGAGAGTACTGGTCAGCATAACCAGGGGTTTCTTGTGATAAATTGGAAAATGGTAGCTTATTGGGTGAAGGTGGATATTTCTCCCTAAGAATATCATAAAATGATTTTTCAACGGCCTTGAGAGCCGCCTCTTCTGGAAACATGTTAATATTTTCATCGATATTTTCACCCAACAACATTTGGCTTATCTGCTTGAGTGGCGCTACATTGGATAAAGTTTCGCAGTTTTGATGGTTGGATGCAAGGTTGTCATTTGAATCTTTATTGAGAGTATAATTGGGGAAGATTGTGAGGTTATTTGTATCTAAGAAAGAGTGGGACTCATCCAATGCATGTGAGTTTCTCTCCATTTGTTCAAGGGAGAAAATAAATTTACCTACAAATCAAATTCAATACATTAGCTTTCAACTGATGATCAGATAAATTAGGTGATTATATAATTAGTAAATAACAAGAGCTCGTAATAATTGGTACTCTACCAAGTAAATAATTTCATATATCCAACAGATACAAGAAACATCAAAAATATTTCATCTACAAATTAAGTCTACAATTTTTCATCTCCCTTGAATATCGCTCCTAGAAAGAACAATCTTCAGATTTGCATCAGATTGAGGACTCAAACTGGCCAAAATATAATTAATTAGTAATATTTTTCTGGATTATCATCAGAAATACGATAAGGCTCAGATATGTAATCAAATTCTAAGTAAACAAAACAACACTGTCTTCCTATCATTTTAATTATTTCAATAAGTTTCTCTTGACTCACTTATTTTTTTTCACAAACACAAACATGACAACTTACTTGAAAAATCTTCTCCAGATAAAAGCAACCTCTGTGATACAACTCAGAAGAATAAAAGAAGATGCATGGTGCTGTGAGAAAAACCACACCTCAAAAGGAACCTGGAAGGTTTAAAATGGAGAAATATCCTTGTAATTCAAATGGACAAGTGAGAAAACTATAATGGTAAAGTGAGAAGATCGAAGACTAAGAGAGGAAAAGAAAGCCGAAGAGTCGCAATTAATTGCAGCCCTCTTTGACTGGCATATATGACAAGTCCATTTGGACACGTACACGTATTACTCCACGATTGCAAAATTGCCCTTATAAATCAACATTTCCCATTGTGGACCATTTCGGCCCATAAAATAATAAAGGCCCAGGGATTAATTACTTTTCTCACCCTCCGGACAAAATTCATGCATGATTAAGATTTAAGTGATATTGAGAGAGAGAGAGAGAAATTCAAGAAAAAAAAATGAAAATGGCCCTCAAGCTTGCATTAAAAAAAAAGTTGAAATGACATTACATATTTAATTCTACAGAAAGGGTAGCCGTTGTGGCTGCTGAGAATTAGGAGTTTAACACTTTGTGCATCTTAATTTTCCCATTCTTTTATTTTTCAAAAACTTTTGAGACATCTTATGACACCACATTATCTTAATTATTTTAAACCTTAGATTAAATAATATGGTTATATCTAGACCATTCAATTTTTTACTAATTATGATTTTTATGATTTTTACATGTATTACAATGATTGGTGTTTTTAGTGTTTTCTATTATATATCTCAATTAAATGAGAACGGTTAAAGTCATTTTTTATCATTCGATTTGAATCAAAATGTTCCAACGAATCATGATGCATAATTATGTTCAAATATTAATTAAAGAAAATATTATAAGTTCATTTATTAAAATATAAATATTTTTTTCTTTTTTCTTTAAAAAATAATAATTCATAATGAAACATTATATTTCTCATGTTAAAATGTTTAAATCTAATTTTTTTTTAATTTCTCTTTATTATGAATTTCATATTATTATGGTTTCAATTTAAATTTATTTCAAAACGTCATATAATAAGATATGAACAAGTCTTATTCATTGATTAATCATTGAGTTTCTGTATTTATTATTTATTTGTATACTTTTTTTGTGTTATTATTTTATATCTACTTTTATTTATATTAGAAAGTCATATCATGTTACATTGATGACATATTGACATGTATTGTTGTCATTCGTTTAATTCATGATAAACCAATTTCATCCCATTATATATCACATGAGATCAAATTTGCTCATAGGCTTTATGTGTCAATATTTTACATCTAATTTTGTTTATTTCTACAAAATCACATCACTTTATATTGATGACATATGTAACTATATATTTTATCTAATTTATTCGTTGAACTCATGAACCGATTCACCAAATTTAATACATGTCATTTGCAATTAAATAGAAATGGAAGGTGAATAATTAACATATCAAAACACAAATATATATTGTGTTTCTAAAAATAGTAATTCTCAAACAAATATCAAATTTCTCATGTTACAAATATTTTATATAAATTCATTTGAATATTCTCTTTATTTTCAATTCCATATTGATATGGTTCCAAATTTGTTTTCTCTTACTTAAGTATGCATATATTGAAAATATAGAAAATATGTGAAACAATTATGTAAGATAATATATGTACTTATAATATTAATATTAAACAAATAAGCTATTAAAATTTAATGTATTAAATTATTTTTTATTATAATTAATAATAAATTTTTAAAACAACAACATATAGCATACTTCTCCTAAAATGTTTTCTTAACAAAGAAATTTATTTATTCAATAAATATTGTAAATGACAATAAATATTTAATACTTGTCACACTTTTTTATACTGAGAATTTATTAAGGAATAAATAAATTACACAATTTTTTTTACAAAAATGAATATCTTAATAAATTTTTCAATGAAACTAAATTATTTTAAAATATTCTTTCTCCTCTTCTCAAGAATTTTTTCGTAATCATTATTTTAATTATTTTTTTTCGAATTAAAACCCTTATATAAAAATTTGATTGAATTTTCTGTTTATATTGAGCTCCATAAAAGATTAGCTCTCTATTTAATTTTTCTTCAATTTGAATGTGTGAAAAATTATGTTGAATATGTATATAAAAAGAAATATTTTGTAAGAGAATTTTATTTAAATAATTAGATTGTTGTGACATACTGTAAACAAATAATCAAATTTTTTAAATATATCGTAAGTGAAATAAAATATATTGTAATTAATTTTTTTTATCATCAAACATCTTCATTCAATAAAAAATAATATATTGGTATTTACACTTTTTAATGTTTGTCACACTTTAATTTTGATACAAGTAAAAATTTAATTTACAAATTTTGAACCTATTATATTCTTGCACTTATGTAAATACTTATAAGTTAGTGAATAATTTATTTTTAATTACCAATAAATTTGAAAGCTCGCAACGTAGCGCGAGGTTGCTCCTAGTTATGATAAAGGAGAAAAGAGCTGGTTTTCCTTACAAAACTTACAATAACAACAAATAAGAAAGAAAAAAAATCTATGTAGTACAAGCCTAAATTTGTTTGGGTCGCCACGTTGAGAGAGCATGAAGTATCTTTCCTCTCCATCCTAAAAGTACCCATTTATTATCTTCTTCAACTGAAAATCCTTTGTTGTAAACATCTTTCACTTTATATTTAAGTTCTTTTGTTATCGTGTAATCTAACGGAAGCTGATCAAACCCTGCTCTCAGATTTCTTACATGCCATTGTTTATAAGTTTCGGGTCTTTCAACCCTATCCGAACCCTCACATGCTATCACATTAAAAATATCAGGTGCCCACATATTATTTTCTATAAATTGCCTTTGCTTATTTTCACGAGGAGTTGTAGCGTCAAGAGAATCAAATTTTGAGGAGTAGTGATGCAACACTTGTTTAAAACGGGGCGCGAATAAATCACCGTCAAATGACCCATTAACAATTCCTTGAATAAAAACATTTGGTTTAATCTGTCTTATAATATCCAGAAATCGATTTTTCGGGCTATACATTACATCTTCTTCATGGCCTAAACTTTCCAACCGATGTAAGCAATTAACAATAACCACTTCATCTTTCTCAATATGAAGATCTTCAATAAAAATTTCATCCCATTTTGTTCCTACACCTTTGAATTCAAAAGGAACATTGAAACGTTTAGCATATTCATGCAATTTTGGACCTGATTCTTCAATTCTTTTTGTAGGCCAAGAACCTGTCGCAGGAATATCTATACCCGTTATGCGAAGTTTTGGGGGTCCCTCTTTCCTTTTAGAGAGTGCTTGGATTAGACATGACCACTGAAGGCCAAAATTAATGCCAAGATGAATTATATGCAATTTAGATGCCTTGCCAACTGCATTAACTATCGTTTGGTTTGCGAAAAAATCAGAAGCTTTGATGAATGGACTTGCAAGAAGATATAAATGATACCCCTTTAAAATATCGATAGTAGTTGCTTGTGCTGAAACATGTTTTTTGTATAACTCATTACTCGTTCCATATAACCGAGCCTCAAGTCCATTGGTAAAAATGTGGGCCATCCTTTGAGCTCCATTTCCGTAAGGAGAAGAGTGTTTTCTTATCTGTTTTATCAGATCATCGGCCAATCTAGTATCATTAATGGCTATTGCTTGTGAACAATGGATGAGAAGAGTTTTCAAATCAATTGCGACTAAATCCTCATTCATTTTCTTCTTTCTATACATTTTCATTCTAGCCCGCATGATTTTGCCTAACAGAATGACTTCTTTGTCATAGTTCTCTCCATGCAAAAATAACACTTTCATAAACATCTCATCACTCACCGAGTCTCTGAAATCAAGCACGGATATTTTGCACTTGCGTCCCTCCAAATTGGATAAATCTCCACAATCCGCATGCCGTTTACCCTTAAACCTCATACAATGCTCATCTTCATCCTCTCCCTCTTCAAACTTCCTTCCAGCAAAATTATCATGTTTTACATCACCAACCAAATTATTGCCATTAATATTAGGAAGAAATTTCATTCCTTCTTCCATTCCTCGCTTGAATTCCAACATAGGTAGATTCTGACTTTGTACTCCATTAATAGAATCTAAAAAAACATCGGTGCTTCTAGGGTTTCCTTGTAACCCATTCGATTGTGGTATATTACTTGGGGAAGAAGGCTCGGCATTTTCAAGAATTTCGTAAAATGATCGCTCCACGGCTTGAAGAGCCACCTTTTCTGAATAAACATTAATCGTTTCATCAATTTCTTCTTCTAATAACATCTTTTTTGCTTGTTCCAATGCAAAGCATGACATTATCTCCCAATTTTTATGATCCAATGTGAAATTTCCTTGCTGATTTTTATCTGTGATGCTATTTGTGAAGTTTGAGTAGTTGTTAATATCCATGAAAGCGAGCTGACTGGAGTATTCTTGATCTGTTCGAGAGATGAAGCGTATTAGCCTACAAATCTAATTTATTATAAGATTCCAGTGTAAATGTAATCTAAAATTAGGTGGAATGAAACTAATTTAAAGTCATAGATTTGCACAATTTCTGATTCTTCTCATATTGACTAATGCCAAGGAAACAATTATTGTCCTAAACCAGATCGGTAAGAAAGGTAAATAATTCTCTGTATGTATTTTGCTGAGCCGCTCTAAAGTTCATAGAATTTTTTTTATCATGATTTCCACTCATTAATTAGTCAATTAGTTTCCAAATTTTTAAGAAGCAAAATAGTCTTTTAAACTAATCAATGAACATGAAAAAAAAATCAAAGAAAATACACAAGTTTAATGATAAGGAGAATTGATAACGTACCTTGAAGAAGAAAGCTTATGAACTAATTGAACTGATGGCTTTCTTTGGATTCAATTCAAATATTTATGAAATTTGAACTAAAAACCTTTGAGAAAAGAAGAAAAAAATGGTCCCTAAAAAAGACTGATGAGCCAGCACAGCAAGTTCCTTTTCTGAAGTCTTTCTTGGCGGCTTGCTGTTTAAAGTCAAAAATGAACTGCAGTGACTAATGGCTAAAAAAACGAGAAATCAATTCCTGATTTTATTCAAATCCACGATTTGTTAAGAGGATTGTACTAGGGTTGTATGTTGTATGTATTTTGCATGTGTGCTGGATTTTGTACAGAAAATAATAGTTCTATATTACCGTACCATGTTTATCTAATGTCAGTTTCTTATTAGTATAACTTTCTTATTTCAATACTGAAATTATGAGAATGGTACCATTTAACTTAATAATAAATACCATTGATGCCATAGTTGATTCATCGCATCCTTTTTTCCTGCATGATTATTACTTAAAGTTACAAATTACAATGCATTTTCTTACAAAGATCATATGACCTTTTGTTTTCTACATGATATTACTTAAGAGTTACAAATTACAGCACAATTATTTTCTGTAAAGATCATATAACTTTCTACAACACATAAAAAAAGAAGACATAACTTTGTTCTCCATGAATATGATCTGGCCAAGCAAATCTATTTCTAATAGAATGATAAAGTATAGTCCCACCAATGGATTCAAAACTTGACGAGATTTATTTAAAATATATATATATATATATATATATATATGATCCGACCATTAAATTACCTCAGCTGTTATTCCAGTTCTACCCTTGATCCTTATGCGGCTATTGCTCTCTTCACAGGGGTATTTTTGTGATTTTAATGCTCCATAATTATCACAAACAACTTTTTATGTCTAAAAGCCAATTTTAATTCTTACATTAATAATAATAATTAACACCTAAGTAAGTGTGATGACGATATAAAATAAAGCTAAAGCGAAATCCCGAATTAGACAAAGTACTAATCCTCTTTCTTACTTCTTCCTTTCCCAATTCATTAAACTAAACCTTTGTTTCTTACTCCCAATTTTGAGTGAGAGAGAGAGTTTGTTAATTGAATTCGGCGAGAAATTTATTTGGGCTGAAATGACGAGTGGTAATTTGCTTGAGATCCAGCCATCTCAGCTAGAATTTCCGTGTAAGTGCATTTCTTTGCGTTTTTGCTGATTGGTTACTGAAAGAGTTTTGATTTTGGGCAATGTGGGTCAGTATGTGGATGGATCTACCCTCGTTTTTGGGTCCTTTTTGTATTTGGGAATTAGTGGTCTCAATTCAGCTCAAATTTTGTTTTGTTAGTGCGTTTTTAGTTGGAATTATCTTGTGAGATCTGATAAAATTGAAATGGGATCTCTCATTCTGAAGGGTGGATCAGAACAGGGATCTATTATTTATTTTAATTTTCTTTTAGATTTTTTTTTTCAAAAATGTGATTGCATTTTGTGCAAGTGCATTTTTCTTCTGTAATTAAAGTTAATTTCTTTCAATCATTAGTATTTAGTTACAATATTGGAGACTCATGTCAGTCAATTCATGGATTTTTTACTTCAAGTCTGTTTAGATCCAAAATGTGTTGATTTTTGCTCCAATTGGATAGTAAATAAAAACCATTTGATCTGAATCCCAACCAAATCACAATTTACATGCAATTTGGTTTAGATCACTATAAAATATCAACATTTATGTATCTTTTCATTTAATTTTTTTAATCAGTTGAGGTGAAGAAACAGAGCACATGTTCAATGCAACTCACAAACAAAACCGATCAATACGTAGCATTTAAGGTAACACAAATCCATCACATTTTTCTTTCTTTTTTCCCATCATTATTATATTTTCTAATTTTTTAAAAAAATTTAGGTTAAAACAACAAACCCTAAACAATACTGCGTAAGACCCAACATTGGCGTTGTCCAACCTCTTTCCACTTGTGATGTCACAGGTAAATAAATTGAAACGAAAATTTGCAAAAGAGCCCCTGTATTTTGCCTAAATTGCAAAAAAGACCATACAATACTGTAAATTGCAAAAATAACTCCATTCTTCAAAAGTTAAAATCATCCTATCGTTAAGTTCTGTCTAAAATTAGGTTTTTTTCGCAATTTCCCCTAAAATAAATTAAATTAAATTAAAAGACAATTTCTATATTTAAATTTTCACATTCAACTCCTTTTTTTTTAATTAGTATATATTTTTTTTAAATATATATTATTTTATTATTTTTTGATAAGAGCATGAGTATTTTATCATTTTATTATTTATTATTATTATTTTATTATTTTGAAGTTACAATGCAAGCACAAAAAGAGGCGCCAGCTGAAATGCAATGCAAGGACAAATTTCTCATTCAGAGTATCGTAACGCAAAACGGTACCACTTCAAAAGATGTAACCGCTGATTTGGTACCGTAATTTATTTATTTTTTAAATATTCATAAATTATAAATTTTGCATAAAAAAGCTCCGTATTTCCTAATTCACAAAAGAAAGAAACCACCATGTTATGCTAAATTGTTGATAAAACAAAATTTACAAGCGGAAAATTTGTATAAAAAACCCTGCATTATGCCTAATTTGCCAAAAAGAAAACTGCATATAAAAAATTACACACAGGTCCTTACATTATGCCTAAAATCTAATAATATGGGGTCTTTTTTGCAATTTAGTCTTAATTTAGGTGCTTTTTGCATATTTCATTCAAATATATATTGCATTCATGCTTTATCCAAATAGTTCTCAATTTCTAATAAATTAATAATTAATAAAACAAATAAAAACAAAACAGTTTACTAAAGAGGCTGGAAAAGTGATTGATGAGTCCAAATTAAGAGTGATTTACGTCCCAACAAATCATTTGTTTATTTATTTAAATATTTATTTATTTATTTGTCGATTTCCCTTCATGAAAAGCTTACAAGGGAAAATTTGCATAAAATGTGGGATCTATTCTGCAATCAAGGCACAATTCAAGGGCTTTTTACCCAAACCATTCCAATAAATTAATAATTAATAATAAAATTAATTAATTAAAACAGTTTACTAAAGAGGCTGGAAAAGTGATTGACGAGTCTAAATTAAGAGTGATTTACACTCGTCAATCACTTTTCCAGCCTCCGTATTAAACTGTTTCAAATTCATTTATTTTTTCGTAAATTTAGGCATAATTCAGGGGCTTTTAGCATATTAATAATTAATAAAACAGATTAAAAAATTAAAACAATTTACTAAAGAGGCTGGAAAAGTGATAGACGAGTCTAAATTAAGAGCGATTTACACTCATCTATCACTTCTAATAATTCCAATAAATTAATAATTAATAAAACAAATTAAAAAATTAATACGGTTTACTAAAGAGGCTTGAAAAGTGATTGACGATTCTAAATTAAGAGGGATTTACACTCATCTATCACTTCTAATAGTTCTAATAAATTAATAATTAATAAATTAAATTAAAAAATTAATACAGTTTACTAAAGAGGCTGGAAAAATGATTGACGAGTCAAAATTAAGAGTGATTTACACCTCATCTATCACTTCTAATAGTTCTAATAGTTCTAATAAATTAATAATTAATAAAATAAATTAAATCAAAACAGTTTACTAAAGAGGCAGGAAAAGTGATTGAGGAGTCAAAATTAAGAGTGATTTACGTACCGACCAATCATCCGTCGCCAGTACAGGAAGAGCCGGACGAAGGATCTCCCACTGAAAACGGGTCCCACATGTTCGATTCCGTAAGTTTTTTTTTTACATTTAGGCCCCTCTTTTTTGTTCTATTCGCGTGATTTTTGAGTTTTGTTTTTTTTTTCTTTTTCTTTTTTGAGGAATTTTTTGGATTTTCTGGTATTTATGAAGAACAAACACCCTACTAGTTTAGACTTTCGATTTTAAAGAAGCTGGCTTGTAAAATACTGAAAATACCTTATTGTAACTTCTGTCTTTTTTACAATTAGGCCCCTTGGTTTTATTCTATTCGCGTGATTTTTGAGTTTTGGTTTTTTATTTTATTTTATTTTTTTTTTTTTGAGGAATTTGTGAGAAAAGCCCTACTTTAAACTTTCCATTTTCAAGAAAAGCCCGAGTTTAGAATACAGAGAATACGTTTTTTTCTCATTTAGGGCCCTCCTTTTATTTTACATTTGGGCCCCTCTTTTTATTCTATTAGCGTAATTTCTGTCTTTTGGTGTTTTTTTCTGAGGAGTTATTAAAAACAAACCTATATTTTCTGGTATTTTTGAAAAGTAAACTACTTGAAACTTTTGATTTTTTGAAAAAAAAAAATGACTTTTAAAATAGTAAAATTCTCTAATGTAACTTTTTTTTTAAACATGTACTATTTTCAAAAGAAATATAACTCGTTTCGAAATAATAGAGAAATGATATGTAAACATCTTAATTTTTAGGGTTTTTTTTTTTTTTTAAATTTCCTTTTTTCTTTTTTGGACAGGTGTCAAGGTCATTTGAGGAGACAGCAAAGGACAGCTCTAGGGTTTGTATTTATGAATCATTAATTTGTTCTTTGTTTTTATTATTTTTGGTGTAATTTTGGTTGTTGAATTATTTTTTATTTTTTTATGTCTGATTTAATAGGCGATTATTGTGAAGTTAAATGAGGAGAAAAAGTACGCGCTAGAGCAGAATCAGAAATTGCGGCAAGAGCTGGTATGTGTTCTTTCTTTATTAATTTCATTTTTATAAGAAATTGAAAGGTTTAATTTATTTATTTTTTAAAAATGATAATAATTAGGAGCTTTTGAGAAAAGAAAGAAGCAAGAGAAATAGTGGTTTCTCTCTCAAGTTTCTGCTCATTGTTGGTCTCATTGGTGCAATAGCTGGATTTATTATCAAGAAAACATAATATAAATAATTAATTAATGAGCAAATTAATGATTATGATTTATCATGTAATGCTAAAGTATTATTTCATAAAGGTTGTGCCCGTTTTTGTGTTGTGTTTGTTTGTTTGTTTGTTGTGTTTTGTGTGTAATTCTGTTTTATTATGATTTAGATTGTGAGAGTTTGTATTGTAAGGACATTGTTATTGTTGTATAATTCATAATGTGGTTGTTTGGTTAGACTTTGTTCGTCTGATTTTTATTTGGAATAGTACTGATATTATTTATGGTGAAATTTTAAAATTTAAGATTTTTCTTCGTTTTTGTATTGATACATGTATTTTCAAGTGAAGTTATAGCAAAAATAACATTATGTGATTAGTTAGGTGAAGAGATTAATAATTATATGGATTCAGCAAACTTGAACAACATATATTAAGAGGTCACTTAACATTAACCCAATTAATAACTCCAGCTTATATATTTATATTTAAAATTCCACCCCTTATCTCACAAAAAGAAAAACAATGGATACATCAACTTATTAAACAGCAATAAGCTAAACTTTCCAAATTCGAACTCACATTCAAACACAAATCGCCTCGATTCAAATTCAAATGTCAAGCGCAAATCGCCTCAGCCTCAGTCAGTTCAATTCCAGCCATGCTTTCATCTTCAACCATCATTTTATCCTTATAAACATACCATTTAGCCGCCACAAGATACACCAAAAAATTCCCAAAACATACCACAGCCAACAACCAATAGAATAAATACAATTTACCCTCATTTAAATTATCGGCCAGCCAAGCGTTATGTCCCGTAACGCCAGTCGTTTTATGCACAACCGTCACGAGTATAGAGCTTATGAAAAACCCTAAAGAAAGAGTCGTTAAAAACAAACCAGTACTCATGGTTTTCATTCCTTTAGGGCACTCTCTAAGAAAAAAATCCAGCTGGCCGATGTATGTAAACGCCTCGCCGGCACCGACAAAGAAAAACTGAGGGATCAACCAAAAAACTCTTAAAGGAACAACTGAACCCTTTTGAAGATAAGTAGGGTTTGATCGAGCGACTTTCATTCGTTTTATTTCTATCAGAGCGGCTGAAACCATAGCGAGTATAGAGAAAACGAGGCCTATGCCGATCCGCTGGAGCGGGGTAAGCCCGTGCGGGTTTCCGCTGAACCTGCGGGACACCGGAACAACAATCCTATCGTAGATAGGAACGGTTAGGAGGATTGAACCTACAAAAAAGACGGTTAGAGAACCGGCGGGAATTTCGAAAGACGGGCCGATGTGGCGGTCCATTGTTGTGGCCTGAGCGACTGAAAAGGTGGTCATCTGTGCGTAAACTGTCCAGAACATAATTGTTGTGGCCCAAATGGGAAGCATGCGAGCGATCGCTTTTACCTCTTCTACGTCTGTTAGGGTTGAGAGACGCCATTTGCTTTGTTCTGTTGAGGGATCTTTGTTTATCGCCGCATGGTCTAGGAAACTGAAATAAAATTAAAACAAGATTTTAAGATATAGTTTTTTATATTAATTCCAAAGAAAAGGTATAGTTTTATATTGTTTTATGTAAAGAATACTTTGTTGTTAATGAAATGGAACTTTTAAGGTCTTTATACTAAAAAAAGAAATAATAGTGGCAAGTATATGTATTAGGATTATGTTCTATATTAATAGGGTATATAATATATAAATAGTGTAAGGTGATGATTTGAGGGACAAACCAATTGGTGGAAGAGTCACTATCGCATAGAAGGAAAAGGATTCCAAGGAAGTCAAAAAAGGGTGAATGAGATTCCTGGATTTGAAATGCCGACCTTTTGGGAAATGCCTAACTTTTTATTTTGAACAGGGGAAACGTTTATCTTTAGCAAAGCTTTTGGGAAATGACAACACAATATATATTTCTTCTTTTGAATAAAGAAATGACCACATATATGCTATCAAATCTCATCTTTTTCCTTTTATCTCCAATATGAAGGCTGATCAGTGCAACTTTCCTTAAAAGAGGATTCTTTTAGCTGAAGAATATGCTGTTCATTTTGTCATTTTGTTTAATACAGAAGATTTTAATTTCATCCTTTTTGTCATTTTGTATTTTACTTTTTTAGTACAAATAAGAGAAATTGTTGTTTAGGCTACAGGTTTACTATAACTAATTTATAATTCATGTATTATAACTAAGATATGATAATTAGGCATAAATTACAGTCCATTAAGTTCAGTTAATATTCATAGTAGTCTTAGTTTTTTTTCCCGAAATATAATTAAAAGGGAAAATAAGTTTTTTTTTTTAAGAAATAGAGTAGGTTCAAAGTCCTATATCAATTACTAAAAAAGAAAAAAAAAAATTCAAACTTTTCCTTTTTTAATATAAATTAAAGTCTACAGTAGTCAATAGGTTATTCGTCTGCTATTTAAAAAAAAATTACAAAGTAGGGAACTTACAAATATTCCCAAAAAAAATTAATAGCAAGTTAGTGCGTTCATCAAGGGATATTTTTTTACCTCTTCTGTTGAAAATATTTCTAGATTCCACAGACTAAAATTATTTGAAAATAAGAGCATCATAGTACAATAATGATAATATCTAGGTTTCAAAGCAACAAAGCAAGAAAATAATATATTATGTTGCAACCAGTGCGAATAATTTCAAATAATATAGTTTTCCTTATTTTATTAATTTTTCCCTCACCTGGTGGTGCAGGCCTCACTCAGTGAAATATCTAACTGAACATGTGAGTACTGAGCTCACTGTACAAGATCCATTTCTCACATGTGATGTTCTCTTTTTCTATTTTTTTTTCTTTCAAACTTTGAGAGAGAGAGGAGACAAGAGAGAGCGAGACAGAAAGATGACCATGATTACCGAAACTGATTGGTGTGAGGTAACCGTTGCTTGACCTTGCTTCTCATGGATCCCTTCTCTTCCTCTCCAATATCCTTCTTCTCTGCCACGTCATCATACAACAAAGCCGGATCGGACGGCAGTTCAACTTTCCGTTTCCGCCAAGCCGCCACTATAACTGCCGCGATTTGCGTCAGAGGACTCCCTGCGAGTTTCTTAAACCGATATCTTTTCGTCCCGGCGAGAAACACGATCAAAGCTAAACAAATTGCACCAGCACAAGCCCCATACCTGTCGGAATAATTAAACTCAAAAGTATTTAGTTAGCTAAGCTAGTACAACTTGTATCAATAAAAATTATGAACGTGATGTTGTTGTTTAAGTACCCATATTTCCGTCCTATGTCGTCTTGGATATAAACCAACACGGTGACAGCTAATAGCGAGCCGAGACTGATGAAGAAGAAGAACCAATTGAAGAACCGCATCATTTGGTTCTTCTCACCACGGTTCGTCTCGTCGAACTGGTCAGATCCGAACCCTGATACACTCGACTTGAGTCCGCCTGTGCCTAAAGCAGTTAGGTAAAGAGCGAGATATAAAACTCCGAGTTGCAAGCCTGATGCCCTGATACAGCTGTTAGATGAATCAGGGTTGCATGTTGGTGGTCGGAGCCCGTTTACCGCAGTTGAGGTTGCAAGAATTGTCACTCCCTGATTGATTCAAGTGGAATGATTAAACATTTTGTTTCATAGATATATTGTTTTGTACATAGATGATTTGATGTTTCATTTTAATTAATTTGTAACTAATTCAAGTGTGGAATGATTAAATCTTTCTTTTCATAGATATATTGTTCTGCACATAGATGATTTGATGTCATTTTGATACATCTTGTGGTTATGATTCAATCTTTCTTTTCATAGATATATTGTTTTGTGCATAGATGATTTGATATTTCATATTGGTATATCTTGTAGTTAATTTCAAGTGTGGAATGATTAAATTCTTTCTTTTCATAGATATAGTGTATGTGATTATTGCAAAATAAGCCACTCAAAGTTATTCTAACAACATGATTGATATTTCATTTTCCGGTAAATAAATAAATGATAATTAAATAAATAATAATAAATGAAGGAATGAACGATAATAAATAAATATGATAATTAATGAATAATATATGAATGGATGAATGAATGAATATATATAAATCAATAAATAAATACATTACTAAATAAAAACATAAATAAATATGAATGAATGAAAATAAATAAATACATCAATAATTAAATCATGAATGAATGAAATGTCTAAATAATAAATACGTTAATAAATAAATAAAAGTACAACTTCCACTCCTAATACTTACTGAGGCCTGGACAGCAGCAAAGATAGCGATGGTCAAGTAGCGGCCGAGAAAAGTATCGGCAATCAAACCGCCAAAGAGACACAACATGAAAGATGTCCCCATGAAGTTGGTCACAACATTCGCCGCCTCGGCATTTCCAACATGCATTGTGCCGGTCAAATAAGTCACCAAGTTCACTCCTATTCCTAGCGTAGTTAGCCTCTCACACAGCTCCACTCCTGTTAAATTTACGCCAAAATTTCATATGAGAGAACTTTGAATAAATATCATTTAGAGAAATATTGGTATAATATAAGGACCTAAAATCATGGCAGCACTGGACCAACCGCCGGATTTTGATCGGACGGATGAACGGCCCTTGAAGTCCCATGCATCGGATAAGGTTTCCATTGTTGTATCCTTTCCAGAAACCATCTTCTCTCTCTTGTATTTCACTCAAACAAATACTTTTTATTTTAAATTATGAGGGGTATCGATATTTCCTTTTCACTGAAATACTGACGAAAAGAGAGACTCTGTAAAGGTGTTCTGGTGGGGAGCTTGTGCTTTGAGTGAAGCCAAGAGGAGGTTGGTTTGGTATTTATACTGTGAAAACTAAAAGTGGTCAGAATCTATATCGTTTTGTTAATATTTTCTTTTTATGACAAAAAGAATCTATATATTATTCAATTCGGTGGAGCTTATTAGCAATTAAAGCAACTGATTCTGTAAGGAACTTTTAAATATGTGAGCTTTTTTAAGGCATGGATGATTAAGTGACACGTGGATATGCCTTCTCACTTTTGGCCGAGCCCATTTGATGATTATGATTTTAGTAGGATTTGAGTAACTAATTGGTTTTATATAAAACAGTCAAAACATCATTTCTGTATTTTGTATGAATTAGAAGCCTTGTTGATTATTATGAGGTGTTTGATTATAGATTGATAAGGGAGTTGTGAGAAACTTCAAATTTTGTATGAATTAGAAGCCTTGTTGATTATTATGAGGTGTTTGATTGATTATCAACTTGACTTGAAAAACCTGATGATGTATATTGAGTCTTTTTCAAGTTGAAAATCGGATTGGATTCAAACTAATCCTATCCAATTAAAAGTATAAACTATTCCTATAAAAAAAAAAATAAGAACATTGATTGACAAATATAAAAAGCAAGATAGTGACTCGAGTTATCAGAGAGTTGCCTCCCCCTGAGGTTCAATCTACCACTATATTTCAATAAAAATGTCCACACACTACTTCAATAAAAATGACCATTATATGTTGCCTTCTCTCTAAGGAATTCATAAAGCGGTCAATATTAAAACTTCATTGAAACCCTATCCACATAGGAAAATTATAACTTGCTCTTTTATTTCTGTACAAAAATATCATACACATTATCATTCAACTCTATAATCAAACATGTATACACTATTCATTCATCTTAAGATTAAGCAACCAAAATCCAATAGTCATTTGCCAAGTGGCAATATAAGTGAAGTATAAAATAGCGATTATCAAGGCAGTCGGTCGAATTAGTTGAGTAAATGAATGAAATAGGTCATTTTCGTTGGTGTGCCCGTGCCTCCAATAATTCACTAAAATATTAGAGGATTATGATATGTTGTATTTTACTGTACTTGTGTTTTAGTAGTTGATAATATGATCTGTTTATTGACTCTTGAGTAACATGCGCGTCCAGAAGAACCTCTCCTGTGAGAAATTGTTTTTCTTTTCTTTTTTAATGTTACAAACTTACAATCATCAAGGGGATGGTTGATTGGCTTATCCCTTCAAATTAACTATATACACACATCCTAATAGGCTATAATATACTATTCTTCTATATTATATTTTACTTCTATATACTATTCCCCACTTAAAAACTAAAAAAAAACTTCTTTATTCTATTCTTTTATATTCCCCATATATGTTGTTTTGTACTCTCTACATTTTTCTATACCTCTCTCTCTCTCTCTCTCCCCCTCTTTTATAATATATTCTATTTTGAAAAATATTCATGGTTTTTAGGAGCCTATGTCTTCTTTAAAAGTATAAGATCATTTTTATAAGAAAAAGTCATAGAAGTAAAATACTTTATGTATGAACCAATATACTTTTTTTCTTTTTTCCCATGTTCAATATACCTTTTTTTCAAAAATAAATATTGTTATTTGAAAATTAGAAGAAAAAGACGCGGCGTGCCAACAGGCCCAAGTATGGTGCGCAGTATCACATCACATGTCAATAATAAAAAGTAGTTCTATAAAACAGTAAATTTTTAGCTGCCAATAGAAGCTAAGATTTTAATGGAAAATCATGAAAAAAAGATATTATATGTCCTACTGCAACAGCAACGTAGATTTCTAGGCTTTTTTTTGTTTTAGGACTATTATTTTTGTTCTAATTTACATGAGAAATAACACTAAGATTAGCAATATATATTGGACTCTTGGGCCTTAAGAACATCTAAGCTTACACTGTAATTTAAGGCCTAACATTCAGCCCTAAAATGATTTCTAGTCTTCATTCATCAAGACAAAGCCAGCAAACTATTCAACGAAATGTCCAAACGAAAACGTATCTATACTATCAAAACACTCAATTCAGCTCTGAGAAATCAAAACACTCAATAGCAGTTCAAGTTCAAGTTCAAGTTTATACTTCAACATATTCTTAATATAATGATCAAATCAACAAAAACAATTAATATGCTATGAAACGAAACAATCTTTACGCAAAAAAAACTCATGGAAGAAACAGTCCTAAACATCTCACCGATTCATTTTTCTAATCTGAATCGCCATCTTGAGGCTTCTTGTTGGGTTTGCGATAGTTTTCCTCATAGTGTTTGGCAATCACCATGAATGTGTTGGCGAGCTTTTTTACGTTAGGCACGTTGTAGTTTTGAGCAAGGTAAATCCCAAAAGTCGTCCCCATTAGGAAGGAGAAGGAGCTTCTGAACAAACCCATTTTCGGTTTAGTTTCCTTCTTTTCTCGATTGTATTTGTTGTCTCTTTCTCTTTAGCAATTTAAGGTTTTAGAGAGCGCCAAATGAAAGAGGGAAAAATGAGAGTGGGTTATTCTGTTGTAATTTAGAGCTTTTTAGGAGGGCAGATGGAAAACTGCCAGTAATAAATGTGTGTATATCCCTTAAAATCTTAAATATCACATCTACCCGTCTAAAATACGCAAAACATCATATATATCCCCTATAAAATATAAATACTAATCATAACAAATCTAACACTTTTTATTTCCTTTTTTAAAATAGAACATACACTAACACAGCCATATAATAGCATAAACAAGTAAAAGCCCATAACATATCTCACAAATCCCTCACAAAAAGAAAAAAAGAAAAATATATTACACACACACACTAAAAAAGGAAAACATGAACCATGCCCATAAAATCATAACCATGTATGTAAAGTTTAAACCGTCACAGCGCGATCTTTGGAGAATTCTCCTTCGATTTTCGGCTCTTCCTTCTTCTTCCTCAGCTTACAGACAGATCGCTCCTGATGATCCGTTGTCGCCATTTCAGCATCAGAATCCGCTAATTTCCAACGACGGCGGTGGCAATGATGGGGGCCGTGATGGTGATGGTTATGAGCGATAAATGAGCCGAATCCAGCTCCGGCTAGGAAAAATAAACCATATTTAAGGAAAACCATTGTTAGAGTTTTGAATTGATGGGAGGATTATGGTTTGAACCTTGGGTTTATATAAGAGAGCAAAGTATTGTGCATGCCATAGGTTTTTTCTTGACCCCTTGTCCAAGATCATCTTTCTTTTTTTTTGGGTTTGTTTTTGTCATTGACTAAGATAATGGTTTTTCTTCCTGCTCCTCCTCCAAGCTATAGAGTGGAGACAAATAAAGAGGCTTTGACCGAGTCCGTATATGCATAATTTAAAGCTCTTGTTTATTTTCCAAGAAACATATGAAAAAAGATAAATTTTATCTTAGGTGGAAATGAATTATCTAAGTGTTAAGTAAGAAAAAAAAATTAAGTTTAGTGGAAGCTTCCGCAGATGAGGCACCAATCCATGCATCCACATCTTGTGCAAAAGTTTAAGAGTAAATTAGTTTACAAATTTACATTTCGATTAAAAAACTTCTTTATCAAAAAAAGAGTCAACGTCCACTTGCCCTTCATAGTTATTTACACTTTCAATCTATTCAAAATTTCAAGTCATGTCATTTGTAATGGATTGTTGATGTAGCACATCCACATTATTATTTGACTTTCAATTTAATGATACAATTTTGAAGTTTTTTTTTTTTAAGGAAAAAACGGGATACCAAGTGATCCCCTTGTTTCAATTAATGGAGCGTTTAATTACATAAATACAGGATCTGTAACCAAAGTACAGATCAATACACAAACATACCAGAACTCAACTTAGTTCTCAACTGAATGAAATAAACCAACTATCCTTAGAAAACAAACAAAAGAAAAGTTACAAAGACCTATTATGATATATGATATATACTAAAATCTCTAATGACCTACTATAATGAAATATTGGTTTAGTGATTATGATGATGTTGTAATATTAAAGTTTAGTGGCATATCATGATGATATTAATACTAAATTTTTGTGACTTAGCATAGTTGTTTCTGGATATGAAGCGAATTTTAAGTGTTTAAGTTATCGTTGTCCTAGATTATTCAAGTTAGTGTTGATATTGATTTCATATGCTATTATCATCAAGAAATTGGATAAAAAATTAACATAGTGACATAATTAAGACAAATTGAAACTTTCATGATCTTGAAATGCTAATTAAAGTAGACTAAATTTTTTTAGGAAACTTTAGCTGGGTAATCTAATGTCAAATTACCCTACATTAATTAAAACAGATTGGAAAGTTTAAATGCTCCATCGCAATATATATATACTTTAATCTAGATTATTAAGTTGTGTAGAACTTACATTTCAATTTTTGATTCTTACTCTATTAAATGATTTGTATAGTTAAGTTTTTGCCCCTGCAATCAATTAAAATTACCGAGTCATCACTTGAAGTCTAAATTCGACCACCCGAAAAAGAAAAAATTTAAATCAACTGCTTGCACTCCATTTCTCAGAACAAGTACATAATAATTCATCAAATATACCAAATTTCCAACACAACAAACAAAGAAAAAATAAAAATAAAAAAATCATCATCAAAGCAAACCAAATATGAAAATCTAGAGCGTGTCACACATATATACATACACACCCCACAGGAAATTAATTATTTCATCTATTCAAGCTCTTCCTCCTCCTCAAACTTGATCTTCTTCTTCTTATCACTCACAGTCGGTTTACGATACGTCTCCTCATAGCGCTTGGCAGTGTCTATGCCTGAGTTTGCGACATTTCGCATGTTGGGCACCTTGTAATTCTGTGCTACATATATGCCAAAGGCCGTGCCGACCAGAAAAGGGAAGAATCTCCTTATCAAACAACCCATTTGTAGCTAAATGCTTCTGGTTTGATTTTTTTCTTCCTCTTTTTGTACCTTTTTTTCTGATATATGTTTGAATTTGAACAATTTGATGGATATAATGAGTATTTATAGATTTCTAGGAAACTGGAGATGATGTGAACTAAATTGGTGATGGAAATTTGATTGGCTTGACCCCTTGTCCAAGAAATATAAAAAAAATATACCGTATGATATGATATTAGTATAAGCAAAAATATACACAACGACCAGTATTCTGGCCTTAGTGCCCTAGAAGGCTTTTGGCCCAATAACGGGCCTAGTATGGAAGTGTTTAATCAAATACTCCGGATTATTAATGGATCTAGATCTAGTTACTAGTTAGTATTTTGTTCATTCGGTTTTGATTTTAATTCCGATTGATTGTCTTATCTTTATATATATATTTTTTTTCGGTTGGTTCATATAGTTCTAGTTAATGCTTAGTTGATAGCATACGATGATTGGATAAATCTTTCCTGTTCGCTAATTTCGGTCCAGTTTAAAAAAAGATCATATGATTATTTATCCCACATAAATATACACAAGGTCCATTGATTCCCCGGTTGGGATGTTGGCCCAGTATGAAAATAGCTAATTGTATGAGACCTCAATAACTATTTTAACTAGGAGAATTTTCGCGCTCCGCTACGGTTTTTATCATTTTTATTATTTAATAATTAATACATTAAATTTATCTTATGAATTAATAATCATAAAAAATCTATATAAATTATTTTTAATAGTCATTATGAGAAAACATAATGGTGCATTCAAAAATATAACAATTGGGGTCTTGTATGAAAGATTTCATCATTCTTGTTATATTTTTCATTTTTTTTTAAATTGAGCTATTAAAAAATCATATTTTGAAAGAAAACGTTAGGAAAAAATTACCTTAGAGAGAGTCACACACATGGAGCCCACATTCTTTTTTTTTTTTAAGAAATGATTTACTTATTTTCTCTTTTTTAGGGAGAGAGAAAGAGAAGGGCCCATGTTTTTTTTTGAAAATTATTAATCTATTTTTTTTATTTACTTGAGGGAAAGATAAAAAGAATGACACATGAGACCCGCATTTTTTTTGATAAATTATTATTTTATTTTATTTTATTTAGGAATGAGTCATAATGTCATCTGATATTGTGATATTCAATCTAGTCGATTGAAGACACGAGATATTGAAAGTCATTATGAGAAAACATAATGGTGCGTTCGAAAGTATAATAATTGAGATCCTGAATGAAATATCTCATCATCCTTGTTCTATTTTTCATTTTTTTCACAAAAAAATGAGCTACTAAAAAAATCATATTTTGAAATAAAACGTTGGGAAAAAATTACCTGAGAGAGAAAGACATATGGAACTCACATTTTTTTTTGGAAAATAAATTATTTATTTATTTTTTTAATTATTTGAGAGAGAGAGAGAAAGAGGTCCCCACCTTTTTTTATTTTGGAAATTATTATTTTTTTTTATTTGAGGGAGGGAGTGACATGTGGGCCAATTTTTTTTTATAAATCATTATTTTTTTAAAAAAATTATTATTATTTAGGAATGAATTATGTGTAGCGAGTATGCGGTGATTATTGATATTATAACTCACAACACATAAGTTACACAGTTTAGTTTTCAAAATAATTAATTATATTTGATTTGACATTTCACATTAAATCAGGATAAAGCGCAGAACACCGAATTTCAACCAATCAAATTCTGACATCATCTAACTACACAGAAACTACACAAAAATCGTCATAAAATATCAGAAATTCTAAACAATTGAACGGTCCATATCGAACTACGTCATCCCATCCAACAATCCCCCAATTGGGGTGACGTGACATTCCTGGATGCTAGAATTTGGGGGGGGGAGGGGGGATTTGAAGATATTCAATTTTAAATGAAAACCAAAATGGAAGATTTTCAGGCTTAATAAAAGAAAAGGATAGGTTTACATTTACCCAAATTTCAATGCAGGAGCTTGCAAACATTCAATACCTCATCTCGGTACATGATGCTTATTTGTTCCCTTTCATGGAAACTCAATGCATTGAATTAATTATATTTACTCTATCCCTACAAGTTACTGTTTCCCACCACACCATCAATCTCCATTCAAGTAATAATATGACATATGAATAAAAATAAAAATAATAAAAAAAATACCATATAAAATTATAAATATATAGCTATGACCTTTCTTCTTCCTTAAAACCCCATTGGAAAAATAGATTCACCAAAAGAAGCCATTTGCATGATGCCACCTTTTGTTGCTTACATTCTCATCTTCTCGCTCCATCTCTTCACCTTTCTTCAATTTTCTCACTCATTATCTCTTTCAAATAACTCAAGCAAGGTTAGTATTTACATTTTTTATCTATTTGTAGCAACTCATTAGTTAATAATTTAAGCCTTTTTTTACATGAAATGCACCAATGCTTTATCATAAATCATGATTATTTTTATGTGGAAATACTCTTAATATTACACCATAGTGGCTGACATTATTTATGATATTTTGAAGGTAAACACGACTAAATTAACAAATGCAACACAAGTTTCGTATCCAGAAACTGTTACGTCAAAAGAAACTACATTCAACAAGAATATGAGTGAAACAACTAAAAATGCGAAGGAAGAGATGCCGATACATTTCGAAGGAAATCAAGAGACCCGAGACGCTAAAACAAGTGATCATGTGAGAATCACCAAAGCAAAAAAGATGAAGCATAGAAAAAATATTATGAAAATAGATATGCATGAATCGAAGGCTCAAGCTAACTCGAGATCCTCACGCAAAGAAGGGCGTAAGAAAAAGAAAACTCCGAATTTTGATATAGATTATGATCCTCCAAAGACTCACCCTCCTTCACATAATTAAATTATATGAAATGAAATGATGTATTTGTAATTTTAACTAAAATAAATGCCAATTATTAGTCATGATCATTTTGTGGAAAAATAAGTAATTTAGTTTTCTCGGTGTAGTATCTTCCATTTTTTATTTTTTTCCCCATTATGGTATATTTTTCGAATTTCAGATCAGTTGTTGAAATACAATGATCTCTGTTCTTGATTTTCCAGATTTAAATGATCTTTTAACTCATAATATTTTAAATGTTCTTGCAAACAGAAAGATCTTTCCTACCTTATATTTTAAAAATGTCCAAAGCAAACTTTGAACTCATAATATACAGCCACTCGTGCAATTGAAACATTTTTTATTTTTTGAAATTGCAGTTGAAACATTATACACATAAATATCAGAAAATTCGCAACATATGTCTATGTCGAGGGAAGCATGGATGCATTCTCCCAATGCTATCTATTTTAATTTTAATCCTTCGTAAGTCAAATTTGTTGACATTAATTTCTTCCCTATCTAATTAATTCCCTCGGGATTTCAACCTTCTTTAAATTGATCTTGTAATTACACAAAAAGTCAATTTTAGAGAATAATTAAGTTGGAAAATAAATAGCAACAAGATCCTGAAACTTAAGATAGTGATTTGTTAAAATTTGGTATGTTATTGTAAACAAGATAAGCATAATTAATATATAATTCAACTTTTAAGAACTTTACAGAGAAAAAAAAACACAGGAGAATGTCTCCTGGTTTTTTATTAATATATTACAATACAATAATACAAAACAGTTTCACAATCTCTGATATTTACAAAAAAGAACTCTATAAAAGCAAAACATGATACAGCATTTGATGAAAACTAATCTCACCTTATGAACCAAGAACTATATCTTTTAACAAAAGCCCACCGTTTCAACCTATCTTTCCATTTTTTATCTATTCCTTCATTTATTTATTTTTTGCCATGAAACTTCTCTAGTTTCTGACTCAACTGATCAGTATAACCTCCCCAACTTCTGAATAGAACAGAATCAACGACTTGAATTCAAATCTCAAACCAAGTCATTTGTCGCCTCATCACTCTCATTACGCCGCCTTAAACCGAACAAGGATGAGAGTTTACTACTACTCCTAATCTCTCCATAAACGAGACTCGTTAATAATAAACCGGCCAAAAATGCTGCGCCCATTAACATAAAGAAAACCGCGTCCCAACTGTGAGACGAAATGTATCCCGTCAGAAGCGGGCCCACTGCCGCCCCTGCCGACCCCGTCCCGTCAATTATTGCCGTGACTGTAGCCAACGCTCTGCAATTAAAAAATTATAAGTATCCGATTACTTAACTTGCTTTAATATGTATTATTATTTAAAAGTACAACATTGCTACATATACGGAGTCCAACTCTACAATCAACTCTATATGAAAAAAATGTCTAGTAATGTTTCATTTCCTGGATTTAAAATATCAAAAATTCCACGCAACATGATTCGCAACATGATAAATATATAAGAACATTTCATTAATTTCGTTATATTTCATTGATTTCCTTACATATTTCTGATGCTTCGAATCATGTTGCGAAAGCATGTTGCGTAGACTTTTTGTTAAATTATTCGATCGAGAGTGGATTCTAGTGGGTTATATACAAACACAAAGGTAAAGTGTTACCTTGAATCTCCTTTGAGCGACTTATGAGTGCCCAAATCAGCCGAAACCGCAGTAGTAATCAAAGCATAAGGCCCATTAACAAACATGCCAGCAATAAACATCAAGACCGCATTCATTATCAAAGAAGAGCTCCCGAAGGCGCGGTAGACAAACAGCGCGGGGATGGCGAGGTAAGTGAAGGCCGCGGACGTGAACGCGCGCGCTTCAAGATTGTCGGAGAGGTGGCCGGCGAGGATCCCGCCGAGCACGCCGCCCACGTCGAAGAGCGTGGAGAGATTACCGGCCGCTGAGTTAGACAAGTATTTGCCTCCTATTTCTGCAGTTTGATTAAAACAAAGTTGGCAAGATTATGGTTTGATTAATGATTCAACGACCAGATCTAATGATCGAATGCTGAAATAATATATTAGAGTTGACTAACGTATATAATTATCTTGAAAAAGTAAATTAAACAAAAATTAATGGAGATGAGAGTGGAATACATACGGGTGTGGCTAATGTAGAAGGGAAGCCAATAGAGGAAAGTATACGCCACAAGTTTAGAGAAAAACAAACAGAAAGCAAACGGCGCAACGCCCGGAATTCTCCATGCCTCAAGAAATCCAACTGCTTTTCCCCTTTCGCCCTTTTCTCTCTCTCCTTCCAAAAGTGGTTCCTTAACAGCTCCGTCATTCCTTATCTCCTCCCTATCTAACCCAACCGATTCCGGCCCGGATGGTAATAAAATAAATAATATTATCCCAACAAATGCCATTAATATACTCGGTACGACAAAAGACCATCCCCAACCGTATTGCAACATGAAAGATGCGATCAACGATCCTGATATATTACCAACGGATGTATGGGCGTTCCAAATTCCCATGATCAATCCTCTTTTTCGCTTCCCGTGCCAATTTCCCACGACTGCCACAACCGAAGGCCATCCTGTCGACTGAAACAAGCCAGCCAGCATTTGGAAAACCAAATAGTACCAAAACAAATGGATATTCAACCAATATCCAATCCCAAATAGGGAGGTGAATAAAGAAGTACCAATCATCCCAATTGTTAAGAAAATTCGTAAATCCAAACGATCAGCGAGATGTCCAGCGAAATACATTCCCAATGAATAAACAGCTAAAAATGAGAGGTCTATTATACCGAGTAGAGTCGGCCCATTTGACCCGTCAAACGGGGCCCAGCCACCTCCGAGCGAGGCACGTGATTGGCCGATGCTCATCGGCCAGATGCCCATTTTGGAAGTTTGAGGGTCAAGGACCGATTTTACGATGCTTGTTGTCTTTCTTGTGCAGTGGTAGCTCGCGTAGGCGAAAAATGTGAGGATCAAGACTAAGTATTGGTATTGGGTTGTGGATAGTGAGGTGGATTTTATGAAGTAGCGGAATGCTGGCGGTGTTTTTACAGACATTTTGGCTGATTATTTTTTTTAGATTTTTTTAGAAAGAGGGATTAGTTATAAGGTAATTGTGACCTGAAAAGGGAAAAGAGATAAATTGTGTTAGATATGATAAAAGAAGAAAAGGGTTTCTATTCGGGGGGATTTATTTTGTAATTATGTGTGTTTTGGTTTTGTTATGTGATGTTAATCTTTTGACAATAACGGTTTGATTTAATAAGAGGTTGCCTCACGTAAGTTACTAATTTTGCTAAGTCAAAAGCCATGTGTGTATATTGATTTCCTTATTAATCATATTTTATCTAAATTGTTTAGTAAGTTTCTGCAATATAAAATCTGTGACAATTTTTTTATTATAAATGGACCCTAACAAAAGTTAGAAAACTATGTTGGACTGTTGGTACCAAAAAGAGATCTCTATTTTAATCAAAAAGTCCAGAAGATTCCAACTTTAACTTGAAACACGAGAAACCAATGAAACTTTTCTAAAAAAAAACAAGAAAAAAAATCAATGGAACAGCTTCAATTTGAAATGAGATGCCAGATTAAGGATTCTAATTACAAGTAAAGTATGATGACAGGAATTAAAGACAACCCAACAATTGAGCCACAATTTAATTGCGATTTCTCCATAAAATCAAAATTTTCAATACGTTAAATTTTCATTCCATTGTATGTATCCCATAAAGAAGGCCGATTCTAGCTCAATTCAATTCATCTCTCCCAATTGCATTTATCTCACAATTTCAACAAATTCAACGGCAAAAAAAGCGATCAAAATATGAAAAATAATAAAACAATAACTATGCAAAAACCACAAAACCCATTTCCAAATCACGCTAATACACCTAAATATTCAATCCAAAGAGCGAAAAGAAACCCAAATAAATTGAGAGAACTCACCTCAAAAAATAACATTAAAAACAGAGAGATTCATCACCATGAGAGAAGTCTATCTGACTTTCTGAACCTTCCTTCTCACCCTTTCTATATTTGCTCTGTTAAGGTTCCAATTCCCTCTTTTCTCGCTAGTTTCGTTGTTGTTTCTCCCTTGTATTTTCTTATCTAATTGAGTTCGTTTCTTTCTTTCGAGGTATTCAAAGGAAGAAGGAAAGTATTTAGTGCGATGACACGTACAACTCTATTTTTCCTCAGATGTGAAATGACTGAAATAGCCTTTCGTGGTTGGAAACTTCGTTTTATTTTCGCAGTTAGAAACTCTATTTTTATTTTTTATTGCAAATTATTGTTATAATGTTACTGTATTGAGTGGCCATCTGGATTTTGATCGTCTGAACTCTGAACCCACGAAATACGAACTTGGTACAGCGTTGGTTTATACAAAAAATATCACATACCCAACTATACCCGTCATGAGACGTTTAAATATACTTTATATTATTTTGATCGAGCAAGCATTGAATACATAATTTGATATAAATTAGGATAATATTCGCACTTCGCTGCGAATATTTTAATTTTATTGTTTATTTCAATATGTAATCTATAAATTATAATTATAAAAATTCAAAATAAAAGTTTGAAATGAATTCATAGTACATAAATAATATATAATAATTATGTTAAATAAGCTGAACACGTTTAAAATCATTTTGAATTATATCATAAGATATTTTATCCATTTATTATTCATTTAAAAATATTATCTATATTATATCTAATTTTGTAAAAACGGATAACTCTATACAAATAAATTTATATATGAGAAATAAAATAACATAAGTGATGAATTCATTAAAAAAAATAACAGTCCACTAAATAATTTGGATAATTAATCTATGTTCTTAATTTATGTTTGCATTAAGACTTCTAAAATTAAAAAATCATCATTTTTTTTATTCTCTTTAATTTCTTATATTTTTATCTCTTGACATATTATATTAGAAAGAAATCGAGTATTAATCGGGCTTAGATGAAGGAGACCATAAAAAATAAAACTAAAAGATAATTTATTTCATAGATTTTAGTTGAAACTACGTATGATTTAATTATAAAATTTTAAAAAATATACAAAATAATAATTATATATAACATGATGTTTAAAAAGAAAATATGATATTATATATATGAAAAAATTATGTATATTATACATAGAAAACTGTAACATAACTCATTTGCTTTAAAAAATTGTCACCGTAATATTACCTATTATTTTTATTTTTTTTAGTTGTTAAAATGATATGAATTATGTATAAACTAATCACATATATTTTTTTGAAATCCATAATACATTAAGTAATATAATATAATTCTCAACACTTTATTTTTTTTTATATGATAGTTCTTACGTAATTGGAGATATAACACGAAACATTGTGGTAATAATTCAAATGAAAAAGCTGAGATTTGAGAATATGTTTGATCCTATGCCCGAGAGAAAATTGATGATAAGTCTCTTGAGAATGCTCAATGAGAGGTGAAAATCAAGATAGGAGTTAATAAACATATTATTTTTTTAAATGTTTTCTTACATAGTTTATATTCACATGTCTTAGTAAGAAAAAAAATTAAATTTAAATCATAGCAATATGGAATCAAAGTAAAAAAAAAATTCCAATAAATTTATATTTGATGATTTTAACATGAGAGATAAAATATTTCATTAAGAATTATTATTTTTTAAAGAAGAAAAGAAAAATTATTTATATTTTAATCGGTAAACTCTTCATATTCTATTTGTATTAATATAACTTTGCATCATGATTCATTAAAACTATCCGATTAAAATCTAATGATTAGAAATAAATTCATAATGATTCTCACTAAATCGGGGATGAAACACAAAATACCAAACAACCAATTAATCATATGATTATGTTTTAATAGCCGCACACATGTTGTCATAAAATATCAATAAATTTGAGAAAATAAAAGATTAAGATTTACAAAAAAATTGATCGAACGGTCGAAATAAAAGTAATGATGTGGCTTTGTGATGAGGCTCAAAAGTAGGTGAAAAAAAATGAGTTGGGGTTAATATTGAACTATATATGTATACATGTTTTATGAAATACAGTAATATTGTTTTGAGATATAAGTTATTTTTCAAATATGATGTACAATGTTATTTTTTTTTCTACCTTCAAAAATATTATTGTTTTGAGATATAAATTATTTCTAGTATGAATTTTTGTTAAAGTAAATATCTTTTGTTATTGTAAGTGTAGAAAACCAAAATTCCTCCTTGCTAAAAAAAGCTCATATTAAATAAAAAAATTCACAGTTCATGTAAGATGTATGATTGACGATTTTACCAACTGGCCATGAAACAAAAATCTCAATCAAAGGATGCATTATTCTATTCACATCCATTCCATACCTCTGTAACAGAGTCAAGAGACAATGGCACAATCGTATTAATATTCAAATTCATGGTCATAGACTCATATTGCAATGGAAAATAAATAAGGTTTAATTGGGGAGAATGTATCTTTCAAAATATTCGCATCCCTTGAGGGAATTATGCCTCACTATGATTGTGATTCAAAAGGATATTCCCATGACATTATATATACCAACTAGCTTCAATTATATGACATGTACCTGGCTTGTGCAATTATGACATCATATATATACCAGCTAAATATATGTTTTAAGTTGAACAAAATATCTGGAGATATAATTTAGTCATACTAATGAACCTATAATTTATCATATTTATATCTGGAAGTGTTGGACACAAAAACATGATATAAGAGGTCTCTGCAATTAAATGTCAGTATGTAGGGTGGTTATCGTATCAATATATCTAATACCCATATAACTGGCGGAGCTTTATTCAGACCGAATGGAATAATATTTATGTGTATCTCCCCTCCTACACACACACAAATTCTATTTAAATATATTTAGTGCTGTAAAAAATATTCTAGCCTCTCAAAATACCACTGAGTCAAGCTGAGTCGCTGTGTTATAATAGCTTAATATCCGTATTCATATAACAACCAATTGTTATTTTTTTTTAATTTATACTCGTACTAAAATATAATAAATAAATATGCACATAATAATACCATTAATTCCACCCCGTTTTCATTCTAAATTGTGTACACGCAAAAGCGATGTTGACTCTCCATGTGGTCATGAAATATGAATTAATACACATTCTGCTCTATATTTTTTCCTATAATATATAGTATATGATAATTCTGGTGCAACAGATCATCTATATATAAGTCTGATGTTGTATTATTAAGACCCTTACACTTGTCATTTTTTTATAAATACATGTGCAGTGCATAGGGCACTATGGTGGCAACTTCTCTTTCGATAGACAAAGAAATATTTAACAGACTGCTTGGGTGACAACTTCTTTTCTAATTCTAAACAAAGTATTTATTATATCGCCTGAATGAAATCCATTCATTGTAATTATATACATGACGTGGCCTCTGTTGGCTGTTCATTAGTAGACTCTACCGTCCTTCCATTGGCTGACACATGGCCTGCTCTCCATCCGCATATGAATGTTGCATGCATGCCTCATGCCTTTTTAATGAACTATCTATTTTGTAGCTACGTAAGGTTCAGAATCAGATCATATATGATCATATCATTTTCAGTAATCTTTTGGTAGGTCATCAAATCAGAGGTCCAAATCTCAATCTCATTCAACCTCTCAAAACTGTTTTTGACCTCACCATACTAAAAAGAAACATCTTATTGTTATGTTTTGGGCTGTCGATAAATTATGTGAAAATTCAAACTGGAGAATTTAGTTGTCCCAAATGAAAGAAATTTTATTTGTTGCATTGGGCTTTAGATGGCCTAGATTAGTATTGATTCTTGACAAGGTCAAGATGTCAACAAAGTAGGGCAGCATCTTGCTGAGATCAGCAAGCGCCCCACGGTTTGGTTGGTTCAAAACAAAAGAAAAACAAATTAACAAATTCATATTTTAATAAAAAAAAAACAACAAATGAAAATGTCCATTTCCAGTACTATATATAGACCCTTTGTCTTCTCCATCTTTCATTCAAACAAGAGTTCCTATTCTCTTTTGAAAAAAACAATCTTTCTCCTAATTCTTTCAAAGTCTCTTAATCTCCTTTCAACAAGGTATACATCTCTTTCTGTTTATTATTTTCAGCTAAAATTCTGAATATTCATAGTAAATTTTTGTCTCAATTAGTGATCTGAGCAACATATATCATAACAATAACAAATTAATGGATCATATATTTTAGTATCAACCAAAATTAGGGTTCGATCCCTGGCAACGGCCCTCAACTTTTTATTTCTCCAAAAAAATATATTTTAGTATCAACCAAGAATACCCTTCATTTGACCAAATCTAAATCTTGTTTTATATCAAACAGATGCAGATCTTTGTGAAAACTCTGACCGGCAAGACGATCACCTTAGAGGTGGAAAGCTCGGACACGATCGACAATGTCAAAGCCAAGATCCAAGACAAGGAAGGAATCCCGCCGGATCAGCAACGTCTCATTTTCGCCGGCAAACAACTTGAAGACGGTCGAACTCTCGCTGATTATAATATTCAGAAAGAATCCACTCTTCATTTGGTCCTCCGTCTAAGAGGTGGCGTTTTGGAAATGTGATTACTTAAATTTTTGTGATTGTGTGTTATTAATCGAATATATGTTTGATTGGAATAATGTGGAATAGTGAATTATTTTCTATTTTACTATTTCACTATTATATATGTCGCCGAACGAGGCCGCTATGTTTTACTTTCAGTGTGGAATTATGTGATCCTATGTGATATATGAATTGGATGTGATTGTGAATCGTAATGAATATTGATTAAGTGCTTTGTCGTATTTTGTTTGTGTTTCTGTTTAATATATCTTAGATTTAGATCTATCTTCGGATCGGTGTTTTTTTTTCTTAATTTTCTATCATGAAAATACAAGGAAATCAACGAATAAGAAGAAAGGAAACCGGACATGCTTTCTCATGAAATCCTCAAATTTTCAATTGCTCATGAATTGCATTAATCTATACATTAAAATTCTATTATATTACAAGAACCAGTTCAAAGTCATACATGCTTCCAATAAACTACAACAAGAAGACTAATTACAGCAAGATATGTACAAAAACCAATTCAAGTTGAATCCGACCAAAGAGCAAAAAATAAAAGAAAAACCCCTTGTACAACTCTCTCGCAAAGAAAAAAAAACAATAATATAAAACGGCCCAATTTATCAGAAAATAAAACCCCCAAATTCATTATCGTGCACAAAATTGGCCCAAATCACCTGGCCCATTTAATTAACATCAGTGTGAACGTGTCCTAATCCTGACCGTCGGATGTAGGTCATCGAGAATGCAATAAGGTACGTATATAAAAGCCCATCTTTCTTCTTCAACTCTCCTTTTTGAGCCGCCTTTGATAGAAACAGAGAGAGGAGGAGAAGGAGAAGGAGAAGGAGAAGAGAGGAGAGAAGATGGTGCAGCGGCTGACATACAGGAAGCGTCAAAGCTATGCCACCAAGTCCAACCAGACTCGCGTTGTCAAAACGCCTGGTATTGGATTATGACTATCCTCTTTTTGCTGTTTTGTTTTGTTTAGTTTTGTTTTGATTTGATTTGATTTGATTTGATTTGATGTGGATCGAGTGTTTGTGGGTTTGGAAGTAGAAGTGATATGTGGCTGATAGTTTTGTTGTGTTGTGTTGAATATCTGTTTTGTGGAATGTTAGTTGTTATTTGGGTGTGTTAGGTCTGAATCCAGTGGAATGGTGTGGGATGTAATAAATTCGGAATTTGGAAATGTTTGTGAGATTGAAATATCCATGATTCATACGATATAACAAAAATCTGACCTGTTCTACATTTTAATTACAAATAATTGATCAATCTGCATTTACCTGTTTTACCTTTTAAATAGAATTAATTGACTATTTCTCAATTTCCCATCCAACTAACTTATCAATCTGCTTTATAATATCTTTGTAAATGTTCCTTACATTCTCTCTTTCTCCTGCTCAAAATTTTTAGGCCAAATTATCATTCGTTTCATTGTACTATTACAATAGCCAAGGATTTCTCACTTCCCATTAGATTTCTATTATGAAATTAATCAATCAATTAATTAATTTGAATAATTACTAGGTGGAAAGCTCGTGTATCAGTACACCCACAAGCGTGCAAGCGGCCCAAAATGCCCTGTCACTGGCAAGAGAATCCAAGGGGTAATTCAAATAATTTACGTCATTAATTACTTAATTCATTATCAATTAACTAATTATATATTTTTTATAATTATTCAGATTCCTCATTTAAGACCGACTGAGTACAAAAGATCGAGACTGGCTCGCAACAGAAGGACCGTGAGCCGAGTCTATGGAGGAGTTTTGTCTGGCGGAGCTGTGAGAGAAAGGTTAGTTTTTTATTAGGGAAATTTACGAAAAAGTCCATACTTTTTGTCTAAATTGCAAAAAAACTATGTTACTGAAAGTTGCAAGAAACCTCGATTTTTGGAAGGTTTTAAGACTAATTTGGGTGTTCTTTGCGATTTTCGGTAATGTAAGGTCTTTTTTGTGAATTTCCCCTTTTTAATATTTTTAATCGGGAAATTTTGCGAGAAAGTACCTACATTTTGTCTATATTGCAAGAAAATTATGAAGTTGAAAATTGCAAAAAAAAAAAAAAACCCCTCTTTTAATAATATGAATGAAAATGTTGTTTAATTCAATTTGTTTTGACTTTTTTGGGTTTGTAGGATAATTAGGGCGTTTTTGGTTGAAGAGCAGAAGATCGTGAAGAAGGTGCTCAAGCTCCAAAAGGTCAAAAAGACGACTTAAAAACTTGTTGAAAAAAAAATGTTGGTTTTGATTTTAGTTTTATTTTATTCAGTTTTATCATTGGATTTTCAAATTTTGATGTGACAGTGTTTTGCTTTGGTGATTTTTGGAAGTTTAGTTGTTATGAGATAGTTCATGTTGCGGTTGATATTTTGGTACTCTTGATTTTTATTATCCTCTTAGCCTTTTATTCTTTTGTGTCAGTTATATATTTGTTCATTTGAAATTTTCATATTTGCCTAAATTGTTAACAAACAAGCCCCTCTATTATTAGAAACTCAGAAAGGCCCCTCGATTCCTTGAAAATTCAAATTGTTTATCTTACTTGAATTGTTGGTCTTGCAGTGTTGATAATTCAAGTTGTTTATCATATTTAAATTGTGGGTGTTGCAGTGATGGTATTGATCTATGTAATTAGTTGTTTTACTATAGCACTGTTGTTTTGCAGTTTAGGCATAATGTAAGGGTTTTGATTGCAACTTTTCCCTACTCTCGTTCAATAATAATTTCTCATGAGATCATATAATTATTGATAATTAAATGATAAGAATAATGATAAATCTAGCAGTTCCTTTATTGAATATAAACTTGAAATACACATTGGAGTTTATAACATGTACAAGTGAATTAATTCCTAGTTTCAACTCAACATGGGAATTATTTCCACAAAATTAGTAAGAAATATTTGCTATTATTTGTTTTGTTGCAAGCATAAAGTTTTAAGATACAAATGGCTTCTCAATATCATTTATATCTTCATTTTCAAACCGATTTAGATTCTCTTTGTTCTTCGCCCACAAGACGATATAAAGACCACAAAACATCAAAATAATTCCTGCCATGCTGCACCAAAATCACTAAATTAGCTCAAATTCGTGCATTTTAGTCCTTGAATTGGATTAAAAGTTTCTTTTTTGTTTTGGAATTATTATTTACTAGATTTTACTTACCAGCCAAGACTGATTGATTGTTTGTAGACAAAAAACGAAATGAAAGCAGAACAAACGGTTTGAAACGGACTAAAAAGAGAGACAATTACTGGCCCTTTCTTCTCAACACACCATGTTTGAAATGCTACACATCCCCCAGTCGTCAACCCAGCCTGTCAAACATTCAAAATTCCTTAATTTTATAGAATTGAAAAAAAGAAGAAGATAAAATCGAACAAAAAATGAAGAATATTTGAGGGTGGGATAACATACTAAGGTGGTTATTTGTACGAGGTGGAATAGATTAATATCTGCTGTTCCAGCATCCAACTTTCCTTCTGTTATAACTTGAAGAATCGCAGTGAAAAGAGAAGCCAAAACAGAAGTTATCACACACATTGTTAAAGGAGCGGGGAAATTTCCCAATGTCACAGCCTATTATATTATAAATTTTTTTTTAAATAATTATGATATATGAATATTTTGATACATGATTTGAGAATCTCGTAATTTAATTTAAATTAATTAACCTGTAAAACATTATTGCAAGAACGGGCGGTTACACCACAAAGGAGATAGAAGCAACCCAAAATCCAATCTTGGTAGCTTTCTTGATTCAATTTAGGAGAAGAGGGAGACTTTGTTAGAAAGCTCATGGCCATTGCGCCACTTAAGCACATCAATGTGCCGAATATTTTTGCCTTGGTGTACTTGCATTTCCACTCAAATTTCTCTATACTACATTAATTAAATGAAAAAGATCATTTGATTATATAAAGATACAACATTTTGGCTTGAAGAACTAAATAAAATTTGATGTTTTGCACCTAAGGCAAGATGCAATTATGAATATGAATCCAGGGGAGAGATTCGGCATGGCTGAGGCAACAGCAGGTGATGTTTTTTTTATGCCTTGATTCGATAGTACTTCATATATAACAACCCTAAACAAACAAATGAAATTTATATATCACATTAATTGATGATATTATTAAAGGGAGATGAGAATTGGAAACCGAGACTTGCCCGCCTAAAGCTATCATGGCGAATTCAAGCAACAAAAGTGGTGTTATCTTTGAAGGCCATTGTCTCCTACATAATATATAACTCCATCATTTAACTATAGTTTAGATTAAGAATATATTTAAATCATATTTTGCAAGATGCTGATATGACAGGTAGAATAATTAGAGAAAGATGAGAATGGGAAACCGAAACTTGCCCGCCTAAAACTACCATGGCATACATATTCCCATGATGAAGGCAATGTAAAAAGGGATAAATTATCGAGTAATCTACCTGTACTAAGTTCTAATATCATGGACTTATTATTAAGTGAACTTATAAGATTGAAACATTCATGTTTCACATAAGCACATGCTAAACAAACTTTGGATATCCAATCCATGAAAACTTGCAAATGTTTCTTCTGTTAAAATTTATGTACTAAAATGCAGAATTCATTCACTGACCCTAATTAACAATTCTTTTACCATTTAAAAACACTTAAAAATTGAAATAAAATTATAATAAAAATATGAGAACAAACTTCTCTAAGGCGACAGCAAGAGGAAGAAGAATGATTGCAGAAGCCAGACTCGCGAGAATTATGAGAAACAAAGAATTAACGCCCATTGACAAAACTCTATTCAAAAACACCATATAAACTCCAAATATACACTGCACAATAAACAGACCACCTATGATGAAAGCTTCTTCTAATAATCCACTTGTCAACATTTTTGCAAACTAGCCCCTCTAATTTATATTCTCTTTCCTTTCTCTCTCACAAAAACATTCAAAAGAACTAGAAAATTGCGGATTTCTTATTTTACTGATGAGGTTCGTTATTCGTTAATGAAAAAAGTCACCATGAATGATTTATGAAGCAGTGTAAGCTGAAATACTGCTATTAAAAATTTTAAATGTAATGAAATGAAACAAAGACAGGTGTTGAATGAGTTGTGGGACACGTGGCGAGTCTTGATAGCTTTCACCGCCCAGCAAATAGCAAGATTTTGAACTTTCTACACATGGTTTAGCATTTAATGCTTGAACCGCATATTTATTTACTCTTGGGCCGTCTAATATCAATGGCCCAACTTGTTTAACCAGGCTTTAAAATTATCCAACTTAGTACCTTTGAAATATAGTAAAATTTTGATTTTTTTTTTTTTTTTTATTTTTGCACAAATAATATCAAATATAATCAGACTGAACAATTTTTCTAGCGATAAATTTCCCTAAGAAATCAAAGCCATGAAAATACAGTGCTTCGATTTCCGCACGCCGCCCAATTGTAACCATCTTTTCAACCTCTGTTTTATACACCTCCTAAAATACAAAAAATAATAATAAATAAAATAAATATAAAAACGAAAAAATTCAGAATTTTTTTTTGAATTTACGTACTGGAAGTAATTTTGAAGAGAGCAAACTTTTGGCGATTTGATGGTCGCGCGATTTTAACTCAATAAATGCATTTTGTGGAATTAGGTTTATATCGTCTCCTCTTAATCCCAGCCATTTGACATTACATGCTTAAATTAAAAAAAGTAAAACATTTAATCTCATTTTGATATAAAATAAAAAGAAATGATTTATTATTTTTGTATAATAATGATTTACCGTATCTGTAAGATTCCAAGCCCATTCTTATACTTCCAAACTTGTAAGTACATAATATAGCTAATCCGGCTGGATTCCTGAAATAAAAAAAATATGATTTTTTTTTAATATTAATCAACATTAACTAAATTTTTAAGAAAAAAATGATCTCAATTCAAATTAAAAAAACAAACCAATCAACCAAAGCGAATATAGGCATGCTTGGAAACGTCTCACTCAATCTACGCAATAACAATCTTCAGAAAAAACATAAAATAATATAATCTCAATTAATTTAAAAAACTATATTATTATTTTTATTATTTCTTACCTTGAAGCAATATCAGGATATCCTTTTGCAGTAATTAAAACACACGGAATTTGACTGAAAATCCGATCTTCTGCCAGCCTTTGAAATACTGCATCCTAATTCAAAAAATAATATTACAAAATTGTTACCAACCTAAAAACAAAAATAAATATAAAATAAATAAATAATTACCTTTTCTATTACAATAATATATCTCGCGTCAGAATGAAAATTCAAGATTTGTAAATAATTCAAGTCTCCAGTTATTGCATGGCCGGCGGGCCCCAGTGCTTTACAGTCCAAACTCTCCTCTCCATTTCCCTTAATTAATTATTTAATTAATTATAAAATACAAATATCAAGATAATTAATTGGAGTAAAATAATACATGTAATGTAATTCGTCCAGTAATTGCGCCTCGACTTGAAGCCATCACTCCAAGACTTTGTCTTGTGCATTTAAGCATCGTTACTAAATCTGTTAATCAAAATGTTAATTAGTAAATTAATTAGTTATGGTACAGATATAAATATTAGACCTTGAATGGTTGAGTTGACTTGGCTTTGCGAGCTGAAATAATCTGGCGAATCAGAAAGAAGCTTATAAAAGAGCTCTCTTTGCGTGACTAATTTTCCTTCTTTTAATATCACATAGCACATTTGCATCACTTTCCAAACTGTAAATCATACAAAATCAAGAAAAACCGCAAATACGAAGATTTACTACAGTATACAAGCAATTATGCTTTGATTTGAATACCTCTAACAAAGGCTTTGGCATCATTAGCTCTCATGAGAGACCTCGTAAAGAACGAATGAGAGAGAAACACTGACGCAACATCACTCAGCAATCCAGTCCTCACGCCACAATTCTCAGATCTACGGCTGATCTGTTAATCCAGAGAGAAGGAAATTCAATCAATCACGATTTATTATACATTAATATCGGAAAATATTCGGAAGAATCGAATTGATTTAGGACCAGTGGGAGGCTTGAAATGGCGGGATTGGGAGATGACAAAGCCTTGAGGAAATTCAGCACTGCTACCTCCATTCTTGCACAAACCTGCCATTGATTATTCAAGAATAAGCGTTGAATCGAGGGAGTAAACATAATTTCGAGATTTATGAGTGGATTCTTCTTAACAGGGAAAAGGGACCTGAGAAGGAGAGAGAACGTCGGCGGAGCAGAGGCGCTGATCGGAGTAGAACAGGGTCGATTTTATCAGACCTGGATCCGATCCTAGCTCCATCTCCATTGTTCCTCCTTTCTTCTTCCTTCTTCCTTCTTCCTTCTTCCTTCTCTAGCTTAGCAGAAGATCGCGAGCTCAGAAAAGGCGGGAAGGAAGGAAACAACAGTTCCAATACTAATCCGATTCCAAGTTTTCAGTTGAATTCCAATAGTACGGTCATGGACCTGGTGCAGGCGATATTTACAATGAGTTCAACAGTTATGTCTGTGAATTGATTTATTTTCCAATTTCGTTTCGGAGTCAAAGGAAGCAAGTCCAAGCGCCGCCCGACCCCTCCAAAATGATTCCTCTACTTGAATCAACTATTTTAAGTATTCTATGTAAATGTAGGAATATAATTGTAGGGGGGAAGGAGTCACACACACACGGGGGCAAATCAAATCATCAAAAGCGAAGCGAGAGAGAAAGAGAAAGTCTTTAACTCTTTCCTTTCCCCTTGCCCTTGCCCTCCCCCTCCAGTTACTCTCCAGTGAAATCAAAAGCCATTCCATTGCTGATCCTTCTTTTCTCTTTTTCTCTCTCAACTCACGGGCATCAATCCTCCCCAAGAAAGCTCATCCTCTCTTTTCCTCTCCCCCACCCACCTACCCCTCCTTATCCCCCTCCCCTAATCCCTCAAAATCCTCTACAGAGAAGTAAACAGAAGGAGGAGGAGGAGAGAAGGGTAGATTGATTGATTGATTGATTGATTAATGGAGACGGAAGGACATGGGCATGGAACCGGAACGGCGATAAAAGGCTTGCCTACGCATGGCGGCCGGTACGTGCAGTACAACGTGTACGGGAACTTGTTTGAGGTGTCGGCCAAGTACGTTCCGCCTATAAGGCCTGTCGGCCGTGGTGCTTACGGCATTGTTTGGTGAGTGTTTGCAGATGTTTGGGAAGAAAATTTTGCTTTGGTTTTGATTTTTTTGAGTGATTTTGAGTTAATTGGATTGGTCTGTGGTTTTGTTTTGTTGGTGATTGGTGCTTTTAGGTATTGGTCTTAAAAAAGAACGAGTCTTCTCAGTGTAATACGCATGCTTTTAATATTATTTAGTGATTTGACTAGGTTGGTGTTAATCTTTTACGTAGTCACCGATTAAAGTCGAAATCTTCTCTTGAGTGTGAACGTTGGTGAAGGAAAGGGAAACCTAAGTGGTCAATCACTTGCTTTTCGTACTTATTTAGAACTATATTTACCTACTGATATTGAACAAGTACTCTACAATGAAATGAAACCTTATTATTATTATTGTCATTAATATTTAATTATGAAATTTATTTGAATTTTAGTGCGGCAATGAATGCACAAACGAGAGAAGAAGTAGCGATAAAGAAAATCGGAAACGCTTTCGACAATCGGATTGACGCCAAACGAACCTTACGAGAAATCAAACTCCTTCGCCACATGGACCATGAAAACGTACTTAATTTCCCAATTTAATCTCAAAATAATCATAATATATTTATTAACTAATTGATTGAATTAAATGATTACAGGTAATTGCGATAAAAGACATAATTCGGCCCCCAAAGAGAGAGAGCTTCAACGATGTGTATATTGTTTATGAGTTAATGGACACGGATCTGCATCAGATAATCCGGTCAAACCAGCCTTTGACCGATGATCATTGCCAGGTTTCCCTACAATTCATCAAATTATCAACATTTACAATGGAAATTCTACACACATAGAATCCAATTCTAAAATCAGCCCTAGTCAGAGTATAAAATACTAGACTTGACTGTTATATAAAGCTATCTTGGACTTGTTCTAAGATTGCATTCTGTGCTAAAACTCAAAACAAATATTTATTTTCAAAATTTTCAAATATTCCCTACATTATTGACAACCCATTATACTCTGAAGAAATCTGAAATCTAATCCATACCACTACTTCAAAACATAACAATTTGCAAAATAAAACCCCTCTTCATGCCTAAATTGCAAGAAAAGACCCCCTCCATTATTGAAAAATTCACAAAGTCGCCCTTACTGTTACTCCAAATTGCAAAATCACGCATAGTTTGTATCCTAATCAATTCTTTGCAGAATCACGCATAGTTTGTATCCTGACCAATTCTAACACAAATATTTAATTTTTCTTTTCCAACCCGCAGTACTTTCTCTACCAGCTCCTGCGCGGCCTGAAATACGTGCATTCCGCGCACGTGCTCCACCGTGACCTGAAACCCTCGAACCTCCTCTTAAACTCGAACTGCGACCTCAAGATCGGCGACTTCGGCCTCGCGCGCACGACTTCCGAGACCGACTTCATGACCGAATACGTCGTCACAAGGTGGTACCGCGCCCCCGAATTGTTGTTGAACTGCTCGGAATATACTGCGGCCATCGATATTTGGAGCGTGGGGTGTATTCTTGGAGAGGTGGTGACCAGAGAGCCGCTTTTCCCGGGGAAGGATTATGTTCATCAGCTGAGGCTCATTACTGAGGTATGAATGGTTAGGATTGATTTTTTTAGTTCTATTATGTATCTTGCTTGAGAGGCAAGAGATCGTGGGTTCAGATCCCATATGTATAATAATCCTTCCCCGGGAACGACGGCTCCTGGGTCACCATCTCTCCCAAAATACACCCCACGCTCCAAATATCGATCGTGATACGAAGATCGGGGACTTGAGGCTCGCTAGGACGACATAAGAAACAAACTTCATGACCGAATATGTCGTCGCGCGATGGTACCGCGCCCACGAGCCGTTGTTGAACTGCTCGGAATATACTGCGGCCATTGATATTTGGAGTGTGGGTTGTATTCTTGGAGAAGTGGTGACCAGGGAGCCGTTGTTTCCTGGAAAGGATTACGTGCATCATCAGTTGAGGGTCATTACGGAGGTATGAATGGTTAGGATTGATTTTTTGAGTTCTATTATGTAGTCTAATGGTAGAGTATCTTGCTTGAGAAACGAGAGATTGTGGATTCAGATCCCATATGTATCAATTAAGCAATTTTCCTTTCTTTCTTACGAATAATCCTCAGCCGATGCACATACATAATCCTTCCCTCGGAACAAACAACGGCTCTCTCGTCACCACCTCTCCCAAAATACGCTCCGCTCTCCAACTACTGAACTCTCATTTTTCTTCATGTTACTTCTCTTTCAGTTGATAGGGAGCCCGGACGACTCGAGTTTAGGTTTCCTACGGAGCGACAACGCTCGTCGATACGTGCGGCAGCTGCCGCAGTATCCCAAACAACAGTTCCGTGCACGATTCCCGTCGATGTCGCTCGGGGCCATGGATTTACTCGAGAAGATGCTCGTCTTCGACCCCCGCAAACGCATCACAGGTATTACGAATAAATTTAGGAATTTTTTCTAACGAGTAATAAATGTTTAGGGGCATTTTTTTTTAAAAACGCTTGTGATTTCTTGTATTCGTGGAAAAAAAATTATGTATTTTCCGGTATTTTGACCCTCGTAAACGCATCACTGGTAACAAAATATTAATAAATTATAAATGTTTCAGTGAAAATATGAAATTTAGGGGAGTTTTGAAAAAAGGCCTGTGTTTCTTGGTACTCGTGGAACAATACAATGTATTTTCTTGTATTTATGGGAAAGTTACATTTTAGAGTAATGAAAAGATCCCTAATTTAAGTTTCAATGTTCGGAAAAGACGACTTTTGAAATACTAAGAAACCCTTGATACAAACTTTTTATTTTCGAACCCCCAATGATTTTAGTGTTTTATTTTCAAGAAAATCCCAACTCATTTTGAAATAATGGAGAAATAATTTGTCAAAAATTTGTCACTTTTATAACTTTTTTTAACATTTTATTATTTTTTTATAGTTGATGAGGCGTTGTGTCACCCTTATTTGGCCTCACTGCACGACTTAAACGACGAGCCGGTTTGCTCTGCTCCGTTCAGCTTCGACTTTGAACAACCGTCTTTCACAGAAGAAGATATAAAGGAGCTCATTTGGAAGGAATCCCTCAAATTCAACCCGGACCCGGTCCACTGAACCAACCTCATTATGTTCTTTGTATATTGATCGATCTATTGTTGTTATTAATTATTGATGTTATTGTTAGTTGGCGTTTGAACTTGGCGGTTTTTGTTGGTTGATTGAGTAGTGAATACAAGTAGTACTTGTTTGTTTGAGTTTGTATTTGTTTTTGGCTTAATTGTGTGAGGATAATAAGATTGGACATTTAGACTTTTTGATTATTATTATTATTACTTGTTATTACTTATTTGGAGGGTATCTCTTAAAATCAACCTGGACCCGGTCCACTGAACCAATATCTTTATGTTGTGTGTATATGGACAATTGGAGTCTATTGTTATTAGTCGGTTGATTTAGTTGTACTTATTGGTTTGTTTGAAGTTGTATGTTTTTGTTGGTTAATTGAGTAATAGTACTCGTTGGTTTGTTTGAGTTGATTTTTGTTTGTGCAGTAGTTGTGTGGGGACTAAGATGTTGGGATATTTGGACTTTATTATTATTATTGTTGTTGTTGTTGTTGTTGCTGTTGTTTGTGGCACCTAATAATTGACTTTACTAATCGTTTGTTTCATCTGTAAATTGTTATTCATATTTGGTGATATATAAATATAATGGTTAACATATTCACTTGAAAATATCATAAAATTTTATTCACAATATAATAAAATGATATCTTACATCGAAAATTAATAAACACTTCACATTATCTCTACAGAAGTGTTTAGTTTAATAATTAATAGATTTCAATCAAACATGTCCATGCAATTATAAAATAAAAAGAAATAAGAAATAAGAAGCTTTTGTTTCATTAGTTAAGGTCAAAAAAGTACAAAATCGTATATATCTATTTTATCTTATTGTCAATTGTCAATATCCAGGGGTTTATAGTTAATAAATGTTTTAGTAACACAAATGAATAAAAATTATCAAAGAAAGATAATCTAAACTGTCCAAAATACAAAGTATTAAAAAAAGCTAGAAACAAAATGATAGTTGTATAATCAATCCATCAGGTCTAAAAAATGTCAAGTACAAAAAGAGTATCAACTGATAAATAACTCTACATCGTTTAGTTTAGCATAATCTCAAACAACAAACCCTTTCTCAATTTTCTTTTCTTAACCTGATCCAATTTGTTTACCCCAATTACCAAAAGGGGTAAAATCTTACTTTCCAAATTCGCCCCTCATAAAACTCATAATCTCTTAATCAAGCCTTCAAATCCCAAAAAAATCCATTATTTCAAGCGAATACCATGTCATATATAATCCGTGTATTCAAGAAAACTTTAAATACGACATTTCGAAAAGGCTCATCTCATAAATTAACATCTCTTCTCTTTTTTATAAACAATTAATTATTAATTAATACGACACATCATCATCAAACCGATCCATGTCCAAACTCCTCTTTCTCTTAAGCTTCTCCTAAAAAAATCAAAATTCAAAAATTTCAAAAATTCAAAAATCAGAAACAAAAATTAAAAAAATGCAAAAAATTAAACTATAAAGGCGTATATATACACATATATGTATATATATATACATGTTTAAAATCTAACTTTTCTTAAAAATTGCTAAAAGAATAAATAAAATTTAATCCGAAATGATATAATTAATAAAATAGAAAATGCAACGGATTAAAGTAAAATTTCATACATGTTTAGAAGAGGATTGGCCGGTCTCCAAAACTGATTTATTATTTTTATTATCAAATTTTCGTTTATTTTTTCTGACGGTAATTTTGGACGGAACGGGAAAATGTTCCATGTCATCTTGTCGCCCCTCTTTCGCTCTTTTTTTATGTAACGCAAGTTTCGTTCCTAAAGGCTACAAAAATAAATAATAATTAAATAATAATTAAATATTATTTTACATATTTGATAGTAATAATATAATAATATCATTATTTATGTACCAAATATCTTGCGGCTTTATCGTCAAATGTGACGAGATATGTGGTCGGATCGTCCACATCATCACCCACCACCTATAAAAATAATAAACAAATTATATATATAATATATTATATTAAAATAAATTATTTATATAGTAATATAATATAATTAATTCATAAAATAAAAAACTTACGTCCCAATGATATTCTCTAAACCAAGAATACAACATCTCTTCTTCCTCATCCTCTGTTCTATCCTTCATCAACTATCACAAAAAAATAATAATAATAATAATAATTATTATTATTTAATAAAAAATAATTAGTAATAATAAAACCTCATGAGGAGAAGGAGCCATATAAGCCAAGAACTTTTCGGGCTTCGAAGGATCCGACCCGTTTACCACATAACTCTTCATTATCGCCTGTTTTATCATTATTCCACATTTAATTAATCCTTTATAAACCAATAATCCTTAAAATAAATTAATTAATTCAATCAATGAAATGTACTTGAGACTCCAGTTCATCTCTACTGGAGGCGTCCAGTTTATTATACTGCTCTGAATCCGCCGTCGGGTCCCCGTCAAAATTCACCATCACATACTGATCCTCATACCTTGTAAAATAAAAATAAATATAATTGGTATCGTAAAAATATTAAAAATAAATATAATTAAATATTATTTTGTACCTGTCGAAATAAGGAAAGAGAGGCAGGACCCACTCGGCCTCCATTCCGGGTTTCGATTGATGAGCTGGCGGTAATTTTGCCGCCTCGAAAGATTCTTCAATTGCCCTAATTTGCTTCTCCCTTTTCAAAAACAAAATCCAAATAAAATAAGAACTTCGCAATTTCAAACTTTTGAGGGTTTAAACTGCAAAATTTACCTATTGTTCAAATTATCCAGCATGTTTTTGTTGCCCTGTTTCCTCTCCCTCATTTCCTTCGCTTGCTTCTCACTAATCGACTGTTCAAAAAACATAAAAAACATATTAAAAATATTCCACAAATTAAAATTAATTAACAAAATATTAAAAAAATTCAAAAAATTTTAAACACATGGATAAAATATTAATTAAATATATCAAAATATTAATATTAATTAAATTAATATAAAAAATATCAATAAAATACATACCAAAACAACAGAAAATATCAATAAAATACATAAAATATATTAATAAATTAGTAAAATATTAAAATTATTTATTTCCAACTGTACCTTTTTGGCAGACTCAGTACTTAAAGACGAAATATACTGCGTTTTAACCAGCCAAGACATTCCTTTATCAGTCGGCCTCTCTTTTCGTCTTATTCCCTCATTTTTGACTGGAGTCTCCATTTCTGCGTCTCTCAATAACTCCTCGTCTTCCGGCGCCAGCTCAGCCCTCTCGCTTGGCGCACTACTTATTAAAAAAATAATGAAAAAAAAAAGATTAGTGATTGATGAACATGACGTTATTTTGGGAAGGTTTTGGAAAAGCCCTGAGTTTTATGAATGTTTGGGGAAAAAAAAATTCAAAAAATGGGGTTCTTTTGAAAAAATGGATTTTTAGTATTCAGAAAAGTTAGGGGTTCTTTTGTAAATTTGTTTTTGTTTTTTTGAGCTTACTTGTATATGGTAAGGTCTAAGAGATCGAGCGGGATACCGAGATCTGGAGGCGGGATTAAAATCGGTTTCCAGTTTTTTTCTAATGATGATATTCTGTACTTTGTATATCTGAAATAAATTTATAAAAATATAAACATATAAGATTGAATATAATGTAAAATATAGTTTAAATGAAATTAGTAAATAAATACCTGTCTTTATCGGTGTTGAGTGAGAGTACTTTCAGCTGAGCTGTCGGATCCGGTAACTCATTTCTAAACCTACTCACCATTAAACCATAAAAATCAATCATAAATAAAATATTAAAAAAAATCTCTTAGTAAAAACATATATAAATAATCACCCACTTCATTTTACACATGAAAGTAGTGGGCTTTTTCAATCTATTATTATCAGCCCTGTTTTGCACATTACTAACAGAGGCTTGCTTGGCGGGCCCGCTCGTGAGATTTCCGCCAGCTGGCGCTCCGCCTTTTTGATGCGAGGTTTTGTGAAGAACGGTGGCTTGAGACTGACGCAAGGCCAGCTTTCTCTTTTCGTCTTGTTTGTGCTTTTCGTATTCTTTTTGCTTTCTGACGCGCCGTTCTTCCTCTGTTTCCGCTCGGTGTTTTGGTGGAGGAGGCAAAGGTGGCGGCTTTTGGTGCTTTTGAGGGACTGAGTGTCTCTGATTGAGAGAAATTCGATCGATTTGTGAGTTGCTTTGATCAATTTGGGTGTTTGAATTGAGTTTTGATTTGATTGGATTCAGTACCTGTTTGATGGAATCTGTTGTGGTGGGAGGAGGAGCGGAAGGAGGAGGGCCGGACGGAGGAGGTGGAGGGAGGCCTTCCGGCGGAGGAGGGCCCGGCGGAGGGGGAGGAGCCGGTCCCGGCGGAAGTGGAGGATGCTCATCTGACGGCAAACTAGGGTTAGGGTTGGCGTTGAACTGAGAAGGATTAGGAGGGTAGCCACCATACGAAGAAGGGTACCCGTACATATTGGCGTTCATGGCCGGATTGTACGGGAAGTGCCCGTAATTCTGCGGCGCCGCCGCCGCCGCCGAGTATGAATTCACCGGCGGCAGGGGCTGCTGCCCCGCAGGCGGCGGCGGAGGCGGCGGGTGATATGGCCGATACGAAGCCATATACACCAAAATCGTTCTCTCCGATCCTCAAACTAGGGTTGGAACAAAAGAAGCTTGGATCTTCAGAGCAACTCCAAATATACAACAAAAGAGGATTTGAATACAAAAAGGAGTGGAGATTGAGTGAAGAGGAGGGAGGACTGAGAGGGATTGGAGGGCAGAGAAGGTGTTGGACGGAGGGGAGGGGAGGGGAGGAGAGGAGAGGAGAGGGAAAGATGGAGAAGACGACTGAGAGAGATTGTATTGTTTCCTTTCTCTTTTTACCGTTTTATCGTGTGGCCATTCCTGTGGCTTTGCTCTCTCACTTCAAATGCTGACCGTTGCATAAATGGATGTTAATTTTATAAATATATGAAATCTTAAGATGTCAAGAAATGAAGTTCGGATCTTTCTGCGTATATTTTCGTGTAATGATATCATACAAAACTGATTCGCCATATGGATTATTAGAGAGAATAAGTTCATTGAATCAAAACTGGGAAAAGAAGGATTTCATTTCAGCATGTGCATTGTACCATTTACTTACCATAAATGTTTTTTTTTCTTTATTTACTTTCCTGTTCAATGTGTAGTCAAACTTTAAATCATTGGAGGAGCCGAATTATAAGCCTAACAACAATGGCTGAATATTAACCCAAATAAGATTGGATTGGGCCTTTATATCCAAAACCTTGTATAAAAAACATGGGATAAATGGAAGCTTTGCACACATAGCCTTGAGTTTTATGATAGAAATTAGAGAGGGTAACAAATTTACATAATGGCCCTTCTCACTTTGTAAACTTTAGACAAGAACCCTTTGTCCTAATTCATTTACCCAAAGCAAAGTAATATCTGCCCTAAATATGAGCATTGAGAATAATTTACTTAAGAAGAAAATAAAAAATAATTAAGTATACACACACAAATTCAAACAAGATCATACAATAATATTTCTCACAAGGAGGCAAGGTATATTAATTTATTTTGAGAACATGAAATTATTTTGTTATTTTTTTTAGCTTTTAAATATTATTAGGAGAATTAATAACCTTTTGGACTCTACTAATTCGACCCTTCTGCTTGTTCTAATTCTCTCTTCCTTTTATGGTATGCTTCCATGATCACAGGCGATGGCTGCATCTGACCGATGTCTAGCAATATAGTAAAGCAAGCACTGAATTTTACTTCTGCAACTACTCGAGTCTCTTCGTGTTTCATCTGCTCTACTGACTCTCTTAACTTTTTTATCGTGGCTTTGACCTCAGTAAGAATATAAAACATATTAAAAATATTATTTATAATATCAAGAAATTAAAAGAGGTATTAGCAAATTACCAGTTTGGTTAAGTTGTTTATTGCGTCGTAAGCCTGTTGCTCGAATTCAGGGGGGAGCGAAGGTTGCAGCGCATCCATGGTTGGGATTATGGAAATGTCTTTGTTAGGTTATAATTTGAGGATTGAGATTATAAAGGGAACTAAGGTTTTAAAAGGTATGTTTATATGTAAGTCGGCGCTTCGGGTTCTCTTAAATATCATTTATCGGACGGTCGAGAGCAATCACCTTCTTAAGATATTATATATCTATCGTTCGATTCAAATCAAACGGTCCATAGGCAAAAAATTACGACACCAGATTACATGTTTATTCCTATCAATTCAAATCTAAATATTAAGCGAGATTAAACGACGAATCATGATAAGATATACTCATGAGAGATATAAAGATCTTCTATTACTTTCTATGCTAGAAGATAAGTTCGACCATTTTTACCAAATAAGAAATCCATGTGTATAAGCAATCTTTTTACCAAATAAGATTTTCTATTACATTCTCATGTTTTAACTATTATGTGACTCTCGAAGCCAATAATAAACCTACTAACCTTGACCAAATTGAGAACCCAACAAATAATTAAAAATAATTATTCATAATATATCATATTCATAACCCAAAACCAAAAGTAATACAATAAATTTATTCCGTGACACATTAAATTTGGAATTTAAGACAATTTAAAATTATTTAAAAAATCTATAGTCAATATGACACAAGTACAACTTAAACTCTTCTATATTGAGACAAGCAGAGCCCACTTAAAGCTCAAAAGAAAATATTGAGACAAGCAGAGACACATTAAACTTTTCCCTCGTGATGAGTGTTAATATATAACATAACAGCACGATACAACCCAAAACAACACACATTAAAATAATCATCATTTGGTAGCATGGAGGATCGTGACACGTGGGGACCACGTACACGTGTCGACCTCTCAAACGCCAATTGCTGACTCATCCTTGTACTCTGTGGGCCCTGCTTCCTTCATCACAATTGCATCCAATCTGACAGGTGGAGCCTACGTGGATTATGAAAATGTGGAGCCCATATTTCAGTGAGTTTTTATTCGCATGGGCCGGGTGTAGGAATAAAGTAGACTTTTGATTGTCTTGAGATTCTCACGTGTTATTTTCTCACCATTTCAACGAGTCATATGTCGACACGTATGTATTCACTGGCAGGTGGATCCCACGTAGATTATGTGGAATGTGATATATATATTTGTTTGATTCTTATCGAGATTCTGCGGTAGATCAGCTTCCGTGTTTTATTCCTTTTCGTACAGTGTGATTATTTATGATATGGGCAAGACAAAAAATGTACACAAGAAATGTAGTCTTTACTATTAAAATACATGGATGATGGAAGGGATGTACTATTTTGCTTGGGAAATAGTAGATAATATAGATGGAAATGAGCTAGATAGCTAATTAATGGAACTTTCAATAAATCATGGAATATATAGATGTAGTCGATGAAGTTATGAACCAACTTCAAAAGTGGACTTGCAAGACTATTGTTAAAGCATATTGTGAAGGTTGGCTCGACGCAATATGAAGATTTTTTTCTAGTATTTTCACTTTAAATCATCTTAGAATTCATTCTAATGTTTTTTTTATAAAAAAGATCTCCAGCGTTCCTATTTTAAAACGTCTGAAAACTTCTTTGTATCTTATAAATGAATAATGTAAATGTCATATATTAGTAGTTTTTTTGTGTACTGTGTAAAAGATAACATATTGTTCAATAATGATTATTTTATTGAGTTTGAGAAGACAAGTCTCATTTTCTATATTGCTAATGAATTTTGAAGTCATAATTCTTCCTGTGTTATGCACTCAATCAGGTATGTTAAGAAGCATTGACAATTAAACAGATTTATTTGTTGATCAAATGTAATACATTAAATTATTTCACAGAAAAGATACAACTAAAAAATAGCAACTAAATTTTAACAAATCTTAGGATATTTATTTGCTATAAGCTATCAAAATTCAAATTTATATCTACTGTATAAAAAGTAAAGATTTATAATCTATTAAATCAGCATAGCTAGCATAACTTTATGCAAAAAACCTGTTGAGACATGATGAAGTACAGGAAGCATTTAATCCCAAAAATAGAAAGAAAAAAAAACGTAGAAGAAAAGTCTTGTCTTTTGCCTGAATTGTTGAAGTCCTTCCCCAATCCTCCCCTCTTTCCCTTTATAGCCCCCCCACGTAATACTGCAAAAAGAAACAAAAGATCAATCCTCACTCTAGCCTAGCCTACCAAGATCAAGTTAGTATCAAATTCCAGACAGAGAAAAAATCCAGCTAGAGAGAGAGGATCCAGCTGACACATCTAGAGAGAGAGTGGAGACGAGAGGAGAGGAGAGGGAGAGATGGTGAGGGGAAAGACTGAGATGAGAAGGATAGAGAATGCGACGAGCAGACAGGTGACCTTCTCAAAGAGGAGGAATGGTTTGCTCAAGAAGGCGTTTGAGCTGTCGATCTTGTGTGATGCTGAGGTGGCACTCATCATCTTCTCCAGTCGCGGCCGGCTTTACGAGTTCTCGAGCTGCTCAAGGTGAGAGCTGCTTTTTGAATCTTCCAAAATCGAGTTGTTTGATTCTCGTTTGTTTTGCACTGTTTGGCTTGTAGATCTGGTAGGGATTTAGGTTTTTCCATTGATGGGTTCTTTGTTCTAACTTTTTTTCTACTGTTGATCTGTCGTGTAACAAGATCCGAATCTAATTGATCAACTTGATAATTAAAATGAATACTGAAGAGATGAGTGAACAGCTAGCTAAAAGCTTGGAATTAAGGGTTTATGTGTGATGAATTTCTTTCTCAAAGTTTCTTTAATAGGGTTTCTTCTACAGATTATACAGTTACTTGTAAGATGAGATCTTATAGTCCTTTCTGTGTGCGCTTTGATCATCTTGTAACATTAATGATCTTCTTTTCTTAATTCCTCATTTTCTTCTTTATTTGAATGGAAGAGAGAGAGAGAGAAGAGAGAGAGAGAGAGAGAGAGAGAGAGGCCTTTTTTGAGGTTTATAATGTTGGGAGCTTGTATCTTTGCAAATATCTTTTTGAGGATATAATGTTGCAAAATTATTTAGCGTGGTTGTTTTGTTCATCAAGCTATTTTTTCTATCATTTGTAATCTGTAATTTTTCTTTTTACTTTACTCAATGATATCTCTAAGTAAAGACACTTAGCCTACGATTGAAGAAAAAATATACTTGTATGATCCTTTTGCATATTAAGTATGATTAATAGAGTACAAGTGATTCTCTCCCTTTCTCGTCTGAGTGAATGGACAAACTTATATAATTATTTTTTGAAATAGAGGAAGAATTATAGACTATAGAGAGCTTAATTAGGGGGTATGATGAAATGAGAATATAATAGGGATGGTCACATTCACATCACCATATTGTAGCCATAGGCTTCCTTTTTTAACCTAATCTGTATGTATTTTAATCACAAATTGAGGAATTAAATCAAACATTAAATATTTAATCTGACTATGATAAAAGCTGTTTCATATCTATAACAGTCCCCTTCAAATTAAGCAACTCCATAAAGAAATCTTTTCTGATCATCACCTATATAGTTATGGTTACCTTTAGTCATTAGGAAGCCAAAATATTTGAGGGTTACCTTTATTTATCATTTTAGCCTCTTATTTTATCTTTTTTTTTTCTTTTTTGTTCATATCTTATAATTATCTTGCAACTTGTGAAATTCGATAGGCAATTCGTGAACCGTCACACAAGAAAAAAAGTATAACTTTTTTCTTCATTTTTTGAGATATTTAAAACTGGTCTTTTTGAAAAAGATTCACCAACTATTATTAATTTATTATAATATATTATATTGCTAGCAACAATTATCACTTTTCCCCTAAATCAAAGATTCTTGACATAGATCTGAGTTTCTAAACATTTTAGCAAAGACGCAATTTTAACATCTGGTGTATTTTTCTAGTGAAAGAAAAAAAAGTAAGGATAAAACTCAAAACATCACATTTCTATATATTAAACTTCCCTTGATATTCAATGGACCTCATTTCAAAATGAGTTCCATTGAATATCATAGAAAGTATATTTTTATTCATAGCCTTACATAACTATATTTTTGTTTTTGTTATTGAATTTTTTAGTAAAAATTGATCTTAATTTTTTTTTTTTTTTTGGAAATATCTATAGTGTACACAATACAATTAGTCGCTATTCAATGCAAATGAAAGAAGAAGATAGCAAGAAAGTCAAGGAGCAAACTCTTCAGGTATATAATATATTTTATTCATCTCCCAAATTTGAAATATCAATGGAAAAGAATAAATTCAGAAAGAATATACATGTGTTAATTTAATTTCCTTCCACTGGTATATATTTTCATTTTCAGCAATCGAATTCTGAAATGTCTAGCTTGAAAAAGAAGATTGAGACTACTGAAATACTTATGAAGTACGACAAATTCACATATTTTCTTTCTCTGTTTCCTTAATTTTTTTTTAGATTTAACTAAAAAAAATGCTAAAAATATGATATTATTTGTAGGAAACTGATGGGTGAAAGTCTAGATGAATGCTCTATGGACGAATTAAATGAGATTGAAGCTCAAATAGACACAAGTCTAACAAGAATTAGAAAGAGGAAGGTAATTATTTGGTAACATTGTTCTGTCATATAAATATGAGCTGTATATTATCGTAGATAAAACAAAATGAACGTAGTAAAGCATAATAACTTGGTCTTTTTGTTTTATAATTAGCAAAACATGTTGAAGAGTGAAATAGAAGAGCTTAAAGAAAAGGTCAGTTATACCAGTGTAATTTTTTATTCAAAATAATTCATAATTTATCTTTTATTTTTAATTGTGTGGTTTTATTCATAATTTTTAGTTGTATAATATTATTTTTTTTATTCAATTAATTTTTTCTAACTATTGTTGTAATTATTTGCATTTGACTCCAGGAAAAAGATCTCTTGAAAGAGAATGAATTGCTCCATGAAAAGGTAAGCCTTAATCTAAGGCTCCACTGTCATTCACGATAATTATACTAAATGCAAACATAATTTTATGTTATTCTTGGTAGATAAACAAATCACATCATATTATCATTTTGTTGAGTCATATTATTCTCAGTAACTACACAATTCTTCTCATTATAAATAACCAATGAATTAATAAAAAAAAATGAAGAGTTATTATTATTATTAAATTATAAATATGTCTATTATATATCTTGCTTGCAGTCTTTTTTTTTTGAATTAGCATGCAAATGGCCTACTAGGTTGTAGTCTAAGTGTGCTTCTCTTTTAGTTTTACTTATTCTTCATGTAGTGTTTTGTTTTCTAATCTTTTTTGTGGTTGTTGTGTACTAGTACTCAATAATAATGAGTCATGACGAACGCATTTAGCTCAATATTTAGCAAGTCTAACAACCCGATGTGTTATCTAAAAAAAATAATGAGTCATGCCGATCAATTTTCTTCTTTTTTTAATATTATTAGAATATTGTGGAGAGATCAATGAATTTATTTATTTTTCTTTGTATTTAATTACAGTGCAAGAAACAACAAGCTGAACTCCAGCAAAGTAATGCAGTGGAGCTGGTGGAAACTGAACTCAACATTGGAAGGCCTGGAACAAGCTAGCCATGCATGCATGCAATTTAATGACGCAAACCCTAATTTTGAATATATATATATATATATATATATATATTGCATGTTTATGCAGCATCCAACTCAAATATTGAATTAATGCATGATGGCTCCATAAAATTTATGTTTATTTATTATTATTTTTTTTGGTGTTCAAAATTTATGTTTATTTAATTCCTCATGTTAGAAGGAAATTCAAGAAAAATGTCAATAAGACCGGTATGTTATGTAACAACCATTCTTTTAGGTCAAGGGCCCTGTCTGTATTTGGCAACATGAATGTCCCTTGTAATTTCGGGTATTATATTTGTTTCTTCCTTCTTTTGTCAACTTGCTTTAAAAAAAATCTTAAATTTTGTCGAAGAATGAGATTATTTTTAAAAAGAAAAATAATTGGAACTCATTTTTATTGGAGGAGGAGGCCCTTGGGCCAGGCCTTTTATGATCCGCTACAACAAAATAGCCTTTTTACACGTCCCTCTAATTTATTTTGGGGCTTTTACTTGCAAAAAAATGCCAAAAGAATACTAAATAAATAAAGAAAAAATCTAGTTAGCTCCCAAGATGTCACAAACTTATGGCCGTGATATTATGTTTATGTCACTTTGCATGAGTTTTCTGATTTTTCTTTAATGATATCTATTGGTAATCAGGATATAGTGGTTTTACATTTTTTAAGGTGGATTTGTACTTCAATCAAGTGATATATTTGTAAATATTTTCTATCAAAAAACTAGTCAAACCTATACTTACTGGATCCCGATAGATATCTACTCTAATTTAAGTAACCATGCTCATTAATGATATGTGATCATTACAATGTACATGTGATATCTTTTGCAAATATTTAAAAAAAATTTCCAAGATTTTGTCATAAAACTAATCAAAATTATATACCATGTTGTGTCTCACTGAATGTCTACTCCAATTAAATTGATCGGTCTCATTAACTTTGTATGATCATTATATGTACAATATAACCATCACTTTTTTTGGACTACACACTATTTTTAAATAACATATTGTGCTGATTGATACTGGTAATCAGTAGATTCAACTTATTAAAATGATGAAAAATTATCTTAAAATGTCTCCATTTTTACACAGATGGGTCCCAACATTTTAATACCTACTCAAAGTAAATGCTACATGATTACTTGCACAGTGAAATGACATATATTATGTACAAAATCCCAATGATTTCTTTTTATTTTCCTTTTTCTTTTTGCTGCGAATGTATAAGAAAAAAAGAAAATTTTGTAATTTTCTTCATATTATATATAAAATATTTGGAAGGAGGATATTAAGCCCATTCAAATTTTCTTAAAAAAAATAAAACAATTGTGGTAAAATAAACTTTAACTCATAAGTTCAATATTTGCAACAGATTGGTTATTTATCATCTCATTGATGAGCACATTTTTTTTTTCTTGTCGCTAGGTCTATTTTGTACTGAATATATATGCCCATATTTTTTTTCCTTCTAGCGTTGTAGGAAAAAAAAAATATGTTCCAGCTACATAGTGGTAATCAGTAGGATGCAAGTAATAAACTCACTCGCTTGTCACTACCTCCATTCCCTCATTCACTCTTGCAGTTTCAGTTTTGCATATGTTTTATTGCACAAGTCCTCCCATATATCAAATCCAACTTATACATGATTGGACCCCACAAAAAATGTACTTAAAAAATGCTACAAGTTATGTTATCTTACATGAGCATTTATTGTACATTGACATATATTTATTTTTTATTTTAATTGTCAAATCAACTTTAGCTCATTAAAAACACATTTACAACATTAAAACATGTATTTCATCTTCTTCATAAGCACACGTTAATGGCTATTTAAGTATTTATCAGTCACAAGGTAAATTTATAGTGAATTTAAGGCCTCTTCTATATGAAAAGTTATTTTCTGTTCTCACTGTTAAGTCTTCTAGGACTTGTTTTTTACTTAATTTTCTCAAACTCCATATATTATGCACTTAATGTAGTAACAAACTAATACAACAAAAAAATGTTCAACCAAGTAACATTTCATATAGTATCTATTATCTATTTTTAAATCTCTCAAATCTGCTTGCGTCAGAAATGTCTCGAGCAAACTTGATTTAAACAACTTATTTATAGGGCAAAAACCAAATGATAAAACTGGCTTGGAGTTTAAGAAAGAGATCAGTACTAAACCTGCTCCTTCAAGACCTAAAAACTACACAATAAAAAGGGAGCTCAATTAACCGAAGAGCAGAGATAGTGCATTCATGTACCGAGACTACTCTAAGGGCCAAAGTACTAAAAGTCGAACTTCTAAAAGTTTTAGTAATAACAATAGGTTTCACTATTTTCATGATTTTCGGCATATTCAAGAGAATGACCGCAGTGTCACAACCGAAAGACTTTATAAAAGAGGTCATCATGGTTATTTTTATGAAATAGTCGACACACATGTCCCGAGAAAAATTCAACCTAATGAATCACATCATCGAGCTCTCAATCATTACACTAATGAACATCAAAACAAAGTTTTTCTAATTCAAACAATTTTGTGAAATCAAACAATTTTTCAAAATCAAACAATTTTGCAAAATCAACTGTTTTTAGTGCCAAGTCGATCGAATCAAAGCTTAGGAAAGCCGAGTTTTCAAACTACTATAAAAATCATTTTGTGAAAAGTACTGAATAGACTTCGAACCCGACTTGTTCATTTTGCAACTATTGTTGCAAAATAGGCCATATCTCTCTAGAGTGTCATTTGCGTAAACCTGCTAATTCTTCAAAATTTGTGTGGATGCGGAAAAACATAAATGTTGAAAGCAATTCCTCATTAAATTAGGAGAAATCGAAGTCCACCTAAATGCTTCGATTTTCCCTTATTTAAATTAGCCATATTTTAAGGGGTAGTTGTGATCAAGTTTTGTCTTGATAGATCTAATTTGTGGGTTGAGAAAGTTTTTGTTTTAGATACAGAAAAATTGGACAATTTGATGGGAATTAATCAAGAAATGTGGACATTCGACGCGATTTGTATCTTTTGCAAATCAAGGTCTTGTTAAGAAATTGATTGAGTTGGCTAAATGGGATTGAAGTCAACAATATATTCACCAAGTCATGAGCATCTTCTTATCTATCCAAAATTTGGTCGAGTTTACGCTATTCATGATCAAATCTTAATTATTTCTTTACTCATTTATTTATTCGGTGCTTTGTGTCTTCTCCTTGTATTTTATTTTAAGAAATTGTTGTTTTTGATTTAAAATAAATAAATATTATATGTATGTTTCAATAATATCAAAATATTTTTTTTAACCATGTCTTGATGAAAGTTTATTATATAATCCCATCTGAACAGTTTTTGTGAAACCTTAAAGTAATCTCTAAGGCTTTTTTTTCTTTCGGGTTATTAAACTCAGGGGGAGCATCTATTTAGGGGGGGGGGGTTTATTCTCTCTTGCTTGTGTTGGGTTTCTACCATTTATAACGCAGCGGAAAAACAAAAACGAAATAAAATCGAATTCGAAACCCAAAAGAAGGATCCCTGAATTACAATTAAATCAAAGAAAAGTTCATAACTTTGTACCTTCGGATTACGCTTAATCCGTGATGATCGAAAGCGAATTTGGTTGACGCTTTTCTTTGCCCAATTCCAAACCGGTTTCCAAACCGATCCTTTGAATGTTTCGCCTAACTGGTCTCACAAACCGATCTCCAGGCGATCTCCAAACGAACCGATTCTCCAAGCAAACTTGATTCTCCACACAAACCGATTTTCCAAACAAAACCACGGTTTCAACCCGAATCACAAAGACGCCGCACTTCGTTTCGTCCACTACCGGTATCCACACGAACAACCCCTTTGAATGGATAGAGAACGATATATGCTAGTATTCGTTCTTCATTTTTCTCACAGAAATAACAAGAGAAGGTTTTTTGGATTTTTCTCTCTTTTTGTCTCACAAAAATGGACGAAATTAATATACCTTTTTCTATCTTTTTTTTTTGTGTCTCTTGTGCCTATATAGTCCATAAGTTTCATATCCTATGTGCATGGTAACTATGTCTTTGTGTGTGACCCTGTAGGTTTACTTAATATTGGCAATAATCACAACGGATTATAAACCATGAGCGGCTTCTAGCAAAACATCATGATTACCCAAATTAAGTAAGTATAGATGATTCGATCAAACCTAATTTATGTTCATGCATTGTATCCTTTTGTTACACGATATCTATATCGTCCATAAGGCATGGTATGTGTCAACCTTACGTTGGTCGATAAATATTTCTTGACACCGAATTTGATTGAACATGAAATGACATTAATAGCTCCTTATTAATTCACTCGAGTACGGCCGTGCATTTCTTCAATCAAATCATCAAGAGGCCTAAAGATATCTCTCTCAATTTATGAGAGGAACGAATCGTATCTTAATTAAACTATTTTCTCCGCATAATTCATTATATACCTAATTATAATCTTTATGACCGCCCGGTTAAAGACGATGTTAGACTGTATTAAAGTATAAAATTTCTCATGTAGGAAACTGAGATAATCTCAAGTCTAAGGATTACAAATACATTCTTGACTAAGAATAACTAATGACACGAACCATGTAGTATTCTCATAGTGGGTCAATCCAATATATGGTCTCCAACATATACTTACGTTAATGACTTAATAACTCTTATTCATGATCAGTAAAACATGACCATCAGTCAACTAACATACTGATGTACATTTATAGCTTATCATAAAGTATGTTTGTCTCACAAACATCCTATGAATGATAAAGGATGGTTTAGAATATCATCCATAATACTTTATAGTTTTACTATCAAAGTCATATATTTTGATGATATAAAGCTGAATATCATATTCAAGATTCATTTTAATAATAAGAATAAAATAGCCAATACACATTTATTATATAAAATATCTCTAAATAAACACAATATTTGTTTAACACAATCCATACATCTAGGTCTCAAATATATTGGCCTAGGGCATACTACTAACAATTTGATGATCCCTTTTGACTGTTTTTCAAAAAAAGGGAGAAGATATAAAATGCCTGCATTTTACGGAATTATTTTGAAAATCATCAAAAGGGGGAGATTGTTGTTCTCGGTTTGATGATGTTTAAGATAATTCCGTAATTACTAATCTTGTTTGAGAATGTCTTATTAGCTCAGAATGTCACACGCTCAAGTTTTCGGAAATGGAGATTCATTGGAATGGAATCATCTCTCTGATCTCGGGAAGATTATAAGTCGTCATACTTTTAAAGGATTTCAAGGCGTGGGAGCAAGCTTCTTTAGTCTTCTAGTGTGTTGTGTGGAGTAAGTAACTTAATTTGTACTAAAAATAAAGTAAAATCTGTAATTTATTCAATTTCTGCTAGTTCTATTGACAATGGATCTAGTTCCATTCGCAACAGACCTAGACCATTGTCAACGGATCTCGTCCATTGCCAACGAAAGCAGTCCATTGCCAACAGACCCAGTCCATTGACAACGGACCTCTCTGTTGCCATTTTCTTCTTCCTGGAGTTTTTGCTGAAAATTTGTTATGTGAGTTCCGTTGGCAATGGAACTAGTCCGATGGCAACGGAACTACAGGAATATAGCCGTTTGATTTGAAATCCTCATTGATTTTCTTCTGTTTTTACATTTCGTTGGCAATAGAACTGGGCAGGTTTTCATTTTTTGAGGGCTGCTCTTTCCTCCTTTAAAAGGGGGCCGCCCTTCTCAGTGTCTTTGATGAATTTTCAATTGAAAAAACAGAAAAACTCTCTTCTTAATACTAGTTAAATTACTCTAAATCTTAAAGTGATATTAGTGGAGTTTTGAGCATGTTGCTCATGTTTGTTTGTTGAGTTTATTGAGATCGGATTGTAAGTTGATTGTTCCACCGGCCGTCAAGAGGTTGTTGTATGGCGACGGTGATTTTGAGCGTGTTGCTCCTGTAAACGATCTTGTTTGTTAGTGAAATCGGAGCCGCAAGGTAAGTCCCGGAGAGTAGGCAACTCGTGAACGCGATAAGGGCCGCTAGTGAGTAAACGGGTGGTTAAGGCTAACGCAACCACCTCGTCGAATTTCGTCAACAAATCTGATGTTTGATATCTCATATACTTTTAATTATTTATCTTACTTATTATTTATTTTAATTACTTTGTTAATTAGTATTCAAACAACTATCAATAAAAATCTAAAGACAATAAAAATATAAAACCCTAAAAATATAAATATTTACGTTTCCGCACATTAGGCCTTTTAAACCTCCTTATAGGGCTCAATCAAACAACAACCTTCAACACCCAAATCAATATAATCATGAAAATCCAACTCCAACTCAACTGATATTATCACCTTCTTCATATAGTAATAATCAAAGCAATACTCCAACCTTCGGTCTATAATATCACTATCAGGGCAATCAATCAACACATCGAGGGAGGATACATCTTCCGCTGCCTTACCACATCTATGTCCACCAGACGGCTGAATCCTCTCACCAACTCGTCAGCTTTATCATAGTTGTAGTGATGCTCTGGTAAACCTTTCACTTTCAACAACACCTATCAATACGAAATTCTTATTACTACTGGTTACCATGTACATAAATATACAAAATAAATAACCTAACAATACCACCGCTTAGTGAAATTAAAAAAATCATAACATGAAACACTCACCTTGTTCTCAAGGAGAAATGGCATGGTCCCCTAATTAACCTTCCATGCCATGCCTTGAAGTCAATCCATACGTCCTCTATGCAAGACCTCACTTCGTCCCCCATGAATTTATCTCGGCAATGCTTTGCAGGAAAAATCAACAAATATTGGTGGTAACTATCTTTTTTGTGTTTGTAAGAGTTCGGAAGTGTACTCGTCTCCTTCGCGACATTCGTGATGATATTGTTTACATTGAAATTCAGCAGCACCAGATCCTCCATTTGGACATAGGCGCTTCTTTCGTACTCGATTTACTTCCGCCTTGTCTCCTCAGTTGGGTTTGCAAAAATCCTAGATATCACTTTCTCCCTTTTTTGTACATACAATTTTTTTTTCCAAATTAATCAATCAAAAAATACAAATGATATAAACAAAACTAACATTATCCACATTAAACTTTTTAAACTAACTCAAAACTAGCAGGGTAAGATTCTTGATCCAGAATTAACAATAACCAGCGCACTTACATTCTCGAGATTGATCAGAATTCATCATTGCCAATATAATTGATTATTCCGATTACCACCAGTAACTTCTTGGTAAACTAGTGTTGATTTATTCAAGTGGTAAGTGGAAAATAAAAGCAGCTATTTTCTCAATGCTAACTGGAACATTGGGTCTGGGTATCTATATATAGTGTTCTCATCAGGATACTGTTCAAATTGTCCCCCCAATTTTTTTTCTCAAATTCGAATCCATAATTGAAGCACACAACCCTCTAATTTAATGTTGATTAGACATAATTTTAAAAGAATTTTACAGGAATGTATCTTTAAAAAAATACAGTAATCTCTACTTCAATTCTTAAATGCTTCTAACTATTACTAGTACCGATTGGACATTTTTCCACGGTATACTTGAAATGTCAGGAAAAGATACAAAAAAAAAAAATGAAACCATCATCTGATTTTTTATCGATTACCATCAGATTTTATGACATCATCTAACGTCTCGAATACAAAAATATAACATTCTGAATGCTAAATAAATAGACTCATAAATAAATACACGGGTTTATGTATGTTTTTTCAAACAGTCTATCTATAGCGTTTCTCACGATTGGTAGGGTAGATAGAACATATCATTTCAAATGTCAAAATCCATCTCTTCTGATAAATCATTAAAAATATCAAACTCCATATAAATGTTTCACTGTTACTAGAAAAAGATTTTGATGAAAAGTGGCACCTATGACCTATACGCATAGCTCAGAATCTTCTTTCTTATGAGAACTGACTTTGTCGAAAAAGAATGATTTTTTTTTTGAATCCTTCCTTGAGTGTCGAAAAAGAATGATTGCTGAATTAATATGACAATGAATAAATAGGATAGAGGCCACACAGTTTAGTTATTTCATATGATCACGCAAATTTCAGTTGTTCATTGTCATTGATTATTCTATACCATAAATTGATGCTTACATATGCTTTAACAACAAGATAATCCGTATTGATGACTCACTGAAATGCATTAAGATTTATGCTACTTAACTACGTATGACATTTTTTTTATTTTTTTGGAGCATGAGAAACCTATTTCTTAGTTGTGCATGGAAAAAAAAAATGCAAAAAATAAGCTTCACATACGTTAAATAATAAACCATTATATGACATGTAGTACAAATAGCAATATATATACAATAGTATAAGCATTATTAAAAAAAACAAATAAACAGTATATGACAATGACAATTGAATATATTAAAATGGAGCATGGACCAACATTTCAACACTAGATAGGGACATGGGGGTTGGGACCATGGTTAATTATGTGGCATATTTATCTTCGTTAGTAACACTAAATTAGAGATCATGAAACATATTAGCAAACTTCTATAAGAGAATTTATTTGTTAAATTCAAAATATATAAAAAAAAGTCATACTTTACATAGCCAATTTTACGATGAATCGACCCTTTCATTTCTCCTACTTACTATAACTATTTTCAGTTCTCTGCATTTCCAAAGTGCATCTTCATTTCAATTTTGCTAAAAAAAAAAATCTTCATTTCAATTTTGGCAAAAGAGAGGCTCGACACAATGGACAACTGATTTTCCCCAAATCAATCCATTTGTCAATACAATCCTTATGGAACAAATGCGAGCAATTACCGAGCTCCCTCACTTCTTCTCTCGCCTTCAATTGCCCCAAACAAACTGCACAAACAATTCCTTCTTCCTGATGAAATTTCAAGAATTTAACGGCGCGAAGTTGACATTTGATTGGAGAATATAGAGAGACGTAAGGGGGTTCGATCGTAGGGGTGTGGAGAGAGAAAGCATAGTCGTCGATCACCGGAATGAGGCCGAGATAGAAGAAAGAGAAAGAAATGGAATATCTTATGAGACCCAATAGTTGAAAAATGAGAAACAGAGGCTTTGGAAGGATGATTTGGTTGCATAGAACTGGAAACCCCATGTTGGCTAGATTGTTTTTGATGAGAGAGAGGGGAATGGGCAGCAATTGTGAATCTTAAGGGGGAGTTTTATATTGATTAAAGGAGGAATAAAGTAGGTTGAGATACTGATTATTGTTGAACTAATTTAATGTCAAGTGGATTTGTATTTGCCAAAAGAAACAAAAAAAAAATGAAAAATGATATTTATCATTAATGGAGTTGCTAAAAGAAACAATTTTTTTGTTGAAACCTCTAATATATGAATGAGTACACATGAAGCGAGATATTTGTTTTACAAAGTCTTAACTAAAAAGCCAATATTAAAATTTTAAAACAAATTATAAAAAAATAAAAAATTCTTTGTTATTGTAGTGTTTAAATATATATTATAAAAAACTATACATTTTTTGGTAATTTGGAGTAGGTTATGAGACCTACGCCAATTTTTTTTATCAAGCATATAAGCTACGGCACAGATTGCCTTTTACAAACCTTGATTACAAAAATAAAAACATAATAAAAAGGATGAAAAAGGAAAAAGAAAATGAAAATGAAAGAAGCTAAAACTATTAAAATTACATAATTGTAGGCTCAATTAAGAAAATTGAATGCAACAAAGTCCGAAGATAATTTGAGCGTAGCATGTTTTTCATATTATGAAAGTTAACATGAGCGCAGCTTATTTTTCTTCATTGGTACTATTTCGTGAGAGATATTTATTAATCAAGCTTCCCCCTATATTTTATATTACCGTTTACTTGAGCAGTCAATAATTTCATGTTTGTTAATTTTACGTACAAGAAAATGTTCACATAAAAATTAAAATTATGCTGAAAGCCTTTAGAGGATATATATAAAAATTATTTTGATAAAGCACGGGTGTAACTTTTATACAAAAATATATTATAAGATTATAATTATAATAATTTATTATTTTCATTTAAAGGAGTAGAGAATAAGTACTGCTTTCATTATATGATGAGGTTATAATTTTTTTTGAAGGAGGGTATGCGATTACTCTCTGAAATTTCATTTAATGAAAAGGTTCCTTACAATTTTAAGTTACAAAAACAGGAAAAACATATCAAAGATTGAAGAGATAAATTCAGATTGATGAAGTTATAATTACTTATATTTATTTCAAAATAGAAATGTGGGCTCTGATTTTAGAGATGTGAAACATTTTCTCGAAATAACATTTTTTGTGCGTGACAATCCAAGCCCTTACTATTTATTCAAGTTGTAACTAGATTATACTAAACAAAAATTAATATGAAATTGTATGAGAGGAATAATGACGAAGTGACATGAACCAACGCACGAATTATTTTGTCGTGATTATGGTGATCGAGCTGAAAATTGTAGCAAGTCATCTCGAATTATTATATGCACGAGTTATATATGAAGTTTCCTAGTAGCTTGGTTGCATACTATAAATGTGGGTGGTCTTTTTTTTTTGTTTGATACGTATAAATGTGGGTGTTGCATTTCAAGGATTGAATATTAATTTTATTTTGTTTGTTTTAGTTATTTTTTGTGTTTTAAAAGGACTATATGAATATAATCCAGAACAATACAAACCAATCAATGACTATTATTAATTATTAGTAGGATCATAACACCTATATATCTTTGCCAAGAGCATATATGAAATGAAAGAAAAGTAAGATACTAATTACTAAAAAATAAAAGGAGCAATTATATTTGTTCCATTCATGCATAGTTCCTTTACTTTTTTTTATCATTTGAGCTTCACCTTTTACCCATTAGTCTTTCTATAATAAATTTTCATCAGCCGGTAGAAATGCAACCCAAACCAAAACATAAATAATCAAAACATAGCAACAATAAATTAGAGAAAAATTGTCGAGAAGATTAAGAAAACAACTACATGAAGGTGAGGAGTAAACCGGACCAATTCATGTGGAATGAATGAAAACACGACTTGTGTCGACAATTCAGACACATTCACGCCTTAACCAAAATTTAATATTTTATTAAGTAATTGGGTCGTAATAATCCTATAGTCCGGGTATGTGTGGGTCTTTTGTGTACCATTGTTGCGGTACAATTTTATTTCTTTTTGTTCTTTCTTTATCTTTAAAATCTATGGAACTATTGCCAATGGAAGTTTGTAACTAGAATTTGATCAATAGATTTACGCGAGAAACAATCAAGCTCTCCGTAATTTTTCAAAAATAATAAAAGTTCCACTCAATTTTGGGTTCACAAAAAAGAAGGCACCTATGTTTCATTTTGAGTTACAAAGTAAAAAAAAATTAAAAAAAAATCATCACTCTTTCTTGAACTAAAACCCAACTAGACCGAAAATGTTAATACATCTTAAATGTGAGACTTATTTGACCCGTAACTTAGATGCCTCAAATTATGCCAAATGATCTGAAATTCGAGTGAAATATAACTCGAAATGACTAAATCTGGAATGACTCGCTCAATATTACTATTTGTTGATTCTTGGGCTGAATTTGTAAAATTTGATATAATTCGTTGTATTGTCCAACATAATTAAAAATACTAATCCAAGAAATCGACCGAAATGTTACCCAAATGGATCACAACATTGACCCGAATTATTTATGACCTGAAACCATCTGTGATCCGCGGGGTTTTACTACCAACAAGACTGTAACACGACGTACTGTAGATATACTGTTATTTTTCATTTCATATACTATTTTCTCATTTTATATACTGTTTTATCATTTAATATATTGTTATTTATTTTTTGTATATTTCTTATTTTTTTACTTTTATATACTTGTTTTCCAATTTTATATAGTGTTTTCCCATTTTTATATATTGTTTTCACTTTTTATATATATAATATTATTAGAAAATAAATTATATATACTGTTATGTATATATTGTTATTAGAAAATAAATTATATATATTGTTATTGAATGTCATCGTGAACAATCGTGTTACAGTAAATCGTGCTTTGTGACAAGTTTCTTAAAAAAAAAACAAAAATCTTGTTGATCTGAAATCTGAATAACCCGAACTCATATAAATCCAAACCCAAGTAACTCATAACCTGAACCGACTTGTGACTCGAATGACCCACAACTGCATTGATTTGAATTCTAAATTACCGGATCCGTACTCAATGGAAGCCTCTACCCAAAATTTGCTACAAGATTAAAGAAGATTTAGTAAAATGCGAAAAACATGAGACTTGCGATAATAAAACCTGTCCTGATTCTATGTGGTGTAGGTGTATGCACGAGTCATTTGATGAGCAAAACATAATGGAACCTTACAATATTGACCACATAATTGCTACATGTCAAAGAGGATTGGAATTTGGGACTAAACAAGCAAGAAAAATAAAAAAATGTGATGGTTTGGCACTAGTCCGACAAAGCATCATGGCGTTGTCGCTTGAAGACATGCTGCCCTTGCAAGCTTCGTAACTTGAGTGAGTGAGTGCATTTTTGCATCATTAATTCACACCAATCCCCATTTTCCTAACCATCCAACAATCATTTTTTATCTTCCAACTTGTCATGTATACGCTGAAAAATTATGTATTATGCACAAACAAAATAAAAAAGAGGTTATAATACATATAAGAGCTCTAATTATGCATTATATTGCCAAAACAAATTGGGCACAGTTCCTCTTATCAGTCTCCATTGCTCCGTATATAGATCAAATGCCATTCTAATTCACTTGAACGTTTGTTTAGAAAGAAAATAAGTACTTGAATCTATTACAGTCTTGTTTTAGCAGAAACTAAAGAAAAATAGCGTTACTACATAAAAAATAATCGTGGAGCAAAATCTGAAATAAGGCCAAAATGTTCTTTTTTCTTTTCTTTAAAACTTCGGTGGGTGTGTCTACTGAGATTTTAAAGTCAGGATTTTATAAGAACAAGAATAAAAGTTAAAGAAAAAGAAACAGATTGTGAATCTCTGGATGGTTGGTCACTTTTCAGGTCAATTGAATCAAAACCCGTAAGAGATTTTGTACAAGATCATAAGATATGGTTGGGATTTTAAACAATTAATTATGTATATTAGACTAAAGATTGTGGTTCTGTTCAGTGTGTGTGGTTACGGGCACAAATTGTTTTGAGGCCATTATTAGTACCATAATCATTTCGTCAGTTGTAGTGGACATATATAAATAATTATACGGCGGATTAAATTAAATTAGAGCTTATTAGTGGTGCATTAAGTTAATCAAAAGCTTGTAACTTAAATATATGATTTGTAGTTAGATGCTGATGCATACAATCCAAATCTCTTGAAAATGTATTTTGTCTAGAATAAACAGTGCAACAAGTTGCTGCTCATCAGAAATCGTATATTATACTTGCCGTATGCTGCTGTTTTTTAAATTAACGATTTTTCACATTGGCACTTCGCATATTCTCTTACAAGTTCATCCTAGCATACATAAACAAAAATAAATCAGAGCCATAATGATACAAAAAAAACAAAAAAAAACAAATGATACTCATAAAAAACAAACGATCAATTTTAATGATTAAAGTTTGTGTACACCTCATAACCTGACACTTAAAATAATTATCACGACACACAATAAGAATGCTCAAAGTTATATGAAAAATAAAAAGATTTGGTCCTAAATTATTCATGATATTACGAATTTTCACAATTTGTTTGAATTCCAAATTCAGGCCCTAAAATTAATACTTCCCTTTGTCAAAAATCAAAATCCTTCAGGCCCAATAAGTGAAGTTTAGGTCCACTTAGATTTTTCCACTCAACCATCTCATTGTCTCAGAGGCAAACGATCGAACACCTTGCGCGCTATGGATCTTCTTTTTTTGAATGCAAGCTTGAGAAATGTTCTAGATCTTTGTTGTCATCCTTTTTTTTTCCTGATGAAGAACTGAGATAATTACGCACAAATCAGCCCAACTATCCGGTTTTGCATTTCATCTCTCAAGCTTCCACGTTTTGCATTTCAATTTTCAACACCTTCCTTTGATATTTTGTTTTTCCTCAATCCCTCTGCTTCTGTTATTAGACATTTGAACAACGAACTATCCAAATTCATGTCTTAATTCCACTTATAGTAAATAAGTTCTAATTGCAAAAGAAATCATCAATCATGGATGGTTAAAAATGAAATCCAAAATTCGAATTACAAGAAAACCAGACAAAAGGCACGTAACTGAAGGAAGAAACAACAGAGAAATATATTTAGTATATCAAGGCAATTACAGAACGCGACACAACCCTTCAACAATGTTCACAAATACACCATTACACAAACCTCTTAGTTATTAAATCACAACCATCCAAATCCAATCAAAACACTCCCACAAATCCACACACTATATAAAAGACATCAAAGCCAATTCAAATTCAAAATAAATCCCTCTTAATTCTCCTCTTTTTCCTCTACTTAGTAAATTCCAACGCGTAAGCATTCGCGTAAATATAAGTCGTCTTGAACCCTGTAAAACCTGCCTCTTTAGCCAACGCCTCAAACTCCTTTTCGGTCCTCTCTTTGCCGCCTGGATTGTGAGCCAACATGATTAAATCTAAGTGAAACACGCCTTGCGCTTTTGGAGTCGCCTCAGGATTTACAGGCAGAACACATTCCACCAAAATCACCTTTCCGTTACTTGGAAGCGCTTTGTAACAATTTTTCAATATGGTCAATGAGTGCTCATCACTCCAATCATGCAGAATCCACTAAAAAATATTCATATTTCATATTTATAAGAATATAAGATATTATTATTATTATTTGAATAAAATGAGTTCTGTGATGTTAAAATTTAAGTTTGGGTTATTAACCTTCATGAGAATTGCATCGCCAGTTGGCACGCTAGAAAACATGTCGCCACCAACATGCTCCACTCCTGATTAATAAAACAAATATTAAAAAAATATAATAAATAATTAAAAATTAACTATGTATAAACAAAATGTTTGAACAAAAAAAGTAATGGAATGTTAAATACCGGGAAAAGGAGGGGATTCAGAAATAACGTGAGGAAGATCGAAATTAATTCCTTTAATATGCGAATATTTTGATGTAATCATGAACACAGTTGCGCCAATTCCTCCACCCACATCTACAAGCGTGTTTATATCATCAAATCCACCGTAAAATTCGAGTAATTTTTTCGTGATAATGATCGAATGATTCTTCATCCCCTCATTGAACACCTTATTAAAACGCGGATCGGTTCCATGGTACTCAAAAGCTGTCATTCCGTAAGCCTTGTTGAACGGAATTCCACCTTCCAAAACCGTATCCTTCAAATAATACCTGAAAATCACAGCAGCTTATAAATTCACAACTGCAAAAGGATTCACATGATGAATGCATTTAATCGTGGACTGGGTTAATTACCAGCTTTCCATGAGGACTTTGTCTTGATTCATGAGAACTAAAGGGGCCATTGAGACTCCATCCTCGTTCTTCGTGAGCCATTTGCAAACCGGTGCGGGTCCGTAGCGTCGGTTCACCGTTTTGCCGTCATCTTTTATTTCCACGTCACAAGCAACGACATTATATGATGCCAACAGTCTAAGCATCCGATCCAGCATTACGTCTGCCTAAAATTACACAATAATTACAATCTGGTCATTTAATAAAAAACAAAGTCTTTCTTAGCACAATATCACCTAAACCTAAACATAGTCTCTACAATCACAATTTAACTACTAAGTTCATAAAAAGTACAAGTTTAATTTGAGACCTGAGGGTTTTGGGTCTTGAGCTGAGCTGCCACGTCAGCAGGACTCATGACAGGCTTTCCAGACGGTCCGCCACATCCTGATACAAGAATCTCAAGCACATCAAGCTCAATTGCGGCTTTGAGAGTCATGGGGAGAATCGACGCACTGGCGAGCTGCAAAGCATGCATACATGCCTCCTCATCGGCTTCATCCCTGATCGAAATACCGGTCTTTGTTGACCCCATTTGTCAGAGAGTTGTAATATGTATTGAGGTGAATTAATGGAGATAAATTGAGGGGGATCAATGGAGTTTGGAGAAAGAAGATGGAATGAGGGAAGTGAGAGTAAGTGGGGGATTTATATGAGAAAAGAGGTTCACCAACCGCACCAAGAAGTTGGTCCTACGTGATAGAGTGAGCTAGCGATTGACAAGTATTCACTTAACCACTACTTTTTAGCACAAGTTTTTGTGTCGAAAAAATAAAATAGAAAGTTTTCGTTAATAGAAATGGAATCCCACTGTATTATATTTTAGTCAAAGTTCTAAATCATTGAACTAAAAATATATTGGCTGATGTTCAATAAATTTGGAAAAAGATTAAGTATGATAAGTATAATATACAGGTTACGCAATAAATGAAAAAAAAGAAGAATAAATTGGTTTTTCTAATGGAGTCAAAATTCCACCAAACTTTGATGCATGTTGACGAACAACTAACAAGTAAGAAAAACATAGCATAACCAAACGTTCTATAGTAGTAGGTAAATGTTTACATCAAAATCACAAGACAACAGCTACCACTCACCCTACTTCCTTCGAAAACCAAGTCCAATTTGCTCCACTCACAATCATTATCTATTTTAATCCTTGTAAGTAAGTGTAAAATAAAGTCTGTTAATTACTTTTAGTTATTCTTTCTGGGTTGATATACACATCACCGTTTACCACCCCCCAGTGCTTCATATACCATTGGCAAACGGAGCTCACGTTTTTTTTAATTTAATTGATGAAAAAGGTGGTAAATGGGCCCGTTTACTGGTGGTGAAAGAACGTTGGGGAGATGTTGAGAAACAAGTATACTTTTCCATTCTTTATCTAGTAGTGAATTTCTTCATATGTGCATGAAATGTTGACATTTCGGATTTCATTACACACCAGAGTTTGACTTGGCGGTTCCCTATTTATTTATTTCAAAATTTTGAATGAAATGACAACTTTCTTGAACTATTTTTACCCCCCACATTGACATTATTATAGAAATTTTGAAGACCTTGAGCCTAAATAACTATTTGTGATAGTTTAAGGACAAGATCAGAAATTTAGATTTTTTTTATGGCACCTTAGAAAAACTTAAACTGTACAGCATACGATCAGCGACGGAACTTTATAAATATCGGAGGGAGTCATGACTCTTCCAAAATTTTTGTTGAAATAATATATATTAGTAGTATCTTAGTGAAAAAAATTATGAAATATATATATATATATATATATATATATATATATATATATTTGACCCCCTCAAATATTTGTACAATGTTACATCAGTAATAAGGAAAAAATTTAGACTCTCTGTATAAACGGTCAAGCTCTGTCACTGCATATGATTTTGGACATATATACGACATGCAAGTTATGTAATCACTTTCATGAGTCCACCAATTGTCACATTTGAATTGTCCATTCGTTCACATATAATAAGAATTTGTTTTTAGACTTCTAGATCATATTTATTCACAAGAATTTTTGCATGATGGAACTTATCCTATTACAAAACTATACTTAACCAGAGTTTCGAAAGATCTAATTGCATATTTGCATTTGGTACATCTAGAAAAATATATTTAGTTTAATAGAGTACATATGTTCAACAAATCTTGAAAATAAAGTTTCTATCAACCACCATCTTACCACATACACCAACTACTCTCAATCGTCAACCCAAAAATCAATATTTTTTTAAGATCATATTTAAAAAAGAAAAAAAAGGAAATAAATACTACACCCTTTATAGACCATATAACTAAGAAAAATGAGATTTTAATAAAATATGTCTAATATAAAAGTAAAAAAGAGCCCTTTAATTATCCCTTAAAATAGTAGCTGGTGATCTGTTTCAATAATGATAGCAACCCACTTATGGATGCTTGGTGGTAACAATGACAACTGACAAGTGAGTGCCTTTGATGTACCTGAAATCTTCCAACCTAAGCATGATTAATGTTGGGGCTAATTATTATCTGTCTTAGGTTATATTAAATTATTAATCTTCTTTTTTGATGACTAGGGCCCCCTCACTCTTTCTTTCGATCAGATCATATAATTTTGTTGACAAATTAAGACACATCTATGACACCTGTTATTATAGTTTACTCAAAAAAGGTCAAGTAAAAAAATGATATGTCGGTATTTCATAGCAAAACTTATTATATATTCAATGTAAATTTGAATACATGAATGAAGTGAAACAAGATATGGACTGAGCAATTCTTAGACGACCCTTTATTAATAGGCCTTGGAAATTGTACAATATTTATGCAATCTGACACAATTTTGTGAATTTTTTTCTCCCAGTTATTAATTATTTAATTATTATTATAATCATGCCCAAGACTAATAAAAAATTTAGGCCTTAAAGTCCTGATTTTTATTATAATTATACCCTTCAAGAAATTTAGGCCTTAAAGTCCTGATTTTTATTATAATTATACCCTTCAAGTCCCAATTTTAGGCCCATAAAGCCGAAGACTGATCAAAATTAGCCCAAAAATAAATCTCAGCCCAGTTGAAAGAGAACAACTAACTCTTTCACATAGGCCCACTAAATTATCACATTCACATTTTTCACAGTTCACACTCAAATCGATTCGAACCTCAGCATTTCACTTCTCTCTCTTTCAGTTTCAGTTCTCTCAATCGAAGCTCAGTATTTCACTTCTCTTCCAAACCCATGTTAGATCTTGACTAAATTTCCCAACAATACAGTCGATTGAGGCTTGGTTGGTTTTGCGTGGGAAGGTATTTAATTTCGTTGGGATAAATATATCGTATAAGCCCTTTGTTTGTTAATCACTAAACGGTTTGAGAAACTAGACATTACGATTTGAGAAATAATATCCCCAATTAAGAGTTGAAATCTTAAGGAAAAATACTCCTAAAATCCGCTTTTCACGTAAGCATCGGCTGATTGAAACTAGTTTCAAAACCCTAGCTAGTTCTATTGCCTTTGACTGGAAGTTGTGCATTTTTTTTCTTGACACATACAAAATGAGTTTAATCTTGTTGAACTATTTATTATATTGACTGCAAATTAAAAGAAAAAACTTTTTCCATAACTAGTTGAGTTGAAAAAATAAAGATTGTTACATGCCCATTCATAAATGTACATTACATTAGAAGCACACATATAACATGATACAACCTTATTTCTGCAGGAAATCGATATTCACTGATTTGGTGTGAATGGCTCCTTCTAAATCCAAAAAAAGAAAACGCTCTTTACTAAAATTGGACATGTTAAGTAATTTACCGCAGAAAATTAAAGAAAAAATTCTCACGTATTTACCGATTAAAGAGGCTGGCAGAACGAGTATTTTATCTAGCAAATGGAGGTACATTTGGACCTCCATTCCTGAATTAAAATTCATAGATAATGAAATAATTGAAGATCCCAATAATTCAGAATCCGTGCTTGTAAATGTTATTGATGCGGTTTTTGCACGCCATAATGGACCGATCCGTAAATTCAGTGTTTTCACCGAGGAAACATTAAGCGATGTTAGTAGATGGATTGAGAACTTTTCGAAAGATGAAATCAGAGAAATCGAGCTTGATTTATCTTATTCCGAAGAATCATCATATTCCATAATGCATTCGAATTTCTTTGCTTGGGATGAATTGAATTGTGCCAAATTAAAGAATTGCTATTTTGAGCTACCGTTGTGGTTTGAAGGATTTAAACTTCTTGATACTCTTGAAATAAGAGATAGTCTCATTTCTAGGCGCTATCTTGAGAAGTTGGTCTCGAGTTGCTCTTTATTGAAGAAATTGATACTCATTCTCAATTTTCATTTTGATCCTAAAAGTGTTATGAAAATACACGTATCGAATCTCAAACATTTAGAAATTAAAGACATGTCTAAGGCCGAGATTGTAGATCTCGAAAGATGCGATTTGCAAATATGTGCGCAAAAGCTCGAAACGCTAAAACTTTATGGTTCATTTAATGATACCCAAATTATTGCGCCAAATCTCGAGAGTTTGGAAATGAAAGGCAGATATTCTGATTTCCAACTATCTGCGCCAAATCTGAGCTATTTATGCATACAACTGGAGCCTCATTATGGAGATGACCGTAAGGATAGAAATTTTATACGGTATATTGATAATGTGCCGGACCTTAAGAAAGTTCACATCAAAGACATAAAGGTAAATGCGGTTCTAAGATTCACGTATTTATTCTTTATTAACATTTTGGTTTCTTGGTATACTTAACATGGAGTTATTCGTGACAGAATCCTGTTATTGAACCTTGGACGGAAGAGTTTTTGCTTCTTAGTCGCCTAAATCATTTGATCTTGGATATAGATTTTGAGCTTGAGAAGGAACCACCTCTCGTTTTAGCTCTATTTCAAAGAGCTCTTAACCTCCATTCACTTCAAATAGTAAATATCACTCTTTCTTTTCATCTCTTTTCATGTTCTCCGTTCGCTTCAAATAGTAAATATCAGTCTTTTTTTATCTATTTTCATGTTCTCCATTCACTTCAAATAGTAAATATTACTTTTTTTTAATCTCTTTTCATGTTCTATTTCTTATTTCTTACTTATAAATCTTCATTTTGATGATTTTGCAGGTGGGTTATGGGCCATCCGAGAGACGCACCCCGGCGGCCGCGGCCTTGTGGGCAAATATGGGCTCAAAAGATGATTTATTTAAATTTAAACACATTCAAACGGTCAACATGGTCAACTTCAGAGCGGTTGACTCTGTACTTTCATTTGTGAAATTTCAATTGGGTTCTGCTGAACAACTTTTGACTCTGACGATAGAAGAAGACACGGAATACAAAGTAAATGAAAGAGTTATGTTCGAGGAATTATTGAGGTTCCCGAGAGCTTCGCCGAAGGCTGAAATCAGATTCAGAAAGATCTGAACTTTTTTATTCTGTAAATTGTGGACTTGAATGAACTTGTTTTTAACTGAAGTTTAATTAATCGTGTGTGACGTTTTAGTTGGTTTGCTTATTGAGTGATGAGACCTTGTTATTCTGTTAGTGTTGTCGGTTTTAGTTTTAAACAGGTGGGTTGCAATGGTGATTGAGAGCTCACTTCACTGAAATAGTGCATGCATGTATTTTTATTTATTGAATGATTGTAGTTCTAAACTAGTGAAAGTATAAAAATTATATTATGTATAACTAGAATTAACTAGTTTATTAACAAGCTTTGAGAAAGTTATAAAATCATGTACCAACTTGACAATCTCCAGTAGTTCTCTCAAACCCATTTTAATCCTCATTCTGACCCAAATAAGCTCAAAATAGATCCCAGCCCAGTTCAACCTGACCAAATGCTGATTTTTTTTTTTTTGTATCATTTTTATAATTTTTCAAAAAACGGGATTAATTAGTGAAAAAACGTGTTCCGCCACTACCACTGGCGGAACAGGGGAAAATTTTACCTGTTCCGCCACTTTCACTGGCGGAACAGCAAAAAAATTAATTTTTTCACAAAAAAAAAAAATGTTCCTGTTCCGCCACTTGTTCATTTAATCATGTTTAGTCAGTCAAATGAGAAATTTTTGAAAAAATTGAAAATTCACATGTTCCGCCACTAGTAGTAGCGGAACAAATGTGTTCCGCTACTGGTAGTGGCGGAAATGGTAGATACCATATTATTATTATTTTGAAAGGGATGTTATTTATTAATTTATTTTTGATGAAAATGTTCCGCCACTACTAATGACGGAACAACATCTGTTCCGCCACTAGTAGTGGCAGAAATGATAGTTACCCAATTATTTTTAAAACAACGGTAAATTTTAGTTTATTTTTGAAAAGAATGTTATATAAAAAAAACTCCCAAATGCTACTCGCACTCAAACTATACCACTCAAATTATAAGTGTAAACAATTCACATCCCCAACCAATTCCCTGAAAAATAAATGGAATCCAAATCATACGCTTTGTGGCTGTAGATAAGACAGGAATCGAATCATTGCCACGTGTGCTCTCTCCTGGGTCCCACTCCTCGCGCTTTTCCTCCCTCAGCCTCAAATAATCAAAGGAAATCAAGTAAACACTATACTGCATATAATATTTTCTGCACGGGGGATAATCCGCCGTTCATTTCGGACAGATTGAATCCGGACCGTTAGTTGGTTGTTCATAACTGGCCACGAGTTTTAAATGGAGATGGACGGCTGTGATTTGCTGAGATATCTAATCTGACGGTGAGGAGGAAATCGCATGCGTGAATTGTGCGGTTTAGGCGGATGCTTCTAGAGCCACGAATTATATGGAGATGATTGACTACACTTGGTGCATGAATGTATATTATTATGAATTATGAAAGTTATCTGTTGTCAAACTTTTATTGTTTAAATTGTTTATGATCTATTTTAAAAGAATGTATGGATATAGTTTATAGATTGTGATATTAATAAGAATACTAACTTTCTGTCTCTTTTCTGTAAAAAAGAAAATAATTTATGATGTCGAGCATGTGTTTTTACTGTTTGAATCAAAATTTACAATATAGTTCATTTTGAAATTTTGCACATTAAAACCGATAACTAAGTATTATTATTATTATATATAAACAAATGTAATGGAAATACTTGTTGGTTAATATATGAATACTTTGTATTGTAGACTGCTGCAGAAACAAAATAATTAAATTTTTACATCAATATTTTATTTATATCCCTTGTATAAGAAAGAAGTCCATATAGAATAACACAAATACTCGCCCTAGTAAAAGCGCAAGGAGAAAGGAAATTCCTTCCACGTGGACTCATCCCACTCCTCCGTCCGTACCTCAGAGGAAATTTCAGCCTCTAGTTTATTTTCCCCATTTAGTATTTCGCAATTAAAAAACCCCGGAAAGCTAAGCTCCCCTTTTGTGAGAAAAAAAGAAATGGCATAAATCTGGTTGAAAGAAATCCACAAGAAATTATAGTGGCTCACATTTGTTCTAGAGCTCCCTTCAACTGTACATCCTTCTCTCTCTCTCTTTCTCTCTCAATCTGATTGATTGTTTAGTAATAAAGAAGAAGAGTTGTGGGTTTTGGTTTGGTTTTTTCATTGTCTGATAGGTGGTGATTGTTTGGACTGACTGATTGAGGATGATTGAACTGGAAAGGTATTGAAGGCGCGGCATGCCGGTCCCCTGAGGTCAGAATTTCTGCTTTTTGTTTGGGATTTAATTGGGTTTTGGATTGATCCGGTGAGGTGATTTACTGTTTGATTGAGAGTTGTTTGTGTGATGCGATTGCGATTGGGTTTTGCTGTTGTTGTTGTTGTTGTTTGTTTTTCGGTTGGTTGTTCTGTTAAGGGAGTGTTTAATTTCAGTTTTGAGTGGAGGTTTAGTATCAGTTATAATAAAGTAGGAGGAAAAGGAAAAAAAAAAATTGTTCAGTGGCAAATTTGCATGAAAAATCGATCTGAATATTGATTCTGTTTAATTTTAGTTTTTCATCCTGAAGACTCAAACACTAATCACAGAGGCAAGTTTATTTTGAAAAATGAATTATATTTTAATCCTTTGTTTGTTATGAAAAAACTGAGCAGTTAATTTAATTTACCCATTTTTTCTTATTCCAATTAAATAAAGCCAAAAATAAGGCAAATATAACCCTAATTTTACATAATTCAGCTATAAAAATAAGAAAATATACTTTATTTAAAAAAAGAAATCAAATGAATTAAAAAACGAACAGCAAGCTACTGATTGGCGAATTATTCTTTTTATTTTTCAGATCAGGGCGACGGGACCAATCAGTAACTAGGTAATACAATACAATACAATTCATTAATCACTAATTAATATAGTAAATATGAATAATTAAATTTTCAAATTCTTTTATAAGGTAAAAATAAAATATTATGAGGTACTATTTTCGCAAAATCGAGCGGCTCGGAAACATGGCAGGCGGATCTGAACCTCTATTTATTCAAGATTTAAATTCCAAGTGACCTTTAATTTCACCTAAATCCTTCAAAAAATTCTCTTACAATAAAACCCTCATTAAATTACAAAATTTCACATGGAGACAAATTCTTCCGGCGAAGATCTTCTTCTCAAGGTCCATTCTTTTTCATCGAAATAAAAAAAAAAGATCCAAACTTTATTTCAAATGATCTAATTTTTTTATTATTATTATTATTATTTTCTTTTTGAAGGTGAGAAAGCCATATACAATTACTAAGCAAAGAGAGAGGTGGACTGAAGATGAGCACAACAGGTTTCTAGAAGCTCTGAAACTTTATGGACGAGCTTGGCAGCGTATCGAAGGTTCTTTTTTTATTCGCAATTCAGTCCCTATTTTTGTTTAAATTTGTTTTACATCCTAATTTTGTGAAAAACAACACAGAGCATGTGGGTACAAAGACTGCTGTCCAGATCAGGAGCCATGCTCAGAAATTCTTCACAAAGGTCTAGTGAAATCTCTCCTTTCAATTACTTAATTTCAGTAATTAATAATTAATTAAGGAAAATTTGCAAGGAAACAAATAGTCCCTAGTCCATATAGTAGGGGTTTTATTACAATTGCAAATATTGTAAGGTTTTTTTTGCAAATCTCCCATTAATTGTTTTAATTAACTAACTACTTTGATTCAGTGAGAAACTTTAATACATTGATTAATGATAAAATAATAATAATAATAATAATAATAATAATAATAATAATAATAATAATAATAATAATAATAATATTGTAATTGATTAATAAAGTATAGGGGTCAAGAAGTTTAAATTTCAGAAAAGCCCCTCTATACATCAAAAAATAAAAAATAGTCCCTACCGGATGGGCTTTTTTGCATTTTCCAATAATATGGGCTCTTTTTTGCAAATTCCCTCATTAATTAATTTAACTGCGGTCTATTCCGTATCCAGTATCATATATTAGCTAACTACCTTGATTGAGAGAGAAACTTTTATATTAACTAATGACAATAATTTTTACATGGATCAATTTTCACAAAACAATATTTTATTTTATTTTATTTGTTCTGCAATTTCCAATAATTTTAGAGGCATTTTTGCAAACTTTCCATTAATTAATTAATTAATTAATTAATTCTGCATATTTTCTATATAGTCTCATATATTAATATTAACTACCTACCTTGGTGAGAACCAAGATTTTATATTAATTAATAATAATAATAATAATAATAATAATAATTAAGTAATAATTTGTAAATATAAATTTTATTATTTTGTTGCAGTTGGAGAAGGAGGCAGTGAGCAAAGGGGCGAACGAGATCGAGATTCCGATCCCGCCGCCGCGTCCGAAGCGAAAACCGACCTGTCCCTACCCCCGCAAAATGACCAACTCCAAGGGCATTTCCGTCAATTTCCCCTCTCCTCTCAGCGTTCCGTTGAGCTCCCCTCCTTCCTGCACCCTAAACCCTAAACAGAAAAATGTGGCGGGATCAGAAGAAACCCTGACTCTGTTCAAAGACTCTGTTCCGTGCGCCTCCATTTCCTCCGTCAACATCAAATCCGACAAGAAAACTCTCAAAGAAATTCCCACTCAAACAACCCCTCCTAACGGATCCCAACCCAATTCCGATCCCAACCCGAAACCCGTTAACCAAAAGGAAAAAGTACTTATTGACGAGATCCAACAAGACCAGCCCGTCCAAATCCCCTCTCCCTTTCTCACCAATTACCCTCCTTTCCCCCCCTATTTACCAAACTGCCACTGCGCTGATAATTCGGACGCGAATTACAAATCCTTCATCACCGCGTTCTCAAACATGTTAATCTCGAACCTGCTGCAGAACCCGGCTCTACACGCGGCCGCCAGGCTGGCAGCCTCGTACTGGACGCCTCCAGTTGAAACCGAAATGGACGCACCAAACCCTAATTCGATCGACGCAAACCCTAATTCGATGGACGCGACAAGTGTCGCCGCTCTGGCGGCTGCCACTGTGGCGGCCGCTTCCTCCTGGTGGGCCTCGCAGGGATTATTACCGATTTACCCTCCTGTTTATTATAATAGTAGTAATAATAATAATGTTTCGTCGGAAGTAATAAATGCGCTGAGTGAGAATAATGATGGAAAAGGTGAGAAGGAAGGCGTGAAGGAAGCAAAATCGGATTGTTCTCACGAAAATATGGAGGAGGAAATAATAACGGATGTTAATAATAATAAAAATAATAATAATGATGAAAATAATAATGATAATAATGGTAAGAAAAAACATGATCCGTCATCCTGCGGGTCAAATACGCCCTCGAGTAGCGATGTGGAAACGGATAATATAACGGAAAATCTTCAAAAAGGACCTAATTGCGATAATGAAAAAACCGAGGGGCCTTTCTGTAATAATAATATTGATAATAGGAGAGGAAGGACTAGTAGTAGTTATTTGAGCATGAATGATTCATGGAAAGAAGTTTCTGAAGAGGTGTAAAATAAAATCTTTGTAAAATTCACAAAATTTTGAGCCAAAAAAGAGGTTTTTAAATTAATTATTTTTTGTGTTTTTATTTTTAGGGTCGGTTGGCTTTTCAAGCGTTGTTTAAAAGAGGGGTTTTGCCTCAGAGCTTTTCGCCTCCTCAGAAGAAATTTAACGGTGAAGAGAGAGAAACGGAGGAGAGAGAAAATGTAAGTGCTGAGCTGGCGGTCGATCTGAACGTAAATGCTGACATCATCAATCCATTTTCCGCCTTTCAAGGTACGTAAGAACTAAAATATATTATATTTCAGACAAACAAACTTTATAATTATTATATGTTTGGAGTGAAATGTGTAATTAAATGAAAAATTAGGGTTGGATTTGCAAAAGTTAAAGGGGAGAAGAACGGGGTTTAAACCGTATAAAAGATGTTCGGTGGAAAATATAAACAGAGGGACAGCTGGCGAAGAGACAGCTGGCAATAAGAGAATCAGACTCGAAGGTGAGACCGCTGCTTCCACTTGAAAATTCAAAATTCAAAATGAAATAATCAAATCGATCGAGCAGAAAGTTGTGTAGTTTTAATTAATTAATTACTTAATATTTTTTATTAAGCCGTGTAGGACTTAATTTTAAAGTACTTATGTTAAGTTAAGACTTTTGTTTGTATTATGTTGTGTTCTCTTTTAAATGCTGTTGTATGTTTAAATTTGGAGGGTTTTGAGCAGCCCCTATTGTGTGGTGGTACACTGCTTTTAATTTGGGGGGAAAAAAAATTATAATGTTTGTTGTTTTAATGTTATTTTCAAACTATTGAATGTTTTTCTTTTTTGTATATTTTTTTGGATATAAATGTTCTGTTCTGTATATTTGCTGGGAAGTATAATCATTGTGGTTCAATATATGTATGTAACCTAAAAAAAAAACATATACATGTTTGAAATTCAGTACTTTTCTGAACATCGTTTTTGTTCGTGTTTCTCTTTCGACCTCTCTTTTTGGATTTGTTTCTTCTTTTGAACTCATGAGTTTCATAAGCGTGTTATAATTTGCTATGTGTATGCTTATATCAAATATCATGTATGTATGTATGTATGTATGTATGTTCTATGTATGTAAATATATGCATATAAAAAGAAGATAAAACCTTTCTAATTAAAAAAATAGATACAACTTCATTTCAAGATGGAAAATGTTCTGCGGATGAAGATCAAAACATCGAGAAATGCGGTTATAAATATTCTGCTGTGATCGACCTTGTCATATATTCCCAAGATCAAAACCTTATTCCAATTCCTCACTAATTAATTAGTTACTTTCAAATGTATTTGCCTTTTTTTTTTCCTCGATTTCTCCTTTTGTGTAGTCAAAGTTTATGTCTTAACTGTTGCAACTTTGCACCAAGTATAATAATTAATAAATAAACTTAAGAACTCTTTAGCTCATTTGTCAAACACCTCTGTGTTTGGAACATTGTTAGTGAGAGACATTATTCCATGGTTTTATTATTTAAACTGATTTGGAGAAAACACGTTATTCATGTTTCCAGTCTACTCAAAAATATAATATGTTCTTATCCTATTTTATTCCAACTTCAAATTATAAAAGCTGTGATTAATTTGGTGTAATTAGCTGTTAAGGAAAAAAAAAAAGATAATTTATAATTGGAAATTTTGCACTTTTTAAATTTTGGAAGGATAAATATGATATTTGGGGTTTTTGGAAGGGTAAATATGAAATTCCCCGTTTCAAAACAAAACATATCCCGCAAATGACATCTTTTTTCTCAAATTCTAAAACTAACATTTTCGACCGGAAAAATGCGGGAAATTTTTAATGTTTGAGCAGCCCCCCTTGTGTGGTTGGTAAACTGCTTTTTAATTTGGAAAAAAAACTTATAATGCTTGTTGTTTTAATGTTATGTTTAAACTTTTGAATAATTTTTTATTTGCTGAGGTTTTGGTTGTTTAAAAGTTTAACCGTTTTTATTCTAGATATGCAGCTAGGTCATAAATGATAGGTAAAAACTTATCCCTGTATGTTTCAATTTCTTCAGTGTATGCACGTATGTATATTTGTATATACATTTGTGTACATTTTTATGTTTACTATTGTGTTAATCTTATCAACAAGATAGAAGCTTCTCCCAAGAAGGAACAAGTGGACCAAAAATAAGGTTACGTGGATAAAGATCAAAATTCAAAGCGTCAAACAATCTATTGCATCACATATTATTGCTAATTAATCTTGTTATATATTCCCAAGAAAATAGGCTGCCAATTCATCACTATATATAATTATATATATACCAAGTTATATAGCAGTTTCTATTTTTTAAATTGATCCTTTTTATATATATTTTATCTTTTGATAAAATTAAATGCATATTTTTATATGTAGAACAAGAACTTCGATTTTTTAAGGGTTAACTAATTTAAGCCATGCATGATGTTTAAATTAGTTTTTCAAACATGATACAGATCTTGCAAGTTGGTCTTTTTTTTTCTCATTTTTGTGGCCTTTTTTAGTCAAATTTTTGTCTTAACTCTTGCAACTTTGCACCAACTATAATAAATAAACTGAAAGACATTGTTAGATATATTTATTAGATTGGTCATTTGGTATTAGCTGTTAAGGAAGAAAAAAAGTAAAAATTTAAAGTTGATGACGTAGTCCATGAAAATGCAATGGCGTATTTTTACATTTTCTTGAGACGCATTCTTTGGAACATTAGTTGTAGTGAGTCACTATAGTCTGTTTTAATTACTTGTTATACAAAGAACTGCTGAAAATGTAACATAGAATCAGATCACTATATTTTGAGAGTGGGTACTTGAGTACTTTATTTCAGTAATTTTAACATCATATAGACCTAGGAAATTTTAATTGATGATATATTAATATTCCCACTTGTAATAACAGAAAGAGAAGTGTTATGCACTCGGAACTAATCATAATCATTCATGCAATTTTTTCAGATGCACCCCTAAAGATTCACACCCCTTTGGTTTAAGTATTGGATTAAATGCTCTTATCATGCACCAATTAAATTGCTTAATGTATAATGAATGAAATTGTTCAGTTTTGAACAATATTGAATATAACATTCTCTCACAAAATATTGATATTATTTTATGTGAAATATCAAAATATTTTCACAAATATGAGAGCTTGACTTTTCTATTATTAGATCAATAAGTACTTAAATTTGGTGTCATGTATCATTAAAATGTAATACTATTTAATAAAAATTGATCTATCAATAGAATATAACAACAGTACTATTTATTCAGCATGAAAACTCAAAACACGATTGGAAAATTTGAACTTAAAAGTGGAGGACTAAATTGTTTTGTTACTTTTGTCCAATAGAATTAATTTGAATATTGCAATAAAGCTTAGAATATTTTTCTTCCACTATATGTCTCGTTGTGTGCAGTGCATTAATGTAAATAAAAAAGATCTGAAAAATATATGTGAGAATCTAACCAATAAGACACAAAGTCAACAGGAGAAACTCCGAAATAGTAATTATCAAGTAAATATACAAATCTTTTACTATTTCAGGCTTTTTAGGGTTTCCCAGTTTAGGCTTTTTAAATCATATTATTTGTTTGTTTTTTATTATTTGAAGGACGTGCTAAATCAAATCAAAAAAACCAACAAACTTTAATTAAAAAAAGGAAAAACGCCAAAACTCTTCTAGTATGTGTGGTTAGGCATTTAAACCCATTGATTCAAAGGTTATGAATTCAAAACTTGATAAATATCAATTTTTTTAAAAAACAGACCTGATACGTATGAGCTCTCTCTATAAAATAAAAGAAAAAGAAAAACCAACAAACTATATAACCAAAAGAAATAAAACTATAGTATTAATTTACATTTATAATACCGCGTTCTTTTTATTTATGTTTAATATATATATTGAAATAGATGTTTAATATATATTTTTAATAGACATTTGGCATGTCATATCTTAAAAATGAAATACCACCTGCTTGGAAATTTTTATATATCTTGTAGACAGTTTTTTTTTGGTGCTTTCTTTAAGAATTTTTTTTGTGAGGGAAAATGGTTGCCAATAGACAACCTTTTCCATTGATTAAACATTCACAAATATTTACAAGGTTTTCTCTCCTTTGAGTACATTTTACCAACTCAACTCAAATAATAAATTTGACAGCACTCCTAATACAACTATTGAACTATTAAAATACTATTGGATTTGCTCCAGGATGTAATCTCAGTTTTTAGTTGATTGAAACACTGATCGGGATTGTGAACTTGTCCGTTAAACACCACATCATTGCAAGTTCGCCATAAGCTCCAGCAAGTCCAGAAAAACAAAAAACGTCCCATATTTTCCTCTTGTTCGCATCCAAGTTCCTCCTACTGGCCGCCCAGATATCTTTAATGGATTCTTCGTGCTGAGCCCGCAGATTGAGATGATTTAGCACCTGACCCCAGACTCTTTGAGCCGCAATACATTCCCAAAAGAGGTGGAAGGTGGATTCTGCTCGGTTGTGGATACAAGAGAGGCATGTGACGGAAACGTTAATTTGCCTTTTCCTCAGATTCTCTTTAGATAGGACCTTATTGTGCACTAGCAGCCAAATAAATATCTTCAATTCATACGGGATTTTGATCTTCCAAATCAGAGGCGTAATCGTATCCAGCACTCCATGAAAAGTCAGTCGCCTATAGACCTCATTAGCTCGAAATTCTCCAGAAGAGTTTAATGAGGATAGGATCATGTCTTCGCCTTGTCGAAGGTTGAAGTTGTGAAGCTTGGATTGAAGCTCATCCCACTCGTCTTCTGCACGATTAGACAGATTCTCTCTCAAATCCAGATCCCACCCCTCATTGCCAAAAGCCTCATGCACCAGTAAGTTTTGGTTCAAAGAAAATGAGTATAATGCTGAGAAATACGAGGCTAGAGGTAGCTCTTCCAACCAATTTTGATGCCAGAATGAAGTTTTCACTCCATTTTTAACCGAATAATGAATGCAGCTTCTAATAACCGTGATTAGCTTTAATAACACATTCCAAAAGAAAGAGTGATTGCTCTTATGCGTCTGAGGGAGAGGATAAGCCGGTTGCCCATAGATGGCGGAGACTGTCATTGTCCACAATGATTCTTTATCTGACCAATACCACCACCACCATTTGGTTAGTAGAGCAATATTTTGGCATTTAAGGTCTACTATACCCAATCCTCCGGAGGGCTTAGGCGTGCAAAGCAGATTCCAATTTACTAACGAAATTCCGCTTCCGTCTTCTTTTTTCCACAGAAAGTTCCGTTGAATTTTTTCGATTTCTTGAATAACCCATGCCGGTAGCCGAAACACCGCCATATAATAAGTCGGCAAAGCAAAGAGCACGGATTTAACTAAGGTAATTTTACCCGCCAGAGATAAGAATCTTCCTTTCCATTGAGCAAGTCTTTTGTTAAACTTCTCAATTAAATTGATCAAAGTAAAATATTTACATCCAATCGAATTAAGCTCCAAAAACAATTAAAAATGGGAAAAAGAAAAAAAATGTGCATTGCCATGTGTTTGATGTGTTGTAATTTTTTTTTTACAGCTAAATTTTCTCTCTAACAAAATGTTATGCTCTAACTCATCTTTACTTTTAGTATATTTCGGAAAAAAAATGTGTTTTTAATTCGGAAAAAAGAGAGCGAGACTCTGCACCAATCATTAAAGTACAAGCGGTAGGAGCAATTCGTATTATTTTGGTCAAGTTTGTATTGACTAAACTTGAATTGAGTACCTTGTTTTCTTGTCAAATGGTATCAAGCAGATTTCCGTCTAAAAGAGGTCACAATCTTTTTGGCTTTGAATTAATTGATCATAATTTATTAAGAGATTATATTGGGTATTCAAACCTACTCAAATTATTCAAATAAAGTTGTATTAGAGATTATTTACTCTACTCAAAGATCCAGTTGAGCTTTTTAAAATTATGAGATGCATTGTATATATAATGCCAACATAACAAATCAATATTTTCATCAATAAGAATAAAATCACCAATATATCAGTGTGTAATTGGTATAATCTGCTATAAAAAAATGAAAATCACCACTAAGAAACGCCTAGTTTGCCAATCAATGAATAACCAAATACTGCACAAAACCTACAAACCCTAAATTGGTTTAACATGCATGTTGTTATTATTCGGAAAGATAGAAACAATATGATTTTAGTAGTCTCTTCAAACCCTAATATTCAAGGGCAGATTTAAGGGGTTGCATACAAGGTCGTGCCCCCCTATTAAATAGAAAAATGCTAAGAAACACCTATTTCTACTGTGCTATTTTACAAGAAAATTTAGATTGGCCCCTCGTATTAATTTATTTTATATTATAACACTCACTATTGTTCCATGCTGGTTCCGTCCTTGCTACTATTTGTTGTTTAAAAACACACTATGAGGAACATAAAAATGATCTGCAACAGCTAAGATACATGGCTTAACCGTGCTGTTCTCTCCTCTCTCTTTTTTATCATATTTGATCCTCACCCTCTCTTTTTCTTTTCCTTTACTTTTTTGGTCTCTTGTTATTTACTATCTATGTGATGTATATAGTCTTTTTTCATTTTATTTTTAATATTTCGATAGGCATTTTGTCTATCGTGCCTCGATATAAGATGAAATTGAAGCCAGATTTCACTTTTTCCATATCGCTTAGTGAGTTTTTGAGTTGATTTTTTTTTTTTTTTGAGAAAAGAGTTTTTGTGTTAATTATTTGGGGATTTTACATAAAACAGAATTCTGTCTTGAAAATTTGACAATAAAAAAGTCATAGGTATATATGTACAAAAGTACACAAATCTTATATTTATTTTGTGATGGTGGGTACAAAGTGGAAATTGTAACCCTAATTCCGAGGTCAACAAAATTAGGGTTTAATTTATTTATAATAAAAGATTAATTAATTTGGTAGAACCAATGAGATGACCTCACATTCTCCCCGGCTAATGACGTAATAATCCGGATTACTTATTAATTAGTATTGACTTCCTTTTTACATTACATCCTTGCAATATGAATTTCTTCTACCATAGTTGTTTCAACAGGATTTCATTTCTATTAAGAGAACTTCAATCGAAAGATAAATTAAAAAAAAGTTGAGATTTTACTTCTTTTCCATCAACAAAAAGTCTAGTCCAAGCAATGAACGAAATTTTACCTTAGTTTAAAACTCTAGTGCAGTAATTTTGTAAAATTACAAGTGTGCATTCATGCCAAGTAATTACTACTTATAGAATTACAATATGTTGTACTATGTGCTAAATAGGTAATTAAAAAATCTCCCTAATTAATTAGTCAGAGTAGTAATTAATGCCACCTGCATCACGTTCTACTTAAATAACTAATTAGTCCCTAAACCATGTCGGCACTTATATTTATATCTTTAACACTATTATTTCAGGTCTTATATTAAAATTAAGTCCAATGGTATAAGAGTAAATTAAGTGGGGTAAAAAATTATTTAACTTTCTTTAAAGACAAGCAAGTGTTTGAGGGTCATTTTGACTTCAAAGTTCAAACACATGCTTATACATGGTGAGAGAGAAAGATAAACCATCGCAAATCAGGTTAGAAAGTAATAATTGAAGCAAAAATTTGACTCATTAAACCATCATAATAGGAGGTGATATTAGGTGAAGCGTCATGAGATGACTATTCCAAAGCCAGTCTAGAAATTTTCCATTTTTTTTTTCATTTGTGATAGTTTAGAAATTTTCTTTTTCTGTTCTCTCTTTTGATTGAACACATACTGAAAACTTCACGTCTCAACTTAAATCTTTATTTAATTTTTTGAAGAAAACCTAATAATTTATTAACAAATAAGCACATGCGCCAATCAACGAGTTTTCAACTTCTTGGTCAAACTCATTAATTAATAAAACCATGTTTTATTAATTAATTCTACTTATGGTTTAATGAGAGCCCACTTGATTCCCATCCATTCATTTCTCTGCACCAATTTCCCTGTAGCCAAGAGCATGTGGTGAGTTGTTCCATGAAACTATATATTTTTACCAAGGTACTAAACCACCTTTTTTAGCTACTTGATATATTATGTTGTAGCTAACCAGCTATAGAGAAATTAGGATTCTCCCTCTCCTAGGAAGAAACTTGGAACCTTCTCTCTCTCTCTCATTTCTATTGAAACACTTTCATATAATATCTTCTTGCATTATTCCTCTCACCATTATCTGACTATCTTTATGTGAATGTAGATAGCCTTGGACCCCTCTCTCAATATCAAAGCTTTATGCCCTTACCCAAAACCCCCTTTCTTCAAAAAATGTAATTGCAACATAAACAAGTACACCCCTCCAATTCAAGCACTATTGCATAGCCAACCTTCTCAAGAATCCAAACGTCCAAACCAGTAATGGATCATCATGAAGAAGAATCATACCAACCATTCACAATTCAAATATCTTCCTCCTCTTCCTCCTCTTCTTCTGCAACTGCTACTGCTGGTCCTTCTGCTTCGAGAGGGAGAGAAAGAGAACCAATGTTCAATAAAGTGTTAACACCAAGTGATGTGGGAAAACTAAACCGCCTCGTTATTCCTAAACAACAAGCGGAACGATACTTTCCGCTACTCGGACCCGGTTCTCCAGACAAAGGCACTGAGCTCACGTTCGAGGATCTACGCACCTCAAAACAATGGCAATTCCGATACTGCTACTGGGGGAGCAGTCAGAGCTATGTCATGACCAAGGGTTGGAGTCGTTTTGTCAGAGAGAGTAATCTTTCGCCTGGTGACACAATCTTGTTTTCACGTGAAGTTATAGTTGGACAATTCTTCATTGACTTTCGTCATAACCGACCGGCTCCACAACCGCCTCATTTAGTGTCTCGAGAGCTCAGGCCTGCCACCAGCTTTGCCAGATCAACACCCAATGTAACTCATATGTTCTTAGATTTTCCCGTGCCTCAACCGATGATCAGTGATGTCAGGAGAGGAGTCAGACTGTTTGGGGTGAACATAGATTCTGAAAGACAGAATCAAGATGCCGATAGTGGTATCATTGATCGATTTCAAGGAAGAGAGACTCAAGATGAGAGGGGATCTCGCTCCATCTAGATGAGAGTACTAAATGTGAGCACTTTTTGTTTGTTTTCTTAATTTTGTAACTTCTTTTGGTTTTGGTTTTGGTTTTGGTTTTTCGTGGTTGCTCCTCTTTTGTGGAGTATTAGAGATTCTATGTCTTTTTCTTTTAATTGGTAATATTTTACTTCAATTGTAATTTGTTTCTTTTTGGTTGCTTTCCTTTGTGAATTATCTTGAAAATTCGCGATTCTTGTTTTTGTCACCTCGATGAATTGAATTCTAAATAAAGATGAGAAATTATTTTCTACTCATCTTGACACATATAATGTTCCATAGTCTTTAACAACTTAATTATGATAGTACTTTAATTCACCTGTTTCTTGCTATGTTTTAATGATACTCGTAAAACACAGTGAACCATAAATTATGGTGAATTCAAAATTCATTAATATGAGATAATGAAAATTGTACAAACGGTCTTCTGCATTCTATAAAAAAATCACATCTTTCTTTGATAGTTATGTTCCACCTTCCCTTCCAAACACGAAGAAAGCCAAAATTGATTGTTTGGTATGTAAAATATAGCTTGTGAGAGGAATTTAGTTGAGCACATAACTTACTCCCATCAATCAAAAACTGCAAATTTGAGCCTTCTGGCCAGTTTGGCATTACCCACCGTACCTAGTTGTAAGGTCATCTCACGTGTAAATTTGTTTAGGATGTAAGAATTGTTCAAAGATTCTTATTATTATTTTTTATGATCTTTTGATACAATTCTTTTAAGTTTCCTCAGATGAGGAGTATTTTGTAGGACACAAGAAAAAAAGAACCTTTTTCTCTGAATAATTTTCTACCCCTCCTTGTAAGGAAAAACTACATTGTAATCTTTTTTCGCTATTGATACAAAAGGTTATAGTAGTTTTTTTTGTCGTAGTGCCAATGAATTTCTTTGTTTATATGCTGCTTGAAAGTGGTGTGCACACGGTATTTTTTTAGTAAAAGGCGAAAGAATAGTTCGCTCTGTGCTCACCAAGCAAGACTCCGTAGTGCAAATGAATTTTATTTGTCATAATGCAAATGAATTTTATTTTTGTCATAGTGCTAATAAAATCTTAGTTTAGTTATTAACTATCTTGATTAAGCCGAATGTAAGATTTCAATTTTCATTGAGAGTTGAGACCAATTATATGAGATGGAAGTACTTTTTTATTTCTTTGGTTACAAAAAAATTCTCACTTGAGAAAGCTTCGAGCCTTCGACAATCAAAAAAAATCTTAAATTGAAAAGCATCCAAACTCCCTTAATGAGTAATATATATGCGTTTCTCATCGTGAAACATACATCTAATTGTCACCTCTAAATTTTCGCTACCGAGGTGGAACACAACGAACATTATTAAGAACTTTTCTCTGACATAGGCGATAATTTATGCATCCAAAATCGATTTTGGCTTTAAGTTTCCATGATTGTAAGTATAGCGTTCGTTCAGATACTGCGGTTAAATTGATTATAGTCAAAATGAGGCTCATTTGACCTTCAACATCTAATTAAAATTTAGAATGGGTTTTATAGCATTGAGGTCATGAATGCATATCTATCAGTATGTACTTTTAATATAAACAAGTAATAATACAGTAGTAACACAGAAATAAGTCCATAAATTCAATGGAAGCATGATTTCGACTTCGAGTCCTCCTATTCAATAAAAAAAAGTTTAGTACAACTAGAAATAGGGCTTTAAGTACATTTATTCACATAAACCAAACATACCACTTTAAATATTGTGCATTCAGATACTGTGCTTACTTTGAATATAGTCAAATTCAAAACTATACAGTCTCTTGAACTTTTATTGAAAATTTATTATTATTATTTTTTTTTTAAATTTATTATGTTATTAGACTTATTAAATATTAAGTTAAATTCATTCGTCATGATTTGAATTGAATTTTTTTCAAAATTGACGGAATACCCGACTACTTGAGCCAGTAAATCTAGACGAAGTTGGGAGGAGAGACGGTCTGGAATAGTAGCCCCATCCCCGAAAGGACTATATTAAACTAACATCGCAGGATCCTGAGGAGGAACCCGGACGAAAAATTATTAAGAATGCCAAACAAATTAAGTTCATCCATGCACATCTATTATAGTACACTTCCAACACCAACAAGTAATAATAAGCACAGCAGAAAAACCAGGCAACAAGTTTAATTTTTGTGCAATTCTTTGGGATTCTCAAGATTTTGAATTTATGTAGCTTTATATGCATTTGTACTTTTGTATGTTCCAAAAGTCCTACAACCATTAAATATATTAATAAAAAGTGTCCATCTATTTAGTTCTCAGGATGCTTCATTTTTGTACCCATGACGTCAGATGACGTCATGAAATCTAGTGGTAATAAGTAGAAAACTAGATGGTGGTTTCTTTCTTTTTGATTTTTTTGTTGTTTTCCTGACATTTCAAGTACAGTCCAGAAAAATGTCCAATCGGTACTTGCAATGGTCAGGAGCATTTAAGAATTGAAGTACTGATTACTGTACTTTTTGAAAGATACATTTCTGTCAAAATCCTTTTAAAATTATGTCTAATCATCATTAAATTGCAGGGTTGTGTGTTTCAATTATGGATTCGAATTTGAAAAAAAAAGTTTTTTGGGGGGGGAGATTTGGGCGAAAACTAGTGAACAGTAGTATCCTGATGAAAATACTATATATAGGCACACACACAGACCCAATGTTCTAGTTGGCATTGAGAAAATAGCTGTTTTTTATTTTCCACTTACCACTTGAATAAATCAACACTAGTTTACCAAGAAGTTACCGGTGGTAATCCGAATAATCAATTATATTGGCAATGATGAATTCTGGATCAATCTCGAGAATGTAAGTGCGCCGGTAATTGTTAATTCTGGATAAAAAAATCTTACCCTGCTAGTTTGAGTTAGTTTAAAAAGTTTAATGTGGATAATGTTAGTTTTATTTATATCATTTGTATTTTTTGATTGATTAATTTGGGAAAATAAATTTGTATGTACAAAAAAGGGAGAAAGCGGTACCTAGGGTTTTTGCAAGCCCAACTGAGGAGACAAGGCGGAAGGAAATCGAGTACGAAAAAAGCGCCTATGTCCAAATGGAGGATCCGGTGCTGCTGAATTTCAATGTAAATAATATCATCACGCACATTGCGAAGGAGACGAGTACACTTCCGTATTTGTTGATTTTCTCAACAAAGCATTGTCGGGATAAATTCGTGAGGGACGAATTGAAGACTTGCATAGAGGGTGTGTGGATTGACTTCAAGGCATAGAAGGTCAATCAGGGGACCATGCCATTTCTCCTTAAGAACAAGGTGAGTGTTTCATGATTGATTTTTTTTATTTCCACTAATGACACATATCATTAATGAGGATGGTGTTGGGTTTCTACCATTCATAACGCAGCGGAAAAACAAAAACGAAACAAAATCGAATTCGAAACCCAAAAGAAGGATCCGTGAATTACAATTAAATCAAAGAAAAGTTCATAACTTTGTACCTTCGGATTACGCTTAATCCGTGATGATCAAAAACGAATTTGGTTGACGGTTTTCTATGCCCGATTCAAACCGGTTTCCAAACCGATCCTTTAAATGATTCGCCTAATCGGTCTCACAAACCGATCTCCAAGCAATCTCCAAACGAACCGATTCTCCAAGCAAACCGATTCTCCAAATAAACCGATTCTCCAAACAAAAAATCACGGTTTCAACCCAAATCACAAAGACGCCGCACTTCGCTTCGTCCTCTACCGGTATCCACACGAACAACCCCTTTGAACGGATAAAGAACGATATATGCTAGTATTCGTTCTTCATTTCTCTCACAGAAATAACAAAAGAATAATTTTCGGATTTTTCTCTCCTCTTTTTCTCACAAAAAGATGGACGAAAATATTATACCCTTAAATTGATTTTGGGGTGTCTCTTGTGCCTATATAGTCCATAAGTTTCATATCCTATGTGTATGATAACTATGTAACCATATATGCAACACACCTTATCATATAAGATGTAGGATTTGATGTGTCACTTGACTATGTAGCTCTCCATACAACTTATCACATAAGTTATGATTTTTCTGTGTACGTCTCATTAGTTGTTCTTTGTGTGTGACCCTGTAGGTTTACTTAATATTTGGCAATAATCACAATGGATTATAAATCACGAGCAGCATCTAGCAAGACATCATGATTACCCAAATTAAGCAAGTATAGATGATTTGATCAAACCTAATTTATGTCATGCATTGTATCATTTTGTTACACGATATCTATATCGTCCATAAGGCATGGTATGTGTCAACCTTATGTTGGTCGATAAATATTTCTTGACACCGAATTTGATTGAACATGAAATGACATTAATAACTCCTTATTAATTCACTTGAGCACGGCCGTGCGTTTCTTCAATCAAATCATCAAGAGGCCTAAAGATATCTCTCTCAATTTATGAGAGGAACAAATTCTATCTTAATTAAACTCTTTCCTCCGCACAATTCATTATATACCTAATTATAATCTTTATGATCGCCCGGTTAAAGACGATGTTAGACTATATTAAAGTATAAAATTTATCATGTAGGAAACTGAGATAATCTCAACTCTAAGGATTACAGATACATTCTTTACTGAGAATAACTAATGACACGAACCATGTAGTATGCTCAAGGTGGGTCAATCCAGTATATGGTCTCTAACATATACTTACGCTAATGACTTAATAACTCTTATTCATGATCAGTAAAATGTGACCATCAGTCAACTAACATACTGATGTCCATTTATAGCTTATCATAAACTATGTTTGTCTCACAAACATCCTATGAATGATCAGGGACGGTTTAGAATATCATTCATAATACTTTATAGTTTTACTATCAAAGACACATACTTTGATGATATAAAGCTGAATATCATATTCAAGGTTCATTTTAGTAATAAGAATAAAATAACCAATACGCATTTATTATATAAAATATCTCTAAATAAACACAATGTTTGTTTAACATAATTCATACATCTAGGTCTCAAATATATTGGCCTAGGGCATACTACTAACAGATGGTTACTTAAATTAGAATAGATACCTATCGAGACCCAGTATAGTACAGGTATGACTAGTTTTTTGGCAGATAATATTTGCAAAGTTCTCACTTGATTGAAGTACAGATCCACCTTGAAAAATGCAAAATCACTATATACTGATTATCAGTAGATATCATTGAAGGAAATCGGAAAACTAATGCAAAGTGACATAAGCATGATGTCACGGCCACAACTTTGTAGCATCTTGAGAGCTAACTAGACTTTTCCTAATAAAAAAGAATGTACAAAATTATATGGAAGAAGTAGAAGTTTACATACCAATTTCCCAAAGAAACAGAATAAAAATAAGGGAAATTTGCAAAAAAGCCCCTGCATTATGCCTTAATTGCAAAAAAGCCCTGCCTTATTGGAAATTGCAAAAAAGCCCCTATATTATTGCTTAAATTGCAAAAAAACTCCTACCGTTAGATTGAAGTTAACACCGTTAATTTCAGTTGTTTAATCACTTCAAAATTATTTTTTTTAAATATTAATTAACATTTTATCTAAAAATTATATTTCTTAAAAAATATTTTTAAATCTATTTTTAAGAAAAAAATTGAAAAAAAATTTGTTATTGAAAAAAAAATTGTTTCAAATTTTTTTGTGTTTTCGGAAACATATATTTTTAATAAAACAATTTAATGAAAAATAAATTTTATTTTTTTAAATATTAAAAATACTTTTTCATAATTATTTTTAAAATACTTTTTCTACAAGAATGTTAATTATCATTTAAAAAATAATTTTGAGCTGATTAAACTATTGAAACTAACGGCGTTAGCTTTAATATAACGGTAGGGACTTTCTTGATACTTTAGAAATAATAAAGGGGCTTTTTTGCAATTTCCAATAAGGCAGGGGCTTTTTTGCAATTAAGGCATAACGTAGGGGCTTTTTTGCAAATTTTCCTAAAAAATAATTAAGCCCAAAATCTCAAAAACTGGGAAAAGAAATCCGAAAGAAAAACCAGGAAACAAAAAACCAGTTAAAAACCTAAATCCGAGCTTTGAAATCCCACTCAAACTCCAATCGAAGCGAAGCAGCTAAAACCCTAAACCCTAAACTGCTCGAAACGAAACCCTAATCTCCTCAAATCGTTTAGAATTTCTTCTCTCATCTGTTGCGAAATCTTCAATTTACGAAATCCGCTCTGCTGCGCTCTAAATTCAACGTTTTTGGTTTGGCGGGTAAGTGTTTGATTTTTAGATGTATTTCTTTGATTATTTCCACTCGATTGAGTAGTATTTACCATTTAGGGATTGAATTTGATTTCGACCTACTAAATCCTAATTTTGCTAATTTTCCTATCTGTAATGAACTTAGCCACCAGCCCCAATTTTATCAAATCTCAGTCTTTTCTATCAAATTAAGCGAATGCGCATGTTATTCTCTTGAATTACGATACAGCGCTATCAACTTCTCTCATTTTCTCATTTCCAACATTTCTTATTATCTTTTGAACAGCCCAATAGGTGTTTGACAAAATTCAGTACTATGAGCAAAGAGGAAAAAGCCACTAACATTGAGGATCTACCCGATTTGGCCCTCATCGTAATCCTGTCAAAATTGAATCGGAGGGAAATTTTAAGATTTCAGAAAGCGGTAAGCTCTGTTTTGCGTCGTCGCGACAATTCAACCGATCTTCACCTCTTCAAAATCCATCAACAAACCGAGACCGAAATCTCTTCAATCGCGGCTCGGTCTTGGTTCAAATCACAACCCTAAAACCCTCGATTTAGTTGCAGTTCCCAAGAATCTGAAAGTGTTGGTAAAATTTCGGCTCGTGGGCTTGAGAGGTTTCATTTTGAAGGTGGAATGGGATCGGATTTGGATTTGGAAGATGTGGGTTCGGTTTCCGAGGCGGAATTAGTGGTTGAGTATCATGAATGTGATGGGGCAAAAATGGAGTATGATCTCGAGTTGTTGAGCAGGCTTTTTGGGGTTGAGAAGCTCAAGATCGATGGAAATGTGTTTAAGGTAATTGGATTATGTTTAGGGTTTTGGGTTTTGGTTGGTGTTTTGAATTGTGTGGAGTTTGATTATGTGTGTTGATGTTACTTAGTGTGAGAGAGATTGGTTTAGGGTTGGTATTGTGTGGATTTCGTTTAGGGTTTATTCGGTTCTGTTAGGGTAATGGGGGGAATGTGGATGTAGAAAAAAAAACTCATGAGAGAAATAACTAGAGAAGAAGAGAGAAATCGTTTATTCAATTGGAGACTATATTGTAAGAATTGGGATACTATTACAATAACTAAAAGGCTCTTTATATAGGAGAGAGCCATGACTAATTACCAAAATAAATTACCTATATTAAAGATACAATTACCTAATATACAATGTAAGGATGGAAACAATCCACCTCCTTCCATTGCCTAAATATTCTCTAAATATTTATTTCTATAGCATAAATATTTCCTAAACAACAATACCAAAAAGGAAAAAGATTATTGAGAGATTTAGAGTCATACATAACAATCTTCACCTTGACTCAAAATCTCACTCATTATACACATTCGCAATAACAAAACGAGCTCCACCTTAATGCAGCAATCCACTTTGCCACTCCACATGAGGCTACCGCCTCCTTGCAAATTGAGAACTCGCCAAACACAGATTCATTGGTCATTGCCAAACAACACATAAAATCGAAGTATCCCTTACCAAAGCATAAGGCCGTTGCCCTTTTTGACTCTCCTTAATCGATACACCATCGCCAAAGTGAGAGTCAACACAATGCTCCAAGTTACGTTGAGTAACTTTACCTTGTTGATTGGGAATAGCAAACTCCACCTTCTTCGTGCTCGTCTCACCATCCTCAAAAGCCGGATCAGACAATCGCTCTCTTACCCGTAACATAACCGAATCAAAAGCCACATCTCTTAAAACAAGTAGTTCCGCAACAGAACATCACAAATGATATGACTTTACACCTGAAGCATATCCCAAGAAGAATACATTTCTTCTCCTCATACTCGAGTATCCATTTAACGACTTGTGCATAAACGGGATATCCAAATACCACCAAGCAGTATTAATATGGTTTCTGTCCAGAACTCCTCACCTGAGCCCGCCCCAAAAACATGCACCATGCCTTCTCGAGTAGTTTTCGTTCAGCCACGCCATTATGTTGTCGAGAGCGAACAACCATACAGTGCTGAACAATCCTTATAAAAGGATCACAAATTTGTCCCAACAAATCAAAATAGATATCGTCCAAAATTTCCTTCGTGCGATGAACGACTGTACTAGAGCTGAGTCTCCTCCGTTTGCCACAAACAGAATCTTCACAACTCATGATTTCTAGTATTCTAGCCACACAGTAGATCCCTCGTGCTCAAAACTGTCACCCCGCATCCAATCGTGAACCCTGACCTTCTAACTGAGGTAGAGAAGGCGACGACGAACGAGCCTAAAACTTCCAACTTCCCGAAATAACTTTCCGGTACTCTGGACTTCCGAATATAACACACCGATATTCTGGCCACACAAGGTAGATCTCTCGTACTCAAAATTGTCACCCCGCATCCAATCATAAACTCGACCTTCTAACTGAGGCGAGAGAAGGTGACGACGAAAGAGCCTAAAACTGCGCCAACTTCCCGAAATAACTTTTTGGTACTCCTGGACTTCCAAAATATATAACACACCGAGTCATTCTAGCCTTCATCGATGTAAGAGCCCATCTAGATACCTTGAGGACTCCACCTTCACATCAAAACTTACAACCGATATCTCTGAGAACGCCTAATGAGATCAAATGGATAACCTAGCCCTGCATCTTGATCAAATGGACAAGCTCGTCCTGCATCTTGATCAAATGGATAACCCCGTCCTGCATCTTGATCTCAAGCGTGCCAACATCGGCAACGCAACATAGATGATCGTCTCCCAAAAGAACATCTCCACTAGACGCCTCATATGTGGTGAACCACTCTCGATTCGGGATCATCTGATTTGAATTACCCGAACCCACCCAATTCTTCTCAAATATCTCCTTCTCATTCGCCACAAGAAGTACCTCAACCTTACCGGATTTAGTCTCGTAAACTTCTTCCGATAGAACACCATTATCCGCCTCCTGCTTCTTTTTGAGATTGTAACAGTCGGTCTTAATGTGTCCCGTCTTCTAGCAATAGTTGCCCATCAGGTTCTTGTACTTAAATTGCGAATGAGTCTTCTCTAAACTTGAATTTCTCTTTTTACGTCTTCCCCTCTCCACAAACAATCCAATCTCTTGATGACTACTTTCAGCCAAGGACAAGTCATAGTCGATACATGACTTGACTAATAAGTTACTATCGACATTCTCAACGGTAAATAACTCCCTGAAATGAAGCATGATCTCCTTAAACACATTATATGACTTTGGCGGCGTGCACAGCAACATCACGGCTCTATCCTTTTTGTCCATCTTAATACTGATTCTCTCTATAGCATTAAAGAAACAGATATACACCAAACATGGACCTTAACATACATACCGTCTGCCATATTCAAAGAGTCGAATCGCCGCTTCAAACATAACCGGTTTGTAATCGATTTCTGCATGTAGATTTCTTCTAACTTCTTCCATGTGACATCTGATTTAGTCCCCGTGAGAATTTCTTGAAGAGTCGAGTCGCCCAAATATAGCTGAATTGTCGAGAGGGCTCTATCATCCATCATCTCCCATACTTTGCCTTTCATCTCCTTCGGTCGTCCAAAAATGACGGCCTTCACACATTGACTCGATAATATAGCCTTCATGGAAGCACAAAGATTATCGTAACATAGCTCTGGTACCAATTTGTTAGGGTAATGGGGAGAATGTGGATGTAGAAAAAAAAACTCATGAGAGAAATAACTAGAAAAGAAGAGAGAAATCGTTTATTCAATTAGAGACTACATTGTAAGAATTAGGATACTATTACAATAACTAAAAGGCTCTTTATATAGGAGAGAGTCATGACTAATTACCAAAATAAATTATCTAAATTAAAGATACAATTACCTAATATACAATGCAAGGATGGAAATAATCCACCTCCTTCCATTGCCTAAATATTCCCTAAATATTTATTTCTATAGCATAAATATTTCCTAAACAACAATACCAAAAGGGAAAGAGATTATTGAGAGATTTAGAGTCATACATAACAGGTTCGGTTTGAATTTAGGGTTTAGGGTTTATTCGGTTCGGTTTGAATTTAGTTTCGTTCGGTTTAATTTGGTTCAGTGAACACCCCTAGTTTAGGGTCCACTTTTTATTTGAAAAAATTGATCGAGATAAAAGTTTTTAGTCTTTTGTTTGTTTCAAATTATATAAATGAAGTTTGTAATTTTTGATATAGGAAATGATTGAGGGAGAATTACCGAAATCCCCCCACGTTTTTTAAGCTAAAAAATCTGACGCTTGCCAAGGCTTGCATGTACTGCAATTTTGAGTTAATTTTGTCTACAAATTCAATTACACCCTAATTTGGAGCATCTCACTTTATTACACCACCACAAATATCATGAGGTACTTACTGATTTAGTACTTTGTTGTTTGGAGATCCTTTATGATTTATATTTTATTTGTAGGTTTTGATAAATATATCCTTCAAAGAGAGTGAAAGTTTAGGGTTTGATTTTTATTTGGCTTTGTGTTATAAAATGGGCCCATATAACTTTAATGTGTCTGTATAAGTTAAGAGTATTAATCTATTGAGTATATTGTTTTGTAGGATGGAATTGTTAATGGTTTGTTGCAAGTTGAGAGATTTAATATTGGGTGTAAAAGTCTTGAGAAGGTTGAGATTCAATACTCGAATGAGTGTTATGTGGAAAAGTTGAAGCTTGATTTTTGGATAATCACGTTGGAGATAAAGGACCTACAAATTAGGGCCTTACCAATTTGGTCATGAAATTGAATGTAATTGAATTTGGGTTTGTGAGTATGGATGAGTGTAATTGAATTTAGGGTTTGTGAGTATGGATGAGTGTAATTGAATTTGGGTTTGTGATTATGGATACATGTGAGTGAATTTGGGTTTGTGATTACGGATATATGTGATTGAATTTAGGGTTTGTGATTGTGGATGAATATAATTGAATTTGTGTTGTAATTGAATGTGTGAATGAATACATAGCCCTGTTATAAATATGTATGGATGAATATGGTTATGCTTGAATTCTTTTTCTGCTATTTGTTTGTGTGCATTGAGATACAGTGTGGTTAAGCTGAATATAGTCAACTACTCAAAACTAGTCTTTTGACCTTTAACATCTATTGAAATTTTAGATGGTTGTTAATATAGCATTTAGTAAATTAATATACGTCTGTTAGCATGTACTTCCAATATTAAAAAACAAGTAATAATATGGAACTGTGACTTTGATTGTCATTCAATAGAAGAATACTATTTGTACAATCTTGAACTAAGGCTTTGGGTATATTTCTTGACTAAAACAAACATGTCTTTAAATTGTGATCATCAATACATGGCAACAAATCATCGAGTTGAATATAGTCAAAATTAGTCTTAAACATATATTGAAAACTTCTATAAGTGACAACAAATCATTGAGTTCATCAATACACATCCATTACTATACTTCCAATATTAACAAGTAATAATAAGCACAGCACAAAAATCAGTCTAACAAAGTTTAATTTGTCCCTTTCTTTGTGAAATTATATCACTTGTAGAGTTGTAATGTTTATTTTCATCTTCAATTCCAGTTCCAGACTTGCCCTGCCAAATATTCATTTTTATATATGAATGGATGAAACAAAACAACAATTAATTAGCTTCAGTAGTGTTTACATATACCTTTCTAGATTTCTCTAGAAGCTTCTCAAGATTCTGAATCACAATCTGAAGCTTCATATATTCTCCAGCTGGCAGCTCATCATTTGGACACGTGTCCACAAGCATATCAGAGAGGCCATGCACTGCCTCAATAAACACCTCCTTTTTCATGTTTGAACCTAAACCTAACAAATCAACAAAAAAAAAGATATATGATCACAATTCAAAATGAAATAAAACCATGAAATTGTATAAAAGAAAGTTACCTTTTTTATCTTTGTTTAGTTTTTCGACAGTTACGATAGGTGGAGCTGAAGTTTCACCAACATGAGAAATCAGTTGAAAATTCTCAAACTGATCAAACTGAAACTGACTATCGGTGCCTTCATAGCACGGCGAGTCGATCAGGCTATCATGATCCACAGATGGAGTTTTGGAAATGGAGTTTTTTGTAGGAATTCCCAGTTTTTGTAGGTTTGGAAGTGGAGATGGAACAACGGTTGTTGGGTCTGAAGAGAAGTAATCTGAGATGAATTGAGTTTCAGGATCCGTGTAGTATTTTGCGGGAATTCCATTCGTTACTGTAAGTCCTGTAATAATTTGTCACAATACAGACATAAATTATTTCTTTCCTCCTCTTCTTTTGAAAAATAGAGAAAATTTAAGAGACTCAAAACTATAAATTAGTCCCAAAATTCTTCACACGCACAAACATGCATACATACATACATACATGCATACCTTGAGATTGAAATGGAGAGGAGGAGCGAGGCGTGACGACTGGAGAGAGGAAGCATAAGTCCACGTCAGCAAGTGATGACGTGGCAGGGATGAAAGGCTTGGCGCGAGCTGAGAGAGAAGAGAAGCCTTTCATGTCTCTCGCAGAAACACAGGAAGAAGAATGAATGAATGCGAGAGGATTTAGTTTAGTTTAAGAGAAGAATTCTTGTTGTTATTTATATATTAGTTAATTAAGTTTGCTTTTGGAATTTGACGTGGCAAAACGGAGGAAATTGCCGGCTACTTTCTACTGATTATCTTTTGTATTTTTATATTTTGTGCATATTTAGTATACTTATCTAATTATCTTTATAATGTCGGTGAGATAAAAGTTTAGGTACGTAATTAATTCAGCGCTAAGCAAAAGGAAAAGTCAACGACTGTTTTAATAAAGTCATTAATTATTAATGCAGAATTGATGGAAGACTTGGCTTCCTGTCACTTTTGACTCCTCTTTATTCGCTGATCAACTTTATTAATTCCATTAAATTCCACTGTTTATATCATATCATTATTAATTAAATTCAAATCCACCTGGCAACACGCGATAACCTCAATATAATAATGATAATTAAACAAGAATAAGAATCATGCATATGAATCAATTTTTTTTTTTTTTTGCCTTCATAATCACTCTACAAAACATAAATATAATACAGAGAGATCTGTTATTACACAACAAACACTACTGACATAAACTTAAGCAAAAACTAGTACAACACAAACAAATGCAACCTTTACAATACAAAACCTAAAAACTCTAAAATTGTTATAACTCAAAAGACTCCTACTTTCGCAAAGTCAATAACTAAACACTCTACAAACCTAAACATGGTTAACAACATAATTATAATCATTATTATAAAGCGAGCATAATATAGCGACTAATATAATAATGACTGATATAGCGAAATAACCAAATAACCCCCTCTTTTTTGTAACCGTTTGGGGAGTAATTAGGGTTTTTATTTCCGCTTCATTTGTATCTTCAATTTCTTCAATTTTATCTGAACGTTTCGGTGAATCATCATCATCTACATATGAAACAAAGACAATTTTAACGATAATAATAATAATAACAAAAATTAATAATTAATTAATTAGATAATTTTTAATTATTACCATGAACAGATGATTCTTCAAGTTTGTCTATAACAATAGACTCAGCAGAATCAGCGTCAGAGGTATTATCTTCCTCCAATTTCTCTTCTTCATCCTAATAAAATGAAACTCCAATTTAATATAATTAATTTGCAATAGATAAATAATAAAAAAATAAAATAAAATACCTCATTTTTTTCACAAGGCAAACAAGTCCCGATTTTCAAACTGGTCTGTAAACGCATCCTTCTAGAAGCTTCTCCTTGCCGGCCCACATTAACATAATCATTATTAAATCCTCTAGTCCTTATATTAATTCCAGTATCTTCATTCTGACCAATTGCTGATGTCATCATCTGCTGATGTGGCCGAATCATAATCCCAGTCCCCTCATTATTAATATTATTATTAATACTATTATTAATAATATTAGTATTAAAATTGCTCTGAGCGAAGTAATTCTGGTTCTGAACAACGCTCGACTCCTCCAACGTATTAAACATATCCTAAAAAATTAAAAATTAAAATTCTGCTTACCACTTATACACATTCCACTTACCACCAACAAAAATTCCATTTTATTTTTAATTTAATTAATTACCTGGAAGGGATCAGGGGAAGAATCGAAAGAAACCACATCAGGATCAGAACAGTCGTACGGAAGCGGAGGGGCATTTTCGTAATTTGACAAATTATAATTATTATTATTATTATTTTGATCTTCTGTATCGCTAGTAACGTTCATCAAAATGTCGTCGATATTCACTCCGTCCCATATCTCGTCAGAATTATCATTATTGTTAACATTATTATTATCAAAATTATTATTATCGATGGGTGGACAATCGGAGAGCTGATGTGGCGACTCGTCATTGGGCAGGTTCATGAAGAACAAGTTCAGGTAGTCGTTTATGTCCACGCTCAGATTGTTTTCTTCCTTTATATCATTATTAATATTATTAATATCATTATTATTATTGATATTATTATTAATACTATCATTATTATTTGCGTTGAAGAACTGGCTTCTAAGGTCTTGCACCTGTCAACAAAAATAACACATTATTATTACACCAACCTAATAAAAAGCAAAAATTAAAATAACGAAATCAAAGGCAAAAAAAATCAATTAACTTAATTACTATTTTCCTAATTAAATTCAACAAGTGCCATTTAATTTTTGCAACTTCCAACAACGCAGGGGCACTTTTGCAATTTTGAGAAAACGCAGGGTCCTTTTTGAAAATTCCAATCAAAATTGTGTTTTTATCATTCACCTGATTTTGCGCCGCGTTAACAGGGACCTTATCGCCATTACCCAATCCCGCCGGACGTTTCTGCAAAACCGGCGCGGTGATCTCCTCGACGACATCAGCATCAGCTTGGATGACATCAGCGTCAGGCGATGACCTGGACGGGGCGGGAGAATGGCCGCTCCTGTCGACTTCGTCTAAATTTGTGGGGCCCGCCTCGTCAGAGATTCTAGAAGAGTCTTCTGATTTTCTGAAGAGTTTGTACAGAACGTAACCGCCCTGTGAAGAAAGAAAATAATTTGTTAAACAGTGAAAAAAAATGCATTTATTTATTTATTTAAGAATTTTTGTTGTCCAAAACGATAATTTTTCTGAATGTTAAAAAATACTCATTTTTCGGACTTTGAAAATAACCATATAAAGTGGAATTTAGAAAAGAAAAAAAAAACAATGATTTTTCGGAATATTTTGTAAAAAAAATGTATTTTCTAGATTCTCTTAAGAAAGACGTAAATTGGATTGAGATTGAGTTTTTTGGCCTCCAAGTAGTATTATCTTTAAATTGGATAAAAAAATTAATTATAAAGAAAAAATTGATGAAATTGATCCAAAGAAAGAATGAAATGAATAGCAAGCAGTAAATAAAAAATAAATAAAATCTAAAAAAAGATGAGAGTTTTTCTGAAATATTTAGAAAAATTGGGAAACTATTACCAACCTGATCGCACGAATCGAACTCAGGCTCAGTAGTCCTATACTCATGCATCATATTAAAAAAATTCAATCCATTTCATAGAAGGGTTTTGAATTTGAAAGTGAGAGGCTTTACAAAAAAATTAAAAAAAGTTCATATTTTATAAAAAAATCCATTAATTTAATAAAAAAGAAAAAAAAAATTGGAACCTGATCGCCAGAATCGAACTCAGGCTCAGTCGTCCGATACTCATGCATGATCCAGTGCGTCCTTTCGCCTCTCGGAGCTCGCCCCTTGTGAAACACTAACGTCTTCTTCATGCCGATCATGTGCTGCTGACGTGGCGGGCCCCTGGACTTGATGATCCGGTCCTTGCCGGTCGCCTTCCAGTAGCCCTTCTCGGTGGCCCGGTTGGATCGGCTGCCGTTCGGGTACTTGCGGTCTTTCGGGGCGAAGAAGAACCATTCGGGGTCGTCTGAACGGATTAAAGATTTGTCTGGAAGACAGAAAGATGGGAAATCGTTGAAAAGTTTGAGTTAAAACTGTTGAAAAGTTTGCAAATTTGAGTTAAAATTATTGAAAACTTGAGTTAAAATAGTTGAAAATCGAAGTTTTTTGAGGTGAATTTGGTGAAACTGGAGTGGAATTTAACAGACCTGGAAGATCCCAAGGCTCGCACTTGCAGACGTCGATCTCGGGAATGACCTCCCTTTCTCCGCGGATCTCGCCGGTGATCTTCCTCTTCAGGTAGTGGCTCACCAGCTCCTCGTCCGTCGGCCTGAACCTGAACCCCAACGGCAGCGCTTCCAACGGCAACACCGCCATTAATCTCCTTATTTATTAACTTAATCAACAAGAAATTGCCGTTTGAAGTGCACGCAGATCGATTTCGATCTAGGGTTTTGAGGGTTCTCAGAGAACAGAGAAAAGAGAAAAGATAGAAAGAGAGAAGTTATCTGACAAGTCTTTTTTGCTTTGCTTTTCTTTGCTTTGTTTTGGTTTGCTTTTGATTGTTTTTCTTCTGTTTTGTTTATATGTTTGTAAGTAAAAGAAAAGAAGAAGAAGAAGTGTTAAAACAGAGTAGAAGAGATTTCTATGCATATACCTAGTGAGGAGAATGGGGCATAGATTTCGGGTTTATTTACCAGATTTGCCACGATATTCTCACCCTTAATTTACGGCCCTTTTTTTCCTCTTCAGTTTTTACAACAGGAGATGTGTCCATTTGTTTCAATTATTCGAGTTCTATAGTTTCTGAACTTGCTAATAGCATTTTTTTGCTAGTTAATTATTTTGCTGATTTTATGTTTTTTTGTTTCTTTATGGATTAGAGAAAAAAAAAAAAAAACTGGCCGAACAATTGTCCTTATTTTAATGTGAGAAAAAAGGAAAAGCAGCAGGAGGACGATGTCTGGCCAATGGGAGGGCGACATGTGGACAGGGTCGGTGGTGGGACTGTACTATGGATTCTGTGTGCTGTTGTATTGAGCCACGTTGTCGAAAGAATGTGGGCCGTCGGATGGAGAATGGACGTCTGGATTTGGTTGATTGTTGTGGAAGGTTGAATGGATTGTTTTGGTTGTTGTAGAACAGGAACGTTCTGTAATTGTGGACCGGATGATAATCATACAAAATATGCAGCATGCTGTGTGTTTTACCAATTTATGAAAAATTGAAATATTTTTTTTACTGTTTATTTGCAGTTTTTAAGGGAGATGTTTGATTCTCTTTTGTAATATTCTCTATAAAATTATTTCTACTACTCTTTTGTAATATTTAAGATGAATGATGCCTTTTTTTTTTCTGAGGTACCTAGGTGGGCCCATAATTGATACGGTGTTTGAAATATAAATATAATACACATTGATAATTAATAATTGTCTAATAACTAATAACTTTTAGTCTTTTTGTTATCCACAAAATATCCTCACTGGGCTGCTGGGTGTAGAAATAAACAAAGATCAGGTCTATGTAGTAATTTTATTTCTCCAAGAAGAGAAACCAAACCAAACAAAACAAGCCAAGCCAAGCCAATTTTCTTCTTTCTTTTTTCCTTTTGCTTATTTGGGGTTTTGCATTTGCTTGGTGAGTAAGTCTTTGGCTTGGTCCTAACTTAGCACGTGTTGTATACTGTAGTGTGATTTTTGTGAATTTTGATGATTAAATTCTTCCATTGAAGTACATTGTCAGGACAAATAATTGGTTGTTAAGTTAAGACAGCTTCCTGCCAAAAAATATCTCATGCCAATGGCCTCATGTGCACAAATTATATAGTGCACCTCCTGATTTTAATTTTCTGTATAAAATTATAATGATCATGTGGAGAGGAAAGGATTATGGACAAAAATATTATATGAGATCCCCTAATGAGAAAAATATGATATTATTGAATACTAAAGTCCGTCAAGAAAATAGTCTCTCACGTGCCGGATTAAAAGATAAAAAAACGGTTGAGAGGAATTAATCATTTTATAAAAAAAACAAAGAAAAAGGCCAAAAGGAAAATTATGGTTTGGAGAAGAAAATTATCAGCATGAACATATGAAGCCCAAATAAGCCCATTATAATCATGACCCAGCCATAGCTAAAAGAATGTATATGGATTTTATATATATATATATATATATATATATATATATATATATATATATATATATATATATATATATATATATATATATACGCTTTTTAAATAGAAGACCATACATAGTACAAAATATCTGATTATATCAAGGGTTAAAAAAATAGCTATTAAAAACTAAGAGTTCGTTTGGTATCATTACCATTTCCTCGTTTTCTGTTTTTTTCTCCGAAAAAAAAAAAACCAAAACAAAATGTGTTTTGCAAAATAGCTTTGTTTCCATTTTTTTGTCCAAATGACAAAAAAATATACAGGATTTATTTTCTTTTTTTTATTGTCAAACCTATAAATGTCAGAAACCACATGAAAATAATATCATAAAATTAAAAAACAAATATTGACCTTAAAACACTGTATTACTCTAAAAGAGGTAAGTTGGTGCAAAAAATAGCATATTCACATTAAAAAAGGAAATTTTGACCCTAAAATTTTATAGCCACTAAAAATGTAAGTTAATACTAATTAAAAATATTAACCCTGAAATTTATTTTGCAGTAAAAAAAAGTAACTTAGCACTAAAAGTAATATAATGACACCGGAAAAGATTTATTAATACTGAAGTCTTTATATACACACTGAAATGGTTTATTGACACTAGAAATAATATATATATTGATATTAAAAATGATATATTATTTTTTTTAATACTAAAAATGATATATTGACATTGGATATGTTTTATTGATATTAAAAAGGGCATTTTGATACACTAAAAATAATAAATTTTCACTAGAAATAGTATATTGACACATAAAATGATATATTAATATTGTAAATAGTAGATTAATACTTGAAAAGCAATATATTGATATTGAAAACAGTATATTAACCCTAAAAATGATTATTGAAAATAGGATATTAATACTCAATAATGATAAATCAATATTATGCTTGATATTATAAACGGTAAATTGACACTGAAAATGATATATTGTATTTAAAACAGTATATTAATGCTGAAAATATTATGTTGATATTATAAACGGTATATTGGCGCTAAAAACTTGATATATTGGCACTGAAAATGTTATAATTGTGCATTTGATAAAATAATAAGTAGGAAAAATTATTATCGATTTTAAAAATAAAAAATTGTTTTTGTTTTTAAAAAACATAAAACAGAAATGATGCCTAAATTATAAAATTCAAGGAGAAATGGAATTTTCTTGTTTTTAAAAAAATAGAAAAACATAAAATTATTTTTTATTTTTAAAAAATAAAAAACGGAAATGATATCAAACGAGACTTAAATTATAAAATTCCAAGGACAAATGGAATATTTTTTTTGGAACTTAGAAGATCAATCTACATCTCATAAAAAATTTCGGTCAAGTATGAAAGATGCTCTTGGATCACTATATATATCTAGTTAAATCAGTCAAACAAAAAAACTATGCACTTAAAACTTACGACTTAGAAAATAAAAGTAAAAGATGCCTCTTGTGTCACTATATCTCATGTCAATTACTTACTGTCTCTAGTCAAGTAGTACACTAAATAAAAAACAGTCAAACAAGAAATGTGTATTATTCAAGACTTTTGAGTAGAAAAGAAGGAAAAAATAAATTAGAAATGTGCACCTTGAATCACTATATTTAGGATTAAAATTCTCAAGAGATATACAATCATACTAGCCGTATTTCATGAATGACAAACTTCATGTTTTATGATTATCTTGAAATATTTTGAGGATAATTTAGTTCCTCTTACAAAAAGGTTCATGCATTTGTATCAACGCAACATAGTAGCCAACAGAATTTCCAATCCTAAAACCAGGTACAATATTAATTACTTTATAAATTTAGATCTTTCACAATAGCTAAGAAATTGTTTCACTAATTAATAGATTTTCCACAAGGTAAACAAAGACTAGTACAACAAGTTCTCTATAAAATCCATAGTACTTCCTTCTCTCTCAAATCATCTCCATTAATTCTTCTTCACCATGCATTCATCCATTGCACCACCTCTTCTCTTTCTTCTCTCTCTCTCCTTTTTCTCCATCTCCACTTCCACTCAACTCTCTTCTTGCCTCCAATCCAAAGGCATACGCACCTTCACCTTACCCTCCAATTCCGCTTCAGCTCCATTTGACAAACTACTCACTTTCTCCATTCAAAACCTCCGTTTCGCTCAGCCTTCAATATCTAAACCATCCGTCATAATATTTCCTCTTTCAAAAGATCAATTGCAAAACTCGATTCTATGTCTAAGACAAGCTTCTTTAACCATTCGAGTCCGAAGCGGCGGCCATAGCTATGAAGGCTTATCCTACACCTCAGACAATCACACCCCATTCGGTCTGATCGACTTGGCCAACTTGAAGGGGGTTTGGGTCGATCCTGGCTCGGCCATAGCTTGGGTCGAGTCGGGTGCGACACTAGGAGAAATTTATTACAACGTGGCGGTTGCATCAAATGGAACCCTAGCTTTCTCGGCCGGTTCATGCTCAACCGTCGGATCAGGCGGCCACATATCAGGCGGTGGATTTGGGGTTTTGTCACGAACATTTGGTTTAGCAGCTGATAATGTGTTGGACGCAATTTTAATCGATCCAAATGGTCAAATTTTGGATAGTAGTTCAATGGATAGTGATGTTTTTTGGGCGATACGGGGCGGAGGGGGCGGGAGTTTTGGTGTGGTGTATGCATGGAAACTACAACTCAAACCGATACCAAATAAGGTCTCTTTGTTTTTCAACTATCATTGGGGCTCGGCTGTACCCGATTTGGTTTACAAGTGGCAATCTATTGGACCAAATATGACATATGACTTTTATTTATCGACTCTTGTTGCGGGCTCTCAAGATGGTTACGGGACGGTTACATTCATGGGATTATATTTAGGATCGAAAGAAGACGCTTTATATATCATAAATGATAAATTTCCGGAGTTAGGGGTTAATGCATGGGATATAACTGAGAAGAGTTGGATCGAGACTGCAGCACAGCTAGCTCAGCTCAAGTCGAGTTCCGATCTTACAAACCGAACCGCAGCCTTCAAAAACTTCTTCAAGGCCAAATCAGATTATGTACAATCTCCAATCTCAAGAGATGGTATTGTCGGTGCGATTAACTTCTTAAACAAGCAGTTGGGTGCGTATATTATACTCGATCCATATGGTGGGGTCATGTCATGTAAAGGAAGTACAGATTTACCATTTCCCCATCGTGCTGGTACTTTGTACGGTATACAATACATGATTGATTGGAATGCCGCGCAACAAAGCATGGGGGATCAATACATGGCATGGTTAAGAGATTTCTATACATATATGGGTGGTTTTGTGTCGAAAAATCCTAGAGCAGCTTATGTTAACTATCTAGACCTAGATCTCGGTACCAATAACTGGACAGCCGGTACTAGCAGTTCCCTTGCGGTTGTGAACCATGCGAGGATTTGGGGCGAGAGTTATTTTGGAGTGAATTATGACAGACTGGTTCAGGCGAAGACGAAGATCGATCCTACTAATGTGTTCAACAACGCGCAAAGCATTCCTCCATTGCCTAAGAGTTAATTAGATGGATTGAGATAGGAGAGTGAAGAAAATAGTTGACACTCATAGAATTTGCTCCTCAATCTATCTTGTTTTTTTGCTTTGTTTGAATAAATGTAATAGGTTGAGGGCTATGTACGAATTTAATAACAATGACATTCTCATAAAACATATTATGGGGATAATTTTTCATTGATTTGGAATTATTAAATCATCTCATTTTTTTTGCAATTATCTAAAATTTATTTGTTGGATGTGAAAGTAGGCCTGATTTTGTTAACATAGTCCTGACCCAAACAAAACCAAGCCCAACTTCTTTTACAGAAGAAATAAAAAATGCATACCACAAAAATCCAGGAAACCAGTTCTGTATTACAAAACAGGGACTTCATTTCCCGGATTTTCTTCTCAAAACAATGGACCCACTTGCCATTAACCATCTAACTCATAAATCAACTCCAAACAAAACATTACCGCCACTAGTGTAGTCTAGCGATTATAATACTAGTCTCATTTTTTATAAGTAAGAGTATCGAATTTCTCGTTCAGCAGAATTTATAGTGATTTTAAAGGAATTTTCAGATAAAATTCGTTGTGGTCTCTCAGCATTTGAGTATATATACATGTGCCTGCGTATGCTTACGTACTATTTTGTCAAAAAAAAAAAAAAAAAAAAATCCAAACAAAACATTACACACTCTCTCATAATATAATATAATACCCTAACTCAAGCAGAGCACATATGCACGGAAGATTATATTTTGAGAGCATATTTCTTAATCTGAGAGCTGATAGAATAAGAACTAAGCTTTATCCAATTCAGAATACGCTCTCAGAATAAATAATACCCTCACCCTCTTTTCCCGCCTCACTCTCAATTTTCAAACCCTCCATCTCCGGCGACGGCAGAAACCATGAAGATGATCCTCGCCTCAGAACAATGTCAACATCATCACCGTCGAAGGACGGCGGGGAAAGCTGACGCACAGCTTCAAGAACCTCGATTTCCGGGTGATCCAAGCTGAAAGTCGACGCATGGTTCGGCACTCGCAATACCATGGCGACCCTCCGCACTGCGATCTCACACGTGCAGAATCTGATTAAGGGAGTTTTGAAGGGGTTTAGGTACAAGATGAGGTTTGTGTACATGCATTTTCCGATCAATGCGTCGATTATGAATGGTAATACTGCTATTGAGATCAGGAATTTCCTTGGTGAAAAGAAGGTATGATCGATTGGGTTTTTTTTCTTCATTTTATTCGTAATTTTGATCCTTTTGATCGTTGTTTAGCTTTTTTATTTAATTTTGATTTCAAATCTTCAAATCAAGTACGATGTCGTCTAAATATTTCAAAAATTGCTAGATTTTAATTCAGATTTCAATTAATCATATGCAATTGTTTATTTAACTGCTGATTTTTTTTAAATAAACATAGAACTGATTATTTTGTTCATAATTAAAACCTTAAAATTGATTTTTACACATCAAATTAATCATGTTCAATTATTCATTTGACTGATGATTTATTTTGAAGTAAACATAAAACTGTTGATTTTGTTAATAATTAAGAACTCAAAATTGATTTTCCGCATAAAATTGACCAGGTGAGAAAGGTGGAAATGCTTGAAGGAGTAACAGTAATAAGATCAGAAAAGGTGAAAGATGAACTGGTTCTCAATGGAAACGTCGTTGAATTAGTTTCTCACTCAGCCGCACTTATCAATCAGGTCCCTCATCTTTCTCATATTTACAAATCAGTCCTTTTCTCCAATTTTATGTTATCTTAATTTGAATTGTGGTAATTACAGAAATGTCATGTGAAGAACAAGGACATAAGGAAGTTTTTAGATGGGATTTATGTGAGTGAGAAAGGCGACATTGCTGAAGAACAGTAAGCTTTTTCATAAATAAAAAACATTATTTTGGTAGTTCTATTTCATCAGTTTTGTTTGTTTGTTTGATTCTAGTTTTAGACATATAAATCTTTTCATTCTCTCTATATTATTGTTGTTTTTTCTTTTTTTGGTGTTGTTATAAAGATATTAGTGCTGGCTTGGTTTATCTTCTCATAAAGATTTTGAACTGTTCAATTTTAAATTATAAATGTCTTTCTTGTATTTTTTTGATTGAATGTTTTTCTTGTATCTTTTGATTGAATGTTTTTCTTGTATTTTTTTGATTGAATGTTTTTCTTGTATTTAGTTAGTTTTTAAACAACTAAACAAGGAATATTCCAATGGATATAGCACTGTACAAAAGTGACAGCATGATTGATGATCACTTGTTTACAAAAATATATACGACAGAGATGAAATATCAAAATCATGTGTTTGCCCTTAAAACATTCTGTCACTTCATTATCCATTTTTAATGCCAACAAAAGAGCAAGAGATTGTTTATACGAAACAAAGTCCTGAAGAATTATTTCTTGACCTATCTTGTAATTAAAACTTACTAAATTACTGAAATGAAATTATACAAGTTACAACGAAAGAACACTGAAAAATATATACAAGTTATATTTGTCATCCAATTTGGCACCTGAAAAACATCATAATTATCTCAAACCGAATAATTTCTCCTGCTTTGCAAGATAAATACAAAAACTAACTACTATAAAATCCAACTACTACTAAGTAATAATACATACTCACTATAGTCTATACTTCACCGCTAAATGGATACAACTTCTTTCCTCTTCATCTCTTTGCTACTTCTCTCATCCATCAAAGCCACCAAACGCCAACCAGCAAACAGCTTCACCGCCACGCAGGATCTCGCCACGTGTCTCTCTTCTGCCGGGGTCGACAACTTCTCTCTCTACTCCGCACCATCATTTCACCACGCTTTTAACATCTCGATACAAAATCTCCGTTTCATCGGCTCCAGTTTTAGAAAACCGGAGGCGATAATCTTCCCGTCGAGTAAGTTACACTTGCGGAACACTGTACTGTGTCTACGTGCCGCTTCTTTGTTGATACGCATCCGTAGCGGGGGGCATAGTTACGAAGGCTTATCCTACACCGTAGGCGACAACACACCATTCACTGTGATCGACTTAACGAACCTAAACAAGATCCGTATCGACTTGGCTAGTCAAACGGCTTGGGTCGAGTCGGGTGCAACACTTGGTGAGGTATATCATGCAATTTCAGATTCGAGTTTGTCACTTGCTTTTCCTGCAGGATCCTGCCCGACAGTCGGCTCAGGCGGGCATATAGCAGGTGGCGGTTTTGGTTTCTTATCGCGGAAATATGGTTTGGCTGCAGATAATGTTGTGGATGTGGTTTTGATAGACCCGTTTGGTCGAGTTTTGAATCGGACCAGCATGGGTGAGGATGTGTTTTGGGCTATACGTGGCGGTGGGGGAGGTAATTGGGGTGCAGTCTATGCATGGAATGTGAATCTTGTGGCCGTGCCGGACCAGGTTTCGGCTTTTATGATAAATCGGCCAGGCTCGGTTGAATATGTTGCCGAATTGGTTGACAAGTGGCAGTCTGTAGCTCCGTTTCTCCCTGATGAGTTTTACCTTTCGGCTTTTGTTGGAGTCGGTTTGCCGGAGACTGAACAGAAAGGAAACATGTCGGTCACATTTAAAGGGCTGTATCTTGGACGGAAACAACATGCTATTCAGATTGTAAAAGCACGTTTTCCAGAAATTAGGTTATTAGATTTGAATGTGCATGAAATGAGTTGGATCGAGTCTGTGGTGTTCTTTTCTGGTCTACCTAGCGGCAGCTCAGTGTCGAATTTAAAGGAGCGAGTATTACACTCAAAAACCTTCTTCAAAGGAAAGTCTGATTATGTGCGAGCCCCAATATCAATGAAAGGGTTAACTGATGCTATTAACTTGTTGGCCCAAGAGCGAAAAGCCTACGTCATACTTGATCCTTATGGAGGGGCCATGGACCGAATTGAGTCTCAAGATTTACCATTTCCGCATCGACAAGGAAATCTCTACGCAATCCAATATTTGATCGAATGGGTGGCAGAGGATGATCAAAAGAGGGAGCACTATATGAATTTGATTAAGGTTTTGTATGATTACATGGAAGATCATGTATCGAAAAATCCACGTGCAGCTTACGTGAATTATTTGGATCTAGACCTAAACACGATCGAACAAACAACAGAGATGAACCCATGCGGGAATCGGAAAAACAAGGTAAGTGTTTGGGGAGAGAGGTACTTTTTGGGGAATTATGACCGACTTGTTCATGCGAAGACAATTATAGATCCATATAATGTCTTTAGCACTGTACAAAGTGTGCCACCCATGAATTTTTGGTTTGGACATGAGAGGGACGAAAAAGTCATGGCATGCACCAAGGCAAAATTAGAACAAACAGTATAAAGAGAAAAGGCATAATTATTGAAAGTTTATGTTTTAGAATGTTTTTTGAAGTCATTGTTGTATTTTGTTAATATGATAATGTTGGAAAAAAAAACTATGAATGTGATAATGGGCCGAGTCTTGGAGTAGCCTAACTTATTTTCGGCCAACCCAACAACATCACAGTTCTATAAATATATTGACATTTCACAGTTCTATATATATCAATATGGTTTACAACAGTTCATTTTGCTTTTATCATTAGCAGTTTATTAAAAATATTAATTAACTTTAAAATATCAAATGAGATTAAATAACATGGTGCTAAATAGTAGGTGCATATAATATTGATATTGATACTTTGTGAAATTTAGGACAAGTTCTCAGATGCTTAATAACAATTTACATCACATCAATATGTTTTTTTTTATGGAAATCAATATGTTTTTTTTTATTATGCATTTTTGTCGGAAGTTTTTTTAGATTCAAACTCACAATCAATGAACTAAAATATTCTGGTATAAAAGGAGCAAGTTTAATCAGTTCCGCCTCCGAATAGTATTTCATGTGATAACTAGGACCCCATTAAACTATTGGTCCTCTTCTATACTTATATGGTCACTGGTTTCCTAGTTGTTGTTTTTTTATAAAATTATTGACATAACACACTCGGAATTAATTATATGCTATGAATACTTCTAGCTTAAACTTTAATTAATTTATGGTGTACTTTTTCAAAAGTTTGAAGCCTCAGTCATCAAAATCCCTACAACATTTGTGAGAGTTTGCTTGTTTTGTAAGTCACGAAAACAAACTCTTCCCCAAAAGAAATAAAATAAAATAAAATAGCTCTTTCATGCACATTTGATGATTAAATCATGCTAATAATCCCCCCTTTTGTTTATATGAACAATAATTATGTTACATCATTGTGTTAAGAGACCAAACTATTCCTTCCGGATCCAGCCCAACAAAATATTCACGGCCCAAAATTAACTAACAAGAAAGCAATATTTAATCAAATATGTACGGTTTCACTAAATGAATGTTTTATATACGATTTATTTTCAGCTTACATATTTTTTTTAATCTTATATACCATCGCTACAGAATCATTAGAGACTGGATCAGCTCCCTTCATCAAAAGAGCCCAATTATCAGTTGATAATATAACATAACATATTCTTTGAAGCTGATTTTGTTGACTGTCAAACGTTGACTCATTAATCACTATCCAATCTAGTTCAGTCCCGAATACTACATCTCTCCTCACACCTCATTATATGTAACGAGTCAAAACGCGATAAGAAAAACGACTCGTTACATAGATAGATACAAAGAAGGATGTCAGGGAATGACATCGTATTCAGCAAGCGTACTTTTGAATCTCAAACTTGATGACATATATAAACTAATGATATATTCTCACTTCCATTTGACCACTGACCAGACTTTATCTATCGTTCTTAACTGTATGGTTTGTGTACAATATCACTGACATATGCGTTTACAAATAAAAATACAAGTTTATGAAATGTTTGAATGGGTTGTTTGTACAATATCACTGACATATGCGTTTACAAATAAAAGTCCAAGTTTATGAAATGTTTGAATGGTTGTTTGTATATTTGAATCATTGAGTGTAATGTTAATGGGCATAGAGGAATTGTGAGGATTTATTAATTTATACAGTACAGCTGGAGACCAATTATGTTATCCAGCCTAACTCAAAAACCTTTTTATCCTTTACTTTTCACTTACCCCATTTTATTATATTGTTCAAATGATAATTCTCTTTTTAAAGAGTTGCCACTTATTCATTATATTTTTATTTTCCAAACCTAATATGTTTGGCCAAATTCACATGTACCCTGCAAACCTTCGTAATTTCATGTATACGCTGCAAATCGTGAAATATCATCAATACCCCCTACAAAACTACTAAAATATCATGAACGTCCCTACCATTCTCTTGATCTTAAAATCACCGCTAAATCTTTATTTTTCTCACTTTTGCTCTTATACAAACAAAGTAAGAATTTTCAAAGAATCATTCTCTTTTTTTATGGCAAGTTCAATATTTATGTGTTGAAATTTGATCAATTATATAAGGAATTACATATTTTCTTTTGTAACAAACTTAATGTACTAAATCATTAAATATTAAAAAAAAATCAACCAGATAAAAAACACCATGCACTGTTTAAACAGAACTTAATGAGAAACATATCCAAACATTAATTTATCCAAACAATAATTTATCTAAATATTATTCAAATAGTTTGTATAGATAAATTACCTTTGGCAATCAAATAACTTGATACAATAAGTTGACTTAAATAAGAGGGTGTAATGGAAGATCAGACAATGAAAGACCTGATAATGAATGAAATTTGCATTTTTACAAGGTAGAAGAGAAAAGATCAATCACATTACATTACATTACGGAAAGAAACTAATACAAAATACTAAAAAGATTTGATATTATATGGAATATATTCTATACAATCCAATTATGATGCTTCATGGTTACTAATTTGAATTTCCATTTTTAGTTGAGGGCAATATAGTCATTTTATAAAAATAAAATTACTAAATATATTATTTAACTAACGGATCTTGACGGAGTACTAATGGCAGGGGTATTGATGATATTTTGAACATTTTGGAGAGGCATCCATGATATTTTCGTAGTTTTGTAGGGGTATTGGTGATATTTCATGATTTTCAAGGGTATACATGAAATTATGAAGGTTTGCAGGGCTACATGTGAAATTTGGCCAATATTTTTCTATTGTTTAAAGGAATGTATTTTAATGCTCGATAAATTTTTGCTGTCTCATGCATGAACATATGAGGTTTTAGATTATTGCAAAAATGGACGGTAGAACAATATGATTATGCGAGTTTTTATCTAAAAATAAGATCTTTTAATGAGTTCTCATTTGTTCCATTCTATTTTTCCAAACCTAACATTCCCCTCATAGGAAAAATATTTTAATGCTCAATACAATTTGCTGTCTCACTCTCATTCATGAATATAAGACGGTATTAAATTATTGCAAAAATGGAACAGTAGAATAATTATGATTATGTGGGTTATTATTAAAAAGTGATTATATTAGATGATTGATTATGTAAGCGGTAAAAGTTAAACTGGTTCACCGCGAGTGACCAGACCCAGCACGCTTGAATTTAACTACGAGCCAAAAAGAAAATATGAAAATAAAACAAAAAAGAGAGAAAAGAAAAGGAAAAAAGAAAAGAAAAGAAAAGCAGGCCAACAGCAATAAAGAAAGAGAATAAATACAGTAATTAATTCACAAAATAATAATGGTGTTTTATTTTGCCTTGTATTTTTGCTTGAGAGAAAGGACAGAGAATTAGGTTAGCGGTCGTTCAGCGGCTTTAATCCAACAAATTTAAATTTCGAAATTTAAAATTTAAAAATACAAAAGGATCGTTTTTAAAAAAAGAAAAAGAAAAGGATAAGCCTTACTTTTGGTTTCCCAAAACTACCCTTTATTGTATTTCACTTTTTCGATTTCTGTAATTTCGAAATTTAAATTTTGAAAAACACAAAACGTTCGTTGAGAAAAAAGTCATACTTTTTGTTTTCCAAAACTACCTTTTATTTTATTTTTTATTATTTTTCATTTTTTAATCTTTCCGTCAGCCAAATAATTAATTTTTTTCCTTCACAAAACATCATATTTGGATTTACTCCAACAAATTTAAATTTTAAAAACACAAAAAAAGATTGCATTAAAAAAAAGGATTTTTTTTTAAATAAAAAGAGGAAAAGCCATACTTTTCGTTTCCAAAACTACCCTTTATTTTATTTTAATTTTTTCCATATTTTAATCTTTCCGTAATGGCCGCGCCAAATAATTATTCCATTCACAAACACAGCATATTTCGATTTTTGTAGCAACCAATATTAAAATACTTCCATTTATAAAATTAATAATTAATAATTATTATTTCCCTTTCCTTTAACTTTCCTTTCTCTTCTCTTCTTTATTTATTTTTCTATCTTTATCTTTAATTTTCCCCCTTTTTATTTTCATTTTTCCTTTTTTTCCTCCTCCTCCTCCCCTCTCTTCTCCACCAAAAATACCCAAATATTTCAAAAAATAAATCCTACCATCTTTTCATAATTTCTGTAAAATTGTTGGGTAATTTTAATCTATTCAGCTTGATCTGAAACTGAGATTAATTTCAGAAAAAACTGATTAGATTAAGCCTCTCAAAACTCCATTGTTTTCCATTGATCTTGCTTCGAGAAGTTTGTATTGGTTCCTATTATATGAGTAATGGAAGTACAAGAAGGAAGCTCAACTGTAGAAACCACCCCGCAACCACCACCTCCGCCACCTTTGACAACCTCTCCGCCTCCTCCTCCTCCGCCGGCGCCGGCGCAGGAAACCACTACCCAAAGTACTTCTCTACCGCCTGTTGATCCTTCTCCTGCCACCACGTCAGCAGTTCCACCTGCTACAGCTCCGGCTGCTACGTCAGCACCGGCGCCGCTGTCGACGGCAGGGCCGTTGAGTTTGAGTTTGAAGAAGAAAAGAGGAAGACCAAGAAAGTACGGACCGGACGGAAGTCTCGTAAGACCACTCAACGCGACGCCCATCTCCGCCTCTGTTCCGGCCATGGGCGGCGAGTACACGCCGGCTGCGTATGTCGGGGCGAAGATGAAGAGAGGCAGAGGCAAACCACCGGAGTTCTCCAGTCGGTTCCAGTTCACCGGAAGCGCTGGTGGTGGTGGTGGGTTCCGGCTTGAAGGCCTTGGTACGTAAATTTCATACTCACTTTTGGTTGGTTTTGATTCCAAGTTTGGAATCTTGCGAAGTTTTAAAGTGTTGTGTAATTGCTCTGTCTTTTCTCTGTCTCTTTCTTTCTTTCTTTCTCTATCAACTCAGAAAGATGGGGTCACTGATTGGTGTTAATTAAGCTTTTTAATCTTGAGTTTAGTTCTATTTGCTACTGTTAATTAGTTTCATATTTTGCTTGAAAGATTTCATATTTTGAGTCATATTTTTCATTAAAGATTCATATTTTGCTTTAGCTAAACTAGTTACTGTTCTTAGTGCAAGTGTGTATACTAACTTCAATTATAATAGTTTGAATTTTTCTTTAGTGTTTGATTGAATTGGTCATTATACAATTGATAGAGAAGTGTTTATTAAGTCAAATTTGCATTTCTATTAATCTTAGTTTACTATAATATATCAGAGATAGAGTTTGAATTGTTCTTTGCTAGGTTTATATTAAATGCATGGGAAATGTGTTGTCTCACTGTAGAATTTGACTTTCATTCTTTGACCACTGACTTTCAATTATTATCTTGACAGCTTAGTTTATACTCATGAAATAGCCCTTCTCACAATTTCAACTCTCCAAGTATTTCATTAATAAGAATAATAACATTTCAATTTTCATAATTTTAATTATTCAGGTGACGCCACAACAATTGCTTTATCCGCCAACTCAACATTTACGCCTCATGTTCTAACTGTCGCTCCCGGCGAGGTTCCACATAAAAAAAATATCAAACTGCATACCACTATATATATATTACATATCTCAACTTAATTTAATCTATTTTAATATTTTTTATTTAGGATGTACATATGAAAATAATATCATTCTCACAACAAGGCCCTCGTTCAATCTGCATCCTCTCAGCCAACGGCGTCATTTCCAACGTGACCTTACGTCAACCCGACTCTTCTGGTGGCACCTTAACCTACGAAGTACAAATCATAACAAAATATAACCAATTAATACATTATTTTAACATAAATTATTTTTTTAACATGTGTAACGTTATTTTGGCAGGGGAGATTTGAGTTGCTGAGTCTGTCAGGGTCGTTCATGCCGAGCGAGAATGGCGGCACGAGGAGCCGGTCCGGCGGGATGAGCGTGAGTCTGGCTGGGCCTGATGGAAGAGTTGTTGGTGGCAGTGTGGCTGGTCTGCTTGTGGCTTCTGGCCCGGTCCAGGTAACAACACATTACAAATTGTTACAAAATAATGTTTGGAAATGAGGTTATGAAATTTCTAATTTTTTTTTGGATTATTATGTTGATGAGAGGTAACAATATGTTACCAAATAATGTGACAATTAATGTTATGAAATGGTATTACAAAATCATGTTACCGAATGTTATGAAATAATGTTATGAGATAATGTTAGGAAATGGTGTTAGGAAATGGTGTGAGGAAATGGTGTTATGAAATAATGTTGCGAGAGGGTGTTATGAAATAATGTTGCGAAATAATGTTACGAAATAAGATTAGGAAATGGTGTTAGGAAATGATGTTATGATAGAGTGTTAGGAAATAATGTTACGAAATTTATAATTTTTTTTGTTTGGATTGTTATGTCGATGACATTGATTCGAATATGATTTTTTTTTGATAAATTGATATGAGTTAGGCATTAAGAATGTTGTTGATAAATTTCAGTTTATTTCTTTGTTCGTTTATTCCTTGTATTTAATTATTGTCTTGTTTTTTCAGATTGTGGTGGGGAGTTTTTTACAGAGTTACCAAACAGAACCGCATCATAAGCCAGTTAAGAAGGTGAAGACTACTCATATTGATATGGCATCGGTCTCCTCTACAATTCATTCCTCCGCAATTCCAATTTCGTCAGTAGAAGTAGTGCATAATCAGCAGCCTAAAGTTACGAGCGGAGTCCTCTCCTTTCGAGGCGAGAATTGGCCGTCTCCATTACAACAACTGCCTCCTGATTCGAGGAATTCTGTGACTGGAGTGTGAACTGGATTGGTGAGGACGATGTGGGATTGTTGTTGTTACTGACGGGTTGAGTTAATGATTATTAAAGTTTGGTTTTCTAACATGCAAATTGCAAAATCATGTTTGTTTGTTTGTTATTGAGTTGAGTGTAGGTGTTTATTTTTTATTTATTTTGTTGTTTTTTTAGTGTGTTGTGAGATGTAACTTGTAACACCTCATTTTATTAGATGGTGTTTAGATGGTATGATTATTATTAGAAGTTGTTTCTTGTAGAATTTTCATTGTTAGATGATGTAATACTGTGTATTAGTGCATTTATGTGTATTATTGTTTGTTTGTTTACATGTTTTTGAAATGCACATGATGTTTTGGCGTCGCATGATATTTATATTTGATTTATGGTGTATATTGAAAAATGAATTGGTGAAAGAAGCAAAATGAATGTCGGTGTAATGGCTTGTTAGGAGACCATCAGTCAAACTTGACAGAATTCCTCCTTCAAAAACGGATATTATATTATCATATATTCAAACTTTAACTAATAGTGAAGTTTAAAAATACAATTAACAGCTGTAATAATCATTAGAATACTGATTAGCATCACATTTCCAGTCTTCCCTAAGCCAGTCACAAACTCTTACGTGGCACAGATCCACCATGAACCAAGCCAACTAGAAAATGGCACGTCAGTGGCTTCATTACGAAAGCTGTTGAATGTACAAATTAGTGTTATGTTAACTAAGTTTATTAAACTTGTACATTATTATATAAAAAATGAGCACTGAGTTTGACTGACATGTGTTGTGTTTGGAACATGATTAGAGCCACGGGGCTCTAAGCTAAGACTGCTTTATCCAAAGCTAATTAAGGTATTATATTAGAGGCGTAACATTCAATATTTAACTAAAAAACGATATATTAATCAACTAAAAGCCTTTTAGCCATGTGAGCTAGCTAACGATGGAGTTTAATTTACACACCAGCGCGAGACAAGCGTGCATTAAAAGACGAGAAGAACATGCGATAAATAAGAAAAAGAGAGAGATCAACATTATTGCACGCCGTAAGTCACGGCGCCAACGTCGCTGAAACGGCGCCGTTAATTTATTTAAATGATTTCTCTCTTTGTGTTTTTTCTTTTTTAGACTGAGACCAGAGGACAGGACAAGGCCCAAAACAAAACAAACAAAAATAAAGGAATTATTTTGTCAAAAATGCTTGTGGGTTTGTTTTATTTCTCTTTTTTCAAAAACAATTCAATCAGTAAGTTCAAAAAGAATTAAAGTTTAGAATCAGTAGTTGTATTATGGAGATTATGAAAATACAAGTTCATTGTATGTGAGAGATTGTCTTAGAAATTATGTAAACACAAGTTCATTGTATAGGAAATCCTTTTTTAGTTATTGTATAGTCTTTTTTTCATAAAATTCCCAATATAAGGAAAACCAAATATCGTTGATGATTATGTATAATAATTCCTTTTTTTTTTAATTTAATGCGGGCGGTTTAATTATATAACAAATCTTGGTAGAGGGAGAAAATAATCATAATTTATATAGAAAATTCTAATTCATAATTGAAAGAAAATAATGGCAGGCTGTTTAATTTCCTTTTTTTTTTGTCTTTTTGGAAATGTATACTGCCATAAATTATTATCAAAGCTTAGATATGACTTTGTTCATGATATCTTCATAAAATCTTTTAAGAGAAAAGAAAAAATAGCTAAGTTAGTGGGCATTTGACATGGGAAATAATAATAATTATTATGTTTAGGAAATAGGAACAGTGCTATAATATTAGACGTGCTTCCAAGTATATATGCCATTACCAGTTTATATACAGCTGCTACAAATCAGGGGGCTTAATAATAAGAAAATATTCCTTCAAAAAAATAAAATAAAAAATAATATGATTTAAGAACCAAATCTTTGTCTCTTGTTGCATGATTTTCTCCTTTAATTTTGAAATTTGGAATATCGTTCAACTTCAAATTACAGTTAGCCAAGATGAGTGAAGAAAACAGCTGTTTCTGCACCCCTGTTAAATAGCAAGAACTCTTGATTCCCATTTGTTAATGATAAATATCATAAAAACAAATTATTTCTACAATTAAAGTTAATGACTATCAATATAATTAGTATAACATCTCAAGAGCATTCTAGGATATAAAAATTACACACAATCTAATTCGGGTTAAATTTTATCACATACCAATCAAAGTCATGTGATATTTAGTTGTGTAGAAATGTTTGCAAACTCTCATTAGAATCTGGGTATAAGATGTTCAATTATGTTGAAATTTTGCAAGCTAACATCGAAATTTGGGTGGTATGTAGATTTGGTTGTATACAACTTTTATTTCAATTCCCTCAAAAAAAAACTTTCATTTCAATATATTTTCCTTCATTAAAAGATACACACATGAAATTGGGCTAAATTGATGAGACAAGAAAATGTGAAATAAAAGAAGAGAGAAAAGGAGAAACAAGAGATTTGCAAGCAACTTTTAAATCTCATCATGTCTTGAATAAATTGATCAACTAATAATAGAATGTCAATTCATTTTATATACAAAGTACAGTGCTATGTCCTATGTGTGTGCCTTACGTTTGAAAAAAGAAGAAACAAAAATCAATTAATTTCCCATCACATTCCCTCTTTTCCCTCTTTGTACCAACAAATCAAATCTCAAATCTTCTTTAGATCCTCTTGTACAACCCTATCCACCTTTCTCTTGATTGAACCCTTTGGTGGTTTGTATGTACAAACCCTAATTTTAGGGCCTCAAATCCTCACTAAACCCAATATTAGGGTTTCCATTTACGATTTAATCAGCCCTAGGTTGTACAAATTTCTCTTGACAAAGCTACTCAAATGCAACAATCCAACTGCCACACCATTCGCCTCTTCCTGATCCCTTGTATGCGATTTTCTAAACATGTGTGGACTCGGTTCGTCACGGACCGTCAAAGACGTCTCGCCGATTTTTTTTCTGATCGTCTCAATAGATTTTGAATCGGCAGGCTGGCCCGCCATGTCAGTCACGTAAAACACATTGTGAGCCGTCTCTCCTTTTGTTGAAACCTCAGCTCGCGTAACTAACAAACCGTTTTCTCTAAATGTTCTTGTCACGTCAGATAGTAATCCTGGTCGGTCCAACGTACATAATTCTAACCTTAGGCCCTGTATCACAAAAAAATATTTCGTATAATTAGCGATATATTTATTTTTGTTTAGATTTTTTGGTAAATTTTGTTTGTATTTCTACTTTTTATATTTTGTAAATATTTACCTCGGAGGCTCTACGTTTAATGGCAGCTCGTAAGCATTGAATAACACGTTGCCTCTCTGCTTCTGAGCTAATCGGACTTCCATCCTTATGTCTAATATAAAATTCCTATAAAAATAAAAACAACAATTAATCAACGGAAAATTTTAATAAAGATACAACAGAAAAAATGAAAAAAATTATCGAAATTTACCTCGCGAGCTCGGTCAAATTCATCCGTATCAATAGTCCCATGAAAGATAACATATTCCATGTCCGTCAAAGTACAAACAACATCAAACAACAATTTTCTTCTATCTTTACACTGCACCGTCACGACAGAGTACCCTCTCTCCGCCCAATCCTGAACCGACACGTCCACATCATCAGCCACGTCAGCATCCACATCATCAAATATGTCGTAATCTCTATCTTCAAACATCACTTGGTGGAGCCGCCTGTCTGAGCTGGCCAGGCTAGGCATGGCAACGATCGAAACTTGACCGTCGACAGAAAGTTGACTAAGTCGCGACTCGACATCCTCCATTTTCTTCACGTCTTCAAGTGGAGAATCTGATGGCTCATCTTTGATGAAGATCAGCATCCCGATCCGTGCGTTGTGAGTCCACACACGCGAGTCTACCACGCTGAATTTTAGGGTTGACAGAACCGCAAAGACTTCTGAAAGAAGGCCTGGCCTGTCTGAACCGGTCAGTTCTATTGCGGTTAGACCCTCGAAACTTTGCGACCTTGTTGGGTTCCAAGTGCCCAAAGACTACATTTTTTAAGGAAAAGAAATTGTTAAAATATGTTAAATTATAGTACATTTTTTACAAAAAGATAACTAATAACTAATTTAATCAATCATTTAACTTTTTTTTTTAAATTACCTGTTCGATGTAATTTAAGACGTTGTCATCAGTGAGTTTGTGACCGTATTGATCAGTGACGTGAAATACATCCATGAACCAACGGCCGTCCGACGAAATGTAACCCTTTTTAATCGATAAATTGAGGTCGGTTAAGACTTGTACCGCCTCTAGTAAAATTCCATGCTTTCTCGCGCTGTCGACTTGAACAAGAGTTGCGTTTGGACACACCGCATTGTCTATCACAACCCTAAAAATTAGAGAAAAAAACCCATTAGTCTTGTTTTTGCTATTTTATTGTTGGTTTGTAGAGAGAGAGAGAGAGAGAGAGAGAGAGAGGTAAAATTGTTACTTTGGAGTATTCATGCGAATAACAAGCTTCTCATATTCATCCAAGTAAGCTGGCCACTCCATTTCTTTCTTTCCTTCCCTTCCTTCTTGAAAATCTCAAATGCAAATGAGAGGAGCTCCAAAATCCCAATGTAGAACAAGAACCTTAACTTTCACTTCCAGAGAAGAAGAACCCAAAACTTAAATGACTTCAGTTTCCTTCCACAAATCCAAATTTCGCGCTTCTTGAGTAAAAGCCGAACAGAGAGAGACAAAGGATTGAATACTGATTTGGGTCTTGTGCTTAGAAGGAGAAAGCTTATTTAAAGGAGGGAAATCCGACCAGCACATGAGGTGGGTCATACAGTTTCTAACTCAAAATCCGACAGCTCATGACTGGGATCCACACAGCTTAGATGGACGCCACGTCGTGCCTTGTTTTCTCCTTTCAAACCTGTCTTTTCTTTGCTTCAAATTTAAGATATTTTTTTTGCCTCTTGCTTATTTTTCAAATTTAAGATTAGTAGAATATTTTGTTTGATAATTATTGGTTTAATTAGGTCAGACTGGGGTCTGGTTCAGGTGAGTGGACCATCATCCAGGTCTGCCTAATTTTCCCGCGCTTTGGATGTACAAACTAATCTTCTATTAGCTCATAATATAATCACATTTGATTTACCATGCTTTCAATTTTGATCTTGTAATTTTGTCACAGAATGTTAAAATTTATTTCACAGTTCACACAAACCCAACTTTTAGTTCTTTTTATTAGTTCCTAAAATAAACACATTTAATTTACCATGCTTTCAATTTAAATCTTGAGATTTTCTCACGAATTGTTAAGATTTATTTCACACAAACCCAACTTTTAGGGTTTTCAAAAGAACTGTAACATGACATGTTATTAAACAAGCACATTTGGCAACTTTATTATAATCTAAAATATGTGATAAGGTAGGCTAACTAATTAATTAATGTAATTCGTGCAGAGGTACCACAAGCCTGGTAATTAATGAGACAAAGGTGGTTAGTGACAAACTACCCTCAACTTATCACTGCATTTAATATAATCAGTGATTAATGAGACATGAAGGACATGAAGTTGAACATTAAATGAGATGCATGTGATAGTCACATGATCCTACTCAGATTCAAAGAGAAGCTGTTTGGTGGAGACTTCATGCCTCTCCATCATTCATTCATTCCTCCATTGATCCATTCATTCTTTCCAACTTTACAATCAGCCCCCTATGTTGTAATATTTTTCCAACAAAGCCCACAACATTAACTAAGGGTTAGTTCGGCACCATATTGAACAGTAGAATTGTGAAATAGGAAATAGTTGATTATTTCTTTTTATTCTAAGTATGTCCGGCAATGTAAATTAGTAATATAAATTAATATTTTTATTGAAAAGAGAGAGAACAGTTTATTTCATTCTAATCTAATATTCAATCTCTAACATGGAATGATTTTTCCATCATTTAATCGATTTTATTTCATATTTTCTATTTCGTGTTCGGCGGAATAAAATTCCTTATTCCATGAAATCGTTCTATTATGCCCAACTGAACGGACACTAAAGTGTGTTAATTTTTCATATTTGTAGACTAATTACTTGATAAGTTGATCATAGTGTATGAACAATGTTAGTTAACATGAAAATTGCGAAGCTCCCATTAAAAAAAAAAAAAAACATGAAAATTGCGAATTTAGTTGGAGTAATACATGTATATAGGTTGTTTTATTAATCTAATTTGTGATTTTAGTGGAGGGTTTTTTGGCAAATTTATTTTCGTTAGTTTCATCATTTTTATTCACATCTTGCACGAACACACACGAACCCACCCACGTACGCACGAACCTCTTGATATGTTTTTGATTTCCCAACCTTGCATGGATTTTGTTATGATTTTGCCTTAAATATCTTGCACTTCTTCAAACAAAGATCTTCATATTTTATTTGACTACTTAGTTGCTACTAGTTCATGGTGTCTTTCTTGTCATTATTTTCCCAACTTTTGAGTAATGTTATGAATCTACTAGATTGAGCGTCTCAAATTGAGATGATTAGACGAATGGAAATTTAGATGACAACATTAGCCGAGCTAAATCTCAATTATATTTTCTGAATGACTGAATTGGGATGACTTTGTATTTTGCTGAAAGTTTTGTATAAATTGATTGGCATAAATTATAATGTGTATATATTTACATAATAAAAATTATTTCAAAATATGTTACACCACTGTTCGTTGAACACTGTTTCATAAGAAAAAATCTTTCGCATTGTTTATATTTTTGATAAAGTATCATATGATTTTTGAATTAGTATTATATTACTTCTCGGTGATATTCTATTTTTGAGAAAAGAGAGAAAAACACTTCCTATAAAAATATCAGATTTCTATTGTAGAAATATATTTAATAAATAATTTTGTAATGTATCATTTTCAATATATAGGTTATTAGCACACTATTTCATGAAATAATATTGGAAAGATTTAAAAAATACATATATATGAGATGTTGCATTATAACCTGAAAATATTTCATGAAAATATAAAGAAAATATTTCAGAGAAAAAATGCATTCCATATAATAAATAGTTGCATTATAACCTGAAAATTTTCATATATTTTTTTTTTGAAAAAAAATCTTATTATATGTTAAAAATCAAAATATTGTATTAGATTAGAATGCATCACGCAAAGTACAAAAATGAAGGACGATATGGGGTTATCTAAGAGGGCGCATCTAAATTAACTGATTAAATCCTCCCTATTAATAACTTCATTAATCAAATATTCTATACTTTTTTCCATTAATTAAAATTCCAAATAGATTTGATTACCATTAATGTCTTGGTCGTGCGCCCCACAACTCCGCCGTGCCGTGACGAGGCGAAGCGCTGGTGGCTTTGCCCTTTGTTTCTGGTTCTAATCAGCTTGTTCTGATATGATCATTTAATTAATATATATTATTGTTTTAATGTTTTCTTGAAGTTTATTTATGCTTATAATACACATAAATTGTTTTTTAAAGGAAAATATTTTATGAGTTTTCTACTTCCCTGTAAAATTAACGGAAATTGTGGGGTTAAAAGAAAGTATTTTGTAATTTGTGTGCAATTTTCATATTTAAGTACAATTACTTAAAAAGCTCTGTTTAGCCGCTTCTCATTAGGAGTACTTTTTCAGTTTTATTTTAATATAGCGATTATTGATTTTTGTTTAGATATTTTCTTTTTAATAAACAGCCTAACAGTAAATAATTGCTAAATTTTGTAGCACGTCTATTATTATTTCTTTCTAAATTTTTATGATATAAGTGCACGTAGAGCTAATTAAAAAAATTAGAAAAATTAATGGACTTAAATTTCCCTTCAATTATTATAACGAAAAATTTTGTATGGACTTGTCGGCATCATCAAATTTCAAACTATATATTTTTTTAATGTTTAGTTTTTAATTTCAAGCAATTAGCACTACTGGTTGACATTGAAATAATTAATGATTGTCAATTATATGTGTTTTATTATAATTCAAGTTATGTGTTAAGCTTGTTTAACTGAAAAGAATTCTACTAATTATTCATTAAAATATGTTTAGCCTGAATTTTTTCTATCACTTTAACTTGGTATTTTTTTGTGTGTAATAAAATATTTTCAGTTCATTTTATCACATCTGGTGTTTGATTGTTCATAATAAAACACTTGTTATCTTATTTCAAACCCCGTAAATTCAAAATTACGTTTTCATTTCAAAGAAAGAGAAAAAAAACTAAACATAGAAGTGTAATTTTTTACAACTTTTCTTATATAAAGTTATTTCAACAAAATAACTCCTAAAGCCCTACTTTCTCACCAAGTAAAACTTTCAAATATTACTATAATTTTTATTATTTCATGAGCTTACCTTTATGATTTTTTGTTTATAGGTATTGAATTATTTGACTTGTTGCATAGCTATTTTTTAATTTTATTATTAATTGACTTTATTGGTATAATCAATACAATTAATTTTATAGTTCTTGGATCAATTTTCCATTTTATTTTTTATAATTATAGGGACTAATTTTATTTTGACAGACCAAATTCAACCGATTTTTTTTCCAATAATTTGCTTTTGACTTTTGTTTGACGTGCATGTCACTATGTTGGCAACAATCTTTTTGAGTTTCCTCTTCAAAACAAATAAATAAAAATAAAACATTTTGTTGGCTAAAAAGAAAATATTGTATTTATATTTCTCTTGCCTCTAGCTTCTTTTGAAGAGATCATGACCTCTTTTGAAATTCTATTGTTTCATATGCGGCCTCTAATATATCACTTAAATTTAAGAATTTTAAAAATATTCTTTGTTTGAATATATTGAAGATGCAGAACTTCGACTAATGGCAAACAAGTGACAAAATAATTAGGTCCATTATACACAATTATGTCACCAAACTTAATAATATCACCACACATATATCATCGCAAACACCAAATTGTGTATGATAATCATGCTTAAGCTGTCAAGATAAATAACCAATAATTGTAATTGTAATTTGTAACTAGTTTTAATATGTGTTGTGGTTTATTTTGATGAATGCTTGTACATTTGTTTATTTTCTCATATACTTCGTTAATTAACAATGATTTTTTGTGGACAAATAATGTCATTTATTTTTATACTCTTAGTTGAATGTACTGACTTGCTACATGGGATATGATTGTTGCTATATTGGTGACAACTTTTTGTTATTTTTTTTTTGACAAGTTTGAATTGACAAAAGTTTATGTATTATTCTATATATAGATTTTTCTTTGACGAATTATATTTACTATAATTGGGCCTTGAAATATATTTTTCTGTGAAGAGTTATATTTTTTATATGTCTAATTTTTCTTTGACAAAAATTTATATTATTCTATATTTTTTTTATGTTAAACAGCTTTTTTGTTCCCTGTTTGGGTTAAAACTGTATTTTATGATTAATGAATATTCATATAGCTAGTTGGTAATTGGTATTGTTTTAGTTGGCCACGTTTTTTTCAAAAAAATAGAAAAGTTGAACAAATAGCACAACACCAAATATATATATATATACACACACACACATAAAAAAACAAATAACTAAAATAAATTGCCGTTCTCTTCATTTGATCCTTTCCCCTAAAAAAATAATATTTTTATATTTTCTAAACAATAACTAATTATGTATATATATAAATAATAATAATAATAATAATAAAAAAAAATTAATAATAATAATAATAGTAGCAGTAGTAGTAGTAATAATAATAATAATAATAATAATAATAATAATAATAATAATAATAATAATAATAATAATAATAATAATAATAATAATAATAATTATTATTATTATTATTATTATTATTATTATTATTATTATTATTATTATTATTATTATTATAGTATATATATAGAGAGAGTGTTTTCGAGATTGAAATATGACATCTTTGAGAGGACGAAAGAAGTAAAGAACAAAGAATTCCCGGCAAATGACAAACAGAGAGCCAGAGTTGATGGAAAAAGCAGTTGCCCTGTTTTCATGCGTTCAAACACAAACACAAACACAAACACAAACCTCGGTCGGTTGATAGATCGAGATTCAACGTCAACACCCCCAAAAATAAGAGAAAGAGAAAAGGAAATATAAATAAATAAAAAGGGACCCTCAAGCTTTATTCGCATGCAAGAGACAGCTTGGCGATACCTTAAATCTGGTTGAGAATATTATCCTATCCACTTACCAACTTTGAACTCCCCACTTCACACTACACACTTGTCACTTTTCAGGTATTTTCGATAGTCTTTTTCTTTTTTGTCTGAGAGAGAGATTGAGAACTAGCCATATCATTTTTACTAGCTGACAGATCGCATATTTTTATTGGCTATTGTTGGTAGTTGAAAACTGAATAGGTTTCCTGCCTTTTTTTTTTTGAATATTGGCGCCAAAAAGAAGAGGAATGATAATAATAACATTGTGACCCTTATTAATTGTGAAAGGGTTGAATAATTTCGTTACCTTCTGTCTTGTGATTACTATATATGAAAAAACAACACAGTATTTCTAATAAATAAATGTATTGAAGAATGCTATAATAAATGCATTCATATGACTAACAGAGTAACAGATGCAGTATAATAGCTCATAGCTGCCATCCTTTTAGTTCTTACTTATTATCTCATTCTCTTGTTATTTCATTTTTATCAGTGATGTAAAAATGTTAAAGTTACCATGCGTCAATATTAATGGCATGACATAGAAAAGCCAACAATTTCATATGACCAGAAATAAATGCCTTTCAGAAGACAAGTCCCTCCCTTCATTAACCCCACAATTAATTTACAATCTATTTTTTATTTTTTTATTTGATAAAAGAGAAATTATTCGGAGGGTTCAGTTTTTGGAGTGTACAGAAGCGCCTACCATACAATTTTAGATGTATATATATATATATATATATATATATATATATATATATATATATATATATATTTTGCACTTAGATATTACTTTTGTGTTTACAAATATATCTTTTTGAAATATTTTTTTTTTGTAATTTCACTATACTTTTGGTGTTGAGAAAAATAATTTTTTGTAATTTCATCATACATTTTGTATTAGAGCGTTGTTTGATTGTTTAAAACGCTGGTACTCCATATCTGAACCCTTCATAAAAACCATCTCATTTTGTACGTTTGATCATATATCTAATCCATACATAATGATGTCATAGTCATTTGGAAGAATTGTTGTGAAGATTTAGTTTGGGTGTGAAATTTTAAAATATATTTAGCCAGACAAGAACACAAAACTGCATTGTGTTGTTACATTCTAGAGAGAGAGGAAGGACAAAGAAGAGCGAAAGTAATTCCTGTATGGTCACAACCCAACAAAGGCTGTATTGAATGCTTTCAGACAGAACAGAACCAGTTGTTGTATGGATTCAAATCCTAAATTTTGAGCAGCCTTATTCAACGACCTCGTGATTTTTAGATCCACAAATTAACGTGTTTTGTAAGGGACTTCTTTACACCTATACATTCCATCTCTCTCTCTCTCTCTCTCTCTCTCTCTTCTCTCTCTCTCTCAGGAGCAAAGAAGTATAAATGGAGGCCCGCAAATATTTTAAGAGGTCCACAAAGTCTGAGGCACAAAAATATCTTGGGATCTGATCGCTTTAAATGATCAAAAAGCAAATCACAGATCTCACATATTTTGAACTGTCACAATTTCGGCTTAGTTTTAAGAAATAAGAAAGCCCATATAACTAATATATGGGCTATAATTTGTAATTCTGATATTTAATTGTCATTAATATATGGGCTATAATTTATGTAAGGCCTTGATTCGTATAGACTAGTATCAATTGAGCCACTTTTTTTACATCTTAAAACAGCTGGAATACTTTCTGATAATTTAATTATTTCTTCTAAGCCCACCACATTTATTCGAAAAAAATAAATTATTTTGTTTGTAAATAATATGAGTCTTATGTTTTAACTTTTAAGTTACTATTCATATTTTAGTATAACTAGGACTCGCTTATGTTCGACTCAAAACAACTCGATAACAGCTCGCTTGATGGTAGCTCGAATTCGAGTAGTCAGTTTTGAGCTCAACTCAATCAAATTGAACTCCAAATTATTTCGAGCTGGAACAAATTTTAGCCTATTCATAATAAAATAGATGGCCCGGCCCAGAAAGTAAAACATTTATTTCATTAACCTAATTATATTTTCGAACAGAGTGTAGCCAAACCGGGTTTCAAGCTGAATTTTGAGTTGAATCAAACTAATTTATTAACAAAATTCTATTTAGAGTTATTGAGTCAATCCGAGCTGGCTCGAGTCAAAATCGAGTCGAGTTCAAGACTTCGAGCCATACATTTAAGCTCGAAACCCTATAGCAATTTTAAGTCAAGCTAGCCAGAACTCAATTTTGAGTCGAGTTCGAGTTGAGCCTAGTTCTCTCGAGCTGGACTCATTTGCAGCTCTAAATATAACTTCCCATAACTTTGAATTTTTTTAATTTTTGACAGATTTATTAATTTGAATACAAACAAGAACCAATGAACAACCACTAGAATATTTTATTATCTTGCTGATAATTCAGTAAACATGAAGGAAACCAATAAGATTACTTGGTGTCTGTATCCTACTGTTAACATCATCTTTAGGAACCATAAGTCATCATGAACCTGCCCAATAAATCACGCCACATCAGCATCTTGCTCACATGGCATGTTCTCATTGGAGAAGTTCATAATAAACCATTGATTTTGTTTTCAAGTGAAGAGGATCAAGTCACATGAGGTTGTTTTGATCTTTAATGAAGGGTCGGCAGAAGAAAAGGATTATTTTAAGAGTAAACAGCTTCCTTGATGCCCGCTGCTTTTATTTTTTTTCTTTGTTTTTATTTTATTGTTATGCTTAATAAAGAGCTTCCTGCTTTGCTGTTTGTTCTTTGCATGAGTTTTTAGATGCTCTTGGTCTACGGCCTAATTAAAATATTCGAATAAAAATGACTCAACAATAGAGATAAGATAAGAGATTGTATGGTATGATAATAAGTTGTAATTTTAAATAAAATTTATATCAGAGTTAGAAATATAATAATATTTTTATGTAATTAGTATTGTAATATTGGATAACTATAAAATTATGTATCTCAGTTGGTTTTAAGAGCCTATTGAAAAATATATAAAAAAATTGTTAGATAATTTATATCACATATAATACTTAACTAATTATACTTTTGTTACAAGTGATAATGCTAATAAAAAAATTATATTTATTAAAACCTATTTCACAAAATTATTAGAAGAGTACTAGTATAGCAAACTACCTTTGATTCTAGATGAAACATATATTGATATATTTTTTTTTTCTTATTAACTTAAGGTAGGTTTGAATACCCGCATATAAAGAAATATTATTAGCATATAGTAAGTCTGACAACTTACAAGGTTATGATGCCGAAAACAAATAACATGTTTAGCTTAGTTCTAATTGGATATATGCCCAAGTAAACAAACCACATCGATTTGGCAGAAGAATTAGAAAAATGAAAAAAGTACAATTCATTCACCATGGGTATTGGTGAGCCAAGTTTAGTCGAAAGTAAGCTAATCGTGATTAGCGAGAGAGGAAGAATGGGCGCATGGGGAGCACTAATCCGCCACCAACGGCACGGAGAAAGCTTCCCTCACTTTTTCACATGCAATACATTTCATCTCTCTTAACTTAATTATCTTCTAATTTGTAATTAGTGGTCCCTAAGCTAAAGTCATTACAAGGGATAAGCTGTCTTGGCCCCCCATTTGTTAATTAATTAATAATTAAGGAGAGAGAGAGAGAGAGGCTGATGAGTGACAGACAGCACTATTAAAGGCCACCATGGAAGTTCGTGTAGATCAGCTCAGACTCAGCTCAGCTCCCCTCTTGGAGGAGATGAAGGCTTTTGCTTTGTTAATACATTATTTATAATTAATCACATATTGGTCCTATTAACTTTACCTTCTTTCCTCTCTTGGTCCATGTGGGCTTCATAATTGTTGTTTCTTGTGTTGTCTTGTCCTCATATGTTATTTGTGTTGATAAAATAGGGATTACAACAAAATTTGGACTAACTTAATTGTAACATAAAAAATAAAAATAAAACTTAAAGGGCTATTGTGTTATTTACTTCGTAGTAATTAGCAACATGGTCTCTATCAACAAGGAGTGAAGTTATCAACAAAAAAAATCAACGAGTGAAGGAATCTAAGGACAGTACCGTGCAAAATTTACTTCAACAAACAATGAAAACTAGTATTATTATTCCACTAATTAGAAAAAAGGAAAGAATCTAAAAACCTTATTGAATTCCAATCCTAGATAAGAAAACAAAATTGCAAACTGTTCAATTTTCAACGACTGGCTATGATTTGCTGAAAATATCAACGCCCACGATTGACCCACCAACCAGAAAGAGAAAGAGACCTTTCAACACATGAACCCATCACAATCCATTCATCCTCTTAAAATGTCAACAGTCAACGTTTCATTCATGAATAGACCAAGTTTAGGTAATAATGTCTCGAGCTTGAGGTTTAGTTGTGGGTTCCACCCACCGCCCTGTGTCAAGTCTTTGGCCTCTCTCTCTCATCATCTCTCTCTATCTCTCCCTTTGACTCTTACAAACCCTAATTTTCATTTTAGATAAACAAAGACAGACAGAAAGAGAACGAGAGAGAGAGGAGACCTTTTCATTATTCCTTTACTTTTTTTTCTTAGGGAAAAAGCAATGGAACAGGCCATATGAGGTCCTCCTCTTAATTCCCTTTGCTTCTTTGAGTGACACTATTCCATTAATTTCCTATTCTTTTCTGATCTCTCTTTGGTCTCTCCTCCTCCCACTTGTGTTTTTCTTATCAATCAAGGAAATTTTTAAAACCGATCCTCCGTACAATAAAAAGAAAGAAGGAGGAGTAATATGGATCACAGTCATCACTTGCAACAACACCTCCCTCCGCCGTTTCACACGCGCGACTTTCACCTCCCGCCTCACCTCCAAAACTTCCATCCTTCCCAACCGAAATCCGAAGATCAAGAGCAAACTGGCACCAACAACGACTTAAACGATGACAACAACAATAATCTTGGTGGAGGAGGAGGGAGTAACAGTCCTAACAGCGGCGGGGGCGGAAGCAGCGGTGGAGGAATGGATCTGATAACTCGCCGGCCACGCGGCCGTCCGGCCGGCTCAAAGAACAAACCGAAACCACCTATTATAATTACGCAAGACAGCGCGAATACTTTGCGTACTCATGTGATGGAGGTGGCGGATGGATGCGATATTTTTGAGACCGTGGCCTCCTTTGCTCGCCGTCGCCAACGTGGGGTTTGCGTGTTGAGTGGGGGTGGTATGGTGACGAATGTCACTCTTCGCCAGCCTGGCAGCACGACTGCTGTGGTTACTTTACACGGACGATTTGAAATTCTTTCACTTGCAGGATCGTTTTTGCCCCCGCCTGCACCGCCAGCCGCCACTGGGTTGACGATTTATCTGGCAGGAGGCCAAGGGCAAATCGTTGGGGGCAGTGTTGTTGGAGCGTTAATCGCGTCAGGACCTGTGGTTATAATGGCGGCGAGTTTTGGAAATGCTACGTATGAAAGGCTCCCGTTAGATAAGGATGAGCCTCCGTTAGGTCAAGATTCGCTCGGGACTCCTGGTATGGGAGGTCATGGTCAGTCCCCGCCCCCACAGCAGCAGCAACAACATCAGCAGTTACAACTTGCGGACCCAAGTGGCGCTCAACTATTTCAGGGTTTGCCACCGAATTTGCTGAATAATGTTCAATTGCCAGGTGATGGATACGGTGGATGGGGGCCCGGAGGATCCGGAGGTCGACCGCAGTTTTGACACGTTTAAGTAGGCTAGTTTGATTAATTGTAGCTCTTTGTACCATTAATTTCTTTCTTGTGGATTTGGGTTATGGATTTATTTTCTTTTCTTTCTTCCAACTTTTTGTTATGATCTACAATTGTTAGTTAATATTTTTTTGGGTTGAGAAAGCTTGATCATCTTAGGAAATCAAGATCAAATCAATGTAAGGTTCTCAATTAAGTCAACCAATGCAAATTTGCTAACATTTTATGATCATTTGTACCTTAGACTGTAATGTTGTTTCCTATCTTAATTTAGGGTTCAAATTTTGTGCTTATTGAGTTGAAATTAGGTTGTTTTTTTCTCTATTAGTTGAGTATCTGGGTCCATTCTATCATTGAGAGATTTAATTTTACGAGCAATTTTATGATATATTTTATATTAAAAATAAATAAAAATTGTATGATATATTTAGGTTTGGACTTTGGAGATATCCTACCATATATTAAATAGATTAATCAGTCACCCTTTACCAATTGTGTTTAAGTAGGACTTACAGCCATTTTTATTATAAGAAAAGCTTTTGGAGGAAAGTGGAGGAAGCATGGAGGAAAGTCAGGCCATACTAAATTAAAAGAATCAAAGAATTTGGTGGTAATTAGGGTTTGTTTTTCTTGTTGGGAATCTATTAAGCAGTGTACTGTAGCTGCATCAATTTCTAGTAAAATGTCTTCATGAGATTTAACCTTATCCTAATCATAAACAACAAAATCCAACATGTCTTATATTGTACTTAAGCTTGTTTAGACATCAGCATAACAAATAAACTTGTTTACACAATTTTCTATTCTCCAAATGTTACTTGTCATGATTCTAAGGGGAAGTAGTATATCTATATGATACAACAACAAAAAAACTTAAAAACTGACAGTAATCATACTAAAAAGCCTACAACTTACTATATCATTTCAAGTTACTTTTCAGAAGTACAACATGTAAGTTTATAAATAAACTTTCACCATTAGTTATGATTAGCACATGTAATTAACTATCTTCAGACATCTGGGGGTGCAATAAATTCATTTTGTAGAATGAATGGTCAATGTCGTGATTGGTGCGGTGCATTGGAAAATTGCAATGAGATATTTTTGAATAGTTATATATTAAGGAAGGAATGGTGTGTTATAATGTTTTGTCTCTTCATTTTGTTCAGTCTTCTTCTTCATCTTCACACGTGCAGAATTTTAGATGAGGCTAGCACCTTTTCGAGGCAGAAAGACAAATGGAGTCAGAATAGACCCCATTTATGTTAGACCAAAAGCTCGGCCTTTTAAGTTCGTGTGAGTTCACATAAATGCAAACAAAACTAGTTGCTTGATGAAGTGCAAATAAATAAAGAAGAATTAATGGACCCATTTTGAGAAAAGGAACTACAACTTCGAGTTATTGATGAAACGGGGAATCTGTTTCCCAATTTCCACCTGTTTAATTGATGAAAATTGGGCGTTTGAGAAACATGGAGTTCAATCCTGATCTTAAACTCAATTATGAGAATGCTTCAAAGTATTTTCATGATTAGTTAACTTGTGAAGTAGATTTTATACACCAAACATGTATTAACACTACTCTTTTCAAGGAAAAATATCATATCATAGCCAAATCGTACATATATATGAATAATTTATAAATAATAAACTGGATAGGGTTAACAATAACATAATTGGGTTGAGACAAAAAATATCTTGAAATCTTTTTCCTTTCAAAATGTATGCTTAAGACTTACAATTAATTCAAAAAAAATAAAGAAAGTAAATTGCAAGTTTTGATGTTTTAACTAAGAAAGATTTCAACAGGATTGGAGTTCCATTAAATCCTCAATTGATAGATTAGCAGTGTTGTAAACATATATGAGTTATCGTTTCTTTTTGTGCATCTTTCTGTTAGCAGTTAGCATTCATACATCTAACTTAATCAGTTTTATTTCCTTTAATATCTCAAAAATTATTTTGGTGTACTTTTTAAAACAAAAATTTGTATGACAAATGCTCATAACTAAATGGCAATTCTGATCACCCTCTAAGTTATTTTGGTGGAATCAAAACATGAATACACATCATAAAAAATCAAGATATAAATAAAGACCCTTGTTCGTCGGCTCCCTACCTGTTGAAGGAATATATTTCTTTCATTTTGCATGAGAAAGGCAAATTATTCATGAAATACATGCGTGTTTTGCATGAGAAACCTCATGCTTTCTTGGGGTAAAACCTAATTATTTTATTTTATTTTGTAAAGAAAAATTTGGAATTGTTATCCCTCATCGAAATGCAAAACTTTACATCAATTTTAAATGTTTTTTACAAGCTAATACCCGAATTCTATACATCAATAATAGAGAAACAAAAATGAAAGAGCAAAGAAACATCAAAAAACCACCCTAAAGCTTACTTTTCTAACAGGCCTGACCCAACTGTTCGGCCCACTAAAAAGCCTAATTATTTTTTTGTTTTCTTATGAATGGAAGGCATACATATATATATATATGATGACTAAATAACTTGTACAAGCAAAATTTAGATTTTGTTTGTGATCAAAATACTATATATATCATTAAAAATTCAAATTTCAACCGTACGGATGGAATATATATATTCTGAATATGTTGTAGGTTAATTTTCACAAGAATCGGAATATTATATCATTACCATCATATATTATCAAAATTCATCAAAAAATATATAATATGTATTATATATTTTTTGATGAATTTTGATAATATATGATGGTAATGATATAATATTCCGATTCTTGTGAAAATTAATCTACATCATATTCAAAATATATATTTCATCCGTACGTTGAAATTTGAATTTTTGATGAATTTTGGTCACAAACAAAATCCGGATTTTGCTTGTACAAGTTGTTTAGTCAATCTCTCTCTCTCTATCTCCCCCCCCTATCTATATATATTGATAATCATATATAAATATTTCATGAAAAAACAACAACCAGACTCAAAATCTCAAATAGAAACAGATTCCTAGTAAAGCATTTCAAAACCTTGATGCCATTCTACTTGGCCTCGACCACGAATCGAATTGGAAACGGTAATCATGCAAGCTTTTGGGGCCAAAATTGGGCAGGTAGCACTATATTCTTCCTACCTCTCAAACTACAACTATCAGAATTATATTCTTCCGCGGAAGAACAAGACTTAACAGTAGCAGAGGGGATAGAGACATGGGAAGAGATATTTTTTCATGAACCGTTATCGGCTATGGCCGAGAGACAACTGGCGGACCTCGCCATCATAGTACAAGAAACACAAATAAACCAAACGCAAGATGAAACTGTCTAGTGTTGGACACAAGATGGTCAATTCACAACAAAATCGGCATATAAGATGCTTACATACGGCGGACCGACCAACAACATATTGAAAAAAATATGGCGCCTAAAAATACCGCCTAAAATACAAATGTTCGGCTGAAAAGTGCTAAAAAACAAATTGGCAACAATCGACAACTTACAAAAAAGAGGAATAATAACGGTCAATAGGTGCATATTATGTAAATCGGGGGCCGAAAACATTGATCACATGCTTAAAGATTACGCTTTCACGGTCGAACTGTGGTCCCACTATATAAATAGAGGAGGGGATCGGCTAGAGGCAACAACACAACTCATTCAGAATGAACCGACGTCACTCAGAACAACAATCCGATTTTTCATAAACTTCGCGATTTGGAAAGAGCGTTGCAACTGTATCTTTAACGAAGGAACCCGATCGGCAATGGCCGCCCTACAGGGAGCAATGGACGAGTTCGCAAGCTGGCAGAAATGCAGATCAACGGAAACATAAGGCGATAAATACAGACACTTGAAGAGAGAAGGGAGGAATCAACGCAAAAGACAAAAGGCGGGCACGGCTACATTTTGTACCAAACCGGCCAGTTAGACCTTCAATCTCGCTCTTAGATATAATAATATTTTTGTGTTATTGTTTCTTGGGTTGTATCGTATTTTTTATAGTATCAGAATGTAGGGTGGCACCTTAGTATTTTAGCTTTTGTTGTTTTTTCTTTTACCAATCTATATTATCAATTATGGTTTGTAGAAACTGAGCATTGATTAATAGATTTAGGCGAGAGACACTCAAGTTCTCCGTAATTGTTTGAAAAAAAAATCTCAAATAGAAATGTGTTACAGAATCACATCAGTTCGAGAAATAAACAGCAAGCAGATTAATGAACAAAGTGAGGGCGGTACAGCAGTATTTAATTGTGTTATGCCATCATTCAATTTTCTAGAAACTTGTATACTGTCGTACTGATGTATATAGTTGGAATCCAAAATAGAGATTTGTGGAAGCATGTCATTTAATTTTCGTCTTGCAGGTCTATAACAATGCATGAGATACGGGTTTGATCTAAAAAACAATGCATGAGATAATTCATGGAAGTAATACTCAAACAAGCTAGTAAAGCATTTTATCAACTGAAATAGCACCCTAAAAATGATGAAAAATAGAAATCATTCGGTTCAACTGACAAATAATTTAGTATTTATCGCCTAATTCACTAAAAAAAAAAGAATTTAGCATTTGTATGAGATCTTTCGTTAACAATTTATCGTTTAAAACGTAAAATTCTAATGTAGTTGAATTGTTTAAATACACGTCTTGCAAGTTGCAACAGATGAACTAAGTAACTAATAGCAATGGAAATATAAAATGAATTTGTTAACTATGTTAGTTCCATGAAATTTTAGTTGGTACAATTTGTGATATTGATGTTTGTTACCTTCCAAATACCCCAACGGCTTATACGCCACATCCTTCACCAAAAAATATCATTCAAATCAGATTTTTATCAAAATAATTAATTATCTTAGAAAAAAGAGAGAATTAGTTTTATTACCCTAATGTATTCTAACTCAATAAATAACAAAAGTGGCCGACTTATCAATGGTAATAATTGGTGGGTCGTCTATGATTAAGTTCTTTGTACGATTTTCGTCCAACACTTCCGTCAATTTTGCGACAAGTGAGGCCTCCCCTCCGCTCTACAATTTCACAACTTTGCAAAATGATAAAATTATAATCATACCAATATAATAATTGGAGTTCAATTTTATCAACTTACGGATCCACTAGGGACGGCCATGTTGATTACAATCTTATTTTCACACTTCAGTTCTTTCGAATGCGAGTCAGAGTCTTTTTTACAACGTTGAAGCTTTGATCTCGACAGGGCCTCAATTCCTTGTGCAGTCAGTACGGATAAGAAGCAGATGATTATTAGGAGCACTGCGATGAGTCGAGGCATTTTCGCTATTTGTTTACCTTCAAAAGTAAACACAAATTAGTGATCATTGACTAAGATCAACAAAATAAAAATAAAAAACAGGCTAATTACCATACTCGCCAGTTAAAGAGTATTGGTACATCAACCTTCCTATTTATGTTTCCTCCAATATCTTATTTTTTTTAGATATATTTCTTCCAATATCTTAAAAATGTTTCTCATGAATATTTTCATCTTATCATCTTTTATCAGTTTGGGTACCCTCAAGACTCAAGAGACAGAACACAAAATAAAAAATTAAATAAAAGAGAGAGAGAGAGAGAGAGAGAGAGAGAGAGAGAGAATATTGTTCAACTACATAGTGCGACGTAAATATATCTTGATGACTGATCTGATGCCACTATATTTGCATGAGGCATTTTATTGATGAATAAGCTCGATATGCATGAGAGAAATCTAGAATGCTTTTCTAGGTTGTAAGTAATTAATCATGCTTTTTTTAGCATAAAAAAGGGACTGGAATTGGGTAGGAACAAAAATTAATTTGTCCATTATAAGTTCAATATTGAGATTTCTCTTACATGATAAAACAAATTGTAGCATAATTGGTAACTCATAAGATTTTCTACAACACGGATGCCAGATTTTACAAAATGAAAATCGATCTTTTATAAAGAAATTATCAATTTTAGCAGTGCCAAGCTTCAATCTGACAAATGTGACAATTGATCAGATTCAGAAAATAAATGAAAATCATCGTCCTCCAAACAGCTCCAAATTAACCTGCATTCATAAAATAACAAAAATAGAACATTAATTTATTAGCAATTTGTACTTTTAATCAATTTTCAACGAACTATAGTGAAATAAATAAACAAACAGCTTCTTCTTAATTACCAGAACAAAGAGAGACACAGAGGGATGAAAAGCATCGGAAGCTTGATGAGTCGCCGTGTTTTCTCTTTCTCTAACATACCATATATATCTGCCACATGCACCATATGTTGTTTTTGCATATACCTATATTTATTCACCAAATTTGCATTTTAATTCTTATTTCTTTACAATCTAAAACTTAGTAAGGTTTTGGATAAAAGAAACGTACAGTTTGAGACTGTAATATACAAATGGAGCGCAAGAGAATAACATGAACCAATGACCAGTGAATAGGAAAAGAGAACAGAGGACTAGTTGGAGTGCAAATTCAGGAAAAACTGCTCTGTTAATATGCGAAACGGCCTCGTATGCGTTTATGTAGTCTCTTTCTAGGTCTGATAATGTTATTAGCTGCAAAAATAACAAAAAACAAAGTACGTTCATATCATGTAATTTTATAGACTGTATGTCGTGCTTCATGGTTATTTTGACATAGTATTTTCAAAAAGAGTAATTAATTTGACATATTTATTACTATAAAAAATAATTTGACATTATTTAGGAATTTATCATGGCTTAGTCGAGGCTTAACAATAAGTTATAGACAAATAACAAGCAAAATTAACTAAGACCCAATTACTAATATCTGGTTCCACAAACAAACACTGATGAAAATAATAAATTCAATTCAATCAAAACAATTCAGTTGTTAAATTTGAATGAGAGAGAGACCTGATAAATGACCAGAATGATGAGAACAAGCAAGAGCAAAAATGCAGAAAGCCATAGCACCACCATCTCTCTCTCTCCTCTCTCTCTCTCTCTCTCTCTCTTTATTTTCCCCTAATTTTTTGTTCAGAGATGATAAATATAAATCGGTACGGAGAGGAAGAGAGAGGTTGAGAAGAAAGTAAACTGGTTGACTCGAATCCAATCATTTGTGCTCTTTTGATCCCTTGTTCATATTGACTTTCCTCTTTCCAAAAATACGGAATTTAAATCCTGCTCTAAAAACCGGGAAACGAATTCCCCGGTTTTGAAAATGACTCGTTGTTTTTGGTGCAATTGTCTTCTTTCTGTTTGGATAAAGGCAGGAGCAAAAGAAGGCCGGATTTTATAAGTTGAATAGTAAATCTGGTTTCATTTTGGGCCGGATTTATAAGGGGCAAAAGAAGGTCTTGAATTACTACGATAAATAGAGGATTAAGTGAGGTTGTGCAGAATGAAAACCTGCTTGTAATTTGTAGCAACACATGGGATATTTCATGAAATGTTAATTGTGAAAGATGGATGGATCAAGACATTTTCATGATTATATATGAATTAGTATTTCAAACAGATACTGCAACTGTTAGAATCCTGAAATTTTAATAATTTTGCAATAAAGATATTTGGGTAATTTTTTCATTTTTCCTGAATTTAGGTTTGTTATATTAATCTCTAAGAACTTTAAAGTCCATTGGTTACCATACTTTAGAAATTATATTAATTGGAAGGGCTAAAACAAAAATTCCATAATACCCTTTTAGTTTTTTTTTCCCTAGCTGTTACCTTTTATGGATAACTAGGATCATACTCGCGCTTCGCTGCGAATATTTAAATGTGTTATTCATTTAAAATTTATGTATAAATTGCAATTATATATAATAATTATGTTATGTAAGTTAGTTATATTTAAAATTATTTTAAATTATATCATAAGATATTATATCCATTTATTATTCATTAGAAAATAGTTTCTATATCACATCTAATTTTATAAGGATGGATAACTCTACACAAATAAATTTACATATATGAAATAAAATAACATAAATAATAAATTCATAAAAAAACAACAATCCAAAAAATAATTTGGATTATTAATTTACAATCTAATTAATTTATGTTTGCATTAAGATTTCTAAGATTAAAATGTCATCTTTTTTTATCTCTTTGGTTTTCTTGTACCGTTATCTATTGACATATTATATAAAAAAAAATCAAGTATTAATCGGACGATGAAGGAGATCTAAAAACTAAAAATAAACGATAATTTATTTCATAGATTTTAGTTGAAACCCCATAAGACTTAATTATAGATGATTAACTTTAAAAAATATAAAAATAATAATTATATTTAACATGATTTGTAAAAAGAAAATATGTTATTATATATATAGAAAAAGTATGTTTACTATACATAAAAAATATAACATGACTCATTTTCTAAAAAAATTGTCACTGTTATTTTTCTTATTTATATTTTGTTAGTTATTAAAATGATACATATTATCCGTTATACATTAAGTAATATAACATAATTTTCAATACTCTGGATTTTATTTTGATATGATAGTTCTCACGTAATTGGAGATATAATACGAAACATTAATCTAACTCGACCATGTGATATTGTGATAATAATTTAAATGAAAAACCAAGATTTGAAAAAAATTTGATCCAACGGCCGAGATAAAATTGATGATAGGTCTCTTAAGAATGCTTAAAGAGAGATGAAAAATAAGATATAAGATATAACTTAATAAGCATATCATTTTTTTACATGTTCTTTTATATAGTCTTTATTCACATATTTTAGCAAGAAAAATAAATAAATTAGAACCATAACAATATGGAACTCAAAATAAAGATAAAATTTCAACAAATTTATATTTGATGATTTTAACATAAGAAATAAATATTTCATTAACAATTATAATTTTTTTAAGAAGAAAAGAAAAATTATTTATATTTTAATGAGTGAACTCTTCATTAAATATTGATATTAATAATTGAACATAACTTTGAACTATGATTAACTGAAGCCATATGATAGTCACAAACAAATTTACAACGGTTCTCACTAAATCGGAGATGAAACACAAAACATCAATTCAGTCAATCATATGATTATGTTTTAATAACCACACACATGTTGCCATACAATATCAAAAAATTTGAGAAAATAAATGGCTAAGATTTGACAAAAAAATTGATTAAACGGCGGAGATAAAAGTGATGATTTGATTTCTTGAGGAGGCTAGAAAGTGAAAAATAAGGGGTTAGAGTAAATTAAGGGTGTAAATAGAAGTAATTGAGGTGAGAATAAAGGCTATATTTTATTGTCGCTGCCGTTTCGGAATGAGGTACATAAAAAACCCCAATGTCCTAGTTCGGTGGTTTTTCCATTCTATGTTCTACTTTTCTACAAAGAATTGCGTAGAGATAAATTTCTGGGACGGAGCAAAGGGGCCACGGGTAGGATAGACACTACAAGAGTCAATTTATCAAGGTAATGAGTCTATTTTATTTTGATTCAATCAGTAAAAATATTTAGCGACACCTTGTCAGAATGAAAGAAAGCACATAATTAGATTGAACTGATACATTTTGTGAGACCTTATTCTTTTATACATTTACCTTTTTGATAATTTCTGAATTGATGCTTAAGAGCAGATGTGAGTAACTTATGGACCAAGCTTATTTAGTAGAAGTAATGATATTATATATATATATATATATATATATATATATATATATATATATATATATATATATATATATATATATATTACATAATACATACTATGGACTAAAGTTCTGATAGAGTTGTGGATAAATAATAATCAAATAACAAGTAATTATGATTTATGAATTTTTGGGGATGCGTAATGCTAATCTTGCAAGTGCCGCATATAACTCGTGATGTCATGGCCGCATAATCTTGCAAGTGCCGCATATAACTCGTGATGTGAACTTGTTTTGCTTAAGGCCAGTCTCCTTGTGTTCGACACCCTAAACTCAATTTCCACATATACACTTTGTGAGTAAATTAGGGAATTATAAATTTCTTTGTTAACACGTGATTACACAAATGACAAGTTTTCGCGTTGTTACACCGCCAAAAATATAAACTGCCACATGTGGTTCGAGAGGCCATGGCCGCTAAAGTGTAGAAGTGCCGCACACAGCTCGAAATGCCGTTCCCGCCAGATAATTAAAAGTGCTGCACACGACTTGAGATGTCGTGACCGTCAGATAAGTAAAAGTGCTGCACACGACTCGAGATGCCGTGGCCGCCAGATAAGTTAAAGTGCCGCATACAACTCGAGATGTCATGGCCGCCAGATAATTAAGAATGTCTCACATGACTCGAGATGCCGTGGCCGCCAGATAATTAAAAGTGACACACACGACTTGAGAAAATGATTAATGCGTCATGGGTTATAAGTTTAAGGAATCATGATTATTGAGCAATGACATTAGTTTATTGTTTTTAAGTGTATGTTGAGTTATAAATTATATTTTATTTGGTATATGCACGACTAATAGATCGTGTCGCGGTTACATCCGGATTCAGGATGTAACAGCAACAATTCTTTTATTATGGTAATTCACAAAATACATTCTTATTAAGATACATTTTAATTTTTGGTCTGGTGATGTGTAATGTTCGAGTTCTTAGTTTTGACATTCTGGATTGTTTGTAATTCAGTTTGTTGATGTTGAAGTCTTTGTAATTCAGAATTTGTTATTATGAATTATGGATCGTGTGTAATTGGAGGTTTAGAACCTTATGATTTGTAAAGCCCGTCTGGCTTTAGAATAATAAAAATTTCCATGACTAAAATCTAAGCAAATAAAAGTAAGTAAAACAGGTAATTTACCAAACAAAATGTAAAAAAAATTAAACCTCCAAAAAACTACAATTTATCTTTGCTAAACATCAATTCTTCTCAATCTACATCGTATCACTATAGATCATATAAACAATTCCTCCTGATTCGATGTATAAACTATATAAAATTAATCCAACAATAGAACATCAACGATTTTGTTTGACACGCTTGGAAGAAACAGAAGGTTGAGAGATGCACACAAAGCGATCGATGAAATGCCGATAAGGCTCTCAAGTGAGTATTTGGGGCTCCTTGTTTCTTGCGTGTAGGTTGCATAATAATGAAGAACTTGGTGAGATTGCCGCTCAAAAATATTTTAGTAAGTTAAGAGTACCGAAGTTCTTGAGGAAAAGAAAACAAAAAGAGAAACAATGCACTAGTTCCAAATTTCTTATTTGACATTTAACATAGACTATATACAGATAATCTTACCTCTAATCCAAGGTTAATATCAAGTATAGTAGATAATATACAAGAGTGTGAAAATTCTAATGATAACAAAAATAAAATAGATCTAAGACCTTGGATCTTCTCCATTTATTAAAAAGGAAAATGTTATTAGCTTAACAATTCAACTTAGGGCGTATCGTCAGGAAGATGTGGAACTTCGTCATCAGATTGTTGTACACAACTTCCTATCAGTGCCTGTTGTTGCACCACCAAAGTTGGCACAACACAACCAAAATCTGTCGAGGCAAGAAGATCACCAAGGACACCTAATTCTGGATTCTCACTCCATGCTGACAATCCTGCGATGATCGAGCACGATTCTTTCGCCTTACCCTTCTTCACATTCCTCCCAACTATCAACAAACTAAACATCCCACTAGTCTCCCTTATCGCGTCTACCAATTCATCCCCACGTTTCACCACATCCTCTTTGTAAACAACTCTTTGATTATCCACACTTTCTCTTATAAACTCGTCGATTACCTCCTCGTCTAATCTTTCCTCGTCATTATCTTTCAAATCAGGGCTGTTACTTAGTCCTCGTTCACTAGATTTTCGAAATCTCATCACAGTGAGCCCTACTACAGGGTTATCAGCCATCTGTGTTGCAAGTGCGAGAGCCTCCCGGTCATCTCGCCCACCCATGAAGTACATTGCAACTTGGTGGTTAAGAAGTTCGGCTATTGATCCTCCTCGATCAATGAGTATACCAACTGAGCATGGGGCATATGATAGAACATTTAGATTTAAATTCAATAATGAGGGATTGTGGGGCTCAGCAGTGCCATTTACACTATATCGTTGATGGAAAGGAATCAAGACTAACACTGTCTTTTTATCATAGGCAAGCGAGCATATGTCCTCATGCATCGTATTATAAGGCGAGATACATATATAAGGTATAATGGAAACAGAGCCCGTTGTATTTTGTCTCTCAAATGCATTGAAAGCATTGACTATTCGATCCGAATCAGCAGTATAAGAGTTGATTTTGTGGGTTTGACTTCTTCTGGCCTTGTGGGGCCGAAGAATAGCTTCTGTTCTGCCAGCCAGCTCCATGAGGTGAATTAAGTACACGTAAAGAGGGCATGATGTAGTTGAATAGGATGCATCAAGAAGAGAGAGAGTAAGAGACACGTCGGATTGGGAGTGGATACAAGATACAACACGGAGTTCATCCCCCGGTTTGGAGTGGTATATGGTACGTCGTTTGTAGGCTATAAAACGATCCTCGGGGCGGTAAAAGTATTTCACTAGGATCGATGTGGCTCCACCGAGGAAGATGACCGAGCTCATTAGGATTGTGTATTCTTGGTTGTCCACAGTCTATAGAATGCATACATGAAATTAGAATTTAATGTAAGTTTTACCCGTTGGAAAGTCACTAATTTACTCATTTGATCTAGCACTCCTTTGAAATTAACAGTTAGAACATGTTAGTGTATATGTTTGCCTCTCTAATGAATGAAAGGCAGCATAATTAATCATCAATAAAATGGCAGTATTTACCTTAGTATCCTGCCATTGTGTGCTGTAGTCAATTTCACGAATGCCTTTAATATTCATAATCAACCCGAGAATCATCGCATCCTTCCAATGCATTTTGAAATAAAGACAAGGCACAATTGTTCCGACAAACAGCCTACCACAGAAACGGAAACAAATGCCTGGAAATATCCCCATCTCGACACATCAGCAAATAGCGTAATCAAGTCCATTCTTATGCCAGCAAGTGCGACAAAAACCGGTAGAAAAATTCCTGTCACTAATCGGTCCAAACGCTCCACCATTGTCACCCCTAAGGGTGCTCCCCCCGGAAGTGCGAGTCCAAAAATAAATACACCTAAAGCTCCGTGATACCCTGCTATCTCTGTTGCTAGGCAGCCTGCTAATGCGATCATTAAAATAGTTATAAACCGTGCCTCATCTAGGAATCGACTCTCTGGAGCCTGACTAATAAGCCAAACCACAAAGACTCTTGCCACTGAAATGAGAGTTATTGAGATGCCGATGAAAATTAGAAAAGAATAGACAGCTTTATCGAGGCCCTTTCCATTTTCCGCGAGTCGAAATGCGAGAAAAAACCCATAAAGGAACGTGCTAAAAATAGCAGATATGAGAGATGCTGACATGGCAAGACGACCGAGTTTGGAGGTTAACAGATTTAACTCTCCAAGTGCACAAGAGAGAACTATGTACGAAGTCATGGACCAACGTATGGCGACATTGCAGACGTCATAATTGTTATCAAACAGTATGGGGAGGTGTTTTTTAGTTGGTATATCGAATATTCTGTAGAGCGAGTAGAAGAGCAAGAAGGGAAGTGTGTTTCCAATTATTGCCACGGCGAGCGCCTTTTTACCAGATTTAAGAACCATACCGACATCGGTTTTTACACCAACGAGAAAGTTGAATAGCATGAAGAAGTGGGCCTCGAATGCCTTGTATTGACCAAGAAAAGATGGTCCTAGTAACAAACCCGCCTATGCAACAAATCAACAAATCAATGAAATGATCATCAAACAATTGTACAGATTATTTTAGCAAAAACATTAATAACGTTAAAAACTTTTCCAACATTGTTTTTTGATCTTAACAATGTTGGAAAAGTTTGTAACGTAATTAATGTTTTTGCTAAAATAATCTGAGTTTCATTATTAAATTTCACAGTATACCTAAACAAACAAAAAAAGAAAAAATATACTTAGGAGCATACAACTATTTGTGAGATGACGAGAGGCAAACTGAGCTGGGAAAGAACCCCATTCACGAGACGTGTGGCTACGAAAATTATTATGATTTGGTAAAGAAGAAGTGGGAACGGAAAGTCTAGTGGATTATCACCCAGAAATGTTCCAGACGACATCGTCTCATTCACCCGGTAACAAAAGGAGTCTTTTGGTGTACTGCTTTTGTTATGGTACAAGTTTTCCGGCGTTACCACGTCCATCGTAACTTTTTGTGACTAAAGAAAGAAAGAAAGAAAGAAAGAAGGATAATTTTAGGGGAATTGAAAGAGCAATTTTATGGGTCTTAACATATAGGGTAAAGAGGTTGAAATGGTTTGAACAAATATTTTGGGTAGATTGGTTAAAGAGTTATACATATGGATAAGAAACAAATTGTTTTGAATGTCTTTAATAACTGAAAGCTCCATGATAATTTAAGCAGTCAAAAATCAGAGTAATATCCAAACTGACTTTTATTATAAGAAAGAAACGCTAGACTAAATTTAGGATAGAAAGAACAAAGCATGGTTTGATTTTATCTAATTCAAGTTACAAATTTCACCAGAATTTTTTTATTTCTACAAACAAAAATGTGAACAAATCTTCTGGGTTCTTGCCTAAGGATCGAGCTGTGTTCGATGAAAATGAAATGCCCGTGAAACACGTGGTTGCATAACTCGTATGATTTTTGGGTTTTTCTAAGTCCGGGCTTTTGAAAGAGGCCCATGAGATATTTCAAGCCTATGTTTTAGACGAATCCCGCTTCTTGGAATGCTTTAATTTATGGGTAATTGTTTTTACCAAACTTTCATTATATTTATTAAATCACTCGAATATGTTTCTTTTTAGATATATCTACTGTGGTAAAATGAGCAAGGCAAGGAAACTATTAGATGAAATCCCGATTATAAACAATGATTTACGTATAACCATTATTTCTAGTCTAGCTATGGAAAACACGGAAATGTGAATTCTGCTTTTGACCATCTCAAATGGAAATAAATCTTATCTCAATTTTGGGTTTGCTATAATGTGTTATATATTTTTTGCACTAAAACAGATTTATTTATTCATTTATTTCAAATAATTGACTTATGGGCATGTTCTGCATATTCTCTTTTTTTTTTTCCAAAGCACAATATTACCCGTTCCTCCAATAACAAAAAAAAAATTAGAGAAAATTTAAAGGAAAAAATTGTTAAGAGAAAAAAAAACAGTTAGCAGCGTGATATTATTTCTGTAAGTTGGTTTTATTTCTACAGATCTGGCTTGTTTACTTAGCGAAGTTAGTAATTTGGGAGGATATTTCATTTAACCAAAGATTTATCATGAAACCTTAATTAGTAAAGCCTCCTCCATGAATATATCTATAATTCTATGTCTGTGTGAACAATGGAACAAAACTGGTGATTTGGTTTGATCCTCCAATTGTTTAGAAAGAGGGGGCTATTGGTTCATCTGACGTAAACTGCGAAATACTAGCTGTAAAGCCCGATCTTTTTTTTTTTATGTATTTTCTTATTTGATTTGATTATTGACTGATAATTTTGTGATTTGGATTCAGAAAGAGGGTTTAGGCCGGGAATCATTTCGATGATATTGAGAAATTTCCGAACTTTGTGAAGATCCTGAAGGTGTTATGATTTTTCTTATGGGGTGTTATTAAAGAAATGAGCTCGTCTATAGTATTTCATTTTTTTTAATTTAATGATTTCAAGATCTAATCGAGATCATTAAATTAATATGGGTGTTTTCAGCATATAAATATTAATTAGAAGATTTAGTTTATAATTTGTATCCGTAATATATACATGTTATTTCCTCTCCATTTGATTGCCAATCAGATAAGCAAAAAAGAAAATAAAAATTCAAATAATAAATACTCATCATAATATCTCTCTAACCATTTGGCTTATTTTTCATATATGTATTGTCTCTTTAATCTACTCCTTTGAATCAAGTCTTTAAGCTTTTAAATAGAAAAAAATATATTTGAAATTATTTGATTGAAAATTCTTTTGAATTCTTCTTTTGTTGTATATCTTTTTTCTAGTCTTTACATTATTACGTGTTTGAAAATTCTGAATCTTTGTTTGCGATTCAATTTATTACATATTCATTATTCATAAAATGGTATATACTTGCTTATAGATTTAAAAAGTTAATTTCTTTTGTAGAAAAAATTACTAATTCTTTTTTAATTTAATATATGAATTCTCAAAGTTCAATTTTTCTATGATCAACAACCTTTGTACTTGGGAAAGTATATATAACGATTTATGAACAAGAATTTGAGAGAGCGGTAATAGATCGAGTTGCAATGAATCAAGCGGAGAGAAGAGAACTGTAAAGCACTTTAGATTTAATATGAACTATCCGATCTAAATAAATTTATCAATGAGGAGTACTATAAATGAGCTCTAAAGAAATATGCTGGAGTCAAACGAAAATAATTTGTATTAAGTTACTTTAGTTATTTGTAAAAATATATTTTTTGTTATTCTGTTAAATTCAAACAAAGTTTTGTAAATAAAATTTGATAAATCAAAACGAACTATAAGGGTATGTCGGTCATTCAATACTATTTATGTTATAAATAAATATTCTTATTTTACATAGCTTGCCGAAAGCGCATAGAATAAAGTGCATTAGTTGTCTTTTCCTTATTCTACAATTCTTTTTTTTGAGAGAATATTCTACAATTCTTCTATACCATGTGTTGTCGAATGACCCTTAATTTTTTGTAGTTTAAATTGAGCCTATAACCTATTTCTCTATATAGCTCGACCTTATTTCACAAATTTGGACCTATTATTTGAATTGTGATTAATTTTAGGCTGAATTTCATATGTACGCCTGCAAAACCTCATAATTACACATATACCCCTACAAAAAGTGAAATTTCACCAATATCCCTACAAAATTACTCAAATATCAAAGATATCCCTATAAAACCACACATATATCATGAATACCCCTACAAGATTCTTAAAATATCACTAATACCCTTGTTGTTAATATTCCATAAAAATATGTCAGTCAAATAACATTTATAATAATTGCAATATAATTAATTACTTTATTAAAAATATTAAATGACTATTATATGCTAATTTTTATATTCTTTTATTAATTTCTTTTAGAAAATTGTAAGTTTTTTCTCAAACATATTCATCTTAAACCTATCATATATAAATGTATGAATTAAAAAGAATATAAAATGACTCAAGATAAATCCTCACCATAATTACATAGAGGAAAAAAATGAAAAAATAATGCTAATACTAATACTAAATATATCATAGGGGAATCCATGATATTTGAGTGATTTTGTAGGGATATACTTCTCTTTTTATAGGGGTATATATGAAATTATGATGTTTTGTAGGGGTGTGAACGGTTCGGATTCGGTTCAGATAGTGGTCATAGCAGATCCACATCCATTATTTTTTTCGGATACGGATCTGGATTCGGAATGTCCTGGATTCACATACGGTTCGGATCATAAACATATACAATTCAAATATTTCGGATACAGATATATACATACCAAATTTTATCCGGATAATTAAAACGGATATTTAGTACTTAATATAAATATTTATTTTATAATTCTCAAATATCATTTTACACAAAAAAAATGAATTTTAATAAAAAAAAAAAATTTACTGGATAAAAATTACAACTATTTGATTAAACTATATAAAAATATAAAAAAATCATCAAAAATATATGAATATGTAAGAAAAATATCATAAATTTTCTTTATACAATGTCTTGTTATTTTTTTAAATTAATAATTATTAATATTATTGATATTTGTAGATGTTGTATTACTAATTTTATGGATATTTCAATGGAAATAAAATTTGGGTCAAAAAGTAAGTACCAGTATTTGAAAATATGGCTCAAAAAATGAGTACCTGTTTTTGAATAGTATCCGAATCTAGATATTACCCGGATCCGAATCCGACACCGAAATTCAATACCGGATCCGGATCTGAATAAAAAACCCAGATTCGAATCCGAATAAAAGTCCCGAATTCGAATCCGAACGGATCTGGATTTTTTTTATTTGTATCTGGTTCGGGTCGGTTCGGATAGCATCTGACGCATTTACACCCCTATCTACCCGTGAAATTTGGCCTTAAATTTCTATAATAGGCCTAATTTGTACAAGTTGGACTTAATTTCTTAAATTGGGTTTATTTTATAAAATTATTTATAAAAATATGACCTTTTTCCTCAGGGTAGGCTTACATTTTCTAAGTCAATTTATTTTACAAATTGAAAAAAAAAATTACCATTGAGAAATGTTTACGGTAAGAAACCAAAGATTTAGAGATGCATATAAAGTGATCAAATGAAATGCTGTTGAGGTCTCAAGTGTGATTTTAGCTTATGCATAATGTTAAAGAATTTGCCACAAAAAATGTTTTGAATTGGCAACATATGAGATGATTTGCAAATAGTTTGTAGCATAATTGATTAAAATATTTACATGTGTAGCAAGAAATCATTGATTATATTTCCAACAAACACAATATAATATATATTTGACAAAAGTTTCTCAATTATCTAATTGGTTGAATATAAAAAAATAAATGAGATAATTTATTATGTTTTGTTGGCTAATATTTATAGGGATGCTGGAAAGTTTGATAAAGCGAGAAAATTGAGTATGAGGGGCATAAATAACATTCAGGGAAGTTTTTGGGTACATTCGAAATAAAATGTTAATTGATTTTTTTTATTATTTTTTTTATCAAGGTAGCTTTCAGGCTTTGGTTAGTTTAACAAAAGTTGTACGTGTAATTGATTTGATACTGAGAAAATAATAATGGAGAAAATTAAGTGAGACAAAACAATTGAGTGGAGAAAACTACGCCTTCTGTTATGTTTTGGAGATATATAATTGAGTACAATTTATAGGAGAAAATATGACCGTTGTCTCATAGCTAATTATTAGATTTGCAATTACTACTTGTCTAACTAAGCAAAATTGTAAAACAAGGAAATAGCCAACGGCTAATTGGCTAGACTCTAGAGGAAATAAATCAAATGATTCACCAAATCTATAGATTCATCAAATCTTTAACAGATACGTGTTTAGTAGATTTGACAGTATGTAGCTCTCTCGAGAGAAAATAGAAAAATAATGCTCTCCTTGTTTCAGATTTCTTATCTGACATTTAACAAGATATACACATAATCTTACCTCTAACCCAAGTTTAATATCAGATATAAATAGATAATATACAAGACTGTGGAAATTCTAATTCTACTGATAACAAAAAGAAAATAGATCTAAGACCTTGGATATTCTCCATTTGTCAAAAAAAAAAATGTTATCTTAAAATGATACTTAGGGCGCATCGTCAGGAAGATGCGAAACTTGGCCATCACCATCAGATTGTTGTACACAATTTCCTACCAATATCTGTTGTTGCACCACCAAAGTTGGCACAACGCAACCAAAATCCGTAGAGGCAAGAAGATCACCAAGGACCCCTAATTCAGGATTCTCACTCCATGCTGACATTCCTGCCATGATCGAGCATGATTTGTTCGTCTTATCCATCTTTTCATTTCTCCCAACTATCAGCAAGCTGAACATCCCACTCGTCTCCCTTATGATGTCTACCAATTCATCCCCACTTTTCACCACCTCGTCTCTATAAACGACCCTTTGATTATCCACACTTTCTCGCACAAACTCGTCGATTACCTCCTCGTCTAATCTTTCCTCATCATCCTCATCTTTTGAATCATGACTGTTACGTAGTCGATGTTCATTAGATTCTCGAAATCTCATCACAGTGATCCCTACTGCAGGGTTATCAGCCATCCGTGTTACAAGGGCAAGAGCCTCCCTATCATCTCGCCCGCCCATGAAGTACATTGCAACTTGGTGGTTAAGAAGTCCGATTGTTGATCCTCCTCGATCAATGAGTATACCAACTGAGCAAGGAGCATATGATAGAACATTTAGGTTTAAAGTCAACAATGAAGGGTTATGGGGCTCAGCAGTGCCATTTACACTATATCCTTGATGGAAAGGAATTAAGACTAGCACTGTTTTTTTATCATATGCAAGCGAGCATATATCCTCATGCATGGTATTATAAGGCGAGATACATATATAAGGTATAATGGAAACAGCGCCAGTTGTATGTTGTCTCTCAAATGTATTGAAAGCATTGACTATTCGATCAGAATCTGCAGTATGAGGGCTGATTTTGGAGGATCGGCTGCTTCTGGCCTTGTGGGGCCGAAGAATAGCTGCTGTTCTGCCAGCCAACTCCATGAGGTGAATTAAGTACACGCAAAGAGGGGATGATGTAGTTGGATAGGATGCATCAAGAAGAGAGAGAGTTAGAGACACGTCGGATTGGGAGTGGATACAAGATATAACACGGAGTTCATCACCAGGTTTGGAATGGTGTATGGTGCGTCTTTTGTAGGCTACAAAACGATCCTCAGGGCGGTAAAAGTATTTAACTAGGATCGATAAGGCTCCACCGAGGAAGATGACCGAGCTCATTAGGATTGTGTATTCTTGGTTGTCCACCACCTATATGCATACATGAGATTAAAATTTGTGTAAGTTTACCCATTGAAAAGCCATTAATTTACTCTTTTTGATCTAGCACTCTTTTGAATTTAATATTTACAACATGTTAATTTACATATTTACCTCTCTAATGAATGAAAACAGAATAATTAATCATCAATGAAAAAGACAATATCTACCTTAGTATCCTGCCATTGTGCGGTGTATTCAACTTCACGAAGGCCTTTAAAGTTCATAATCAACCCGAGAATCGCCGCATCCTTCCAATGCATTTTAAAATAAAGACACGGCACAATTGTTCCTACAAACTTGCCTACCACACAAACGGAAAGGAATGCCTGAAAAACTCCCCATCTCAACACATTAACGAATAGCAGTGACAAGTCCATTCTTATGCCAGCAAGTGCAACAAAAATTGGTAAAAAGATTCCCGTCACTAATCGGTCCAAGCGCTCCACCATTGTCAACCCTAAGGGAGCTCCCCCCGGAAGTGCGAGTCCGAACATAAATGCACCATAAGTAGAATACCCTGTTACCTCCGTAGCTAGGCCGCATGCTAACGCTATTATTAAAATAGTTATAAATCGTGCCTCGTCTAGGAATCTTCTCCTGGGGTCTTGATGAATAAGCCAAACCACAAAGAATCGTGCCACTAAAGCGATAGCTATTGAGATACCGACGAAAGCTAGAAAAGAAATGATGGCATGGTTGAAGTCCTTTTCCTTTTGCTCGATTATAAATGCTTGAAGTAAAACAGAGAGGAATGTGTTGAGAAAAACAGATATAAGAGATGCTGACATGGCAAGACGACCAAGTTTGGAGGTTAATAGATTTAACTCTCCAAGTGCACAAGAGAGGACTAAGTACGAAGTCAAGGACCAACGCAAGGAGACATTGTAGAAGTCGATATTGTTATCAAACAGTATGGAGAGGCCTTTTTTATTTATATTGGCTAATATTCCAGAGACCAAGCAGGGAATCACGATTCCGAATATTGCCATGGCGAGCGCCGTTTTTCCTGATTTAGAAACCATACCAACATCGGTTTTTACACCAATGACAAAGTTAAATAACGTGAAAGACAAGTTCGCAAGCATGTTCAATTGCTCCCATCCTTGAGGTTTGAAGAAGAGGGACTGGAATGCCTTGTTTTGACCGTGAAAAGACGATCCCAGCAACAAACCCGCCTATGCAACAAATCAACAAATTAATCAATTAATCAATAATTACATAAATTATTTTAGCGAAATCACGAATTACATTACGTTCAAAACTTTTCCAACATTGTCAAGACAAGAAGTTTCACTATATAAAATTCACAATATAACCAAATAAATAAAACAAACAAATGAAAAATTATACGGAGGAACGTACAACTATTTGTGAGATAACGAGAGGCAGACTGAGCCGGCTAAGAACCCCATGCACGAGTCGCGTGGCTATGAAAATGATTATGATTTGGTAAAGAAGCAGGGGGAATGAATAGTCTAGTGGATTATCACCCAGAAAGGTTCCGGCAGACATCGTCTTATTTGCCCTATAACAAAAGGACTCGTTGGGTGTACTGCTTTTGTTATGGTACAAGTTTTCCAGTGTTACCGTGTCCATCCTAACTTTTAGGAATGAAGAAAGAAATAACGAAAGAAATAAGGAAAGTTTTAGGGGAATTAAAAGAGCAATTCCATGGGTGTTAATATATAGCGCAAAGAGGCTGAAATGGTTTGAACAAATATTTTTGAGTGGATTGCTAAAGAGTTACGTATTTTGAATAAGAAAATAAACTGATTTGACCATCTTTTAATGACTCAAAGCTCCATAATAAGTTAATTAGTCAAAAGTCAGATTAATATCCAAACTGATTTTTAATGTAAGAAAGAAACGCTTGGCTAAGAGAGCCCTAAATTTAGAATAGAGAGTACACAATATGGTTTTTTCATTTTATCTAATGCAACTATTCAAGTTGCAAATTTCACCAGAAATTTTTTATGTTCTACAAACAAATTATATGAACAAATGTTGGTGGGCCGATTTAGTAAACGTTTTAAGTTTACAATCTAGGGCCCAAAACATTTGGGGGGCAGTTTTGGAATTTCTTATATTCTCATATAAACAATGTCAAATCCAAGATTTTTCGATTTTCAAACTAAGCATTTGGTCTCTGTCCTTTCTCCACATAGCACTTGACCCTACCTTTAGGCTCTCAATGCAAAATTTGAAAATTTGATCATTCTTTATTTATTGCACCTTATTTAAATAACCCATTATAGATTCAATTCTCATGGGGACCGTTCATTAGTACGTATGTGAAAATATATAATTCCTTGGGATTCAAATTTTGAAATGTTCTCAATATGACAGAGAATGCCCAGAAATAGACAAGCTGTACGAAGAAATAAACTTCATTACATTATACAGATTCATATATTAATATCATACTGTGCAGTGCATGTTTGAACCTCATAATCACCATGTATGATACCAATATTTAATTGTAATCAAATCTTACCTGCTTTTCTGTAATATCTGTATCTTTTCAGGGTAAAAAAGTAGAAATTCAGCTTTTTTCTGAAGCCAGAAAAGGAAATAATTTACAGCAGCAGCCTTACAGACATATAAATTACAACGAAACCCTTCTTCTCACTCTCTTCACAAAACAAGCTCAGAAAAGAAAGAACCTCTCGTTCTTCAAAATGGGTTCTCTCCATTTCCACTCCACTCTTCTTCTTCGACTTCTTCTTCTTACTGTGTCTCTTCTCACACCCAAGACAAACGCCTTTGGAGAGCTCCAAGCGCTCATGGAGCTCAAGGCGTCCCTCGACCCAACGGGTCGGGTGCTGGACACATGGCAGACTAACAAAGACCCATGCAAAGGAGATTTTGACGGCGTTGCGTGTAACGAGTTTGGAAAGGTGATAAACATATCTTTACAAGGGAAAGGACTGAGTGGTGAGCTCTCTCCATTGGTGGCTGAGTTCAGGAGCTTGAATGGTTTATACTTGCATTTCAATGAGCTAAAGGGGGAAATACCAAGAGAAATCGGCGACTTGAATCATCTTGTCGATTTGTATCTGAATTCGAATAATTTATCAGGCAATGTACCAGCTGAAATTGGGAATTTGGGCAATCTTCAAGGTTAGTATCCTTTGATTTGAGAAATGTAGTGTAAATTTGAGCTTTTTAAGGGATTTGGCAAATTTCCCAAAATTTACTTTTGAAATTTTTTCTCAAAAACCCATGTATGTAATATAAAATCGTTTATGAATCCTTTCAAAAAAATTATATATTAAAATATAGTTCCATGATTTGAATTACGAGGATTAAATTTTGATCAACTATTTTGTTTTTTTAGTGCACATCACATGGTTTAAGTGACCGTTGTGACCCCACTAATTTCAAAATTCCCCCTCTTTTTAAATTGAGTTATTTACTTCCATTTGTTGTCATCTAGCAGTCAATAATACAAAACTTAACAGTCCTTACTCCTTAGAAGCTTCTTATAATACTTACTGCCCTAAACAAACAAATTCCATGTTTTACTGTGGACCACAAACTTATTACAAAATACAAATTACCCATCATTCATTCTAGTGTCCAAAATTAAAATATTTTCTTATTTTCAACATTTTTTTTGTGTAGTTTTGCAACTAGGCTATAACCAAATTAATGGGAGCATACCAACTGAGCTGGGTTTATTAAAGAAGCTAAGTGTGCTTGCTCTCCAGTCGAATCAAATAACTGGAGCCGTCCCTGCCTCTCTTGGCGACTTGAGTCAATTAACACGACTAGACTTGAGTTTTAATCGCCTTTTCGGTTCAATCCCTTCTAAATTGACTCAAATCACAACTCTAACTTATCTTGACGTGACAAGCAACTCTCTTTCTGGCAATGTCCCTTCTGGTAATTTCAAATTTTTTTCCTATATTTTACAAAATATATAGTTTCTAAATTAGCAATGAAGAATTTAATATTTCTTCAATTTTGTGTTTTTTCAGGTTTGAAGAGTTTAAAAGATGGATTTTTATATGCAAATAATAAGGATTTATGTGGAGTTGGGTTCAAAACTCTTTTGGTTTGTCCATCCGATAACCCGTTAAAACCGAACAAACCTGAACCTGTTAACAAACCGCAACAAATCCCTCAATCCACCGATCCGAACAATCTTCATTATGTTCTTAACAAACCCGACCAAAATAACTCGAAACACTCTTCGTCTTCTAGCGCTCTCATCGGATCTTTCGTCGGAGTTTCTTGTGCGGCCATTTGTGGGTTCTTTGCTTTTCTACATTACAGAAGGAATAAACAGAAGATCAGTAGTTCATTAGATGTGTCAGATAGTCGGCTCAGCACCGACCAATCGAATCATTTGTATAGAAAAAGCGTGTCTCAAACGGTCTGCTTGGATTGCTCTGACAGATGGGACCCGGCCTGTCAGGACGTGTCGCAAAGTTTAAGGTTTAATTTAGAGGAGGTTGAATGCGCGACGCAGTATTTTTCAGAAGTCAACTTGTTGAGCAAAGTCAGCGTTGGAAAGTCATCTTATAAAGGCATTTTGAGAGACGGGACAATGGTTGTGGTCAAGAGCATAAACAAAACGAGTTGTAAAACCGAGGAGGCGGATTTCATGAAAGGGTTGAAGCTCATGACGCTTTTGAGGCATGAGAATTTGGTGAGGCTACGTGGGTTTTGTTGCTCTAGAGGGAGAGGCGAGTGCTTCTTGGTTTATGATTTCATGATGAATGGTTGTTTGTCTAGTTATCTAGATTTGAAGGGTGAGAATGTGAAAGGTCGATTTCTCGACTGGGGCACGAGATTTTCCATCGTCAAAGGAATCGCTAAAGGTATGCATGTTATGCAATGTAATGTCTATAAACCTAGAAAGACCAAGATTAATTAATATATAACATAATTTTCATTTCTTTTTTAAACTAGGTATTGAGTATTTACATAGCAACAAGACGAATAAACCGACTGTGTTACACCAAAATATTTCTGCTGAGAAAATTCTGTTAGACCGTAATTTCACGCCTCGTCTCTCAAATGCGGGCTTGCATAAATTATTAGCAGATGATATTGTCTTTTCACATCTCAAATCGAGTGCCGCGATGGGATATTTAGCTCCAGAATATACAACTACAGGGCGATTCACAGAAAAAGTCGACGTTTATGCTTTTGGAGTCTTAACATTCCAAATCCTCACAGGTAAAAAAAAATGCTTAATCGTCTTTCCTTTTCTTGAAATTATGTATTGCGATTTGAAAATTAAAAGTTGCTTTTGGAATGTTGGTAGGTAAGAGTAAGGTGTTTCATCGGAAACTAAGTGCTCAATTCGGAGCTTTGGAGGATTTAATAGATGAGAATTTGAATGGAGATTTTAATCGTCTTGAGGCGGCGAAATTGGTCGGAATAGGATTGCTTTGTATGAGCGAGTCACCAGCTCATCGGCTGACGATGGAGACTGTGGTTCACCAACTTGGTTAGACTTGGTCTAGGATTGTGTTTGTTGACCTAGGTTATTTATGTGACTGCCTTGTTTTATATGTTGTTTTCTTTTTTCTCTTTTATTTAGTAGATGACCTGATGTAATGGGTTGCCATGTTTTATATTGGTTTGCTTTCTGCAATTTGACTCGATTAGAGCAATTGGAATTTATGCATGCTGAATTTCTGTTCTGCAATTTTGAAATGGTGAAAATGAAATCTCCCAGTCATACATTTCCAAAATTCAGCTTCATACAATGTACATACATGCAAACTTTTTCATGATGAGAAAGAGAAAAAAAGGGATATCGCATGGAAAACACAAGCAATAAAAACGAATAATAAAATTAAAAAAACAAATAACCTAAAACATCAAAAAACATCATTAATTTAAGGAAAAACAAACTCACCAACAACTTCATGATACCAATTAGAACTACAAAACCTCTTAACCTAGTAGAACTACATACTACTCTCTCCACATTTATTCTTCAAAACAAGTCCAAAGACCCCAAATCAAAACCAAAAACCCTCTCAAAACTTATTCTTCATAACAAAACCAACTAGACCCACAAACCTACAAACCCTCTAACCCTCATCCTTCAAACCAAATCTAAAAGTGGCATCGCAATCTTAAACCCTACCAAACCTCAAACCCTCAAAACTACATATAAATCATCCCACCAACCAGCCAACCTACCTATACCTACCAACAAGTACAAACTCATCATCACCCAAAACTGTCACCTCCTTATTCCCAACAAACTCCTCTCTTCCAATCTCTCTCACAATCCTCACAAACTCCTCTCTCTTCTCAACCCCCAACGGATAATACGGAAGCCTAAACACCGGCCTTATCACCCCCAATTGCGCCAACGCGGTGTTCAATCCGATCGGATTCGGCTCCTCAAATAACCATTTGATCAACGGCATGATTTTATCTCTCAACTCTTTGTTCTCCCCTTCGAACATTAGTTTATGCATTAAATTGGGAATTAAGTTGCTCGCGACGGAAATTACGCCGGTCGCGCCGAAATTCCATCGGGAGTCGTGACATTCATCGTCGTTCCCGCTCCAAATCACGATATTTTTATCGGTATAACCTTTTACTCTTTCATTACCCATGCATTCTTTAACCCCCGCCAAATTAGGGTTTTGGCTCAAAACCTCGATCACTTTAGGAGGTATATCTTGGCCCGTTCGGCTCGGCACGTTATATATTATAGTCGGCCCCATATCCAAAACACTATTAAAATGCTCAACTAAACCGTCTATAGATGTTTTGCCGTAATAAGGGTTGATGTGTAAAGCGGCGTGCATGCCAACCGCGAAACCTTGCTCCGTCGCGTGAATGGCTTCGCCGGTTGAATTGCTACCCGTGTTGCCGATTACCTGATAGAGTATTACATGCAACAGGTTTAGTTAACTAAGAATTAAATCAGGATTAGACTACTTGGATGATGGACGGTTGGTTAGATCTGTTCTGATGGCTAGTTAAGGAATGACTCAGATTGAACTGACGTATTATAAATATGGTTTATCTATATGTAACTTCTCAAGTATCATGCACTACAATTCAATTCCATCTCTATCTCTCTCCTTCTTTCTAAATCATAACACACCTTGATAGAGTATTGCATGCAATAGGTTAACTAAGAAGTAAATCCAGATCTGACTAGTTAGATAAAGAAATAATGAGGTTAAATACAACAAGTCTAGGGATCATGCAACCAAGCCCCGAATCAACCATGAAAGCCTAGATAAATTCAGAAATAATGAGAAGACAAAACTTTTCCCCCTTACTCAGGCTTTCATGGTTAATTCGGGGTCCAGTACCATAGAATAGAATAGAATACAATTCCTTCTCTCTCATTCTCTCTCGTTCTTTTCACCTTGATTTTGGATCCGAAGCAATTGACGGTGTGAGCGATCAACATGATGTGCTCGTCCCAGGACATCAAATGGCCCTCGCCGGTGGTGCCGCCGACGATGACGGCCTGGGCCCCGCCGGAGATTTGCAGGTGGAGGAGGGAGTCGTAGGCTTCGAGGTCGAACCGCCCGTCGGGGAGATAAGGGGTTTTGATGGCCGTGATTAGGCGGAGGGACCGGATGTCATCCACCGATGTTCTGAAAATAACGAATATGCCCTTAGGGAAAATATTTATTTTGTTATAGACGAAATATTTATTTTGTTATAGATGACTACGTGTGTTTGACTTCGAAGCTGCGCATGGGGAGATGGTTGTTTTCAAGAGTGATTGCGTTTGTTGTAGTTCTTCCTCTGATTGGCCTGCGTGTCAAATGAAATAAAGAAAATTTAAATTAAATTAAATAAAAATTGAGGGTTAATTGGTCTGGTACTAGCCCAAAGTTGCAATATTTTGAGGCAAATTAGATAGTTTGAATGAGAAAGAATTGACCTTTTGTATGCATTGGAAATGAGACCAGCAGCACGGCTGGGTTGTTGTTTTGCTCCTCCGAAAGAAGAAGTGCCTCTGATGCATAAGCTCTGATTAGTCAGCACAAAGGAGGCCATCTCAATCGATATTTCGACCTAATAAACACAAGTAATTCTGTAAGAGTCAAGCTGACTTGAGATTTGACTGCTAATATAGAACAAAAACGAGAACAAAATGCTTCGAATGACTTGTTCTTACTGTAAATTAAGTTGAAAAAGTGCAAAAATGCACAGAAAACTTTTCTTTTTTCACTAAAGAATTAACAAAACGAACTTCAGAAGAACTAAAAACTTGATTTAAATAACAAATTCGAGCAACATACAGTTCGATACCGAAGGGGGCGCTTCTTTACCCACCGAAGGCGATAAGCAAGTCGAAAACAGAGCCCGATAAACGGAGAGGGAGAGAGTGGGTTTTACACTTCGGAGGCGGAGAGGGAAGAAGAAGAAGAAGAAGAAGAAGAAGAGAGAGGATTGATGATCTACGAATTTTCCCATTACCTCCTCCCGTTTTCTGAGAATTATATTGAGGTCCCCGTCCACCGTACACCAATCCAATCAAAACACGCCACGATATATCATAGAATGGTCTTCTTCCATGGCCTTTTCTGTCCGTTATGAACCGGATCTATTCTAGTTCTTCTTGGGTGGCGTCGGATCATGATCTAACGGTAACGATTTAAACAGAGAGAGTCCGGTTATAACACAATGGAGAAGAGTTGATTCCTCAGCACCCTGCACCCTGCACACAGTTCTTTCTTTTTCTGATGACATTTATTTACTTCTTTATTTATTAGTGCAGTATTCAAAAATTTACAGCTCCGAATGGGCTGGTGGGACGGGACAGCATTAATGCCCTTCCTATCCTTCATAATTGATTAATTTGATAATTTCCCTTTTTTATTCAATTGCCCCGATTTTTTTCAGAAGAATATACATATTTCGCCATGAATACCATCTGATCATTTATTCAGCCTAAATTAACGATCCCACCAAAAACTTAAAATATCATCAGCATTACAAATACAAACAATAATCTCAGAAACAAGACACAAACAAATCAGACATAAAATCAAACACCAGACCATAAGCAAAAGTAAAAAAAAAAAAAAAAAAACCCAAGATCATAAATTTCAAACTTAACGTAACCAAACCAACCTCAGATTTAATAACATCATCCTAAAACTGCTCAAACACAACTGAACAATAGATTATCATTCTTCCCGCTTGCCAAATTAAGAAAGCATCCAACACAACCACTTAATTGATTAATTACTCTAAATAAAACAAAGCATTTTTTTTTGGAATCACTTGGCCAATAAACGCTGAATAAAATCTTCATATTTTATTCCCCCGTCCTCGCCCACATCCACCTCCCTTATCCACTCGTCGAACTCCGCCGGCTCCAGCTTCTCCCCGATCGACGTCAACACATGCCTGATTTGAATATGTATTACAACTTGAGTTTCTTTTTATGTGATTCTTCGTTTAGTTATTCTCAGAAGGGAAATTTTTCAAAAACCCCCCAAACTTTTCTTAAAATTATCAAGAACCCCCTGTCTTTTTAGATTCCTTCAAAAAACCCTCTTATCTTTTTAAGTTTCTTCAAACCCCCCCTAACTTTTTTCAATATTATCAAATGTTCAAAACCCCTCTCATTTAGTTATATTTTTAAAAATGACCATTTTACTCCCTAACTTTTCAGCTTTTGAAGAAGGCTAAAAAGATAGGTGTTTTTTGAAGGAATCTAAAAAGATAGTTTTGGTTTTTTTGATAATATTAAGAAAAATTAGGGTTTTTTTGATAATATTAAGAAAAGTTAGGGTTTTTTGATAATATTAAGAAAAGTTAGGGTTGTTTGATAATATTAAGAAAAGTTAGGGTTTTTTTTATAATATTAAGAAAAGTTAGGGGGTTTTTGAAGACTGTCCCTTCTGAGAATGATTTTCATAAAATAAAAAAATAAAAAGCGTGCCTGAGGTCGGACACGTGGACGATTCCGGTGCCGTCTTTGTCGAGGACTTTAAACGCGTCGCGTAAAGGACGGTCGAAGGGTTCCGGTTTTAAGTGGGTCTTCATTAGTTGAAGGAACCGTCCGAAGTCGAATGGGGATGTCAGCTTTTCCGATGTTGTTATTTCCTTCAGCTGAGCCTGGTCGCGAGGAAAAAATGTTAAAAGTATTAAATTAATATTTTAAAATTGGTTTTTGGGGTAATTGGGTTTGATCTTGGAAACATTAAAAGAGGTTAAATTAGTTTTCTTGGGAGATTAACAAAAAGCCCCTACATTTTTTACTACATTGCGACAAAAAACCTGCATTGTTGATGATTAAAAAAAGCACGTCCATTCTTGAGAAATTCAAGAAACAGTCGGAGTAGGGGCTTTTTTGCAATTATCAATAATGCAGGGTTATTGTTGCAATTTAGGCAAAAATGTAGGGGCTTTTTTAATCTGTATGCATTTTAAGTTGTTGCTTCCTTCAGTTGGGTATGTGTGATGTTTTGAGGGTTTGAAGGGGTAAACATGAAATTATGCCTATATATTATTGTTATATTTGTTATAGTTAGGGTAATTGGCTCGGATTTGAATTATTAGACAGTGAGAAAGCTCAGTAAGTGTATCTGGTCTGGTCTGGTAACCTTTTCAAATTTAACTGAATCTAGATAAATTGATTTATTACAGATATAATCCGGATTTGAATAAGTAATTGATTGAATTTTATTAGCCAAAGTAACTCGTATAAATTCCGAAACCCACTTTTCGATTTTATTCTTAAACAAGTATAAACAGGACCTTGAAAGTCCATAAAAAAAAATTCAAAAAAGAAAAATAACAGACTTTGAAAGTCCGGTACTTTTTTTGCTACCAGACTTTCAAGATCAGCACTTTTTTGGCACTCTTTTCTCAGAAAAAAAATTCGAACGTTCAAAGTCAATTTAGAGTAAATTTGGGAATAAAATTGAAGAGTGGCAAAGTTAGGGAATTTAGAACGCATTGTCGGATTAGTTGGACATTTTTACCTTTTATATTTGTGTTCCAACAAGAATAACTAGGTTAAATTTGAACAATTAATTCCATTTTTCAAACAATTAAACGGATCTGGTACACTACAAGCATCTCCAAATCTACCTAACCTCCTCATTCAATTTCACAACTCATCTCGTTTCCATCCTCGCCAAGTTTCTAAATCCCAAATCCACACATCTCCATCAGATCTACCACCAAAGCAAAGCAATCAAGATCAAAACAAAAACAAAAGAAACCAACCTGGGTGGGGTTGCCGCCGAGGGAGCGCATGAGGACGCCGAGGTCGGAGGGGGCGATGCGGCCGTCTCCGTCGGTGTCGAAGAGCGAGAAGGCCTCCCTCATCGACGCCACCTGCTCCTCGCTCAGCTCCGTCATCCCCATCTCCCTCTTCTCTTTCTCTCTTTCTTTCTTCAAGGAATATGAATGACCGTCACAGATCGAGATCTCTTTCTTTCTTTCTATTTCCTTCAGCTTTTGCTCTGCTCTTTCGCTCGCTTATGTTATTGTTAATGTTAATGTTAATGTTAATGTTATCACTCTGTATATTATTATATTATTTCATTTCCTCTCCGTTCCGTTCTATTTGGGGTTTCTTTTTCTCTTTCTTTTCTATTTCTCTTTACTTTCGGCACGCGTTCGTTATATTTCTTAATCATTTATCAATAATGTTTCATTATTGTGTGGCGAAATATGTAACGAGTCAGTCCGCTTATGACTTATTTGACTCGTTACAGATAAAAATTAAATATATGGAGGATTATGTATTGAAGTAATTGTTGTATAAATGGGTCTTACACTTACTAAATATGATTTTTCAAAATCCATGATTAAATACCTGTCTTAGGAAACGAATGATGTAAATTTGGATTTTTTAGTTTTTTGGATAAACGTGGTTTATGTGTAGTATTCTTGTCTGGAAATAGTATGATGATTAGTTAATTAATTACTTCACTTTCTTTTCATTTTTTCATTTTTTTTTCCTTGATGTAGTGGATCATATCATATTCATATTCCAGTATATTGTATTGATTTTCTTAATTATTGTGCATGAGCTGTTTAAATTATCTGATTATATATATATGTTAGGTCCATATATAATTCAGGCCCAATATAGGCTCATATATATTTACGGCCCAAATTTGAGTTGATTTTGTTACAATGATCAAACCCTAATTCCGCCGCCTCCTTTTTATATATACACCTCTTATTTCCCTCTCTTTTTCCGAAATTGTTCTATTTTTGTTCCTTTTTCTGAATATTTATGAAGATTTTTGTTGGGTCTTTAGTATTTTTTGAAGTGACTGAGCAAGTGATTAAGATTTACTTGGTGAATTCTATATGAATTTTTTCATGATTTGAGATCTTATAAAATGATGCTTGGTTTATCCAATTTACGTTTGTTGTTTTTATTGATTAATTTATCAGTGTTTTTTTGTTCTGTTTTTAATGATTTGACTGAGCAAGTGATGAGTTGATATTGTAATGAGGTTTCTCTGTGATGCAATTAAAATTCGAGCTTTTTAAACCTGATGCTTGGTTAATCGATTTTTTTCTCTCTCTTTTTTTTTAACAATTTGTTGAGATTTAGTTCAATTTTACAGTTTGTTTTCACTGAGCAAGTGATGAGATTATATTTGTTAGATCTGAGATGCTTCTATGATGCATCCAAAATCGAGCTTTTTAAACCTGATGCTCAAACTTATTTTCTTTTTTAGTAAAATAAATTTCTTTTTTAGATATAAAGTCTATTTTTATTTTTTAGTCAAATAAATTTCATTTTTAGATAATAAAATATATTTTTTTTAGTTAAATAAATTCCTTTTTTAGATAATAAAGTCTCTTTTATTTTGTAAAAAACTTGTCCAGACAAAATCAAAGGAACAGTTAGCTGATTTGAATGAAGATTATGCAAATCCATTTCTTTGAAGGTTCAATTGTTAACAAGATGCTCACAAAACGGGCTTCCAAGTCGAACAAAGGTAAAAACCAAAGAGAATCAGAACAAAGTGAGTTCAGATTCTTTGGAGATAATTACAGTCAAAACTAGCGAAGTAATTGTATTTTGAAATCAAAATTAAGGACTGTTATGATTATTCTTAGCAAACTCGAAGAACTTGTTAAAAGTTGTAATTTAATATTTGTGAAATAAAATATAATTTAGATTGTTATTAATGTTTGTTTTAGTAATAATAAGGTATGAAATAAAATTTAATTTAAACTATTTTTTGCATAATAATATGAATTTAAGTTGGTCATAACATGCCTCTTGAATTTGAGGCGATATTGATGATGTCAACTGAATTTATTCTTGTTTTTGTTTATATAATTTTAAAGAAGAGAATAATTTTGGCAATAAGATCATTAAACATTCAAAAACATTTTTATAAATAGATTTATAGAAAATATTATAATAATTACGGTTGTATCATGAATACCCCAATTTTCCTTTTAACAAAAAATCAAAATAAAATAACTAAATAATTAGCTCAAATTAAACGAAGAAATTACCCAAGAAGATTAATTTCAGCTCTTATACTTCAATGCTTGTGTTGACACCTTTTTTCTAGCATTTTATGTTTGGTTTTAAATTTTATTCATTTATTGTAATACTATATAAATTGAATTAAAATCTCATTAAATCTTCATTGAAATTTGTAGAATTAATTCTAATGATGAAATAAGGTTGAAGAAGTATTTATCTTCCAATCTTACTTCCCTTTAAATTTGAGTATTTGACCCAAAAAATTTGAAATGTCATAAAATATCAGGAAAAAGAGAAGAAAAAAAATAATTAGTGTACTACTTTCTTGTCAGGAAAGAGAGTATTTGGCCCATGTCTTCACAATTTTCACCATATCTTACTAGTCATTATTCTCACCTCATCAAACACCATTATAAACTCAAAATGAAGTTCAATATGAGCCAATCAAATGATAAGTAATTGTCATTAAATCTGCACTAGTTTCTTATTAATTGTCAATAATTGTCAATCAATCTTTTCTCTCTTTAAATTAGAGTCCCATTTTAATATTGAAAGTCATTATGAGAAAACATAATGGTGTTTTCGAATGTATAACAATTGAGATTTTGAATGAAAGATTTTATCATTCTTGTTCTATTTTTCATTTTTTTACAAAAAAATGAGCTGCTAAAAAAATCATATTTTGAAATAAAACGTTGAGAAAAAATTATTTGAGAGAGAAAAACACAAGGAATCCACATTTTTTTTTTGGAAAATGAATTATTTATTTATTTTTTTATTATTTGAGAGAGAGAGAAAGAGGGTCCCATCTTTTTTTTTTATTTTGGAAATAATTATTATTTTTTATTTGAGGGAGAGAGAGAAAGAGAGTGAGATGTGGGTTCATTTTTTTTTTTGGTAATCATTATTTAAATTTTTTTTATTATTATTATTTAGGAATGAATTATGTGTAGCGAGTATTCGGTGGTTATTAATATTATAGCTCACAACACATAAGTTACACATCTTAGTTTTTAAAATAATTAATTATATTTGATTTGACATTTCACACTAAATCATGATAGAACGCAGAACACCGAATTTCGGCCAATCATATTCTGACACCATCTAAGTACATAGAAACTACACAGAAACTGTCATAAAATATCAGAAAGTCTAAACGATCGAACGGTCCATATCAAATCACATCTCCTCATCCAACGGTCTCTAAAAGAAGGTGACGTGACCTCTTTTGGATACACTAGTGTTGGATATTTGTATTTAGTTCTGGTAGAAGCGTGGGAATATACTCCTGATTATAATAAGAAGATTCATGTGAATCTGGAATTAGAATTTTACGTTTGGAAAGGCGATCAATTTCACAACCGGATCAATTTCGTATCCTGGAAAAAAAGTCCATAATTGAAATTGTGCTTTTATTGACATTTCAAATCCTGGAAAAATGTCTAGAATTGAGATTCTGGATTTGATTGCTTTTTCTGCTATTTTCTATAACATAATTGAAGTTTGAAATTCATGTTGACTGTGTTCAATATCAATTTTAAACTTATATTTCAGGCTTAGTATTATACCTCTTTGACTGTGTTGGTTGTAAGTCCCTTTCACCTTCTTAACTCTTGTGGAAATTACTGTTTTTTCCCATGTATTTAAAATGCTGATCAATGTGTTAAAGTTAATTGTAAGCTTTTTTCTTGTGATAATTGTTAAGTCTTCTATTGTGGTTTGTGGATGGATGGCTCTATTTTTGTCTATCTAAATCAATTCAAATATTTATATTTTGGGCAATTTTCTTATGTAAGATACTAAGCCTAAAATTTTTCAAAATATATCACTTGACAAGATTTCATATCTCTACAAAACTGACCAACATGAAATAAGTTTAACAAGCTAGATATATCATACCCAAATCTTACCATCCTGTTGAACAATCTCATAAAGCTAGGACGGAAAAATACATTATTACACGTTTTATGGGTTAATTAGAGAAAAAAATCATTGAATAAATTGATGGAAATATTATTTTCTGTTCATGGTGCACCAGGTGCAAGCTAATAATATAAGGCATCATGCATTGTATACTACACGCAATGACTAAACAGAGCCTTCTTTTGGTTTGTGAACTTTAATTTTGCAGTGCACTATTTTTGGCTAAGAGAAAACTAGAATCATTTACACTCTCCATTAATCAACAATTGCTTTTTCTATCTTCTCCCAAAATCAAACATATACTCTCAGATCTGTGTGTGAGTGAGAAAGAGTGAAAGAGCAAGACAGAGAGTTAGAGAGAGAGCTTCAAACAGGGAGGTAAACTTAGCTGATTTATAAATATTTTCTGTTTCTTCTTCTTAAAACTGTTTTTGGTTTCTTCTTTTTCTTTGTTTTTCTTTCATTTGAAGCTCCATTGTTTATTTTCAGTTTTTTCAGATGGAGAGTTGGAAACCAAAGAGCAAGGAAGAGCTGAGTTTTGTGAAGGTCCTTCTTGATGAGAACTTCACTTCTCAACTGGTAAGTTTCCTTCATCTATTTTTGTAAAAAAAATTAAAGAGCTGAAGGATTAACAGCTTTTTGAGTTGCAAAGAAATTGTTTTATTAAAAAAAAAGGTTACAAAGAAATTGTTAGATTTTGTTTGTTTGAAGTATCTGTAGATTTATAAACTTTTTTTTTCACAAAAACTCCCGATCATTTTCACATTTTTTTCCCAAAATTTGCAAAAAAAAAAACCCCAGTTTTTTACTTAAATTACAGAAAATTTCCTCCATTATTGAAATTTACAAAAATCAACCTCTATTCTTTTGGACAGTTAAGCCTGAAGCATGGTTCTTTTTTCCCAAATTTTCTCTCTATCTTTCTTTTAACTTCTCAAACAAACCCAATTACTCTCTTAAATTTACACTTCAATTTCTTCCTTTTCTTACTGTTTGTAATATATTATTTTTTTCCTTAAACCTTGTCTACAGACAGTACCAAAGGAGGACATTACTGACTTGAATGGTGGAAAGTTTTGGAAATCTATCTTCTTAAAAGGGCCGATTAGTGAAAAGTTGCACAAAATTGAAGTTGAGTTTAGTGATCTTTCCATCACATTGACAGAAGGATGGACAGATTTTGTTGAAAAGAACACTATACAAAGAAATTATGTATTGCTCTTCTGCTATGAAGAGATGAATTTGTTCAACGTGATAATTTGTGATAAAACGGGTAAAAGGATAAGAGAAAAAAGAGGGAGTAAAAATGAAGAAGAAACAGAGGTTACAATTGGACTGAATGAGGGATGTTTCCGCAATAATTTTGAAATAGGAGGGACAAGTGGGAAAAGTGGCAAGAGAAAGGAATTATCTGATTCTGAATCCTGTTCTGAAATGCCTAAGAAAGGTGAGAATTTAATTTTTTTTATAATTAATTCAAATATTTTTACAAATAACAAACATTCTAAAAGTGAACTAATTATTTTTCTTATGAATAAATTATAGGTCGGATTGAGGAAGAAATACAGGAGATCTCCTCCAGTGATAATGATTTCACAAGTGAAAATGAGATTTCACTAGATACCGCTCCGAAGACCAACAAAGGTAATATTGTATTATATTTCTCATAATTAATTATAAAATAGTAATTAGTCGTAATAAAATTATATTATTTATTAAAATTTACAGGTAAAAACATTGTGACTAGTGACAGTAAAACAGAGGAGAGCGAATCATCGGACACTGATTCAGATTCTTCTGATTCGGATTCTGCTGAGTCAGATTCTTCTATGGAAATTATTGTCAAACGCGCGAAACGTGAATTTATAATTGAACGAATAATGAAATCAAACCGAAGGCCTATCACAGATGAGGAGAAATATTCGGCCAAACGCAAAGCCGAAAAGTTTAAGTCCAAAAACCCAAAATTTATGAAAGAAATGAAGAAATGCAACGTCTATAAGGATTTCAGCATGGTAAGACTTACAAACATTCTTAAAAAAATTCAAAGAAAAAAAAAATTATATTTATAATTTTAATATTTTGCGGTTTTTCAGATGGTTCCTATTAAATTCGCGAGGAAATTCTTCCAAAAAACTAAATCAACTAAAGTGGTGCTCAAATTGACAGAAAATGAAGGAAGTAAAAATAATGGAAAAAGATGGTGGGTCAATTGCCATTATACATTTTCCAACAATCAAGATCAGTGGCGATTAATTTCTGGCTGGAAGGATTTTTCGCTTAAAAATAATTTAGAAGAAAGTGATTGGTGTGTCTTTGAGCTGACAAAGCGAGAGATGAAAAATAATGGCGAGGAGAAGTTTGAGTTTATAGTTCATATATTTCGGGTTGTTGAGAAGATTGCTAAGTTGGTTGAGTCGAGGGTTAGGAAGTATATCAATAATGATAATTAATTAATTATGAATATTTGCTTGTTTGTTTGGACTATTAATTTAGGGGTTAACTTAGGGTTTGTTTTGTGATGAAATGGTTCAGTATCTTAGGGTTTATTAGTGTATTAGGGTTAATTAGCGTATGTTGTTTTGTGATGAACTATGGCATGACTTTTGTTAATTTAGTGTTTCTCTGTTCTAAAAACTGACTATGGCATGACTTTTGTTAATTTATTGTTTCTCTGTTTTAAAAACTGTTGCTCATGCTCTTTCTGAACATTTCTCTCTTCAGTTTTTTTAAGTTGAAGTTTGTGAATGTTGTGAGATGTATATTTCTTGGATAGTTAGGATTTCAAAAACTGGTTATTGTAAAGAAGAGGGGAAACTGAATGCATCATTTGGAAAGGATCAATTTCAGAAATGGGAATTCAATTTCTGGAACAAAGTCCAGACTTCATGATGGAGTTTAATAATAATCATAATATAATAATAATAATAATAATATTAATAATAATAATGAGATTATTCATTTAGTTGCTTTTATATTGTTTTCTATATTATAACATACAGTTTGAAATCCAATTTGACAGGACTATTAGAATCTTAATATTTGATTTATATTTCAAATATTAATAATACTATTAGATATTTGTTATTAAAGAATAGACTGTTTTAGGCCATGATGAAATTTGATGATTAATATCAAATATTTGATTGTTAAAGAAGATATGCGCAGTAGTTAGAAATTCCTTTCTTTTCATTAACTCCTTTGGAAATGATTGTTTCTCCCTCGTATTAAATTCAGAGTTAATTGTTTAACACCGGGAGCATGGCAAAAAAATGCAAATCATTAATAATTGCTGCACATGCAAGTCACTAACACAAAGCTTGTTTTAGTATATGAATCTTTTTTTGTAGCAGTTCCATTTTTGGATAAGAGTCAAAGACACACAAATAAGTCTTTTTTTCTTGTCCAAAGTTCAAAACCTGTGTTTTGTGTGTCTGCATTAGAGAGAGAGAAAGCGAGCTTCTTGGAAACCCTCACAACTAGGATAATTAGAGGTAAGAATCAGATTATAGTACTAATTAGACGTGTCATTCTCCGTTACCAAAGTAATTATTTGATATGTTTTCTTTCTTTTGATACTCTTTGCTCTGCTTTTGTTTCTTTCATCTTTTTTTTTTGTGTTTTTTTTAAGTTGGAAGAATAGGAGCAAGCAAGAAGCAACAGCAATTGTGAAGGTACTTTGTGGCAAAATCTTTTCTTCTCACCTGTAATATTTCTTGAATTATTTTAAGTTTCAAAACAAACCACATTTCTCCTACAAAGTTTGCTTTAGATCTGTTAATTTTCTCTACTGCTTGTAATAAAGTTTCTTTTAACCTTGCATTTACAGATCTCTTACAAAATTTGATTTTCTGTATAAGATCTTATTCCTTTTTATTAATAAGATATGACTTTTTTCAAGGGTGTTTTTCTCTTGTTTTCCCGTTTCTCTAATACAATGTATAATAGTATAGGTGCTTTATTTCTCAAAATTCCCTTTGTTTTTTGTTTCTCATTTTTTCATCTCTTTTTGTCCTGATTTGGTTCACCTTTTTAAAATCTCTGTATATATTTTGATTCAACCACTCAATGCACAAACTTAGTTTGAATTTGGACAGTAAAAAACCTATCCCTTTAATTTTCTATGTATTTCTAAAAGGAAAACGAAATGAGCCAGCTATAATATACAAAAGAATTTGGGATTTTCTGTTAAGTCTCCAAATTCTCAATTTTGGAAGAAATCTCATAATTTTCCAATTAACATGATTTATTAGTAACTATGAAACTGATATTAGCTAGAAAATGTTAGAATGTAAATAAGAAACTATTTTTTTTAATCTTTTCATATACTTACTTTCTTTGCTCTGAACACTGCTATATTTTTGTTTTTAAACATTTACATTGTATATTATTATTTTTCAGATGGAGAATTCCAACTATCACCACAGGGACCAACCAGCATTTCTTAAGCATCTTAAAGATGATGAGGAATTTTCTTCTCACTTGGTACAAAATTACTTTTCTTCATTTCTATCATGAGAAATTTTAAATTACAAAGGACACCAGATGAAGATCTGTCAGATTATTTCATATCTGTCCATCTTACCTCAATTTTTTCAGTTTTTAAAATTTTCTTGATCTTAATAGTACTAGACAATATATTGTTCCCCTTGATCATTTACTTCTACCAATTTTGAAGATAATTTTTGTAACTGTATTAAACAATTTTTTCTCTCTCTGTTTTTTTTCTTTTCTTACAGAGGGTACCAAATGCAGTTTTAACCGACGTAATGGATGACATAACAAATGTCATTTATTTGAAAGGCCCACTCAGCACTGATTTGCATGAAATTGGAGTTAAATCAGGGAAAAAATCGATTTATCTTCAAAAAGGATGGAAGGAATTTGCAGAGATGCATGCTTTGCAAATCTCCGATGTGTTGATTTTCTGGTATGAAGGCTGGAGTATGTTCAAAGTAGAAATTTTTGACAAAAAGGGGTCTATGAAAGAAAGAAACGGTAAGAATTTCATGCAAAAAAAAAAAAAAAAAAAAAAATCAAGCCACTAAATTTATCTTTTTTAACTTATTTTTTTGTGTTAAATTCAGAAGGAGAAGAAAGTTTGAGTAGTGGTCAGATCAACAAAATTCCGATTAGAATGATAAAGAAGAATATGCGTTCAAACACGTATTTATCACAAAGAAGGGATATTACAGATAAGGAGAGAGAAGCCGCAAAATCACGCGCTAAAGATTTCAGATCAGGAAAACCCTTTTTTGAGATGGGAATGAAAGATACCTCCGTTTATCGCTATTTTTACTTGGTAATTATAACCCTAAAACTTTTTCCTCAATAGTTCAACTCTTCTTAAAAATTTCGGAACATAACGTAATTTTTTTTTCTTTTTTTAATGAAGAGGCTTCCTACTCCGTTTGCAAAAGAGAACCTTCCACATGAGTTCTGTACCTTAGAGCTCAAACTGCCAGGTGGCAGTAAGAAATGGGAAGTAAACTGCCGGTATACCAACGGGGGAGAGAAGACTGACCAGCCACACTGGCGGATCCACAGAGGTTGGAGACAGTTTTCCATTGACAACAATCTTGAAGATGGCGATCGTTGTGTGTTTGAGATGATCGGAAAGAAAGAGGAGGACGAGAAGATTACAGTTTGGATGATAGTTCGTATATTTCGAGTCGTGAATGAGATCGTGCCGTTGCTGAAAGTTAAATCTTAGTATGCATGTTTAAGTTGTGTTTGTGTTAATTTAGATTTAGTTATGTTTAATTGAGGGTCAGTCTAGATGTGAGTTGTTTTTAATTAAGAGGTTGGTTTAAGTTTAGGTGTGTTTTAATTAAGGGTTATTTTATGCTTTTGCTTAGATGGTGATGACTTGGAATTGGCAGTACTAGATTTGGGACTTCTTAATTAATATTTTGGACTTTCGGATTGTTGTATGAACTATGACTTTTTTAAATCTTGGTTGCTACTTGACTTTGTATTTGAATTCTAGGATTTGGAAGTAACTAGGCATTTTAACTACGAGATATAAAACCTGGAGATAATGTCCTACACGAACTTTTTCTCTGTTTTGTCCAAAATTTAGTGCATTTGGTTAAAACAAGCCCAAAAATTTGGAGAAGCTAAGGGGCATTTTGCAAAAATTACCCAAACAAACATTCCTTATATCTGGAGAAGCAGGATGACGTTGAAGTTTGTTTCTTTTTCCTGACTTTTCTGTTACTTATGTGAAATATCATAGTTGAAGTATACTCTTTCCTAATGTAAAACTTTCTCAAATCTTGTTAAACTTCCTGGAACAAAAAACTCTTGTTAAACTTTATTTTTTTTTAATCTCTCATACCTCATTTAATAAAAAAAAAAACAAGTGATAAATGACAAAAATGCCATACATCACTTGAAAACCTAACATTCATTTTAAATATTATAAAAAAAATTAATCCTACACATAACTAACCCCCACCTTTTCACCCTAACTAAGCTAAATCAACCTAGTTTAACTTTTTCTCAATCCTTAAACTCTCAATATAACTCCTATCACTACCTCCACTCGAAGGTAAAAAATCCAAAAAATCATTAAAACTACTCTCCTTGTACAATTCTGGATGCGATTTATCCACCAATTCGTCCGCACACTTCACCTTCTCCTCCATCGAAAGTCCATGAATGCTCGCCACGGAAACTCTCGCTCTGTCCCCATTCAAAACCGCTCTATGCACAAGGCTCTTGAACCTACCATTGCTAAGCACCTCCAAATGGTCCCCAATTTGTACATGTAGAGTCCCCAACGGTTGTGGGACAGATTTCCAGTCTTTCGTATCGTGCTCCATTATTTCTAGACCTGGACAGCTCGGCAGGAGAATTGTTAAAAAGCCGTAGTCTGAGTGAGCAGCCAATCCGACCGAGATATCGGTCTGAGTTGACATTGGATAGGAATTGATTGCTAAGACCTGCATTCCTTCGTCTAACTTTTGTCCTAAGTAGGCTTGGCCCAGACCTAAGCTTTGTAAAATCGCGTCCATTAAGTCCAAAGCAACTCGTCTCACCTCCGTAGCATAGTTCCCCATTTTTTCCCTGATAAATAAATAAAAATATATTTCGTAAAAATATTGTAGTTAATGTGTAAATAAATAAGTAATGTTTATTTGAAGTTATCAAATACCTATAAGTTGATGGCTCGAGAGGCCAATATTGTTGCCAACGGTCTAATGGGTGCGCGTAGTGTTTTAAAAAAGATCGTGATTTTATAATTCCGTCGTTTGAGCTTGTGTTGTATCTAACCGGTTTTGTTATGTCGTGCGATTCAAATTCTGCTTTTGATTGGGTTGATGATTCGAAAAATTCAAATGCTGCTTCTAGAGCTCCGTTAATTATTGATTTGCTGACGCCGTGGTTTACAACCTGAAATTTTAAATGAAGTTTGGATTTAGTTTCGCGTTTGTGCGTAGATGTGATGATTATATTTGGACTTTTGTAGGGCTATGTGTGAAAGTTTTGTTTGTGTACATGCAAAAACTACGAGGTAGTGGAGATGTTTATGTGAATATAAAAAATTGTTACTGTTTGTTTGTAAAGTTAAGCACATTTTATGCTTTTGGGCTGCTCTGTTTCAGCTCATCCCAACCCTTTCTTTCTTTCTTTCTTTTTTCTAATGTTTTTTTTCAAGATATTTATGTTGTAGTATCTGTGTTTTTCTTTGTCTTGTAAGTCCAATCGGTCCATATTAAATAATGGGCCCTAAGCATGATAAATAGAATATCTTATTTGGACTCATTTAAGATATCTTTCAAAAATGTTGACTTGTGAATTGCGATGTTATATGACAGATGAATTAATTGGGTTATTGCTTGACAAAATTGTCACTTTCTGTTAGGTTATGTCATCGAGTTCGATTTCAGTAAAATATTACACTATATGACATTATGAAATATTGAACTATGTAATAGAACAGTATAACACACAGCTTTTGTTACTTTTAGTGAAGAAAATAGACCTGAAAGCAGCCTTTATCTTTGCACGCGATCTCTAAATCTCTTATAACCAAAGACCGACTGGAGGTCGTCTGATGCAGCTTTCCAAAATCAATTACAGGCATAGAAAACTGCTCGCGTTGCTTAACCTGCACCCTAGAAGGCGATGCGAGTCTTGCTAATGTAGCACTCATGATTCTAACTATGTTAAGTAGATAAAATCACTTGGCAAAACCTTAATTAAGCTCAATAGACCAAGGTAGTTAGGAGGAATGATTTTTGATGCAATGTTGTATCATACAAGGGGGCTATTTATAGAGATTTAGGTGCTTAGGACTTGGACCTCTTTAAAAATGTTAGGAGCTATTTAATTTGAAAAAAAAAATTCAAGATTATAAACAATTCAAAATTATGGCCAAGGGAAAGGAACCATGATGAATAGCTTAAGTCCAAGAGAGCACTTTTCCCAGATAGAATTGAATTTTATTCAGATCCATATTTGCTTTTCTTTGAGAGTCAGATCCATATTTATTGCATGATATTGTTCTTTAACTTCCTGCCCTTATCTTCTCTTCAAAAGTTACAATTTGTAATATTTGTAGTTCTTATCCTGTCCACAAATTCCTCAATTTGAAAAGTTTGGGTTTGTAGTTATCCCAAATCACCATTTTTTTAAAATTCTTTTTGTTACAAGTCTGGTCCACATCAGAATGATTCAAAATCCTTTTTTAATAGTCAGACTGATTGAAGATAATGAGAGTTTATGGATGATTTGGGGTCAAGTTCATGTTCCTTTCCCTTTCAAAAAAGGTTCCTAATTTATAGAGGATGTCAAATTTCACTTTATAGAGGTATCTAGAGGGCATTATTTTATTTTATTTTATATTTTTTCTAGCATTTTTTCCAAATGAGTTGCACCTGTCTTTGTAATTTTCATGCTTTGATGCAAAATTAATGCAATAATCTGTCATACAAAACTATCATGAACTTACCTTAAAAGGATAAATATCAATTGCTTCACTCAATTTTTTTTAGGTATGTGAGAATTGAACCCGCCGGGTCTTTCTAGTCCCATTCAATGGTACAAGAGTGCATTCAATGGTACAAGAGTGAAGCGTGATCAATTGCACTGTTAAATTCAAATTTTGAACAAATGAACTTTCAATTTATCCAAATTAACTAATTATGTAAAAAAAAACTTCATTATTAAATGAAATGATAACACAACATTTAATTAATCTAAGATCAACATACATAATTTAAATATTCTCCATAGATTTCAGGAGAAAAATACACGTTTTTGTGTCTGTTTTTTTCTTTTTTGCAGACTTTACGCGTTCCGAAACCTGTGGAAATTATGAAAAAAGAATATATGTCTATGTCTAAAAAAAATAAATAAGAAAAACAAGTCATTTGTGAAAAGGGGAGGGAAGTCCAGATGAACAATTGAAGAGGCATAAAGGCATAACTTTGCTTGTAGGCTAGCTTCCAAAACTCACTTTTTTCTGTTGACACTATGCCATAATTTGCCCCAACAAATCATCCATTCATCCCATATATACCATGTTCCAATGTTGACCTTACCCTGACCTAGTGAGGTGAGGTGCCTCAAACCTAAGTTCGGGGTTCCGAGTTGCATTTTTATGTACTTCAAAAAAATCATTTTTATCATGAGGGCATTCTTTTACATAAAATTCACTTTTTTTAGTTATTCTTGCATTGCTATTACATAAGTTGCATATTTATATTTTTTACTACAATATTCTTTTAGACTTGCAAATGAGCTAAATGAGTTCGCCGTGATTTAAACTTAAATCTCTATCAAAATCAATCGAATGCTTTACTACTGTTTTAATGCAACATTATTTAACATAAATTACAGGCATACAAGATTACTTATATGAACTTCCTTAGAAAGGATAAATTTCACCAAAGACTATCGTTTCCGTCAATCAAACGAAGCCATTCAATTTATAATTATTTCCCTAATTTTGCTAACTTTTTGATCAAAATGGATATTCCTCAAATGAATTTTCTCCAAAAAAAAAAAGGATTCCTCAAATGAGAAACATTTTGTAAAATAATTAAGAAAGAGAAAATGCTCATACTCAGTAACTCCATTCATTTTGTTGGTGTGTAATGTATATGAGATTTAAATTCCATCTCTAATATCTCAATTAAGATATTCTACCATTAGGATAAAAAACTATTTGTAAAATTCTATTTTGTACTTAAGGGAACGATAACACAACATTTAATTAATCACAAAACTTAAATATCTAATTTACTTATCTCCTTAGTTATATAATGTTTCACATTAAGATCCTCCGAGAGGCGGAAAAGCGCACCTGTCTCCTTTCTATTCTTTTTTCGAAGAAACCTGTAGACTTTACGCGTTAAAACTAACGAATTTCATGAAAAAGAATATATGTCAAGAAAAAAACATTTATAAAAGGATAAAAATATCCAGATAGGGAATTAATTGAAAAAGCATAAAGTCGTAACTCTGCATGTAGGCGACATTCCAAAACATAACTTTTCTTTCCACCCCCAATCTCATAATTAATACTTTCCTCCAACTAATCCCTCATTCATTCCATACTTCCCAAAATTCAATGTACCCAAGTTCTCCTTATCCAGGGGTTATAATTTCACTTAATAAATGAGAAATAATTCAACATCCAAAACATAATATATACATTGTCGAATCTTGATCGCAAATAACAAAGATATATCTAAAAAATATATTATTTACTAAGTTTATAAATAGTTTTAAGGGAGGACCAAATGATTGAAATTCTATGACAATATATACATTAGAATCGCAATAATACATACTATTTGTCAAAAAAATTAGGAGGACGAGAGACAATTACCATCCCAATTTCTACAAAGGTCCGCCACTAAGCATATGCTTAGTTTATATGACTGAATTTACATACAATTGATATAATTCATTCAATTCATACATTTTTGAATTATTGGTTAAACAAATAATCATATTAAATTCATAACATCACTCACTCACTCGGCTACTAACCAACTTATTCTTGCCTCGTAAATTTGACAAGAAAAAAACTGAACCAAAATTTCAAAAAGCAATAGGCCTTTTCTTAGCCATCTATCTATTATCCTTCACAAAAGAGCCCATTTCTAACTTTTAGGCCTTAAATAGGCACCTATCTGAACTGAAGTGAATCCATAGAAACTGACTCCCTACACATTTCCACTAAAAATCCACATCATAATAATAGTATAGAACATTTTTTACTCAAATAATAAGAAAGCCAGTTCTGAACTCTTTCTTTCTTTCTTGCAAGCATCATACGCTTGTGGCGTGACTCTCAAAGCTAACAGAGAGAGAGAGAGAGAGAGAGAGATGGGAGAGGAGGTGGAGGTGATACGTACGACGGCGGAGTTGCTTCGCGGCGGCGGCGGAGAGACGGAGGTGATGATGTCGTCGTCCGCCATGGACGGCGATTCGGCGCCGGATCATCTTGTCGTAATGGTGCACGGCATCCTTGGAAGGTCAATCACTAATTTCACTCAAAATATCTACTTGTTCACCTCAAATTTCAATTTTAACGAACAAATTGCATTATTATTGAACTAAATAACATCTAGTAATCATCGTTTTGTGGTTATTTTGAATTTAATTTTGAGTTTGGAAACCTAATTGATTGTTCCTCTTTCTTTTTGCAGTACGGCAGACTGGCAATACGCAGCGAATGAATTCATCAAACAGCTTCCTGACAAAGTTATTGTGCATTGTATAATCACCAAAACCCTAACATTTCTTCACAAAATTCCATTATTTTTTCTAATTTTTCCTTATTTTGAATAATTTTTCATTTTCATTTTAATTTCATAGGTAGTGAGAGAAACATGTACAGATTGACTCTTAATGGTGTGGACGTAATGGGTGAACGTTTAGCTGAAGAAGTAATAAAAAAACAAAGTTTTAATCTTTTTCTTTTTTCTGAAATTTGCAAAAATGCCCGTGCTTTTTACTTAAATTACAAAAAAGTCCCTCCATTATAGAGAATTACAACAAAAACCCTCTATTTTTTGCAAATTTAAGCATAAAGCACGGTCCTTTCTGCAATTTATTCATTTTTCCCTCTTATTTTCTAACTTTTTTACTTTATTTAATGTACAACAATTACTCAATTTTTTTATTTAAATTAGGTTTTGGAAGTAATAGGAGAGAGGCCCGAAATAAAGAAGATATCATTTGTTGCACATTCGGTTGGAGGATTAGTAGCAAGATATGCGATTGCCAAACTTTTCAGGGACCGAAAGGGAAATATTTGCGGCTTGAAGCCGATGAATTTTGTCGCGGTGGCGACGCCTCATCTCGGCTCCAGAGGCAACAAACAGGTATTAAATAAATAATAATAATATTATTATATATTTTCTTCAGTATTTCAAAAGGCAGGGTTTTCTTCAGTATAATAATAATAATAATAATAATAATAATAATAATAATAATAATAATAATAATAATAATAATAATAATAATAATAATATTATTATTATTATTATTATTATTATTATTATATTTTCTTCAGTACTTCAAAAGACGGGCTTTTTCACGAATATTTCAAAACACGAGGTTCTTTTCGCAAAAATCCCCAATTAATCAACGCCTCTTTGTTGCCTCTGGAACCGAGATGAGGCGTCGGGACAGCAACAAAATTCATCGGTTTCAACCACAAATATATAAAAATCAAGAAAATCAAGAAAGAGATGTCATTTGTTGCGCATTCAGTTGCCTGATACGCGATTGCTAAACTTTTCAGGGTCCAAAAGGGAAATATTTGCTGCTTGAAGCCGATGAATTTTGTCGCGGTTGCGACGCCTCATCACGGCTCCAGAGGCAACTAACAGGTAAATTTTGCAAAAAAGACCTTAAATTTTGGTATATTTATGGAAAAGAACCTTGCTTTTGGAATGTTGAAAGTAGAAAACTGCTTGGAAGTTTCTGTTTTTGAGAAATGTAATGTGTAAACAAACGGATATTTAAATAATATTATTTTAATTAATTAGTGATAATGATTTTTAAAGAAATGCTTTATTTTTTGGTAGTTTTGAGAAAGAACCCTATTATTTGGAATTTTAAAAGAACGCCCATCTTATAGAAATTTTGTAAACAGAGAATAATATGTAAACAGTTTCCTTTATTTTGAAATAATAGATACATATAACTTGCAAAATATGCTTACGTATTATTTATTCTTATTGGAATATTATTTAGAGCGTTTTGTTGAAATATATGTTCAACTTTAAAGGCTTTTTTGAGAAATCATAAATTATTTTTTTTAAATTAGTGTATTTTTTTAATATTCCAAAAATTACGGTATTTTTTTATAAATTTGAGAAAATACATGTTTTTTTAAATAAATTTTCCTCTCTATCCATTAACTAATGATTATTTGATATCATTTTATAATATTTTTTAAAACAGGTGCCCTTTTTGTATGGATTTGTTACGATGGAAAAAGTGGCGTGTCGTGTAATTCATTGGATTTTCGGAAAAACAGGTCGCCACCTTTATTTAACGGATTCTGAAATTCAAGAAAATCAAGAAAATCAAGATCAAGAAAATAATAATAAGAAAAATATTCCACTTTTGTATAAAATGGTGACTGATTCGCCAGATCTTCCCTTCATGTAATTTCTCTTTTTATTTCGTTATTTAATTAAGGGAAACTTGCAAAAAGAACCCTGGATTTTTAATAATTGCAAAAAAGCCCCTGTATTTTTTTGATGATAATCAAAATCTGTTAGAAGCGGGGACTTTATCTTTATTTTTTTTTAATTGGAGGGCTTTTTTTGCAATTTCTAATAAATTAATGGCCTTTTTTTTGCAAATTTCCATTTAATTAATTATTTGATTTGGTTTATTTTTTTTTTGTTAGATCGGCATTGAGAGCTTTTGAGAGAAGGGTAGTTTATGCAAATGTTGATTATGATCGTATCCTTATTAATTATTATAGTTACTATATAATTCATATATTTTTATAATTATATACATGATAAATGAAAAGCTATTATTATTGGTAATTAATTTCCTTAATTAATTATGATTTAAGAGGTTGTTGGTTGGCGAACTTCATCTATACGAAAAATCAACGAGTTACCAAAGGTATTAATAATATTATATTATTATGTGTAATACTCTATTTTATATATGAAAAAATGAATGTTTTCTTTTATTTTAGTGGGAGGATTGTATAAATGAGAAATATCCACATATTGTGCATGAAGAATTTTGCGAAGCTTCAAATGATAAATTTTCCGACAATTTGGACTCAACTGATGATTTTGAAATGCTTGAAGGTACTTTTTGTTAATTCTTTAATTATTAATATTATTTTTTATATGAATAAATATTTTTATTTTATTCTTTTTTGTGTGTAGAAAAAATGGTTGAGGGTTTAAGGAGAGTCTCGTGGGAAAAAGTGGATGTGAGTTTTCATACTACAAGACAATTAATTAGGGTTTTTACTCATAGTATCATTCAGGTCTTTTTCTCTCTCCTCTTTCTCTCCCTTAATATATTTAATTATTATTTTAAAAAAGTTTAATTGTTATTTTTTTTAGGTGAAGTTTTCGTTTATGCATGAAGGTGCGGATGTAATTCAACATTTAATTGATCATTTTCTCATTTGATGAAAAGGGGAAGAAAAAGAAAGATATTTTTTTTTAAAGATTAGATTTATTTTGCAATTTGAAAGGTAGGCTAAATTCATTTTTTCCTTCTAATTTTAATATTTCATTGTGTATATCTCTCTTTGAAAAACAGAGAAGCATCTCATTTATGATGTAATCGTACATCATTTTGTATGTAACTATTAACTTTATTTTGGTTACAATTAATGTGATTCTGATTGTGGGCAGAAAAGTTCTAATGGTTAGAAATAGAAAATGATATATCATAAAAAAAAATAGAAGTTGAAATGTGATAATTATTGGATTAGAGTGCAAAATGCTACAGCACATCTAAATATCTCAGCTTTCTCTGCGATATTTCTTATGCTTGCACAAAGCTTCGTATTGAGAAACTATATTGTTTTTTATGTAATTATTAGTTAATTTATGTTGTCATGATTGTGAACTTTACTGAGTCATCTCATAGATGCCTTGTGTAATGTTAAAATATTAGTACGAAATAAAAAATAAACACCAAGAACAGAAATAGTTTATAGATTTCCTTTTATTCATTATTCAACTAAAGAACAAAAGATCATAATATGAATTAACAATCTTCATCTAACTACAAGTACGCTCTTTAACTTGTTTGAAAGACACAAGTTTTACTACCCCCAAATCAGAAACCACCAAATAAGCCTCATACTTTTTCATACAATTACTATGATTCTTTTCATCATTTACTTCCACCAAGAGCTTATATTCAGTTTCGGAAGCTTTAGGTTTATCAGATCTCATTTTAACTTCAAGTAGATCTCTGAACGACAACTCAGCTTTTGCAAGTTTGTTGTACATTAAAACGGAATATTGTCCCAATAAACGAGTCGTGAGGGATACATTAACGGGCTTCCATTCAAAATTTGGGGAATTTGATTCGATTTTTGAAGGAAAAATCATGATTAAAAATGAGACGAAGATTAGAAGAAGAAAGAACCTCATACTGAATATTGATTGTTTGTTGTGTGGATTTTTGAATTTTGAAGTTGAAATGGTGTGTGGTGATGGATTGTCAAATTCCATGTATTTATATAGGGCAATATTGCATGAATTTGATTTATGCATTTAATTAGTGTTCATTGCTATTTAAGACTTGCTTATTGCTTGGGAAGATGAAATATGAAGATAACTTGGGTTTGCATTTAGTGCTTGCATATTTGAATCAAATCTTTGTTATCTTAAGTCATTCAATACTTATTAATTAGGAAGGATAATGATCATGCATTTGACTATGCCATGCTGTGTAGCGTTTTAGTAGAAAAATATGAACACATTTAGTAATCATGGTCAATGGCCATTATTTCAATATTTTAATTTTAATTTTTTTTTCAAATATCACTAAATAAATGCTTTGATCAAATATATTCAATGCTGTATATTTTGATAAGAAACTTAAAGTCTCATTTTCATTATTTAATAATAACGCAATATATGCTAAGAAAAATGTCATATTTTTTGTTGAAATCTTATCTATCTCTATATAACTTAAAGTGTATATAGCATTTAGTCGTTACAAAAAATGACAAAAAGGCCTGGTTAAAGTACCTCCTAAATTTTTTCTTTTTTTGAAGGAAGACGATTGCCTTACCTAGCCATTATTTAAAGAAAAATGTGATACTACGACACACATGGGACCGGCTTTGCATGCCAAAAAAAAAATGGGGGCTTTGGAATCGTTTCCATTAAAAAAACAAAATATCTCTCTACTCCTTAAATGTCTCTGGATTTAGAAGACGGATCCAAATGGTCAATGGGCGCAAACACTTCAGTGCTTATATGGTTTTGATGGTCCGAATGATCTAACTAAAACTTCTCGACCTATCTCGTTCTTTCTTGCCCAACTGGCCAAACTAATGCCCATTTTCACACCGTCCATAACATATGGCTTGGGAGATGGATCAAATATCAATTTCTGGAATGATATTTGTGAAAGGAAATGCGTAATCAGATATGCACAGTGGAATTAAAAATTTACCCGTTTCCTAGCCGAGAATCTCTGTATTATCAATCAAATCTGAAAAATAAATCTTATTTATACCTCAGATTCGGCTAATCCGATTTGTAGGGATTCGCGATTCGTCTCCAAATGATCTCCCTGCATCTCTTGCGGATTTGATCACGAAAGACGTTATGACTCCGGCACCGCCCTTTACACGTATCCACACGCGACTAACTCGTTAGAGGAGAAATCGAGATTACTAGATCCGATTTCTCTCTCTCTCTCTCTCAAAAAGACGGCTAGGGTGTGATATGAATCTTCTGACCTAATCAGACGAACCCTTCATTTATTTATAACATCTAATGCTCATACCCCTTCACCTTCCTTTTGATTTTCTGTGTCCAACCGAGTTAGTTATGTTTGTATGCGATCCTGTAGGTTCATTTAATATTGGCAATAAACTTCAAGTTTATAAATCATAAGTAGCCTCTAGTACGACGTTATGATTACCCAAATTAAATGAATGACACGTGATCATAACCTATACATTAATTATGTATTTAGTCCCTTTGTTAAACGATATTTATATTGATCATAAAGCATGATTTTATGTTATCATTATTATGATCAATTCTCTTTCCTGAATTATAATTAGACCGAATAAAATAAAATATATTAACAACATATGCTAATTCTTTCATACACGGCTGTGTGTTTGCCTTCAGTCTCAATTTATCAGGGGGCCATGAGATATCTCTCTCGTATCCGAGAGTAACAAATTCTATCTTGATCATTCACATTCCAACTTATGGTTTACTAAATACCCGATCATAACTTTTATAATTATCCGGCTAAAGACAATGTTTGACTATGTCAAAGTATAAAGATATATACATGCATGAATCTATGATGACCTCAAGTCAAAGGACTACTCATACATTAGATGATGAGAAAACACTAATTACATATATCATGTATATTCTCATAGTGGGTTGATCCAATATATGTTCTCCAACATATATTTATATTAATGAATTGATATCCAATATCTATGATCAGTAAAACGTGATCATCATCCAAATAACATACTAGTAACTATATATATGATTTGAGTTTTTCAAATATGTTTGTCTTACAAACATCTCATATATGACTAAGGATAATTTAGAATTATATTAACTTTGCTTTATGGTTTTACTATCAGAATCACATATTCTGATGACGTATAACGGACATACATATTCATGGTTAATTAATAATCTAACAACCTTTACGCACAATTATTATATGAAAAAGTGTATGAGATAAAACATCTAATACAAAAATATAATGTCTGATACATAATATGTTTCCCACACGACAAAACAGTTTGGTCTAGTACATTATTACTTTCAATTTGGGCCTTCGAGTATACTCTTAAATCCTTCTTTCAGACTATTTATGGAATTATTAGAGATGATAACTTGTCGGTGGCACAAGTACTTTACGAGGCTTTGAACTTCCAGCAGTTATTGTCATCATCAAACGCAACTATAAAAGTCGAGACACAAGACATTTTCCTAGCTATGACCCTCATCAATCCTACCACTCAAAGGGAAATGCCTCGATGGAGATGAAAGATCTCAGGAGAATTCTTCACGAAATCGTCTTACAAGATGCTCCATTTGGCTAATACATCTTCCAAAGAAAACACATTTCTTTGGAAAATTAAATGCCCGGAAAAAGTACATTTTTTCGGTTGGCAAATGATTCTAGGTCGCCTAATGACCCAATATAATCTTGTTAAAAGAGGATGGCCAAATCAAGGGGAGTGTAGAATGTGTGCTCAACACACCGAGGAGACGGCTACACATTTGTTCCTACATTGTGACTTTACATCACAAATTTAGATGCATAAAGGTTTGGATGCCGATGCAGCCAACAATGTTGTAGAGTTATGGAGAGGGCAACGTTTGTTTCGAGGCAAAGACTATCGGAGCGCATGGGGAATGGAATTGCTAAGCACATATTGGAGCATTTGGAAGGCACACAATCAATGTGTGAATATGTATTTATAGGGCTGGTTTGTGTGTTGAATTGAACTAATATGAGGCATTTAATTAGGAAAATTTGTCAAATCTTTGCATTTAATTAAGATATATTTGTTTTGTATATGATTATTAATTGAGAAAGATAGTTTTGAAGGGGTAATTGGTTATAACTTGGATTTTCATTTAGTGATATCTATTCAATCGACCAAGTCATTTCTACAAAATTTAGTTTTACATTTGACAAATAAATCCATAATATAATGTCCATTTTAAAGGGAAAAAAACTTTTCAAGTGCCTTTTTGTACTTTGAAGCTTTTTCCAAATTATAACCTAGAAAAAAGTACACTCTTTTGGAAAAATAAAAACAGAATCTCCAAACTGACCCAGCTTGAATAACTGCCAAGAGTAAAAGTTATCTAACAATACAATTTTGGCAAAATTAGGAAGAGAAACTTCAAATTTGTTTCGTATCAGCAAAATAAATTAACAAAAATACCACAATTTTTTGAATTTTTGTAAAAGCCGTCAAATTTTCACTGATTTTCAAACAAATCACACAATGTTCTCAGAAAACAGTTGCAATCCTTTAATTTCACGACAATTAACAAGTGCATTACTTCAGAAACCCCTCACCTATGTTACGCGGACACTCTCCGAAATGAGCCGTAGGCGTGTCGGACACGTGTCGGACACGGACACGGCTCGGACACGCCTACGACACGTGTCCGACACTTCAAATCGCGTGTCCTAATATTTTATTGTAAAAAAAAATACGGACACGGCTCGGACACGGCAGGACACGGCGGGACACGTTTTGGACACGTTTTGGACACGGATTGGACACGGCGGGCTTAAAATCCGGCCCAAAAAAAATTGGCCCAAAAAAAAATTTATAGAATGATAATATAATTTAGATGTGGTTATGTGATTGTATGAACTCTTTAATCTAGTTATGATTTTTGTACTTTTGAATTAGGTTAAATTTGGTTTTGTGGTTAGTGGATGTTTGAATGAAGTATGGAACTCATATTTTGTGCTTTTAATTAGATTATTTTTGTATTAATATGAACTATGAACTATCACTTGAATTATGGACATTTTATTAATCAAGTTATTATCAATTTCGTTTATGTTTTTTATATTATTTATATTTTTTAAACATAAAATAAATATATTATATTATATATATATATAAAACGTGTCGTGTCCGGAGGTTTTTTTGAGATTGCCGTGTCGCCGTGTCCGTGTCGTGTCGGACACGACACCCGTGTCCGTATCCGTGCAACGTAGCCCCTCACAAACTACCAATCAAACTTTTATCACCATTCACACACTCAAAATCGCAAACCAAATAAATTCCTCTCTACACAACACATTTATAAATCTCAGCCTCTATTATGTCAAAAAAAAAAAAAAGATTTCTACAGAAATTTATATCTCCATGTTTTAAAGTGCGAGTTCTCCTAATACCTAGTTTCAATATATGTATTTTTATATTACGCGCATTTGGGACAGAATAGATAGTGTCCCCTTATTGTACCAATACAATCAAACACATATTATACAGTAGTACATATAGTTTAACATTTTTGTAGGAATTTAGCTGTGATGCTTCTTCGGATTTGTGACTGCCATTCTCTGTTTGAACATTGGAGATGGAAGATGAAATCTTTGTTTTTCACTAATTTCACGATATTGTCATTATCAACCTATACACTGGAAATATTTAGTGAAGTGTTTGCACCTAGGAAGGAACAAATATCCTAATGCTAGAGAAATTGGTGAAAAAAAAATTATGTTCTAATTAGTAATTTTATGAGAAAAACTTGCGATGAGTCAGGTGTAATATATAACTGAACATATATTTTTCTATGGATAGTATACCTGTTGTTTTCACTCATGATTTTTTCGGCTCGTTTGCCTATCAACTCATTAGCTACTTCACCAAATATTGTAATTGGTGTGGCCGACCTCGAATCTTCTATAGTTGCTTTGACAAGGTACCTGTTAATATATTTTTTGGGTAGTTTTTTGATCATGAATTGGAATGTAAGGGGACTTGGAGATGACGAAAAATGCAGTGTAATCAAGAATGAAGTTCGCAGTGCTAATTGTGACGTGATTACTTTTTAAGAAACTAAATGGAGGAACGGATCGGTTTTTTTGTTGCGTAATCTCAACACTTTATCTTCGTTTTCCGATTTCACGTAACCGGGAGGTTGCTTGATATATATCTCTTCTTAAAAAATGCCGATTTCACATCCATTTGATAAATATCCCATTTGGACTGAGCCGCCAACGAAATGAGAAGTCGCACCGTCTCCATTCGAGCCACCGGAGCAAATATCTCGTCATAATCCACGCCTTCTTGTTGCTTGTAACCTTTCGCCACGAGTCTCGTTTTGTATCGCTTCACTTCTCCTTGCGCGTTTACCTTTTTCTTGAAAACCCACTTCACACAAATTGGTTTATGACTATTGGGTAAAGATACAAGTTCCCAAGTATCATTCTTCACAATTGAATGAATCTCTTCATTCATAGCGGCCCGCCACTTGTTATCATTAACCGCTTGCTCGAATTGAATATTTTCACCTTCCGCCAAAAGACATACAAAATGCAACTCACTTGTCGCCTCTTACGTATCATGTAAACTCCTCTCTCTTAGGTTTCGCCTCATCATGTCATCAGGTAAAGATGAGAACGGGCTTGTTGGTGAAGATGGTGGTAATGTCGGATTCATTGGCACCATGGCTTCTTCCTCCTCCTCTTCTTCTACACACGAAATCGTCATTTGCGTATTCCAACACCACATGCTTGCTTCATCTACTTGCACATCACGACTAATATATATCTTCTTACTATTCGGGTCATAAAGTTTGTACGTCTTGGATTTACTATCATAATCGACGAAGATAAGTTTCACACTTTTGTCATCAAGCTTGACACGTTTTTTATTCGAAATATGGACATAATTAAGCAACACTTCCGAACACCTTGAAATGAGACACCGAGGGTTTTTGACCATACCAAGTCTCATGCGGAGTCATATCTTCCATGCTTGCTGTTGGACATCGATTTCGTAAATAAACCGCACAATTTACCGCTTCCGCCCAAAACTCCTTACGTAAATTCTTGCTTTTGAGCATACTCCGAACCATGTCGAGAATAGTCCAGTTTATCCGTTCCGCCACACCATTCACATTCTCATCCATCTCGGCAAACATACTCTTGTAACCGCACATGTGATTACTCGCGCCTGTGTCCAAATACCACATGCAGCTTTTCTTTGGATCGATCTCCTTGCACGACAATAACACCACATCTTCACTTTCGATTTCTCGATTCACGAAATTCACTTTCTCCTCAACCTTCTTATTTCGATACTCGAATGCATAATGACCGAATTTGTAACAATTATAGCATTTTACATCTTTTTTACACTCCGCTGCATAGTGACCATACTTGTCACATTTGTAACACACTTTATCAGATTTGTTAAATCCACCCCGTCTATCTCGTCCACGACCGCCATGAAAATTAGAAGCTCGTTTTTCCTACTTTTTCTCTTCATTTTCTCGATCACGCCATTATTGACCTCAATTTTTCTTGTCACCGGATATCGACACCTTCGCTTGGAGTACTTCCTCCAACTTCTTTTGCTTCTTTTTCTTTTTTCTCGCCTCGTGAGCTTCCAACGAGTCCGTCAACTCATCCACCGTTACTTCGTCCAAATCTTTTGACTTCTCAATCGCGCACACAATATTTTCAAATTCATCGGTCAAAGACCGAAGAATTCTCTCCACAATTCGCCCGTCACTTAGAGTCTCACCATTACTCTTGATTTGATTGGCAACGGTAATAACTCTCGTAACATAGTCGGAAATTTCCTCCGACTCGTTCATCTTCATCGCCTCGAGTTCTGCTCGAAGCGTTTGTAGGCGAACTTGATTCACTCGCTCGGCTCCTTTGTAAGCCGTTTGGAGAATTTTCCATGCCTCCTTTGAATTATGTGCACTGACGATTTTTTCGAAAGCGGATTCATCGACCGCTTGGTAGAGGTAGTAGAGTGTCTTCGTATCCTTCTTGCGACTTTCCTTTAACGACTTCAATACTACGCCTTTCGTTGGAGTTGGATCCGGTTCGTTATAACCGGTCTCCACTATTTCCCATAGATCCTCCGATCTGAGAAGCGCCATCAATTGGATACTCCAATTATCGTAGTTTGTCTTTGTAAAATGAGAAAAACACGATTATCCGGTCGCCGTGTTTACCATGGCTCTGATACCACTTTGATAGAAGAAAAAATGATATTATGTAGAAAAATAAACTCTCTAGCTTTATTTTATTGATCAGTGCATTATCTCTATTACACAATTTCTCTTCTATATTTTGACAATAAAATATAACCATGTTTATATAGCATACATGATAATTTTTTATTTTTTCTAATACATTGAAGCTAGACATAAAACTCCTCATCTACCCACTAAATAGCATTAATTATCATCAATGCCTACTAACTCCATTATTCCCTCTAATTCTAAGCCCCCACTAATGACCATACAAATTATTATATTTAAAATAACATTAAATAATAAATACTAATATTAAGCTTAATATTTTAACACTTTCTTTATGACAAAATATACTTTTCCTTTATATTTTTAGATGAAAAAAAATGAAGCAAAATAATTATGATGCTCGAAGAAAATTATGCATACCTGCTCATCGACAAGCACAATGCGTTGGAACCTAACAGTATGATCTTTTGATTGCAACTCAGGTGTTTTTTCCATTAACTTAACTTTAATCAACCAATCTTTGCTCTTAGGTGTTAAATCTGAAATTGTCGTGTTCACAGTGAGAGCCATCTGTGATAGAATAATAGACGAGCTTCTTACTACTATATCATGAAGATGATAAATTTTCAATATATTGTTTCAGAAAAAAAATATGATTATCTGCTAATTATTTTACACTGTCATACATAGATTTACGTAAACTTGAGAATAATAATAGTTTTATTTTGCAATTTGGCGTAAAGAAGAGGTGTATCAAACTAAGTTGAAATTGCTATTCTTTTTTTTTAAATAAAAAATGTAGTGTTTCATAAGTAAATAGTTCGAAAGATCTTTGTGTGGTATCACTTTTTTTATATCATGCAATTTAAAAATAAAATGAAAGAATCAATAAAAATGTACTCACTGTTGAGATTTTATGTAGAAATGCAACACAGTACATATGATTTTTTTTTAGTGCAACCTTTCTTGTCTTAGTGTGCCTATTCATAGATGAAGATGATAGAGTTAACTCGGCAGTCAAATAGAGTATTGCATGAGATAAGAATGAAGTTGCTTGATTTCCAAGTATTATTGCATAAGTCATGCATATCCACAAAATAGCAAAAGGTGTAACCATTTCTTAAAGAATGTGTGACCAGGGCAATTGGCTAGGAGAGTGTGGCTTCACGTGAAATGGAAATGGCGCACAACACATAATTACTTCTCTAGCAAATTTTAAGGATTTTCAACAAAAAAATATTTTAGATTTCATTATTTTATTTTTTTAAATTAATTTGTCCTTACACAAATGGGGTCAAGAATCACTCCCTAGAGATGAGAATGAAGTTACTTGGGTGTCAAGACTCATTGTATGAGTAATGATGCATGTTACCTCTTGTGTTTTTCGGGTTTCTGAACATATGTCCAAATGAGGCTCCAGCTCATATCAAAGCATATTTTTCACATAAATTTGTATTTTCATATTGCAGGAGTTTTGTAATGCCTAGTTTTTTAACATATGATATTTTATATTAATTTTTTTTACCAACTGATTTTTTATATTACACATATACATAGTGTTCTTGTATTGTAGCAATACACATGTATAAGATAATACGTATAAGTTAATTGTATATATCATTAATATATTATAAGTTAAGTGTATTCACATACATATAGTGCTCATCTACAATTGCTCACAGAGCACTTATAGTGTGCTCCTGTATTTCCTCACATAAGGCCACTATGCGCCAGCTGACATTGTGGGGGCTAGTTTTTGGCATGAAATACTCACCCAGATGGGCTTTTGTGAGCTGTTTTGTATGTAAGGCTGAATTCTCACATGTGGGCTGCCATGTGGAAAAAAATGAATATAAAAAAGGGTTAGTGGGTGGGAATCGGTCAGTTGTTAGGTGGATGCATTTATTGGTTTGGATATTTATCTGATATTCAATAAAGGCGGAGAGCATTTTCCATTTCAAAATCAGAATTTCGAAAACCCTCTCCTCCCTTTTTCTCTCGTCTGAACTTCCATTGAAGCGTGCGAGTGGTGGGAAGGGAAAGGAAAACCAGGGAGCAGGAAGTTCGTCGAAAGGTTTCTTCCACATAACTCGAAGAGTTTGTCTTTGTTTGTGTCCGAAAGGAATTTTACACCAGTTGATAGGATTGGCAAAAGGGAAAAATATAAATTGCAGATTGTTATCTAATGTTCGCAACTGAAGCTTCGATTACAGTGAGAATTGCATGTCCGTCTCCTAAGAACTTTGCAAATTGCATGTGTTGCTGCAGGATATACGAAATTATGCGAAGATGGGCCTCGAAGTCATTAGGGCCTCCAGTTATTCTATAATTCCTTATACCAATATTATATAAACACAATAAATAAATAACTCTATTCTAGCCCAGTAGCCCAATAAACCAATAAATCATACTCATCACTCCACAGCCCAATAACGTTGTATATCAACTCAATAAAAGACAAAATTACCACAACTTAGCTACTAAAAATAGAACACGCATGGAAATTGTCAGTTCTCAATCTGATGTAAGAATAAATTCAAAGCTGAACAATCTTCCTCTTCATGAAAATTACTAACAACTCTCTCATGGCTCTCTCTCTCCTTTTCTGGATAAACTTCTCGCAAGAAGAAATGAATTGGAAAGAACGAATAAGAAAAATTTGCAAAAACACTCCTGCATTATGCGTAAATTGCGAGAAATCCTTGTATTATTGGAAATTGGAAAAGCCCCTATATTATTGCTAAAATTGCAAAAAAAAAGTTTTAAATTGTAATTAACATTTTTGTTTTAAAAAAATATCTTATCGAAGGAAATATTTTTGTAGGAAATTTATTTTTAAAAAATATTTTTTAGAAAGATTATTTTATAGAATTTTTTTTTTTTAAAGTATTTAAAAGAAATTTGTAATTAATTTAGGGTTTCAATTCAATTTTCGTCAAGGGCCTCCTAAACTACAGAACCGGCCCTGCTTGGAATTGAGTGTGTTGTTTGAACTAAGCTCTCCGATAATTGAATTCAGTGTTTTACTCGGTAGAGATCGATGTGTGAAGTTGGAGGAGGAAGGATGGAAATGGCATGGGAGCTAGGGTTCTGTTGTGGTTTGGTTTTGAATTTCAAAGGGACACAAGATTTTTTATGCGATGGTGAAATGGTGATATTTTGAGGGGACATACGGCTTAATTAGGGGAGTAATTATCATTGAGGTGGGAATACAGGGAATTAATTTTGAAGCCTCCGTAATACAGCCATGCCTTGGGGCCCATCTGGTTTTCCTTTGAAAATTTAGTAACGAATTCCTATCTATGACGTTGGATGATGTATAGGGAGAAAATGAGGGGAAATAAGGGGGCATAGAAATAATTTTTCTCTCTCATTTTATGACATGTATGAATGCACGGAAAGGTGTAGAGGGTAGAATAGACTCTCATATGTGCACCGGTCAACTATGGCTTATGGTGAAACAAATGCACTGAGTTTTTTTCTTGCAATCATTGTAGAGGCTAGCAAGCTGTTGCAATTTTATTTGTTCACATTTGGGCCTAACCATGTGTGAAGCCTACAATGGCTAATGGTCGGTAAAGTGGACTCAAACTCTCTTTTATATAGTATGCCGACTTGTTCCCGTTGCTATTTTTCTACGGCACGCCAGCTATATACTGTTATTGACTGATTTATAAATTATTATATATATGAAACTCAATTATATGAATTTTATTTATATCTGATAGCGTATTGGATACTTATACCTGTATTGCAACATTGTAAGCTGTACTGTGTATCGTATCGGATTCTGACGTATGTACTGTAATGTTGGATTTCACGTCGGTAATAAATACGTATCATAAAATTGGTATGCTAATTGTATTTGAAATTTTTTTCCATATTGATAACAAATATATGTGTCATAAAATTGCATATTATGTATGCTAATTTTATTTCAATTTTTTTTTCTCACATAGCTACTCAAAAAAAAAAAAAAAAAAAAAAAAAACTATGCTCACCAAGTCTATTCTTAGTTGGCTTGGACTCAATTCATATGCCAAAATCTCAATGGTTATTTGTAATAAAAAAAGTACCCACATCAGACAATGTCAAGTTCCTAATGGCTACGGGTTGGAAAAGTGATATACATAAATCGAGTGTAGGCTCTCTTTTTACAATTGAATATGGCACCAAACAGGTGTTCGAATTTTATTTGGCTTCATTTGGAACAGGTGTTCGAATTTCATTTGGTTATATTTGGACCCACAAACATGTGTTGTGAACTTATTGGATATCTATCCATAAAGTGCATTGTACTCTCTCGTTTATATGAATATAGATTGAATGAAAATACAAGCTACATAAGAAAATGAAGACATTCAAACTCTCTTAACATAATCAACTCTTGATTTCCTTAAAAGAGTCGACTTCTAAAACCCCGTTACACAAATCATCACCAGATTTAAAATGCACTATGGCCTCATATTTTACCCTTTTATCCACTTCTTCCTTGGCCATTGTTTGAATCACCATTTTGTATAGAATAGGACAGCTTTTCTTTCCTCCCTTTTTCACCTCCAAAACCTGATCAAAAAGTACGGAAACCTTCTTATCCTTCTTTTGAGACATTGCCACAGCAAACATTCCCATGTTTTGAAGCATATATGAATCCTTGAGAGTCTCCCACTTTTCAGGCTCTGAACAAGTCGAGTTTCCTTCTTCAGCATTAGAAGATGGAAAAGAGGCGATGAGTAAAGAGACCATGAGGGGAAGAAGAAAGACCTTCATGTTTTTATGTAATGAGTTTTTAATTTCAATTTTCTTTAAGGTTTGTAGTTTCAAATTTGAATTGGGATGAATCAATGTTTGTGAAGATGTATTTATAGGGGTTGGTTTTTATGATGGAAGTGTGATGCATTTAATTAGGAAAATCTAGTCAAATTTGTGCATTTAATTAAAATATTTGTTGTTGTATATGATCATTAATCGAGAGAGATAAAGATGTACTTGTCAAAGGATAACTTTGCATGAATATGATATGTGCATTTAATTATTATTTATTGCTATCTATGCTTGTTTATTAATTAAGTGCATGTTTGGCACACATGAAATATGATGGAATGGAGGAATAGAAGGTTTATTTCAGTCGAATATGGATGAGATATTTTGGAATAAAAGTATGGAAGTAGAATTCTTCTATTCCACAGTAGAAATGGAATTATTGTATTTCATGAAATAACCTATAATTTAGGAAACAAATATCTTGCTTTAATCCAAATTGAATCTTACGTCGCAAACAAATTCTCTTCTTTCCAAATTTGTATTATCTAAACCAAATCTTAATCCATTTATCTAGCCGAACGATATTGAAATAAAATAGAATAGTTGACTATTCTTTATTTCACTATTCCTCTATTTTATATTTTGCCTAACGAATGCTAAGAAGATAAAGTATGAAGATAATTTGGATTTGCATTTAGGAAGGATAATTAGGGACCGGTTTATTTGTTATATTGAAGAATAATTAGGGCCTGGTTTATTTGTTGTATTGAAGGATAATTAGGGACCGGTTTATTTGTTATATTGAAGAATAATTAGGGCCTGGTTTATTTGTTGTATTGAAGGATAATTAGGGCCTGCTCAGACCAACTTTTAAAAATACTCATTTCAATTCCTTTCTGAATAGAGTCCAATTACTTGGCCCTTTTTACCATCCCCATATGCCCCCTTAACACTTAAAGCGTATAAAAAATGTTCTTGTTTAACACTAGTCAGAAAAAAAAAAATTTCGTTCTCCACTTGTCATAGACACACTATTAACGTGGACGATTTGACTTGGTCAACTCCATTTTATTTAACATGAGGTACCACATGTCATAAATACGGGGAACTTGTGGGGATGAGAAACGGGGGATAATTAACTTTTTCCTTCTGAATAATTACTGCTTTTATCTCTTTTCCATTAGAGGAGAAGCAATTCACTGCTCAGGATATGGAATCAAGTTTATATTTATTCATATATTGTTTGAATGTTTATATATACATTTTAAATGTGGAATTGTCATTGAGAATTTTTTAGGGCAGACCCATTTGAGAAATTAATATATCCTTCGTTTAATGTGATCAGTATATGTTTTTGAGTTTTAGTTTTCTTTTTCTAGTCAAATTACTTCATTATTGAATACCTTTTTTATAGTATAATGGTATATACATTGTTTCATTACGCACCTTGTTGAGTACGTCATCCTTAAAGAAGAAGCTTGATTTACCGTGAGAGTTGATAAATTAAACTACATAAAACAACTTATTAATTTGTAGTATAAAGAAAAAAAATTCATTCCAGAATCTGGTTAAACATGTTATCTCAAGAATTGTGATTTTGTTAGTCATATATCTAAAAATAAATTGACCAAAATGGATTTTTTTTTTAAATAATGACCAAAATGGATATTGACACACAGTGAAAGAAAAGGGGATGTCAATCTTCACACACATATATATATATATATATTGAATCGAAAAGACAAGTACGTGCGATATTAAATATCGTAGAATTTCATCGACATACATATTCGTAAAAAAATATTAAATCCTCTTAACCCTCAACTATCTTCAAAGACAAGTACATCAAAGGGCCTGTGCAAATATCTTCACCACTAGAAACATAAACTTGAGCCTCATATTTCGAAACTTTGCCCGACTTATCACCATTTTCAACTCCATTAAACACTTTGTCATATAATATAGGGCAATCATTAGATTCTTGGTTTGGGTGTTTCGTTTTCGCCTTTTTCGCCTTGACGATTCCTTGAAGTATCAAGTCAATTTGTGATTCTTTGTAATGAGATAATATTGCGTAACTTGCCATATATTAGAAACCATGCTTGATGGATTAACGGGCTCAAAATTTTCTGTCACAGTGCAATGTGAATCACCTTTTATAGAATAGTTAGAAGCTAAGAGGATAGAAATGACGAAAGGAAGAAGAATGAGTTTCATGTTTTTGTTGGAAATTTGAGTTTTGAGTTGTTTGTGATGAGTGGAGTGTTCTGTGAGCTTGTATTTATAGGGTTGGAAGTGCATCTCTATTGATAATGAACTATATCATGTGGATTTAGTTGAGAAAATCTGAGCAAATCTATGTATTTTAATAATATATTTGGCGAGTTATATGCTAACTAGTTGATGAAGATAGTTGTGTATTATTCATTGTATAATTTTGTTTACAAGAAAGCACATTAATTAGAAGTCAAAATTATATATGTATTCTCAAGTCATTATAGTTATATATGTAACCAAATTTAAATTGTCATGATCCGGTTAGGTGAGAACATTGACAAATTAAATCATTTATTATATTATCAAAATGATAGTCTACTAATTCTAAGAATATCGTTACAATAGAAAAAAAATTCCTAAATATCTTTACAATAAAAAAAATAAAAAATTATTTCTTACTCGCCTTTGACAGGTTTGAGTTTTGGAACCTCAATTATGTATTAGTCACAAGCAAATAATAGATTTCTTTCAACCCAAGTATCAAAAAATTACCGACCCAGTAAAAAAAAACTACACTGCTTTCAAACCTCTATATAAGTGGGGCACAAAAAAAGGAAATAATCATTTCGTTTCCAAACAAAAAAGATTAAAATTCCTGCCATCAAATATATTTCCATATATTCTCCATCATCCCAAAATGTTCAAATCACGAATTGCTATACTTGCGCCCAAACTTTCCTTACTTACCAGCGTCCATATACACAAAGACTTCTTTTATAAATAGAAGATATTAAAGATCAAATTATCATATTTCATAAAAAAAAAGAGATCAAATTATCTTTTAAGAGAATTTAAATTGGTGCAATGGCGAGCTGTCACGGTGCAAGAAAAAATGGCATCAAGTTATTTGGTGTCTGGTTGGAGAAGAAATCCGACTCCATTAATCTCTCACAAGAAATACCGAGTCAATTAGATCAAGAATCAACTAACCATTCACACAATTTACGTATGTTTCCCTTTTTCTCTATACCTTCTTTTTAATCTTTCACACCAACCAACTAAAATACATTATTGCGATTAAACCCTGAAGTTTTTCATGTATTCTCAACATATTTTAATATTTTGCAGCCAAAAAATGGACGGAAGAGGAGCATAGATTGTTTTTGATCGGGCTAGAGAAAGTAGGAAAAGGAAGGTGGAGAGAAATATCGCGTAAATTCGTTTTGACAAGAACATCAGTTCAAGTCGCGAGTCATGCCCAAAAGTATTACATGAGAAAAGAGGGCAAGGCAGGAAAGAAAAGAAGGCAGAGCCTTTTTGACATGCAAGTTGATCAGATTGTAAGTTGTTTGTATAATAAATTAACCTTTGATAATATTTTAGAAATTCTGTATTGTTTATTTATATCATCTATGTTGATTAATATCTTTTGCTACTTGAAACATTTGTTCAGAACTTTTCAGCCGAAGAATCTAGAGAAAAGATAAGACGTGTTGATATGAGTTCAAATAAGGGAAAAGAGGCTTCATCTATATCAAAATCAATTTATTATTGTACAACACAATAACACGATTCCCAGTTTTTCTCTTCAACCGAATCAAGATAAGCGAAATACTCAGGCCAAAACCCTAAACCCTAAGTCAGCTACATGAATAGGATTACAAATCTACCAGAGTTACAATCAATCATGTGAAAAATAGATTCTCAATATTATTATTTTTGTTTAGATATGGTTTATAACAAAGCTTATTGCTTACTTCCAAGTACGCAAAGCATCAGTTGTTCAGATTCTCAAATTAACATACAAGTAATGCAATAATGCGCAATAGTAATTACGATTGTCTCAATAATTTACCTACAATCAAAATTACAAAACATAACAGATAATATTCTATCAACAATTGACTTACAACTAGAATTAAAATTACAAATTACAAATCATACACTTTACCACTCAGTTATATCAAACAAAATATATACCTTTTACAAATTATCCAGCTAGCACTTCATCTATAGTCACAAATCGACCCATTTCAATGGAAAGCTGACCCGCCACACCAATGGCCACAGAGATCAATCCATCGTACAAACTAACCGACATTTCTGACTTATTTTCACCTCTTATTACTGATAAGAAATTCAAGTGCTCTAAGTAACTCGATCCATGATGCAGCCCATCATATCTTAAAAAAATATTAATAAAATGAAAACGAATTGTTTCACATTAATAATTAAATAATCACAAGAAATTAAATATATTACTTTATTCTTTCATCATTTGCTTTTATTGTTGTGACTCCGTCCCTGCCAGCGGTCCTCATTCCAACCCTAACTATACTTTCCGGTACAAACGCTTCCCCCTAAAAATAAAAAATAAAAAAATAAATATATATTATATATATATATTTGAAATATTATTTAAATATATGAAAATAATACCTTGCCCAAATGGCCAACGACAGAAATTTCCTGTTCGTTTTTGCTTCCTTCAGCAAACATACATAAATCCAACATTGCGCGTGATCCGTTGTCAAATTCGATTATTACGTACGCATTATCGATTATATCAGGCACCTGTTTAGTTTAATTAGGGTTTAGAAAAATAAAAATATTTATTCTAGAGAGAGAGAGAGAGAGAGAGAGAGAGAGCGAGAGAGAATGAAATGGTTATCAAATTCAATTATTATATATGTACAAAAAATTATATCTGGCACATGTTTAATTAGTGTTTAGAAAAATTAAAAAAATAATTCTAGAGAGAGAGTAAATGAAATAGTTATCAAATTGAAGTATTATATATGCATTATCAATTGAAGTATAATCTATGTATTATCTGGCACCTACTAAAATTAGTTAGGGTTTGGAAAAAGTGAAATAAGTATTCTAGAGAGAGAATTAAATATTAATCAATTATATATGGTGTCTGTTTTAATTAGGATTTAGAAAAGGTGAAATTATTATTCTAGAGAGAGAAAGAGAGGAGAGAGAGACCTTTCCATCGTAAATTTCGTCTTTATGATTAACATCAATGGCTCCGCTAGCCATTACTCTGATTGGATTTGCACCAGCAAATAATCGCATTAAATCAAAAAAATGGCAACATTTTTCTACTAAAGTTCCTCCACTATTTACATTAAACCTATTCCAATTATTCACCTTAAAAAAAAACAAAAATAATTAACAAAAGTAAAAACAAACCTATATATTAAATTAACATTATAATAATTACCTTGACTAGAAAAGGGAATCGATGCTCTCTAATTGAAACCATTTGAACTGGACCAAGTTTATTATTTTTAACAATTTCGATTAATTTAGCGACAGGTGGCATGTATCTATACTCAAGCCCCACTTGCACTAACATTTCAGGCCTCTTTTTCGCCGCCTCAACAACCTGAATTTATTTACCAATTTAATTCGTAAAATTTCAATTTTGAAATTGAGAGTGAAGATTGGAACTTGACCTGTTTGCAGTGTTGGATTGTGGTGCAGAGAGGTTTTTCCACGAGAATGTGGTGCGGATATGGGTGGGCAATAATATCCATCAATATCTCAAAATGCGTCATATTTGGCGATGAAACAACAATCACATCACATAACCCACTTCCCAACAACTCTTTATGATCCGAAAATGTCTTCAAATCAATAAAAAAGTCAAATTTCAAATCAGACTGAACAAAGAGAGGATTGATTTGAGAGAGGGGGGTACTTGGGGAGGAGGGAGGCGGAGTGAGAGAGCGAGGTCGAGAGTGAGAGCGAGAGAGGGCGGATGAGGGTCGGCGATGCAAGTCACGGCGGCGCCCTGAGGGCGGAGATGGGCGAGGTTGGCGACGTGCTCACGGCCCATCATGCCTGCTCCGATGATTCCGTATCTTATCTCTCCCATCTCTGTTCTCTGTTCTCTGTTCTCGTTTTTCGTTTCTGTTTTGTTTTGAGGTGAGCGAGTGTGAGGTGATGTTGAATAGTGTTTGGAAGGTTGGGCTGAGTTTGTTTAATGGGCCTTTTGGGCTTTGAACAGATTAGTATTGTTATTCTGATGATATGTTTGCTTGTCGAATGATGGAAATTTTTACTTATTCTGATGATATGTTTGCTTGTTGAATGATGGAAATTTTTACTTGCTCCTGATGTAGTTTGTTTCTGAGTCCTTTTTAGGTAGATTTCAGTAGTTGTATACTCTTTTAACGGAAGTGATCATACCAACGTTAAATGAAAAATTCAAGAATTTAATGAGTGGGAGTATTTTTGTTGTTTTCAATTGTTCTGACAAAAACATTCAAAACCATGATTGCATGACTTTACTTAACGACTCATTGTGGAAACTAATGTCGGTAAGCCAATACACTGCGTGTGTTCATGATAAAGTAAGCTATTACTTATTGAGTTGACCTCAAGTCAATATGTTATAGACTTTATGACTTCGAGTGACTCGAGTCAGTCTTTGGTTGACCTCAAGTCATTCTTTCTTTGCCAATGCTTACTGCTTACTATTGTCCTAATTATTTCAGTTGGCACTCTATGTGGTATGTATTTTTATATAATTGAAGTTATAATAAAGGAGTGGAGATACCACTCACGAATTATTTAGTTTTCGGTGAGTAAAATTATTGATAACAAATGAGTTTTCTCTTCTCAATCATATAGCCTCTCATTCCACCCTTCCTGAAAAGAAAACCTTGCTAAACATGAGAGACATGCTTAAACTTTATCTTTTTTCCTTTTTCTTGTTGTCCTGCACTCAAGCAGCTTTGGTTAAGGGATGCATTGAGGCAGAGAGGAATGCCCTACTTGACTTGAAAGCTGGTTTAGTTGATCCGACAAATCAATTGCATTCATGGAAGAGAGAAAATTGATGTTCTTGGAGCGGAGTTGGTTGCAACAATAACACTGGTCAGGTTTCAAAGCTCAATCTTAGGTGCACCTACAATTCTTATGATTCATGTCTTAGTGGTGAGATCAGTTCATCATTATCCATTTTAAGCGATTTAGAGTACATCGATCTAAGTGGCAATAATTTCAGTGCCACAAGCATCCCTCTTTTTATTGGCTCTTTTAAATGGTTAAGATACCTAAACCTTTCTTATACACGGTTCGATGGAACTTTGCCACATCAACTTGGAAATCTCTCGAATCTTAATTACCTTGATCTAAATGAAGCTCAAACTAGCTATATGCCAAATAATATTTGGTGGCTTAGAGGTCTCACCTCGTTGAAATATCTCGATTTGAGCGGGGTAAACTTTACAACTACTGGGAACTGGTTCCATGTAGTTAATACACTTTCTTCTTTAGAAGTCCTACATTTATCCTATTGTAATCTTCCCAGCATTAATGAATCTTTTACTCATCTTAATTTAACTAGCCTTAAGGTCCTCGGTCTTGCTAGTAATGCACTCACTCACCTACCCAATTGGGTTCCGAATATTACTGGCATCAAATCTCTTGATCTTTCTTCGAATTACCTTTCTGGTGCAATTCCTTCAGAACTTAGTTTCCTCAGTAACATTGAGGTACTTTTATTAAGTGACAACGAATTCGAAGGTGCTGCACAAAACACATTCCATAATCTTTGTAACCTCAATATCCAATAATATTAACGAACAAGTCTGTTACTGGGGGTTTCATGAATTGTCACAGTGCAAAAAAAACAAGTTAAGAACTTTAAGTTTGTCAGGCAATAATCTAACGGGTAATATAGCCGGATGGTTAGAGAAATTGACAAATTTAGTTACCATAGATCTCTCATGGAATTCACTAAATGGTACGATTCCTGAAGGAGTCTGGAAGCTGCCACTCCTAACTGAACTAATTTTGGGTCAGAACATGTTCGAGGGAACTATAAATGAAGTACAATTAGGTTACCTTAAGAGTATCAAAAGATTAGACCTATCAAATAATAAGCTGGTTATACAATCTAATAATTGGCATCCTAATTTAGGACTAGAGTATTTGAAACTTGACTCCTGCCAAATAGGGTCCAAGTTTGCTTCATGGCTCCAAGAACTAAAGCAACTTAAATGGCTTTTTTTATCTAATAATGGGATTGTTGATACACTTCCTCAATGGTTTTGGAACATTACTCATTCTATGTATGATTTAGATTTGTCCAATAACCAGATCAAGGGAAAATTATCGTTCCCGCTTCTTGATACAAATCTGATAAGGTTGAACTTGAGTTTTAATTTGATTGAAGGCCCATTACCAGCATTTCCCTCTGAGTTACATATATTGGACCTTAGAAATAATAACATGGTCGGGAGTATACCTTTCAGTATATGCGAAATTCGCTCGTTGCGCGTCCTACTACTGTCAAACAATGAACTTTCTGGAGAATTACCTGGATGTTTAGGGTACGCACAAATAGGAATGTTTATTCTAGATATTGCAAATAATAATCTTTCAGGAACTATACCTGGTTACATTTTTTCTGAAACAATGTATATCTTGAAGTTAAATAATAACTTCTTCTCCAAAATAGCTCATGTACCTATGCTAGCATGGAGCGAATTGAGAATTCTTGATCTTGGAGACAACAATCTTTCAGGAATGATACCAGCATGGATTAAAAGACTCCGAAACCTTGCAATTCTCAATTTGCGCTCAAATGACTTTTCTGGATCAATCCCACCTTGGTTAGACCTACTTAATAATCTTCAAATTTTGGATCTTTCTCACAATAGTATATCCGGAGTGATTCCCATGGAAATTGGTAACTTAAATGGGATGGTAACATATCATCCATACAATGATTTTTCAGTACGATTGGGCTTCACTGATATTTCGGATAACGTTAATGAGGAGGGTTCTATTGATTTCTATTACATGGTATTAACCATTAAAAATAAAAACATAGAATATTTATCCAAAGCACTATCTTTCATGACAACTATCGACATTTCAAATAATAGCCTTAGCGGAGAGATCCCTAGTACTCTCGGAGATTTGATGGGATTGCATAATCTGAATCTCTCTGAGAACCATTTATCAGGAATAATCCCGGAGACGATTGGGAAAAATGAAATCATTGGAATCTCTTGATTTATCAATAAACAATCTATCAGGAATGATTCCTCAAAAAATTTCTGAGTTAACATTCTTGAGCCACTTAAATTTGTCATACAATAATCTCTCAGGAATGATACCAACCGGAAATCAGTTGCAAACACTAAATGATCCTTCAATCTACGAGGGAAATCCATTTCTTTGCGGGACTCTGATTTCCAAAAATTGTACTAAGGATCATAATAAAACGCTTTATACTGGTGTTGCAAATGTTGAAGAAGGTTTTGAGTGGTTATGGTTATACATTGGCACAATATGTGGTTTTATTGTGGGGTTTTGGCCTCTTTATGGCTCGTTAATACTAAATAGAGATTGGAGGTACGCTTATATAAACATGATCGATGCTCTCATTGATCGAGTTTATGTTGCCGGAGCTCTATTTCCCGCTCGAATAATGCGAAAGTTTAGGGAAGTCAGAAGGCTCTAAGTAAAATGTCGAAATTAAGGTATCCTACCAGTCTAGTATGAACAACCTGATACATGTACTTTTTGAATTGTAAGAATATTATTATATATGACGTTATAACATGTACTTAGATTTTCAATTTCAGGTCTCTATAATATCTACAGCATTAAAGAATAAAAGCAGATTGCTCAATGTCCGTAGAGAAGCATTTGATGAAACTTATTTGTATCCACCCTACTCCTTGTATTGTGTTATTTATTATGAGAACTCTATAAATTTCTTTATGTGTGTTGTATAAATAGTAAAATATAATGTATTATGAACAAATGTTTTAATCAAGCCAAAGCCAAGCTTAAAAGGCTCAATTTCAATTGAGCCATTCAGAGCTGTTTATTGCATGCTTAATTTTGTTGTGTAAGTAGAAATGGTCACTTCTAACTAGAATAAGATAATGTATATATACTTGCAATACATTACTATTGACATGGACCTGTGTTGTGTGCACCTTTCTTGAAATTCGGATGAAATGTTTTTTTTTTTCTGAAGCTTCAGTGATGCGTTGCACAAATTGAAGTATTGCATATGCATTATCAGTTTTATCTGGCAACTACTAAAATTAGTTAGGGTTTGGAAAAAGTGAAATCATTAGTCTAGAGAGAGAAAGAGAGGGGAGAGAGAGAGAATGAAATATTAATCCCAGAAACTAATTCCATACACATTATCAATTATATATGGCCTCTGTTTTAATTAGGATTTACAAAAAGTGAAATTATTATTCTAGAGAGAGAAAGAGAGGAGAGAGAGAGACCTTGCCGTCATAAATTTCATCTTTATGATTAACATCAATGGCTCCACTAGCCATTACTCTTGGATTTGCACCAGCAAATAATCACATTAAATCGAAAAAATGGCAACATTTTTCTACCCAAGTCCCTCCACTATTTACATTAAACCTATTCCAATTAAAAAAAAACAAAAACAAACAAAAATAATTAACAGAAGTAAAAACAAACTTATATAATAAAAATTAACATAATAATTACCTTGACAAGAAAAGGGAGTCGATGCTCTCTAATTGAAACCATTTGAATTTTTCCATGTTTATTATTTTTAACAATTTCGATTAATTTAGCGACAGGTGGAATATATCTATACTCAAGCCCATTTGCACCAATATTTCAGGCCTCTTTTTCCGCCTCAACAACCTAAATCCCCAAATCCAATTCGCAAATTCAAAATTTCAATTTTGAAATTGAGAGTAAATTTGGAACATTACCCGTTTGCAGTGTTGAAATGTGGTGCAGAGAGATTTTCGACGAGCACATGGTGAGGTTTTGGATAGTTTAAAATGTCCATTAATATCTCAAAATGCGTCATATTCGGAGACCAAACAGCAAGCACATCACAGAACCCACTTCCCAACAACTCCTTATGATCTGAAAATGTCTTCAAATCAATAAAAAAAGTTAAACTTCAAATCGAGACTGAATATAGAGGGGATTGAATTGATTTGAGAGAGTATTTGGGGAGGCGGAGAGGTCGAGAGAGAGAGAGGGCGGATGAGGTTGGCGACGTGCTCCGACGATTCCGTATCTTATCTCTCCCATCCTCTCAATCTCTCGCTCTAGCTTGTGTAGTGACTGACTGAGCGAGTGAACGATTCAGTCGCTTACAGGCCTTTGTAGTAATTGGGCTTACTATTATTCGGCCTTCTTCTAAGGCCTTGGTTATGTTTGTTCATTTAGTTGGAAGAAGCTTCTTGTGCTTTCTTTAAATTCTCCGCCTAGAGGGGTCGAAGAGAAGAGAAGTCCACATATGAATTGAATCTACGACTCAAGTCAATTCAACAAATTTCATTGTTCTTTTTTTGTAAGTCTCATTCTTAGCAGTAGCCTAGTTTTCTTTTCTAGTGATCTTTGTTTTGAGATTGACTATTGGATGTAAGTCGAATTCAATTTCTGACTGATATAAAATTGAGAAGATATTTAAAATAAATAAAAAAAATTGAGAAGATATTACAATAATCAGTGGATTCTTCTATAAATGAAATTGATTTCTTTCTTTTAGCGCATGTGTGAGACGGGCAATCAATTTTTTGGAAATTCAATATAGTATAGAGGAGGGCCTTCTCTTATCCCACTAATGAAATCAAACAGGCTTCTATTTTGCTTTTGTTTCGAGTTGGCTTCGACTTTTATATTCTGATCATACCATGATTGCACTATTAATTCTTATAGGGGGGTGTCATTGCCATACTAGTTTGGCATAATCTCTCTAGCCAGTGCAATATGTATTTCATAATTATAAATACTAGATGAATAATGTACAATTAGATTGCTTGTTAACCTGGGAAGTAGACCTCAGGTCAATATTTTGTATGATTCTAGTCTTAACTCTTAAAGTCAGTCCTTGCATGACTTAGACCTCTCAAGTCACTATTTTGTTTGATCGTAGAGAAGGGGTTTCATCCAAATTGTACAAAAACAACTTATTTCCACTAAAAATGATACATAGACATCGAAAATAATATATTCACTCGGAACACAGTAAAATATACATAAAATATAGTAATATTGAAACTTAAACAAAATAATGAATCTATTTATTTAACTCCATTACAAACAACTGAAACAATATCCTTCAAAAAAAAAATTTCGTTTATACAAAAAATTGCATTAAAACTTGGCTTGGCAAATTATTTTCTTCTCCTATCGGCATCCTATCAATCGGCATCCTATCAATCATAGTCATAGTTCAATTATCTTTACCGTCTTAACCTGATAGATTGAAAGATTCATTAGACCAATCAATTTTATAAATGGATCAATTTAATTACAATTCTATGCACTAAATTACTACGTGGTCAACTACACGACGACAATCAGCAAGCTCACCGAGTGTCAATATCTCAACTGGTGGTTTACAGCTGAAAAACACTATTTAAACACATTTTAGTGGTTAATGCACTGAATATTTCATTTTCTTAATTTACTTAAGCAGTTAGGCCCTGATTAATTTTCCTTTCAAAATTACAATTAGGTTTCTCTGTCTAAATTACATAACATCTAACTTACAGAAATTACAAAAGCTTAATTATCCGTCAATTTACCTTAGTAAGTCACAATTAAGATCCAATCAATCATAATTAACCCCAATTCGTCTTTAATCAGTCTCAACTAAGATCTAATTACTAATTAAAAAAACTAAGATCTAATTAATCATCAATCCACTTATTCAATTACCATCAGCTCTAATTTACACAAAATAAAGAAAACTTGTCACAATGAGGAGGCTGAGAGAGAGGGGAAACTCATGAAATTAAGAAGAGGTGATAGAGAAATCCGTACCAATCACTCGTGACATCATATCTTGAGTCCTTGACAGTGTCGATTAGGAAGAGATGAAGAAAGTGAAATCAGAAGGAACGGGAGGAATTGCCAGAGAGAGAGAGAGAGAGAGACTGATTTCCTCGGCGGAGGTGGAACTGGAGTAGTCGAGGAAAGAACTGGAGAGAGAGAGAGACTGATCTCAAGAGAGAGGAGATTTACTCGCGTAGTACTGGAGAGAACAAACAGAAAGAAAGAAGGGGAAGTGCACTACCAATATGAAATTACGAATTTGCTCTTTCTTTATCAATTTTGAAAATAATGATAACCGGCTGGGAGTAAAAGATAACGGACTGGGTATTTTTTTTCCATCATTTATGCCATTTGATCAAGCTGTTACCAATAATTATAGCTCTTTATTTTTAGCTCTGGGTAACATATAATTTCTCCAAGTCCATATTTCTTAAGATTCTAATCTTAAGTCAGTCTTCTGTATGATTGTAGACCTCAAGTCAGTATTTTTATGATTGCAACTTAATTGAGTATTTTTTATGGTTGTTACTTAAGGTTGGTATTTTGTATGATTGTAGACGACAAGTTAGTATTTTGTATTATTATAGACCCCGAGTCAGTAATTTTGTATGATTGCAACCTTAAGTGAGTATTTTATTTGGTTGTAAACTCAAGTAAGTTTTTTGTATGATTGTAACCTTAAGTCAGTATTTTGTATGTAATCTCAAGTCAGTGGTCTTTTTGTATATGATCGTGACCTCAAGTATGTCTTTTGTATGAGGAAAATTCTTCATATACTATACATAGTATCCATATACCTTAATTGATAATTGAAATATTAAATGAGTCTTTTTAGAATTCAAATGGTGTAGGCAGCTTGTAATGGTTGTAGAATCCAGATAGTCCTTGCATGTGGAAGAAGATTCAAACTCCCAATACAACCACTAGGATGGCCGCACATTTCCATAGATAAGGGTGTCGAATTCCGCGTCTACTAGAATTTTAGAGAGATTTTCAGATAATATTAGACGTGACATCTCAATGTGTGTGTGTTTTGTGTATGCCTAAAAGATTCAAACTCCAATAATTCTTCTTTTAGGTATCATAATAACAAAATAAATATGAAGTAACCAATGACCCTCCAACACTCCAGGACAATTAGTCAGTAATCAAAATTAAGTGCCAAAAAAAAAAAAAAACTTTCAGTAATATGTTGAGGAATAAATAAAAAAATAATATGAGATCAAATATTTTGATTGGTGGTTCCAACCATTTGCCTTCTAATGATATTTCTTGGTGGTTCCAACCATTTGCCTTGTAATGATATTTCTTGACGAAGGACTTGTTACTCTTGTATGAGGGGATTCGTAAATTATAAAAATCTGTTAAGTCACTCTCATGAATCCTTTGGTTGATTGACACTCGGCTTCTATATAAATGCTCTTTGTTTTCCCTTGAAGTCCAGTATATACCTCCTCTCCTCAAACCACTTTTTGAAACAAAACCTTATTTAACCTGAGAGACATGCTTAAGCTTTGTCTTTTTTCTCTCTTCTTGTTGTTCTGCAGTCAAGCAGCTTTGGTCAAGGAATGCATTGAGACAGAGAGGAGTGTGCTTCTTGAATTGAAAGCTGGTTTAGTTGATCCGACAAACCAATTGTCTTCATGGGAGGGCGAAAAATGTTGTTCTTGGAGCGGAATTGGTTGCAGCAATATAACTGGTCAGGTTTCAAAGCTCAATCTGAGGTGTCCTCATATTGATAATTCAGATCCATACGATATTTCTTATAATTCATGTCTTAGTGGTGAGATCAGTTCATCATTATCCATTTTAAGCGATTTACAGTACTTAGATCTGAGTGGGAATAATTTCAGTGGCCCATACATCCCTTTCATTGGCTCTTTTAAATGGTTAAGATATCTTAACCTTTCTTATACAGATTTTGATGGGATTTTGCCACCTCAAATTGGAAATCTCTCGAATCTATATTACCTTGATCTAAAACAAGCTAGCTACAATCCAAATGATATTTGGTGGCTTAGAGGTCTCACCTCATTGAAATATCTCGATCTGAGTTCTATAAACTTGACAGCTACCAGGGACGTGTTCCATGTTGTTAATACACTTTCTTTCTTAGAAGTCCTGCATTTATCCGGTTCTAATCTTCCCAGCCTTAACGTTTCTCTTACACATTTTAATTTAACCAATCTTAAGATTCTCGATCTTTCTTCTAACGAACTCACTCAGCTACCCAATTGGGTGTCGAATATTACTGGTATCAAATATTTTGATGCTTCTAGCAATGAACTTTCTGGAGTAATTCGTTTCGAACCCGGATTCCTGAGTAACATTGAGACACTTCTATTAAGTGGCAATAATTTCGAATGTGTTGTACCAAATACATTCCATAATCTTTGCAACCTCAATACCCTTGATTTGTCAAACAATAATATTAGCGATGAAGTCAATGACTGGGGGTTTCATGGATTGTCACAGTGCAAGCAAATCAAATTAGGAACTTTAACATTGTCATACAATAGTATAAAAGGTAATATATCAGGATGGTTAGAGAAAATGATAAATTTAGTTACCATAGATCTCTCCTTGAATTCACTAAATGGCACGATTTCTGATGAAGTTTGGAAGCTGCCACTCCTTGATAGTGTATGTGGACTTGCATTATGTTATCTACAATGTAGATGTGTTGCTTATTATTAAAAATAGCTTGAATAATGTTTTAAGTACTTGTCTAAACAATTATATTGTTAAAAGTTACAGCTCATTGTCTTGAGATGTATGCACCATCTGCCGTATCCTTTCTACAAACCAAAGAGATCAGAAACGACTGCAAATCGATCAATTTGACTTTCAGCCGTAAATATTGAACTTCATTTAAATGTTCCATATTTACACGTACTGATATTGTACCAGGCCTAAATTTGGGGCCACTTAACTACATGTTGGTCCGGCCCATAAACTAATGATTAATGTCTTCCCCAAACCCAAACGACAGATGAATGAACCTGTCTAATTTTATCAACCAAACAAATTAACAATTAGAGTGAGATAAGATAAACCCATAATCTCTCTCTCTCTCGTTTGTGTCTGTCAGCCAAGTTCGGGAAGAACGGTGTGGCTTTTCTTTTTCATTTCTTGCAACGACGTGCAATACTCAAATGGTTCCCATCGTTGCGAAAGAAAGGATAGAAATACTTGAGGTGAAGCGAGCGAGCTAGGTCGAGTGGCGCCTTGCAGTAGAGTAATAATTCAGTGGCCTTTGAAATAATTAGGCTTACTAATGGGCATTATTTTTTAATTTAGAAAAATTAAAAAATAGGCCTTTTTTAATGCCTTGATTATGTCGACAAACTTACTTGAATCTTGTTGTGCTTTTTTTGAATTATCTGCCTGTGAGTGATCAAAGAGAAGAAATCCACATATGGCCGGCAGGCTTATCTTGATGGCATCGATTGAATGAATTGTGAATTGAATCGACGACTCGACTCAACCAATTCAGTTGTTCTTTTCTGTAAGTCTTCATTTCAAGCAGTAGCGTAGTTTTCTTTTCTTGTGATGCTTCTTTTGAGATTGATCTAAGGCTATAAGTCTGTAACTGTAAGCTTCACACTCTCATAATCCTGATATGGCGGAATTAATGATGAATCCGTCGTTGCACATATCTTTATTTCTCTTGTCTATAAACCCTGGATCCGCTGTACAAGGTAAGTTAATGAAGTATTTTATGTCAATAGCTAAAGGTTGAGTCAGAGAATTGAATTCAGATTGATGTCAAATTATTGAGATATTATAACAATCCGTGAACTTTTTGTTTGGTGTGGAGATTTCTGGAAAACTCTAGATACCGTATAAAAGGAAATGTTGCGGAAGATATGGAAGATCTCCATATTTAGTTGATACTATTCCTTAATTGATAATTAGAATTTAGAATATATTTATTTATCTTATATTTGTTTCCATGAATTAGGTGTTAATTGGGGCAGTAATTCTTTGGGTTATTTCCTTGTATTAGATATGACTATCCTATAAATAGAGGGGTAGATGTAGAGTTTTATTCATTCCAACAATCACAAACAATTGTATTGTAATTTCTCTTTCTCCAAGTATAAAGAAAGTGTTTGAATGCCGGCGGCCGTGGTTTTTACCCTTTAGGGTTTCCACGTAAAAATCTTTTTGTTCTTATGTCTTGCTTTCTGTGTTTGCTGTTGCGTCTCGGTTCCTAACAAGTGGTACCAGAGCCAAGGTTCGAAGAAAATTCCCTTTGGGTGCGAACGAGGAGGCGATACGTAGACGAGCGATGGACGAGAGCAAGGTGTCGGTGGGTCGGTTCGACGGGCGAGACTTCAGCTATTGGAAGATGCAAACAGAAGCGTTGCTCTGCCAGAAGGATCTAGAAGATGCGCTACTTAAAACGAAACCAGAAGGGATCACCGTTGATGCATGGAAGAAGATGAACCGCAAGGCGCTAAGCTACATACAATTGTCCTTAGACAAGAACGTGGCGTTCAACGTGGTAAAGGAGACGACGGGTTTTGGAATCATGAAGGCGTTATCCAACACGTACCAAGAAGCCGTCTTCATTAAACAAGTTGCATCTGATGCGCCATCTTTTCTATCCGAAGATGGCGGAAGACGGATCTGTGGCCGAGCATCTAAACTCTTTTCAGGTTATTTCAAACTAGTTAGACTCATTTAAATTGAATCTGGGTGAAGAGACGAAGGCTCTTATGCTGTTTTCATCATTGCTGGAAAGCTGGTCAACGACAGTTGACGTTATCGGTGGCAAGAAAGATCTGACTTTTGAGGAGGTACGAGACCGCATCCTGAACGAGGATATTCGGCGAAGGGAGCGGAGCGAAACCTCGGGTTCCATGAGTTCAGCCTTGAATGTGGAGAGTCAGGGTCATGGAGGTCAGAGAAACAACAATCACGGACGATCCAAGTCGAGAGGTCGCAGTGAGTTGGAGTGTTGGAACTGTGGCAGAAAGAACCACATGAAACGGGACTGCAAATCCTCGAGAAAGGAGAAAATGGCGGAAACAAGTTCCGCAAATGCAGCCACTGAGGAGAATTCAGATGATGCCCTAGTTCTATGCATCGAAAGCCCTATAGATTCATGGGTTATGGATTCAGGGCGCATCCTTTCACTCTACCTCACGTAAAAAATAAGTTTTTGAATTTTAAATCTGGAGAATTTGGAAAAGTTTACTTAGCGGATGGGAAACCGCTATGCATATCGGGCATGAGCGATGTCCAAATAAAATCGAGTAACGGATTTAGATGGACTTTGCGGGGAGTTCGATATATTCCGGGTTTAAAGAAGAACTTGATATCCACTGGGCAGATGGATAGTGAGGGCTACAAAATCGTGTTTGGGAACGGGTTGTGGAAGATTGTAAAGGGTGCAATGGTTGTGGCTAAGGGTACAAAAATATGAACTCTTTATCTCACGGAAAACAAGGGAGATTTGTTAGCTGTTCCGGGAGCGACAACCGAGACGATATTGTGTCATAATCAGCTCGGTAATGTCAGTCACAAAGGACTGCAAGTGCTGGCTTCAAAGGGTTTGTTACCCAAGGTGAAATCGGTAGAAACCGGTTTCTGTGAGAACTGCGTGCTCGGCAAGGAAAAATGGGTTAGTTTTTCGAATGTCGGGCGAGAACTCAAGACGGGGAGGCTAGATTTGGTGCAGAGTAATTTGTGGCGACCAGCTCCGGTCCAAGGCGGGTCACGCTACTATAAGGATAGGTCAAATGACGAATCTGAGGACTGCCATGAGGCGGTAGAGACGGGAGATTCTGTCAAGTGGGAGCGTGCAATGAGAGATGGGATTGAGTCTCTCGGAAAGAACAAGACTTGGGTATTGACCGGGTTACCAGATGGCAAGAAGGCGCTACAAAACAAATGGGTTTATCGGGTAAAGGATGAACCAGATGGCAACAAGCGGTACAAGTCGAGATTTGTAGTAAAGGGATTCCTACAGTAAGAAGGAGTTGACTACACGGAGGCATTCTCGCTGGTGGCTAACAACCATTCGTACGGTGTTAAGTATTGTAGCGGCCGAAAATTTGCACCTCGAGCCCAAGACAGTGTTCCTCCATGGCGATTTGGAGGAGGACATCTATATGGTGCAGCCTGAAGGTTTCGAGACCCCGGAAAATGAGGGTCTAGTATGCAAGCTAGAGAAAAGCTTATACGGTCTAAAATAGGATCCCAGACAGTTGACCAAGGAAGTCCCCATCGACAAGCTGAGGTTGTGCACTGCCTCAGTGGGGCTGGTCGAGTGATTCAGCGGGAGTATGTCGCGGGGCTCAAGGAAGATACATGGGAGAAAGGAGAATGGATTCAATACAAATGATTCGTATTTTTATGAAGTCTCCAAGTGGGAGATTGTTTGGTGTGGAGACTTCCGGAAAACTCTAGATACCGTATAAAAGGAAATACTGCGGAAGATATGGAAGATCTTCATATTTGGTTGATACTATTTCTTAATTGATAATTAGAATTTGGAATATGTTTATTTACCTTATATTTGTTTTCATGAATTAGGTGTTAATTGGGGCAGTAATTCTTTGGGTTATTTCTTTGTATTAGATATGACTATCATATAAATAGAGGGGTAGGGGTAGAGTTTTATTCGTTTCAACAACCACAAATAATTGTATTGTATTTTCTCTTTCTCCAAGTATAAAGAAAGTTTGAGTGCCGGTGGCCATGGTTTTTATCCTTTAGGGTGTTTTGCTTTCTGTGTTTGCTGTTGCGTCTCGGTTCCTAACACTTTTAACAAATAAAATTGAGATCTAACTGCCCACTGTTAAATAGTGGAGATATTACAATAATCAGTGGAGTTTTAGTTAAAATAAAATTGAGATCTTTCTTTTAGCATATGTGTCTGCAACAAATAATCAACTTTTCTGAAGTTCAAAATAATTTTTTCGTTTTTTTGAAGACGGAAGGTCATAGCCTTACCGAGCCATGTATTAATAACAAAAAGGGGCTCTATTTTATTATTAGAGAGGGTATTCTTATCCCACTGATCAAATGGGCTTCTATTGCTTTTGTTCAGAATTGGACTTAGTCAGACTTAGGCTTGTCAATGGATCGGGTTCAACCCGAATCCAGTAGGTATCCGACCCGAACGGATCGGGTCAAACCCGGAAAAAAAAACCCACGGATCGGGTTCGGGTTCAAACCCGAAAATAAAAACGGGTTCGGATCGGGTTCGGGTTTGATACTATCCGATCCGTGAAAAACCCGAACCCGAATCCGAAACTTAAATTATAATTAATTTTAATCTGTACCATTCATATTTCTCCAAATCAATCCTACCCACTATTTTAACCCTAATCCTAACCCATCCAACACTCTTACCCGATCCACCAATTCCTTGCCCCTTTTTTTCTCTCTGGACGCCAGAGGCAGAGAAGAAGCGAAAGAAGAAAAAAAAAACCCTTCCGCCCAATCTCTGCCTTCGCTCCGCCGTCTCCCTGATCGGTGCCGGTCGCCGGCCGTCCCCCTCTGCCCCGCCACCCTTCTGCCTCTCTTCTACTCTCCTTTCTTCTCCTTCTTCTTCTTTTAAGAAACCGTTACAGAAGCCTTACTTTAGTATCAGTTATTAACGAATAACCGATATTAAATCCGCAACGGTTATTTATAAAAAATGGTTACAAAATCCTTTAGTATCAGTTAGTTATAAAGAACCGTTACAGAATACTTTAGTATCGGTTATTTATACCTTTAGTATACTTTTGTATCGGTTATTTATAAATAACCGTTACAGAAGCCATTTTTTTTTTCATTTATTTTTGTAAACGGGTTGCAAACGGGGGGAGAAAAAAGAAAAAACAAAACACACTACTGTCAGTATGCTTCTGTAACGGTTCTTTATAAATAATCGCTTCTAAATTTTTCTCAAAATATTTTGTGCCAAAAAATGATGGGCTGCCGTATCCTTAACGGATTTCGGGTTTACCCACGGATTTCGGGTTATCCGCGGGTTCGGGTTCGGGTTTGAAATAAAACCCCTAAAGTTTTCGGGTTCGGGTTCGGGTCAAACCCGAAATTTTCGGATCGGGTTTTGGTATGGCCAAACCCGAACCCGACCCGGCCCGTTGACAAGTAATTGCATTAAATCGAAAAAATAGAAACATTTTCCTATTAAAGTCCCTCCACTATTTACATTAAACCTATTCCAATTATTCACCTTCAAAAAATAAACAAACAAAATTAATAAATAAATATTAAAAAAGACCCATATATATTAAAACCATTTGAATTTCGATTACCTCGACTAGAAAAGGGTATCTATGCTCTCTAATTGAAACCATTTGAATTTGACCAAATTCATTATTTTTGACAATTTCGATTAATTTAGCGACAGTGGCATGTATCTATACTCAAGCCCCACTTGCACCAACATTTCAGGCCTCTTTTTTGTAGTAATTGGGCTTACTGTTATTGGGCCTTCTTTTAAGGTCTTGGTTATGTTTGTTCATTTACTTGAAGCTTCTTCATGTGCTTTCATTATATTCTCCCCCTAGAGAGGTCGAAGAGAAGAAGTCCACATATGAATTGAATCGACCACTCAACTCAATTCAACCAATTTCATTGTTCTTTTCTGTGAGTCCTATTCTTAGCAGTAGCCTAGTTTTCTTTTCTAGTGACCTATTGGATGTAAGTCGAATTCAATCTCAGACTGATATAAAATTGAGAAGATATTTAAAATAAAATATAAAAAAATTGAGAAGATATTACAATAATCATTGGATTCTTCTATTAATGAAATTGATGTCTTTCTTTTAGCGCATGTGTGAGACAGGCAATCAATTTTTTGGAATTCAATATAGTAGAGAGGGCCTTCTCTTATCCCACTAATTAAATCAAACAGGCTTTTATTTTGCTTTTGTTTCGAGTTGGGTTCGACTTTTATATTCTGATCACACCATGATTGCACTATTAATTCTTACAGGGGGGTGTCATTGCCATACTAGTTTTGCATAATCTCTGTAGCCAGTGCAATATGTATTTCATAATTATAAACACTAGATGAATAATGTACAATTAGATTGCTTGTTAACCTGGGAAGTAGACCTCAGGTCAATATTTTGTATGATTCGAGTCTTAACTCTTAAAGTCAGTCCTTGCATGACTTAGACCTCTCAAGTCAGTATTTTGTTTGATTGTAGACCTCAATTAAATATTCTGTATGATTGTAAACTTAAGTCAGTCTTTGCATGATTGTAGACCACAAATCAGCATCTTTTCTGATCATTATTTGTAACCTCGAGTTAGTATTTCGTCTGATTGTGACCTGAAATCAGTATTTTGTATGTTTGTAGACCTCAAGTCAGTATTTTAGTATAACGGTAGGCCTCAAGTCAGTATTCTGTATATTTGTAGACTTCAAGTTTTTTTAGACAACCAACATTTATGTGTTGTTAGAATTGTTATATATTAAACTAAATGTGTTTTATGTGAATCGAACTTAGATCTCTTTCAAAGTTGATAGGGTGTCTTATCGTTTGAACTAGCAAGCATTGGTATTTGTAGACTTCAAGTTTGTCTTCGCCGATGCTTAATATTCCATAGAATACACATATACCCTTGAATGATAATGAAAATGTGTCTTTTTAGAATTTAAATGATGTAGGCCAGCCTGCAATGCAATGGTTGGTTGTATAATACACAATGTCCTTAAATGTTGGAGAAGATTCAAACTCCAATAATTCGTTTTGAGTCATCATGATAAGTAATAACAACTGAATACTGAAGAAACTCATGGCCTTCTACATGATACTTAATGAAGTCACCAATTCAAAGTAAGTACAAAAAATATACACTGTATGTATGCAGAAATAAGTACAAAAAAGAATACAAGGTCACACATTTTGATTGGTGGTTCCAACCCTTTGCCGTCTAATAATATTTCTTGACAAAATGACTCATTATTTGTGTAGGGGTTTGTAAATTTAAAGCATCTGCTAGTCACTCCATGAATTCTTTGGAAGATCGAGACAGCTATTTAAGTGCTCATTTTTCCTAAGAGGCCCCAGTATATACCCTTCTCTCCTCAAATTTTTCTTCCCAAACGAAACCTTGATAAACATGAGAGCCATTTTTAAGCTTTGTCTTTTTTCTTTCTTCTTGTTGTTCTGCACTCAAGCAGCTTTGGTCAAGGGATGCATTGAGGCAGAGAGGAATGCACTACTTGACTTGAAAGCTGGTTTAGTTGATCCGATAAACCAATTGTCTTCATGGGAGGGCGAAAACTGCTGTTCTTGGAGCGGAGTTGGTTGCAGCAATAAAACCGGTCAGGTTTCAAAGCTCAATCTGAGGTGTCCTTATAATTTATATCCCTACAATGCCTTTAATTCATGTCTTAGCGGGGAGATTAGCTCATCGTTAGCGATTCTAAGCAACTTAGTACACTTGGATCTGAGCTGGAACTATTTCACGGGCATGAATATCCCCCCTTTCATTGGCTCTTTTAAATTGTTAAGATATCTCAACCTTTCTCATACATGTTTCGATGGGACTTTTCCACCTCAACTTGGAAATCTCTCTAATCTTAATTATCTTGATCTAAATGGAGCAGCTAGCGCTGTTAATTTTGGAAATCAGAGTTCTTCAAATAATATTTGGTGGCTGAAAGGTCTCACTTCGTTGAAATATCTCGATTTGAGCGGGAATGACTTGTACGCTGTTGCAGACTGGTTCCATATAGTTAATAGACTTCATTCCTTAGAAGTCCTACATTTATCCCGTTGTGAGCTTCCCAACATTAATGTTTCTTTTACTCATCTTAATTTAACTAAGCTTAAGGTCCTTGATCTTTCTCATAATATAATACTAAATCACATACACCATTGGGTTCCGAATATTACTGGCATCAAATATCTTGATTTTTCTCAGAATTTCCTTTCGGGTGCAATTCCTTTCGAACTTAGTTTCCTGAGAAACATTGAGGTACTTTTATTAAGTGGCAACAATTTCGAAGGTGTTGTACCAAATACATTCCATAATCTTTGCAACCTCAATACCCTTGATTTGTCATACAATAATATTAGCGATGAAATCAATGACTGGGGGTTTCATGGATTGTCACAGTGCAAACAAATCAAATTAGGAACTTTAACATTGTCATACAATAGTATAAAGGGTAATATATCAGGATGGTTAGAGAAAATGAAAAATTTAGTTACCATAGATCTCTCCTGGAATTCACTAAATGGCACGATTCCTGAAGGAGTTTGGAAGCTGCCACTCATGACTGAATTAATTTTAGGTGAAAATATGTTCGAAGGAGCTATAAATGAATTACAATTAGGTTACCTTATGAGTATCAAAATATTAGACCTATCAAATAATAAGTTAATTGTACAAACTAATAATTGGCATCCAAATTTCGGACTAGAATATGTGGGTCTTGACTCCTGCCAAATAGGCCCCAAGTTCCCTTCATGGCTCCAAGGACTGAAGCAACTTAAATGGCTTTTTTTATCCAATAACGGGATTGTCGATACACTTCCTCAATGGTTTTGGAACATTACTCTTTCCATGTATGATTTGGATTTGTCCAACAACCAAATCAAGGGGAAATTACCATTACTGTTTCTTGATACAAATCTAAAAAGGCTGAACTTGAGCTTTAATTTGATTGAAGGTCCATTGCCGGCATTTCCCTCAAGTTCGGAGCTATTTATGTTGGACCTTAGAAATAATAACATGGTGGGAAGAATACCTTCCAGCCTATGTGAAATTTGCTCGCTGGCAGTTCTGCTCGTATCAAACAATGAACTTACTGGAGAAATACCTGAATGTTTTGGAGGAATACGTGAATGTTTTTGGAACGGACAAGGAGGTTTAGATATTCTAGATATTGCAAACAATAATCTCTCAGGAACAATACCTAGATTCATTTTTTATGGAATACATATCTTAAAGTTAAATAATAACTTCTTCTCCAAAATAGCTCCTATACCAGCAGCAAGTAATTTTATAGCCGTTCTTGATCTTGGAGACAACAACCTTTCAGGAACGATACCGTCATGGATTCAGAGCCTCCAGAACCTTGTCATTCTCAATTTGCGCTCGAATGACTTTTCTGGATCAATCCCACCTTGGTTGGACCAACTTAGTCATCTTCAAATTTTGGATCTTTCTCACAATAGTTTATCCGGAATGATCCCCATGGAAATTGGTAACTTATATATGATGCTTAAATCTCGTGAGGATGATGAATTATACTATAATCTTGGGGAAGCTCCTCCGGCTACTAACGACAATGATAAAATTGGTTTCACTTTTTACTACTTCATGGTATTAACCACTAAAAATGAAAAGCTGGATTATGTTTCCAAAGAAATACCTTTCATAACAAGCATCGATGTTTCAAATAATAAGCTTAGTGGAGAGATCCCTAGTGCTCTCGGAAATTTGTTAGCATTGCATAATTTGAATCTCTCGAAGAACCATTTATCAGGAACAATCCCAGAGGCGATTGGGAAAATGAAACTGTTGGAATCTCTTGATTTATCAATCAACAACCTATGGGGAACAATTCCTCAAACCCTCTCCGAGTTAACATTGTTGAGCCAATTAAATTTGTCCTATAATAATCTCTCAGGAATGATTCCAACTGGATACCAGTTACAAACCCTCGATGATCCTTCAATTTATGAGGGTAATCCATTCCTTTGCGGGCCTCCGATATCCGTAAATTGTACTATTGGTCATAATAGAACAGTTTATAATGGTGATGCAAAGGTTGAAGATGGTTTTGAGTGGTTATGGTTATACATTAGCACAATATGTGGTTTTATCGTGGGGTTTTGGTCTTTTTATGGCTCGTTAATACTAAATAGAGATTGGAGGTACACTTATATAAATATGATAGATGCTCTCATTGATCGAGTTTATGTTGCTGGAGCTCTATTTCCCGCGCGAATAATGCGAAAAATTAGGGAGGTCAGAAGGCTCTCAAGTAAAAATTCGAATTAAGGTATGCCACCATTCTAATATATACTACTTGTGTACATATACTTCCGAATTGCAAGAATATTGTTATGTATGACATATTATAATATGTACTTGAATTTTCAATTTTAGGTCTTCATAATTTCTGGAGTACTATAAAAGAAAAGCACATAGCTCAAGGTGTATAGAAGCACTAGATGAAGCATCTTTATCTCCATGTTGTTCCTTGTATTTTGTTCTTTATTGTCAGAACTCTGTATATTCCTTTATGTGTGTTGTGCAAATAGTTACGGAGTTAATGTATGCTGCACAAATGTTGTAATCAACCCGAGCATGAGCTTACAAGGCTCAATTTCATTTGGAGACAATCAGAGATATTAATTACATGGTAATTTTGTTGCATAATATAAATTGGTCAGTCATTTAATTTCTCCGCTAGTTTTTGTGTTTTTAGTCGATCTAAAATGCATGTCATCTGTGCAATACATTATTGTTGGCATGGACTCTGCTGTGTGCACCTTCTTGAAATTTTATGAAGAAAACCAAACAAAGTTATTAAGCAACAATTCAGTAAAAGAGTCAACAAATAAAATAAAAGCAATCAAATATCAAGATGTTCACAACCCCCAACCAATACCAATTACTAGCCTATGACCACATGTTCACGACCCATCATGCCTACTCCGATGATCCACGTATCTTCTCTCTCTCTCTCTCTCTCTCTCACTCACTCAACTTGCAATCGCAATTGTAGGCTTTATTCAATAGGCCTTTTGTTAAACTTTATTGGGCCTGTTGGGCTTCACACGGATTGCTATCATAATCCTGATATGGATAAATTGGTTGTAGATTCGTTGGGTTTTTGAATTATTCTGGTCAAAACCATGATTGGATTATTTATTCCAACACATGACTGTGACAAAAGTGGAGAGCTTGCAAGACCAACCGAAGGTTGCAGTCCATGAAGAACAGAAGCAGGTGGTGCAGATGAACCCTAAATCTACATCGTACTGTACAATGAGCAAACCAACTTACTTTCTTGGATCAGAAGTGTTCTGATGCTGTGCCCTCCACTCTCCATTTCTTTGTTTTATATTTCAATTATTTGTCAATTATATTTCAAATAATAACCTTAGTGGAGAGATCCCTAGTGCTATCGGAAATTACATAATTTGAATCTCTATGAGAATCATTTATCAGGAATAATCCCGGAGACGATTGGAAAAATGAAATTATTGGAATCTCTTGATTTATCAATGAACAATCTATCAGCAATAATTACTCAAACCCTTTCTGAGTTAACATCCTTGAGCAAATTAAATTTGTCCTACAATAATCTCTCAGGAATGATACCAACCGGAAATCAGTTACAAACCCTAAATGATCCTTCCATCTACGAGGGCAATCCACTCCTTTGCCGGCCTCAGATTTCTAAAAATTGTACTATAGGTCATAATAGAACGGTTTATAATTTGTCCAATAAGGAATTATAACAACAAAACCACATACTGTGCCAAGGGGGGTTGAAGATGATTTTGAGTGGTTATGGTTATACATTGGCACAGTATGTGGTTTTGTTGTGGGATTTTGGTCTCTTTATGGTACCTTAATACTAAAGAGAGATTGGAGGTACGCTTATATAAAAATGATAGATGTTCTTATTGATTGAGTTTATGTTACCGGAGCTCTATTTCCCGCTTGAATAATGCGAAAACTTAGGAAGTAAAAATGCTCGTAAAATGTCAAATTAAGAGGTAACATGTACTTAGATTTTCATCAATTGTAAGAATATTATTATGTATGACATGTCGCAACATGTACTTAGATTTTCATCAATTTCAGGTCTCACTAACATCTGGAGCACTACAGAATAAAAACCGATAGCTCAAGGTCTGTACTCTGTAGAAGCTCATTCGATGAAGCATCCTTATCTTCATGTTACTCCTTATAATGTGTTATTTATTTATCGGAATTATGTAAATTCATTTATGTGTGTCGTAAATATAAAGGCTTAAATATAGTTAATGCTTGCCTAAAGGGCTGTCGATAAAAAAAATAGTTAATGCTGTTTTCCGCACAAATGTTATAATCAAGCCGAGCATGCGCGTAGAAGGCTCGATTTAATTGGAGTCAATCAGAGCTGTTAGTTAAAAGTCCAATTTTGTTTCATAATAATAATAATAATATGAAATGACCAATGATGTTAATCTGTGCGCTTCTAGTAGTCAATCTGTGCGTGCATCTTAATTTGGATGAAGAAATAATAAAATGTTATTAAACAACTATCCAATAACAAAGCCTAACAAATAAGAGGGATCAAATATCAAGATGTTCACAAGCCCAACCAATACCAAACACGAGAGTTACACTCCCTAAAATAAATTGATATAATCAAACATAATCACTCTTATTTTCTTTAATGATAAACATCCTTAATTAACAATTTTACACACAAAAACACAATAGTTAAGATGATTGTTGTGTGGAAGGATCTTGAGGCGCTGATATTTTAACTGTTCCTTCGAGCATATGAGTCACACTTTCCATGGAAGGCCTTTTCGACGGATCTTCTTGGATGCACCACATCGCCACCGTCACGAACCTTTCTACTTTGTTCATATCCTCCATGGCTTCCTCATCATTCTCTACTAGCAGCTTCATTCTATCCTTTCTAAAACAATTATATGCCCAAGAAGATAGATCCATTCTTGAGTCCTCAAACCCTTCTTCTAGTTTTCTTCTACGACAAATTATCTCGAGAAGTACGACACCAAAGCTGTATACATCAACTTTTGCTGTAATAGGTACATTCTTGAACCACTCTGGTGCAATATATCCTCTAGTTCCTCTTATGCCAGTACTAGTTTGAGTGCGATCATTTCCAAGGAGTTTGGCCAACCCAAAATCTGCAATTTTCACAACAAAATTCCCATCCAATAGTATGTTTTGAGGTTTTATGTCACAGTGGATTATTGGAGGGTTACATTCATCATGTAAATATTTGAGGCCTTTTGCAACACCTAGTGCGATTTGGACCCGTATATGCCAACTCATCTTTTTGGTAGACAGAAGGAAACCCATTAGAGACCCGTTTACCATATACTCATAGACCAATAGACGGTTTGTGCCTTCATTGCAATATCCAAATAGTTTCACAAGATTTTTGTGGTAAGTTTGCCCAATTGATCTCACCTCATTAGCAAATTCTTTCTCATGATCGCGGAAAAGCCTATCAAATTTTTTTACCGCAATTAAGGTGTTTCCTTCTGAAGCTAAGTTACCTTTGTAGACGGTTGCATAAGAGCCGGAACCAAGTATTTCTTTGAATTTATCTGTGGCTACTTCTAACTCATTGTAGCAGAAAGCCCTCATATTTAACCCCAATTCTCTTGGGATTGAACCAAGTACTTCACGCGTATGCTTCTTTTCACTACAAGATTGAAATATCACAAAAACACTAACTATGATAAATGCCAAACTAATCAGCCCCGAAACACCAAAAAGTGAAAAAATCACAACTAATCTCCTTTGTATATGTTTTGTAACTATATTTGTTGAGCCTTTATTATCTTTAGGGACTTTGATCAGCGATTTACCATACACGTAAGGCCCCATTTTCCCATTGTTGAGAGGCATCCTTTTTGTCCCACAAGTCCCGTTAGAGAAGAAAGCAACCATACAGTAACAATCATTTAAACAATACTCTTTGCATAAATCCTCACTCACAGGAGAAAATATATCATATTCCCCTCCAGTCCAATCTATACCGTTTAACTCGACCAGATCATATGATGTATTATTGTATATTTCACAGCTCTGCACCGGGAAATCCGGTACACAACCCTTGTACAGACTTGTGGGGTCCACAAATGAGTAATGGGGTGGGCAATGACAAGCAGACGTAAAACTTGCATTGTCCCATGTGCAATAACTATTGAACCCGCATATTCCACTACCACCCTTCCACGTGACATATTGGCATACATCAGAAGGGATTGCTTCGACAATGGACCATTTGTTTGGCCAGGTTGAATTTGATGAACCAGGTCTAGGGTGGACATAGTGTCGGAAAGCACCATCTGCGTCTAGAGTCATTCTATGGTAGAATTGCTTGCCTGAGAGAGAAGTGACGTTTGTGAGGTTAAGAGAGGTTCCATTCAAGAAATCGAAATAGAGGAGACCATTTTCCGTGAAGGATAAAGTGGTGCTATTTCCAGTGGTGTTAGTATACCAATACCAATCATACCGGTGACCTGCATAAATAAATAAGTAATTTTACCCCCGACTAAAATAAATAATTGAAATTAATTTGGTTTGATACACGCACAATCAATTCACCTGTATGAATGTTTGTGCTATACATGACGAGATCACCGTTGTCTTGGTTAACAAGCTGAAATCGGCCATCAGAATAGTTCGATTCAGTAAGTCGAGACTGTAACAAATCCTTATGGTACAAAATTTGATTCGGGACAAGCGTGTAGTAACAAGGCACAAAACTCTGCCATAATATCGACAGATCAAGGCCCACAACCACCAAATTACCAGTATCGAGTAATGCAGCGTATTTCGCATTATATACGCCAGGATTCCATATTTCCTTCCCTGATTGGTCGGTTAATGAGAAGGCTCCATCTGCAGTGAAATGGAACTTTGAACCAGGTTGTACCACGACTGGGCCCTCAGTCTCGCCGTACACAAACCAGATTAGAGTTTTAGGGTTGGTTTTGTTGAACCAGATCGCGAGAAGGAATGACGAGTTAGTTGAGTCGATTGGGTGGAAACCAAATGAGAAATCGCCAGCTGGTGATGTCCAAACTGTCAGAGCACCTGAGGTGCTGAAGGTTGTGCCTCGAGTTATGTTGGTGTAGGTTTGTGCACTGCATGAAAGAGTGATGGATAAATGAAAAAGAACTATGATGGAAATTACATAGGATGCCATGATCAATGAGAGCTTTTGTTGTGTAATTGTTATGGTTTTGATGTGATTACCTGGCTAACAAAGGGGATGAATATAATAAGACCAAGTCAAGTAAACGAGGATCAAGAGGTACATAACATTTCTTGTTGTGAGCTTATGAGTGACATGTTGTGGGCCCCGTGCATATTTCCGTCTGGTATGAGTATTACACTAATTAGTAATTTAATGTGATATCTCAACTTACAAAAAAACAAAGAATAATTTAATGTGATATATCAAGGGATACCACTTAAAAACGATGGTTGAAAAATCGATAAAAAAATCTTAAATTGTTTTGAGGAAAACCTTGATTGGTCCCATGAGAGCATACTGAATTGATTGATGTAAAAATAATATTTTGAAATGGGTGATATTGCTAAGCTTGATGATGATGTTTGTTTTGATTTATTCTATAATGACTCTCCAAGAGTTGACATAGATTCATGGAAGCGCATATGTAAAAGAAAACATTTTATGTTACTATCATCTGGAGTATTTCCACAAGAATATAAATTACCTTTAATTTTATATTTTAAGGAAACCATGTATACAAAAAATTATTAGAATATATTATCGTGCTAGTGGCCAGCATAAAAAATAGAATAATAAAAAATTAAAGTTGAAACATAGATAAAAATTGAGAATATCATAGCCATCTGCATATGAACATTTCTAAAGTGGAATTAAAATGTCAACCCTCATAGTCATACACGCACAAGTCATCTTCCAAATATACCCACCGTAGTTAACCAACAGTATCAACCTTCAAACTCCAAATCCTCCAAAAAGAACAAAACAATAATGGCAACCTATTCACCAATTCACATAATTCAATTTCTATGTCTCTTAACTCACACTCTTTTAATTCCTACACAAAGCTACACCAACATTACTCGAGGTACAACCTTCACCACCTCCGGTCCCCTCACCACCTGGACATCGACAGCTGGTGACTTTGCGTTCGGATTCTATCCAACCGACTCTACCAACTCAACTTATCTCCTTGGCGTTTGGTTCGACCGAACATACCCAAAATCTCTAGTATGGTTTGTAAATGGTCAAGTTCCTATATTTGTCGAACCCGGTGGGACCTTCCAAGTCACAGCTGATGGAGGCTTCTATCTTAAAGATAAATCAGGAAATGTATTATGGACTCCCCGAGTGTATAGTGCAGCATATGCTGCAATATTGGATTCAGGAAACCTCGTGTTTGTAGGGTCTGACTCGACTGTCTTGTGGGAGAGTTTTTACCCCGGACTTTATATGTTATTGCCAACACAAACATTGGCAAATAACGATATGTTGTGGTCTCGACTCATGGACTCAGATTATTCCAAGGGCCGATTCCAACTCATCAATCAAAACGATGGTGATCTCGTGCTCTCAATAGTGAACACACCGACAGGTCAGCTTTTTTTTATGCAGTCAGATTTTACGATATAAAGAGAAATTAGTGATCAGACATATATGCTTTTATTAAACTTCTCATAAATAGGTGAAACATATGCCTTTTATTGGGATGCGGGAACCTCAGGCAGCAATAACCAACTCGTATTCTCAGAGGATGGCCATCTCTACTTAGATTTCAAAAATGGTACAATATTTAACTTAACCAAAACCACTAATTTCCCTACAAATAAATTCTATCACCGAATGACTCTAGATTCGGATGGTGCATTTAGACAATACATCCACCCAAAACCCGGTTTTGAAAATGTAACTTGGCCTAAACAGTGGAAAGCAGTGGCAAGTTTCCCTTCTGATATTTGCCAACTCTTGACGTGGTCCGCTGGTAGTGGATCTTGCGGATTTAATAGTTATTGCACGTTGGATTCATTAAGCCTCTTGTCAACTTGCCACTGCCCTCCTCAGTACACTCTCCTCGACCCAAGTAAGGTTTATAAGGGTTGCATTCCAAACTTCACTTCGCAAAATTGTTTAACCGATGAGTCAGCATTTTACGACTTTGCGGAGTTGAATGATACAGAGTGGCACTGGGGAGAGTACGAGATATATTCGTCTATTGATGAAGAGCAATGTAGGCAATATTGCTTGAATGATTGTTTTTGCCAAGCGATTTTTGTGGGAAATGATTCTTCTTGTAGTAAGAAGAGATTGCCTCTCGCAAATGGAAGGATGAACCCTTATGTGGGAGGGAAGATGTTGATTAAGATACCAAAAGGGAATCAACTGATTAACACAGATGATAGCACATCGAAGTTAGTTGAAAAGGAGAGTCATCGATTGCTTGTGCTTGCTTCGGTTCTTCTTGGTGCTTCCGGATTATTCAATTTAACTTTCATTATTGGGGGTCTCATTATAATATTCGGATTTTGTAATAGAGAGAAAGGAGGGTTTGAGGCAGGCGTTCGTTCAACTATTCCATTGATGAAATTGCAAGCCTTTTCATACAAGGAGATAGAAGAGGCAACAAAGAGTTTTATAGAAGAATTAGGGAGAGGTTCATTCGGAAGAGTCTACATGGGTTATTTGGCACTTGATGGAAAGATTTGTGTTGCCGTGAAAAGATTTGAAAAGCTTCTAGATGAATATGAACGGGAATTCTTGAATGAAGTTAGATCGATTGGCCACACTCACCATAAAAATTTGGTTAAATTATTCGGATTTTGCAATGAGGGCGAACATAGGATGTTGGTTTATGAGTACATGAGCAATGGATCGCTTATGGAATTTCTTTTCAGTTCCAACAAACCAATATGGAATATTCGTGCTAATATTGCTCTAGGTATCGCCAAGGGGCTAGTATATTTGCACGATGAATGTAGCACACAAATAATACATTGTGACATAAAGCCTCAAAACATATTGCTTGATAAAGAACTAGTACCAAAGATTTCAGACTTTGGCGTGGCGAAACTTCTGATGGAAGACCAGACTCGAACCCAAACCGGAGTTAAGGGCACTAGAGGATATATTGCACCAGAATGGTTCAAAAACAAAGCTATCACTACGAAAGTCGATGTATTTAGTTACGGAGTTGTGCTTCTGGAGATAATATTTTGCAGAAGAAATGTGGATCGGGAAATCAATGAGGAAAAAGTGATTCTGACATATTGGGCTTACGATTGTTTTAGAAACAACAGGATGGAGTTACTGGCAGTTGAGACGGATATGAGTCAAGTTGAACGGTTTTTGATGGTCGCGTTTTGGTGCATACAAGAAGATCCTGAGCTGAGGCCTTGTATGCAGAAAGTGTTGAATATGTTACATGGAACAGATGAGGTACATGTGCCACCAGATCCTTCACCGAGTATAACTTCAATCTCATAATTTTAATTTTGTGTATCAATTGGGTTTCTTAAAAAAACAATGTGAATCCATTTTGAGATTAAATACATTTTTGTTTTGTGAATCCATCTATTTTTTGTGTCTATATGTATGCTTGGGTTGGAGAATGTGAATTTGTAATTAAATTTAAATAACATTGGCTTGAAGGTTGTGTGTGCGAGACTTACAAAAAAAAATAGTTATGATTTAATTAGTTATAATTTAAACACATGAAAGTGTAAACATTATTATATACAGAAATATTAAGTTAAAAGTTGGAGAGTAAGACCAACGGAATGTTGCAGTCCATGAAGAGCAGAAGCACCTACATCGTACCGTACAATGAGCAAACCGACTTTCTTGGATCAGAAGTGTGCTGCTGCTGTGCCATCCACTCTCTCTTTCTTTGTTTTATATTTCAGTTATTTGTTAATTACTTTGATTCAAATCTTCTGATTAATTTCCTATTTTGTCTCAATGAGCTGAAATTAAGAACATTTTGTATATGATATATTGATATTTGGAGAAAAACGCAAGATCATTCATTATATTAAAAATATGTTCTTAAAACATGAGAAATTTGCATATAAACAACAAGTCTATTGTATGGAGAGTCTATAAATGATCTATAGAAATAATTGTCATCACAATTCACTTCTTTTTTAAATCCAACTTATAATTTATGAATTGATAGACTTTGTTAAATATATACTGCACATAATTACGTTTGCTAGGAATCAAATTTGAGACATTTCCCAAAATTTCTAGGTATTTTATCACTTAATCTAACAAGTTTTGACCACAATTCATATTATATTAAGTTAGGAGCCAAATAAATAAACTAAGCGTGCAAAGTAAAGATCAACATATTTAACAATATGAGTAAAATACTCCTTCAAAAACAATACGATCAGTAAAATATCAAAATTGTATAAATAGAAAGATCAATTTCGTGTAGAGAATCTGTGTAATATCAATCAGATAACAATATATCAGTGCATCAAGAATTCAGGGATGCAAAAAAGGAGCTCTTTTGAAATTATTCTCAGTTTCTCACGCCTACATGATCTTGTCTCTCTATCATAACCCCTTTTTGGGGTCCACAAAAGATTACTTGTCGCCATGCGCACCACCTTCTTTTTTCTCTTTTTCTTTCTTCTTACCTACCAAAGAAACAACAAAGGCTGATGATCAAAAGTGCAATGAAAAGGACAAGACATATGTTCTATACTCGCATGAAACAGATAAGGCTTGAGAATTTATCAAAGGAGAAACTCATTATGTCATGTAATGGTCCTCAAAAAGATCATACAACTCTCTTTTGGTCTTCAAATTTTCTTTCTTTTGTTGAAAAATTCCTCCTGAATGTTTTGAAGTACTTTCTTTTTTATTTGAAAAAAAAGGGCAAGGAGAGAGATGATAAGAGAGAGAGCTCTTCATTCACGCTCAAAGAAGCCATCATCATCACCACCACCTTCTCAAATACATCATGACTCACAGAAATTCACTCTTTCTCCCCCCTTTTATCAGGCCTCCCACCATTTCTCCTACTCTCACCTCTCTCTCTCACCATGAACTCTCTCTTCTCTCTCCTCCTCTCCATCTTCTTCGCCATTTCCTCTGCTTCCACAGCTCCTCTTCCTCTCCTCTCTCTCCTCTCTCTAAAATCCTCTCTCCATGACCCGTTATTCACCCTTCGTAACTGGACTTATGCCTCAATAGAAAACTATTCTTCTCCTACATTAGACCCTCCTTGGTGCATTTGGCCTGGTATAACTTGTGACCCTAGTACCGGTGAGGTTACCTCCGTTGATTTATCAAACCGCAATCTATCTGGTACCATTGCACCGGAATTACGTCTCCTTTCAGAAACCATAACTCATCTTAACCTTAGTAGAAACAACTTTACTGGACCTCTCCCTTCAGTCTTATTTGATCTTAGTAACTTAATTTCTCTTGATATAAGTCATAATGATTATGACTCTACCATTCCTTCCTCCATTTCTAACTTAAAATTCCTCACCATACTTAACGCGTATAGTAATAGTTTTATCGGTCGAGTCCCTTATACAATCTCAAATTTAACCAAGTTAGAGTATCTTAACCTTGGTGGAAGTTTCTTTAATGGAAGTATACCACATGAGCTTGGTAGGTTATCTTATTTACGCTATCTTCGTCTTGCTGGAAATCTTCTTACTGGCATTTTACCATATCAACTTGGTGCACTTTCACTTCTTGAACATTTAGAAATAGGGTATAACAATTTTGAAGGCGGTATTCCAGCTTCATTCGGTCAATTATTGCATCTCCAATATTTAGATATCTCATTAGCCAATCTATCAGGTCCATTAACTCATGAGCTCGGTAGGCTCATTCGACTCGAGTCGGTTTTTCTTTTCAAAAACCGGTTCACAGGCCCAATACCACTTAAATTTTCCAATTTGAAATCTTTAAAAGTACTCGATTTGTCAGATAATCAGCTAAACAGTTCGATTCCATATCGGCTTGTTGAACTATATAACCTTACCCAAATTAATTTGATGGGCAATAACCTCTCTGGTTCAATTCCAGAGGGATTCAGTGATTTGAAAAATCTTGAAGTATTAAATCTTTGGAATAACTCGCTTACCGGCATGCTTCCTCAAAATTTGGGTTTGAATCAGAAACTAGAGCGACTAGATGTGTCAACCAATTTTTTATCTGGCCCGATCCCACCTAATCTTTGTGCCGGTAATAATCTGGTTAGATTGATACTTTTCTCAAACCGGTTCAACTCAACAATACCAAATAGCCTCACAAATTGTTCAACATTATGGCGAATGCGAGTCGCGGGAAACCGGTTAACCGGTCCGATCCCAAATGGGTTCGGTTCATTGCGAAATTTAACATACATGGATTTGAGTCGAAATGCTCTGTCTAGTCCAATCCCCTTAGATTTATTTTCTAGCAATAGTTTGGAGTACTTGAACGTGACGGGAAATCGGCTCGGTGGTACACTTCCTGAATCGATTTGGAGTGCACCACGACTAGAAGTCATATCTGCTAGTTATTGCCGATTAAAGGGTGTGATACCGAATTTTGAGTCTGGTTGTACGAACGTGTATAAGATCGAGATGGAAGGAAACATGTTAAATGGGAGTATTCCGACTGATATTAATCAGTGCGATAGACTTTTAAGCCTTAAATTGGATAAAAACCGACTCAATGGAGAGATCCCTCAAGGGCTAGCTTCTTTGCCTTCTATAACTGAGCTTAACCTCTCATGGAACAATCTAGACGGATCGATTCCAGTCGAGTTCAACAATTGCACCACATTGGAGAGCTTTGACGTGTCATATAACCGGCTAAGCGGGCAGGTTCCTTGGTCTGGTCCAATGGTAAAGAACATGCAACCTTGGGTTCTTGTTGGGAATCCAGAACTTTGTGGTGAAGCAGTCAACAAGCCGTGCGAAGGTAATAAAAGTTGATAAACTGTAAATGAATTCTTATAATATATTGTTTTCTTTTTCTGAACTATCTAATATTTTATCACAGGAGGAAAATTAATTGCTAAAGGGTCTACAGGCACGAGTTTCATGTGGGTCCCTGCAGTTCTCGTTGCAATCCTAGGGATATTGATCCTCGCATTAGGAACAAGATTCATACAGCAAAAGGAAGAAACACAGGATACTGTAGGAATAGGAGAGTGGAGGATGATGGGATTTCAGAAGCTGAATTTCACCGCTGACGATGTGGCCAAGTGTGCGGTAGGAAGCGAGGGAATAATCGGCGTAGGATCAACAGGAACCGTGTACCGTGCCAAAATGCCTAGTGGTGATGTCATTGCGGTAAAAAAACTTTGGCAACCAAAGAAAGAAGAAGAGGAAGAATATACAACGAAAAAGGTAGTCAAAACAACTGACGGCAAGAAAATGATGGCAGAAGTAGAGGTGTTAGGTTCCATCCGTCATAGAAACATAGTCAGGCTTTTAGGTTGGTGCAACAATGGCGATACAACAATGTTATTATACGAGTACATGCCGAATGGTAGTTTAGAGGAGTTTTTGAACGGAACGGTCATGATTGATTGGGAGACGAGGTATAAAATCGCGGTGGGAGTAGCGCAAGGGTTGAGTTATTTACATCACGACTGCAGACCCGTCGTGGTGCATCGTGATTTGAAACCTAGTAATATTTTGTTGGATGCTGATATGGAGGCTAGAGTAGCGGATTTTGGAGTCGCGAAGATTATACATGGAGCTAATCAGTCAATGTCGGTTATTGCCGGATCTTGCGGATATATCGCTCCTGGTATACTTTAATTTTAAAAAATATACTTCTTTTTATTTAAATTAAGCATAATTTTGTCTTGTTTAATTATATGTTAGTCCTAAGGAGTCTAGTTGATTTTTATCTATGCTCAAATGGCATGCCAAAAAAAATATTAGAAAGAATGAATAAAACAAAACCTGAAAAAGAAAGCTGAAAATCCATCAAAAAAGAAAAAGAATGAATAAAAGAAAAGCTGAAAAGTTCTTGTGTACTCAATGGACTTGAGAGACAAACTTCTGAGCCGTATACATTGGCTTTAATAAGTTAGCATACTTTATTTCTATATATTCTTTGCATATTTCAAACTTTGAACAACTTTATACTCCTCCAATGATTTGTTTATAGAGCTTAAATTCCTCCAATGATTACCCAAATTTATTAATATGATCAAATTTGAAATTACAAAAAAAGGAAAAGAAAACCAACCTACTCATTTACATGTAAAGAATAAATCAATATTCTTATTTACAGAATTTATGACTTAAGATATGCTAATTAATTATATAAACAGAATACGCATACACGCTTCAAGTGGATGAAAAAAGTGATGTATATAGCTACGGAGTAGTTTTACTGGAGATTTTAACAGGACGGAGATCAGTGGAAGCAGAATACGGTGAAGGAAACAGTATAGTCGACTGGGTAATGCTAGTTATATATCTATAAAATTACCAAATAAATTTAATTAAAATAAATAGAAATTTTTATAACAAAATAATACAACAGGTAAGAAGCAGAGTTTTGAAGGCGACTGAAGGACGGGCTTGGGAAGTTTTGGACTTGAAAGCCGGGGCCGAATGTATAGAAGTGAGAAAAGAAATGACGCTTATGCTAAGAGTTGCGCTTTTGTGTACTAGCAAACTTCCAGATGATAGACCGTCGATGCGAGATGTCTTGTCCATGCTTCAAGAGGCGAAACCAAAAGGAAAACACACGTTTGGAGTTGCGAAAGAAAAACCAAATGTTGGTATTTAATTATTAGGGTGATATATGTATTAAGTGTGTTTACAAGTTTTTGAAGTGTAAGGTTTTTTTTTCTTGAATATTTGGAGCAAGCTCACAAGTCCTGCGTCCAGTTTTTATTAGACTAAAAATTATTTACAAAAAGAAGAAAATAAAACTATACAAATTCATCAAAAGCTACCAAAAAGAAAGAAAAAACAAAGGAAATAAAAGAAAAGAAAAGAAAGAGAAACTAAGAAAGAAAATTAGGAAGTAACTTCAATAAAGTCTCTTCGAGTCTGTAGAATCAGTATAGTTAGCTCTTAATGGTTGGAGTAATTTTCTGTGAACGTTATATTGCATCTCTCCCTTCAAATTCCAAAGAAGAATAATATTAATAATTATTTTAGTTTCATCGATTCTCCTCCTTCAAAAATTTATTGTAATACAACCACATGATTTTGTGAGGTGTTCAACTCCTGGTTCAATAGTTGTGCTACAATTTCTCAGAATCGGACTGTAAAAAGACAAAGGTTAAACAAATGTTCCACCGATTCGTTTTTCCTTTTATAAAGTGCACATCGATTAACTATGGATCAACCTCTTTTTAATAGATTATCGACTGTCAAAATTTTATTTTGTTGTGCTAACTAAATAAATATTTGTATTCTCAATAATGCTCTTATTTTCTAAACATTCTTCAATAAATTACCATAATGGGTTTTGTTTATGTATTGTTCAATTTTGGTGGCTTTTATTACTCTTTGGTCAGAATATTGTATTATTTTGTTGGCTTAAATATTGTACTATTTTACCAGAAGTGGGCTGATTATATATTCATGTGAATATCAGTAACAAAGTTTGTAACACATTTAAAATAAATAAGTATATTACTTCTTTGTCCAAATGCTTTTAATTGAGCCAATTATAGTGTCACTATTTTCCTTTTTATAATTTTTTTAATTGAGCCAATTGTAGTGTCACTATTTTCCTTTTTATTTTCTTTTTACCGAAAAAATGTTTACTGATCCAGAAGAAAAAAAAGAAAAAATGGTTCTTGTTTTGAGATGAGCATGTTTAATTACTAAATATGTATTGCAATTTATTTATATTTTTTCCATTTTCATTAAATAAGGTGTTTAATCTTCACATTAGTGAATAATATTTCAAAGATAATACTAATAATGTTCTATATTCCATAACTATTTCAGAAATACTCATCACAAAATAGAAATACAGGCCTCTAACAGAAAAATTTCAGGTTAAGAAACAACATATAAATGATCAAAACATTAATACATAGCACTCATATCAAATACAGAACAAACATAGCCATTGTGGCCAAATGGATCTAAACAAAGGATAAATGGATTTAACATAACCATCATTTGCCCCTGCAAAAAAGAATAAATGAATTCAGAAAAAGTAGTTCTATCTTTCATACATTTTTCATGGACATACATACATGTAATATAATTTTCTACTTTGGAAAAAAAAAAGAATATGAGTTAGTAAAATACTTATGCGTTCATTACTAAGGTAATGTCATTGCCCTTCAACAGAATCCCTGCAAAAAGAGTAGGATAGACTCAGCAAAACAAAAAGAGGAAAAAAAAGAACATACACAATCCTGCCCTGAATCCTCAAATCCTTCTTCTCAAACAGCCATATCCGAATCCTGGCTTTCTACACAAATCAAATAAAAGAGTAATAGACGAAAGATGAGTAAAAAAAAACTCATGCTCTAAAAGATCAGATTCTGCACAAAACAAAATATCCCAAACAAAAATCAATTGATATGTAAGAACAGAAAGAAAAAAAATAGTTATAAAATATTTTAGTTACTTATTAGTTTTTAATATACGTTGCACTTAAACACGAAAATTATTATTCCATGAAGATGATCTCCTTGCTCTTGAATCGGTGTTGCAAGAACTTGTTCCCATTATTGGGGATCTGAATATAATAACAATGGCAAAGATATTTCATTCATATAATTATTATTTTATTCATTATAGATATTTCTTATTATAATTTTCTGTGTAGGGGATTGAAAGTGTCATTTGCCTGAAACGATTGAGCAAAGACTCTATAAAACACCTTTGAATTCAACGTCAGTACTCTTCGACTCTATTAATCTTTGATGAAGCAAAGAAGAACACTAACACCAGAATCCAAAAAACAACAAATCACGAAAAAAAAATAGAAGAAAAACTTGTATCCATTAAATCAAGACAAGAATTCTAACAAAACTGACCGAGAAATCTACAGATTTGCACTTTACATATCAAATTAGGGTTGAGATAGGCGATTGAGATTGCCGGAAGTGACGTGTTGTTAGAACTGGCGACCGGTTGCTGGAAATGGTGATTCCAAGAACGGAGTCGCCAAGACGGCATAGTGACGATTCAGTGAGAGGGAGATAAAATTTTGACATGTGATATGCATATGCAATATTCTGCATATTTTTGACATATGTGATCTTTCAAAGCCGATCCTGTTAGAAGCCCAATGAGTCATTAGGCTTGGGCAACATACTAGACCGGGACAACAAATCCCAATAAATTATTAGATTCATATAAAAAAAATAAAAAAAATGTTTTAAGAACATTTCTGACAGCCCACTGACAAAACAAATGCAGCCTATATAAATTTCATATGGAGCCCCATTAATTACTTGTTCATCTGCTTTTTTACAAAATTGAGGCCGTATAAAATACTTTACAGTCAAGTCTTCCATTTTGTTTATAATGGAGAGTAAGAGAATGTTTTACTTTGCTTCTTAAGCCAAGCACCTAATATCATATGGGATCCACAACAATAACCATGCTCTCCCTACAAACCCTCCGAATCTCCCAATTACACCATCTTTTTTAACACTCCACTGCTTCATCACCACAAGTGCACTGATATTAGTACCGAAATTTGACCATCCAACAAATGGTATCACAGTCAGTAACTGCTAATCAGTTGGCTTGTGAATTGTTTGTTTCATGTCAATTTTAAGTGCTATAGGCCTTGTAAAGGTTTTAAAATAAATAAAAAAGCAACATTGATACACATAGCAGTCAAAGACAAATCCATACTTCATAATCAACATTAATCCATAATAACCATAACTAAATCAAATGAAAATCCAAATCCAAGAAACAAAACCACGACCTAAATATTCATAAAACGGCCACAATCGTTGGATTAAGAATCAAAACTTAAACGATCGAGGATTAGAAATTAAAACGATGGATTTTCATTCTGTAAGCATATTTATTATGTAATACTTTTCCTTATTGAGAATGGTAAAAATCAATGAAAATGAATTAATTAAACAGATATGGTGGCGATGAGAACCAAGCGGCTTCTTGGTCGGGAACACGTTGAGGCATGTGTCGCACTTGTTGCTTTGCCACTGTGGGTGATCATCTGCATTGTGATGCTTGAGATTTTTCACCGTTTTGAATTCCTTCTTACAATAAAAGCAGTGCATCCTTAAATACTCAATTTGAGCCGCAGATTTTACAGTTTGCATAGTTGCCTTTAGATGATGTCTTTCATAGGAAACTAATTCTTTTCTTAAAATGAAAATTGTTAGTGTTTGCTTGTGTTTTGTTCGTATATTATTATTATTATTATTATTATTATTATTATTATTATTATTATTATTATTATTATTATTATTAATTAGTTCCATTCAACAAAAATACATATTCATATCATGCATATGACACATGAATTTAAATCAGTAGAGACACCAAAACCAAAAGTATTTTGGATGATGTAATTGCAAAGATTTAGATTGGTTTTAATGGTTAGCTTTCATTTCACTCCTCATAGACTCATTTGCAGATTTTACAAAATAAGGAATTTCTTTCCCGGTTTTCTTAAAACCCAGAACTCCAATTCCCTCTTTTCCTCCTCTCCTCCAAACTTCATTCAACAAACAAAAAAAACGGAAAAAAAAACAAGTAAAAATGAGCTTTCGGGAACACGTTGAGGCATGTGTCGCACTTGTTGCTTTGCCACTGTGGGTGATCATCTGCATTGTGATGCTTGAGATTTTTCACCGTTTTGAATTCCTTCTTACAATAAAAGCAGCATCCTTAAATACTCAATTTGAGCTGCAGATTTTACAGTTTGCGTAGTTTTGGCTCTAGAGTTTAGTTGGTCTTTCATAGGGAATTAATTTTTTTCTTAAAATGAAAATTGTTGGTGTTTGCTTGTGTTTTGTTTGTATATTATTATTTATTATTATTATGTTTAATTAGTTCCATTCAACAAAAATACATATTCATATCCACATGAATTTAAATCAGTAGAGACACCAAAAGGTTTTGGTTGATCTAATTGCAAATATTTAGATTGCCCTACGGGTAAAAAGTCGAAAAAAAAAAAATCTAATTGCAAATATTTAGATTGGTTTTAATACTTAGCTTTCACTCTCCAGAGAGCCATTTCCAGAATTTATTAAAAACCGGGAATCCAATTCCCTCTTTCCCTTTCCTTCTCTCCTCCAAACTTCATTCAACAACCAACAAAAACGAAAACAAAACAAAAAAAACAATCAAAAATGAGCTCCGGCAGAAAAACCACCTCCTTCTCCGGCGCCGCCGCCGGCGGAGGAGTGGCGGAGGTGGAGGAACTCCTCCGCGCCGCTCAGGACGATCTCCTTCTCAACCTCAGCGTCAACTCCCACTCCATCTCGTCTTCTTCGTCGTTAGAGCCCGATCTGACTCGACGCTTCCAAGCTCTCAGATCCAATCTATCCGCCTCCAATTCAATCCCGGTTTCTTCCCCAAATCCTCTGTCAGATCAATCGATTTCTAAAGATGATGAGATGAACAAGGTGTTGGGTGAAGACCTGGCGATGAGATTCGCGAAATTGAAAGGAGGAATTGGGTCGAGCAAGGCAATTGAATTTGAATCTACGATCAGTGATAATATGATCGATGATAAACAAGATGAGGTGGAGAAGGTGATGCAATGGGCCATGGATGCAGCTCGGCTCGATCCTTCTCATTCTAATGATTATAAGCTTGATGAAGATGATGAAAACATTGATGATTCTAGTGAAGAAGAAGAAGAAGATGAAGAAAAGGATGAAGAATTGGAAAAGATTAAAGAAGGAAGCAAAGATGGAAGGAAAAATAATAAGAAAAAATGGTTTTTGTTTTGAGATATTTATGTTTGATTTCTACATAGTGAAATTTTATGTAAAATATCTTTTTTTCATTTTCATAAGCATATTTGATTGCTAACTATGGTGTTTAATCTTCACAATAGTGAATAATGGATCAAAGATAATGCCAATAATGTTTTTAAGTTATAGTCCACAACTAATTCAGAAATGAAATATTCATCCAAAAATACAAAGTCAGGCTTCTAACAGAAAATTCTGCAGATTAAGAAACAGCATATAAATGATCAAAACATTAATACAAGAGTTAGCGCTCATATCAAATACATAACAAACATAGCCATAATTGGCAAAATGGTTCTAAACAAAGGATAAATGGATTTAACGTAACCATCATTTGCCCCTGCAAAATAAGATAAATGAATTCAGAAAAGTATTTTTCATTATCACATTTTTTTCATTGGCATAAATAAAATCATGCAAAATAAATAAATAAAAGATTTAATAAACTTACGTGTTCATCATTAAGGTAATGTTATCGCCCTTCAACAGAATCCTTCCTGCAAATAATTTTATCAAATATATCACAACATTATACAAATAAATATGTTGAAATTACTACAAATTATTATCATAATATAAATTAAAAATAATAAAAAGTAGATTTATTTAACCAAGGATTTTTTGGTCTTCTTCTTGACGTTAATTTCATCAGCATCATCAAGAACCAAATTCATGTACTCATCAAATCCCTACATTTTTTATGTAATAAATTCAGTATTTCATTATCGAATAAATTATATATATCATTCTTTTTATTATATCATTCTTCTACAGGGTTTATTTTATTCACTTTGTTCTATCTATGTTGTTTACAACCATTGTGAAATTATGCAATATTTGGGCTTTTATAAGGCCCAATGTTTTTATTAGGTTGTTATTTTAGGCCCTTTGATTTTTATCAGGTTTTGAGTGAAAATATTGAATTATAGTGTTTTGTTCATTTATTGTCCTTAGATTTTTCTCCATGGAAATAATAGTTTATTAAATTACAATTTTAGAAAGTTTTTCTTTTGCATGGATAAGGAGAAAATGCAATTAAGTTCCTAAACAGTATACCTAGAGGCTAGACTCTTAGAGGGTTTTCATTCACACCATTTGAATTAATGATATCACATTCACCTCTACTTCCAAAAAAAAAAAATTTGTCATAAATATTTTTTGTTTGAATGGTGAAATGAAAATTCTTGAATTGTTCTTTTTCAGTTAAGTTCAAAGTTTACCTCAATGATAGCAATAAAATTCTTCAATTCTGCACATGCTAAAATGAAGAAGGCCCTCACAAAAAGAAAATGAAGAAATAATTAGAAAAAAAAAACTTGGAAGCAAGTGACAGAGAAAATTGGACCACTGTTACATAGTGGTGAAGACATTTCATCCATTTTATTTTCTTTTTTTTCGGATAAAATGTAATAATAATATATTGTTCCAAATAGTTGTTTAACATGATTTTCTTCATAAATAACATTATAGCAGTTTTTATATGTCGTCATTTTGTAATAATAACAATAATATTGGAACTTCAATATTTCTGCTCCACTGAAGTTTTCTTTTTGACTATAAGTATACCTATGTATGAATAATATTTTTTTGAAATTATATAAAGAGCTTGATTTATGATTAATTCTAAAACTAAAATAAGGAAGAATTGCATTCTTTATTTCGCTATTGTCTTCTTTATATTCAATTTCAGTAATTATTTTGGGACCGATTTATGCGTTTTTAGAATTTTTGTATATATACTGAATATCCCTCTGTTTAGAGACAAATCTATACAACATAATGGTAACCAGACATATTGTACCTCATAATAATAACAATATAAATGACGATTGATAGATAATAAAATCAAAATATATATGCATAAGTAAACATCTCAACAGCAAGAAAACATACATATAAAGGACATTACACTAGTCAAATCAAACATTACTAATATTATATTATAAACATAGCAACATGGTCCTGCATTGAGTTTGTTGAAGTGAAAAGGAATACTAGTTAAGGAGAATTCTATTAATTAATTCATATCCTTTAATTAATGTAATATTATAAACATAACATGATCCTACATTGAGTTAGTTGAAGTGAAAAGAAATACTAGGTAAGTAAAATTCCATTAATTAATTAATGTCCTTTATATGTGTAATTTTGCTCCTCACCAAAGCGATGTGAGTGTGAATAATGATAATTGCTTGTAATGTAACAATGGCTTGCGATTCATCCAAGCAAAAAATAGAATATAGTCAAAATCCGGTCAGTAATTTGTATCCATCAATAACGAATCTTCCAAAAGGCAACTAATATGATATATATATTTCCTTTGATTATATAAAAAACAATATACGTTACTAAAAATTTGTCATATCATAATTCTTAAAATAAACATCTCTTGTACTAATTAGGTGTTGCTTGCCATTATAATTGTTTTTGTATTGTCATTTTTAAGTGTTTTTATTGTTTGATTGTGTATAATTAAGCTAAAATATAAATTATTTCAATTTCTAATCTCATTGCCATTGACAACACTATTGTTCTAAATTCTGTAAGTATATTATATAAAGGCAGATAAGCCAGAAAAGTATTCTAATTTTTTTTTCATGCTGACAAAATTAGTGCGTCATGCAGCAAAGAAAAGAAAATTAACTGACTTAAGCAATAATTATTACAACATTTGTACGGTCATGATTTTGACTTAACACCTTTAACCTCAACAGTTGCATTATTAATGCAAATTATTTCTATTATGTGATTGTAGTTCTCATTTATCTAACCAGATGATATCATTTTCCTCTCACTCCATCTAATTCTTTGGAATAGTTTGGATAGACTTTCGAATTCAGTTCCCAACACAATTTTAGTTACTTGTTTGTACAATTTGCTAATTTTTTTGATAAATAATTTCAATAATCAATATACACTAAATGATTGGACCAATTAGTACCAAATAAACTTGATTTAGATGGAAAATGGTGAAGGGCTAATAATTGAAGCAATAACTGGAATTAATAATTTGAGTAATGAGAGTGACTGTAGTTGCTGTACTTTGCTTAATGTGTCAATCTTCTCATTAATGATCCTCTAATATAGTTGATGCTAATGATCTATTAGATCCAACTGATAGGTTATTAATTATCTAACAATCCAATGAGAATTTCAACTTGTTTGTCATCAATTTGTGAGTTTCAAATCTCACCTCAGATAAAAGAACAGAATTTCTTTTTTGATAAAAAACAAAGAGCTTAACTGTCTCGTGCTCATTACATTAATCTGTCAAGGTCCAGTTACATTACATAACTACCTTTGATCATAGGAAATTAAATTACAAATAAAAGTAAGAGTAGTAATGCCTAGATAGTGGCATTACATAAAATATTATAGGTACAAATAGCACGCTATAGATTCGTTATAGTACGAAACGTTACGCGTCAATGATAAAACGCTGCACACTGTAATTTTTTTTTATGTTATATCTTTTTAATTCTAAGTATCATCTTTTGAGATATAAAAATAAGATATTTAAAATTTAAGAACTTATTTAATGAAGAAAAAAAATAATTATGATAGTTTTTTATTAAAAATAAGCCAAATTATCATTCTCTTTTATAAAAGAATGAATTTTCTCTAAATGATACTTAATAATATCATCCGCTACATAAACTCAACATTACAAACCGTTAAACGATATTTGTAACCTTGTTTTTTTTTAATCAAACAAACTCCACGTCATGCCTGGAGGTCTGGATAATTATATATTAAAACAGTAGAAGGTTCTACCATCAAGAGAGTTGATGGCGATTACAAAAGTGTTAAGTACATATTTGTAACCTTGTTAAATAGAGAAAACAACAAAACATGAATTTCAAATTCTATACATTAGAAAGTAAAAACACTAATTAATTGCATAAACCCAAGGCGGATCTAAAATCCTAATTTTTATGTGAGACGATATTTGGAACTCCAAACTTGAATTGACAAAGAAAAAAGTTAAAAGGAAGTGATATGTACCGTCGGCTTATATCGTCACTTCGAAATATATTTCAGAAAAGTTTAAGAAAGTTATATATAAAAACTTACCTTAAAAAATTCTTTTTTTTTTGAAAGATGGACTTACCTTAAAAAAATCAGAATATATATATATATATATATATATATATATATATATATATATATATATATATATATATATATATATATATATATATATATATATATATATATATATATATATATTGGCCAATTTGAGCTTCTTGGTTCTATATAACTGATAATCACACGTGTAGGATTGAATGTTTACTTCTCAATTCTCAACTAGGGCTTGAAAAATTTGAGTGCAATGATAATTGGTTCAAAATGGTACTATTTACCAAACCGGATTTAGAGGGGGGCTGTCTCCAAAGGCTTTGCTTCATTTAGAAACCAATCACTTCATTTCAACTTTTGATAGCTCCATTTTGATATATTTCTTTTGAAATAATAAAATATTAATGTTTATTATATAATTGGATATTTGATTGAGCGATAGATTCCATACTTTTTTTAAATGACCATCAGAAAATAATTAATTCAAAAATTAGTTCAGTTTTCAGATTATTTGCAAAATTGGCCGTTTCGCCCAGGCACACTAGGCGAAGCAACAATTTTTTTTATTTTCTGTATCTCTTCAGATATTAGTGTTAAAAGAACTGTTAATTAAGACAAAAATTGAAAAAATAATGATTCGTCCACTCACTGGTAAAAAAAAAAAAATTTGCTCTAAATTAAAAAAAAATTCGCCCAGTGAGTGAGTGAAACATCTTTTTTTTCAATTTTGTCTTAATTAACAGTTTTTTTAACACTAACACTTAACATATAAAAAAAATATATAAAAATTGTTTCTTTCAGTGAAGGAGCAAAACGGCTAGTTTTACAAATATCTAAAAATTGAGCTATTTGCTTAATTATATTTTTTGGCTATTTAAAAAAAAAGTCTAGATTCCATTAGTCTCTTCATTATGTGCAATCAAAGTTAATCTATTGTTTGCTTAGAATCAACGTTGATAATTTGTTATTTCCATTGTTTTAATTAATCTATTAATTTCCAATAACTAATTAACCTAATTATCAAGAAAAAAACTAATTAACCTAATTATCAAGAATAAATAACTAATTAACTTAGTATTTATAAATCTGTATCTAATGTATTCATTGAAAATAATACCATGCATATATATTGACTTTGAAAGATAGATACTCTGGTAGGCGCCGTTTGGATTTTAATTCAATCATTATTTGTCATAATCATACGTGAGAGAATTCATGCTTATACATGTCTCCTTATTTACTTCATGATGTACACCCTCGTAATTGAAAGTTGTATTCTTAGTACACAGACAAAGAGAAGTAGAGAGAGACAGAGAGAGGGAGAGAGAGAAAGATTGATGCCACGTCGCTGTAAGGGTTAGATAGAAAGTAACGAGATGAGATCCCAGTATATTTTGGCCCCATGCTCTCATTTGTCGGTCTCTCATCTCTGCATCCAGAAGCTACCTTTATTACATAGACAGACAGAGAGAGATCACACGACTCAGAGAGAGAGAGAGGGAGAGAGAGCGAGCGCTAGTAGAGAAAGAGCTGGTAGAGAGAGAGAGAAAGAAGTAGAGTATATAACAGTGTTTAAAGGGAGACCCCTCCAACCAACCATATATCCAGCCAAAAGAGAGAGAAAGACAACAAGGAGAAAAAGGGAGAAGGAGAATCCAGAGACGCAAAAAGACGAGAAGAGAGGGAGAAAAGGGTCGTTAAGAACTTAATATTAATTAAATTAGGGTTATATAGAGTAAGAATAAAAGAGACAATGGGGCAGCATTCCTGCTGCAACCAACAGAAAGTGAAGAGAGGATTATGGTCTCCTGAAGAAGATGAGAAGCTCATTCGATACATCACCACTCATGGCTATGGCTGCTGGAGTGAAGTCCCTGACAAAGCTGGTCTCTCTCTCTCTCTCTCTCTCTCTCTCTCTCTCTCTATTCCTATTACTAGTATGCACATTTTATTTTGGTGGCGTTTTGTTTCATATTTTTGTTTTATCAATTGGTTTGTTCTTTGGATAAATAATAGGCCTTCAGCGTTGCGGAAAGAGTTGTCGGTTGAGGTGGATCAATTATCTAAGACCCGATATAAGACGTGGCAGATTTACCGCGGAAGAGGAGAAGTTGATTATTAGTCTGCATGCCATTGTTGGAAACAGGTTAGTTAATTACTCACTATGAACCCTTTCATTTTTCTCATATTATGTTTTTGCTCTTTTACATTAATATAAATAAATATCTCAATAATATTTCAATATTGATTGAACCTCAGTCGTTACAACCCATTCGTTGTTCATGTAACTTGTAGAAGTAGATGTTTAACAATGAAGGCATTGATCTAACTATAGAAATGACAGTGTCAAAATTTTAAGACATTTCATTGAATGCAATAATGTGTGTAATATATGGTGAATGGTTTGCAGATGGGCTCATATCGCAAGTCATTTGCCCGGCAGGACAGACAATGAGATAAAGAATTACTGGAACTCATGGATAAAAAAGAAGATCAAGAAGTCGAGTCCTGCTTCTTCAACAAACCCTAATCAAACTCAAGACCTATTCCAACCGACTCAAAACTCGATCGATCAATTAGACGCGATAGTCAACCAAACCCTAACTCAACAAAACTTCTCTTCAAAACCCATTTCTGACTCGATATTTCTCTCCCAGACTCCATTTTTCATGTTTGACGCGAATCTAGCTGGTAACAGCTGTACAGACAGCAGTAGCGGCAGCAGTATGAGAGATCAGGATTTAGGTCAAGATGTTCAAACCCTAATTACAAGTTCAAAAATGTGGAACCAACTTCCATCTATGATCAATTTCACAAGTGCAATGGATCCAAACTACTTGCCTCCATTGGTTGATGATAGCATTTGTAACTTGGTTTCAATGGAAGGAGATCAAACAAGTATTGGAGAATGTTTTGAGAAGGAACAAGAGATTTCTGATTGGGTGGGCCCACAAAATTATAATGGTATATTAATGTGGGATCAAGTTCAGGGAGATCTTAATGAAGAAGAAATACAAGTGCAAGAAACTTCATTTCCTAATTTCCTATGATCAAAGGTATTTAATTATCTTTCTGACATTCGGGCCCCTATATGTGTGTAAAATAAAGGGGCTCCTTAAACAAAGATAAATTATTGAGTGCTTTTGTTCTTTTTTTGCTTTTCTTTTTGCTTTTTTTTGAGTGGGGTTGTGTATTTGTGTGTGTGGAATTTTTTACTAATTAAAATGAGAAATGTAAACTATATATATGCATGCATTTGGTTTATGATTGCATGCATGCATGAGGAATGGTTCTGTCTACAGAAATGAGAAAATAACATATCGAGGAATTTGGATGCTTCTGTTTGTCTTAATTAAATTCCCTTTTTTCTTGCTTTCAAACATTGTATCAAAGTGCAACTAATCGTTATAGCACCAAACTCCATTTATCCCTTCTTTTTTATATGACAGCGCAAAATTATGACAACTCATACATAAAGAAACATCTCAACTATACAATCACAAACTGATAAAGCTATTAGCATGATACAACAAATTTATTCTCTCTTTTATATCTTTGACATAAAAGTATGACATACATAAATCCATACATAAAGAAAAATCTTAACTATACCAATCACGAACTAAGCTGCTAGCATGATACAACAAATTTACCCCTTCTTTTTTATATCATTACACAAAAACATGACATACATAATTTCTAACATAAAGATAATCTTAACTACTAGAAGGATGGGATCTTTGTGCTTGCAGGTAAAATTAGTTCATGAGTCAAGAATCACAATGCAAATAAAATAAATATAAAATAAGTTTAAGGGTCAATTTTCGTAAGAAAACAGGCACATTGGTCCGTTTTGTACTTTGTAGATCTTTCAAATTTCAAACTTAGATTTGGCTTTTTAATTTATCTCTTTCTGTCTCTCTAAACAAATGAAACATAACAAGTTTTTCCAACAATATTTAACTTTAAATAATAATAATAAACAGAGTCAAGTTTTTATAATATAATAAACAACAAGATAAAGTTTTATCTTCTCTCTCTCTCTCTCTCTCTCTCTCTCTCTAAGCAAAACTAGGGCCAGTGCAACAGTAACATAAGTTGCTTAGCTGGCAAATTTATATTTTTTTAATTAAATAAATTCAGTTTTTTCCAACTTTATTATTTCTGCTCTTACTTCCTTTAATTTCATTTTTCTCTCTCTTTAAATCCTCTTTTCTCATTTTAGCTGACTTTTTATCACCTAAAAAACAAAAAATATTTAAAAAAATAAAAAAATATAATTAATAACTAATTATAATATAATTATTGAAATAAAATACTAACCTTCATTAGATACTAAATCTTGCTTAGCACTCATTGATCGCGTTTTAATTGTATTTCTCACATCATTAAATGCTTCATTCTTTTGCTTTTTGTTTTTCAAAGTCTTTTGAATTTTCTCATTTTTTTCTGAATTTGAAGAAATAATTTCAATTTTCCGTTTTTTCGGAGATATTTTTCCTTCTGTCCCTTCTTTTTCTCTCTCTAATTCTTCTACCTTTTCCTGAATATATTTACAACAATAATATAAATCAATATAAAAATCAAAACTACATATTTTAATAATTAATAACAAATATTAATATATTTTTTGCCTTTAATTTTTTAATCTGGTCTCTTGCTAAATCAAGTTTTTTCTCAGTACGAGTTTCAGATCTTGCTAAAATACTGCATCGAGTCGTGAGCTTTTTATTATCCCTGCAAAAATAATAAAAAATAATAAAATAACTTCTCAAGGGCATAAATGAAAATATCAAACTTTTCGAGGGTATAAATGAAAAGTAAAAAAAAAAAATACATACGATTTAAGTCCAGAAAGTTCTTTAGACAATTGAGAATTCTTCTCTTTGAGCTTTACACACTCTGTGGTTTTCTTTGCCAATTCCTACATAAAAATACACAAAAATATTCAAATAAATAAATACTGAAATAAAAACTTAAATTAGAAAGAAAAAATAGGAGAAAATGAAGAGCCTTTACAGTAATTTTAGTATTGTGAAGCTTCTCTTGTTTCTCTATTTCCACTAACAAAGCCAATTCTCTGTCTGCTGATTCTCTATACAATCTATTAACCTTCAAAAATATCCCCAACTTTTAAAAAAATACCCAAAAAATAATAAATAAATAATAATAATAATAATAATAATAATAATAATAATAATAATAATAATAATAATAATAATAATAATAATAATAATAATAATAATAATAATAATAATAATAATAATAATAATAATAATAATAATAATAATAATAATAATAATAATAATAATAATAATAATAATAATAATAATAATAATAATAATAATAATAATAATAATAATAATAATAATAATAATAATAATAATAATAATAATAATAATAATAATAATAATAATAATAATAATAATAATAATAATAATAATAATAATAATAATAATAATAATAATAATAATAATAATAATAATAATAATAATAATAATAATAATAATAATAATAATAATAATAATAATAATAATAATAATAATAATAATAATAATAATAATAATAATAATAATAATAATAATAATAATAATAATAATAATAATAATAATAATAATAATAATAATAATAATAATAATAATAATAATAATAATAATAATAATAATAATAATAATAATAATAATAATAATAATAATAATAATAATAATAATAATAATAATAATAATAATAATAATAATAATAATAATAATAATAATAATAATAATAATAATAATAATAATAATAATAATAATAATAATAATAATAATAATAATAATAATAATAATAATAATAATAATAATAATAATAATAATAATAATAATAATAATAATAATAATAATAATAATAATAATAATAATAATAATAATAATAATAATAATAATAATAATAATAATAATAATAATAATAATAATAATAATAATAATAATAATAATAATAATAATAATAATAATAATAATAATAATAATAATAATAATAATAATAATAATAATAATAATTTTTACCTTAAAATCTACATCTTGAACTCTCGCATCAAGAGCAGAGATTCTGAGCTCCATACGAATCACAGCTCCTTGAGGCAACAATGGAGGCGCAGCAGAATTGGAATTCTGCGAAATTTGCTCTGAATTTTGCGAAATTTGCTCCGAATTATTATTATTGTTATTGTTATTATTATTATTATTATTATTATTATTATTATTATTATTATTATTATTATTATTATTATTATTATTATTATTATTATTATTATTATTATCGCCAGTTGATTGGAAGTAGAGGCGAGTGGGTGGGTTATTATTGTAGCACTGTTTGCACACTGGACACGTCGGCTCTTTCCCTGCCGGGCAGTAATCTATCCAATGCTGCAAACTGTGCACAAAGATCGAGTCTTTCGCTTCAGATCAATACAACAATCCAAACATTTCATGCAGATCACGAATGAATAATGTTCAATTAAAGAAGAAAAGGAAGAACTGATCGATTGTACCAGAGTTCGTGGAAGACATGGCCGCAAACAGGAATGGATTGGATGAGCTCGGAGAGCGCGCACAGGTCCCCGTAGCATATCGCGCAGATCGGCTTCTCCGCCGCCGGCGATGCCGATGTGGTGGTAGTTCCTCCGGCGGCGGCGCTTGGTTTGGATTCAGCCATGCCGATTTATCGATTGATAGATTGATTAAATTGAATGTGTTGCTATTGTTGCTCTCGTTGTGAATCGAATTTGGGGAAGAAAAGAAATGAGAAGATGAACGAAAAGCCGGAATCGGGCAAGTTCTATTCTGGAAATAATTGCGCGAAATTAACGGTCCACGTTTCAATAGATGTGGGTTCCACATGTCAGTTTAATTTCTGTGCATACACCGCGCGTATTTATAATATATTTCCTCGGACTAAGAGTAAGGAATTAATTTCCGGGATCTAGGGGCTCCACTTGTCAGTGTCATTTTGGTTCATACACCGGGTGTATTTAGAAAATCTTTCATCTAACTAAGAATCGGGAATTGGTTTCCGGGTGTGATAGAAAATCAGATATCGGATTCCAGGGAAATCAAAGTCAGGTTTATAAAAATTCCATTTTTTCGACTTTCCCTCCATTTCCTTCCTCTCCCTCCATTCTCTCTTCTTCTTCTTCTTTCGCCATGGGCGAACCTCCAAATCCTTCTTCTTCTTCTTCAGGATCGCAAAAGCCGATCTGCATCGTCTGCTACGAGGATCTCAATCCTCTCACCGAGCACCTCCAGTGCGTCCCCGCTTGCGGCCACGTCCTCCACGAACTCTGGTACTCATGAACTAAATCGCAATTTTGCACCAATTTTGGTACTTTTCTTGATTTAATCGCAATTTTTTTTTTCAGTTTTCTGACTGATTTGGGGATTTGTGGTCAATTTTGAAGCTTGCAGCAATGGGTGGAGTACTGCGGGAAGAAGCCGACGTGTCCGGTGTGCAAGCAGGCGTGCGGGGCCGGGAAGAAGCCGACGAGGCTGTATTTTCAATCCACTGGAGCCGCCAGTGAGAGCGGAGCTCAGGTTGTGACGTCAGCAGCTGAGCTGGCTGATGAGGTGGCGAGTTTGGAAAGAAAGGTTAAAACTTTGATGAAAGCAGCTGAAGTTCAGAACAACATATCAAAGAAGCTGACTGAAGAGGTAAGGATGAAAATGATAGTAAAAAAGTCGAATTTGATGAAAATGTAGAAAATGTTTGTATTTATTATATTATTTGCATTGAAAAAAAAATTATTACATTATTATTATTATTATTATTATTATTATTATTTTCATTTTTTATTATTATTATTATTATTATTATTATTATTATTATTATTATTATTATTATTATAGTTATAAATGTTATTATTGTTATTATTATTTTTTATTTTTATTATTTTAGGTTGAGGTGTCTAAGAAATTATTGGAGAGTGAGAAAGCTGGTGCAGAAAAAATGAAGAGAGAGAAACAGTGCATTCAGCAGCTTCTTAATATCAAAATAGAGGTGACTCAAAACCTCATAAAATAAAATAAAAAGAAATTAATTTTACAACATTTCTACACATAATTATATACATTATTATTATTATTATTATTATTATTTTAATAACAGGAAATATCAAGAAAAACAATGGAGTGTGCAAAGTTACAAGAAAAGAGTCTTGCTTTAGCTAAAGAATTAGCTGCACTTAAACTGTATGTTAAAAACTGTATATAATTTTTTATTATTACTTTATTTTTCCTGTACCTAACAAAAATATATGTTTGGGACAGAGCGACAGATATGAATCTTGGAGAAGAAGAAATAATAAAATTCGCGTCGCTTGGAAATTCATCTAATCCTCAAAATGCTTTGGAAATATTAAAAAAATCACTCGCCATGCGAAATAAGTATGTTATATTTTATTACTTTTTCATAAAAATAAAATTTCATTTTGTATGTGATTTTTTAAACAGGAGTTATAAAGAGTTGATGGCTCAATGCAATATTTTAGGAAGATCAGAAAGTAAAACTCTGCAGAAACTTGAGAAAGCCAAAGAACTAATCAAGAAATTAAAGGCATATTTTATTTATTTATTTACATAATTTAGTTTATTACGTTTCATTCTTAAAAAATCAATTCATAATAAAATAATTTATTTATACAGGTTCGATTGTTGGAACTAGAGAAGGAGAATGAAGAGAGAGAAAACGAAGTTCTAAGAGACTTAAAAACCACCAATAAAAAACCAAAATTGGATACAAATTTTGAAAATTCGACCAAAAACGATATAACAGAAACTATAGATTTGGAAAATGATACCTCATTTGTGAATATGGAGGAATTTTTAGGGCCCAAAAGTAAAATTTCAAATAAGGAGGAAATAGGAAAGGGGATTTTTGAGCAATTTTGTGAGAAAAATGGAGAGGATTTGGGAAATGGTTCAATTTGGGTGAAAGGAATTTCTTTGATTGATACAAAAGATGATAAATCAGATCCAATTGGAGCTCAAATTCACAATTTGAATTATTGCACTGGTAATTATACTTTAAATAATTTGTTTTGTTGATGTTTTTGTTATTTAGTTACATATGCTTTTACCATATTTGTTATTATTATTATTATTATTATTATTATTATTATTATTATTATTATTATTATAATAATAATAATAATAATAATAATAATATAATAATAATAATAATAATATTGTTAATTTATTATTATTGTTGTTAATTTATTATTATTATTATTATTATTATTATTATTATTATTATTATTATTATTATTATTATTATTATTGTTGTTATTATTATTAAATGTGTAGGTCAAATTGGAGGGATGAAAAACAGTGTAGGAAAATGGTGTAAAACAGAGCCAAAAACAAATAAAATAAATGGAGATTTAATTTCGGTCGGAGCAGATGGAAGAGGCGGCAAAATCAAAATACTCAGATCTCTCAACCAATTTCAAGTTTGTTAATTTAATTCATTTATTTCAATTAGTTTATTTAAATTTGTTATTGGATTTAATTTAATTTAATTTATTATGAAAGGATGATAAAAGAAAAGCAGTAAAGAAGGTTGGAGTTGGAGCGAAAGGCGGTCAATCTCAGATTGAGCAATTCTTTGGAAGAAGATGAAAAAAATCTATTCATAACAAGAAATGTAAGGCAAATTAAAAATCCTATTTGAACAACATTTTGTTGGTAGATTCGTTGTATTTATTATGGTTCTCATGCATATTTTAGGGGTCTACCTTTATTATATGAAGGTCTCTAGTGGAATTTATTAACAAATTCAGAGTTTATATGGAGTTTACAAGGATTGACTAGATATATATTAAGTAGTTTGTTCAGAATTTATTAACTAGTTTGTTCTCTACCATTTAGATATGACTAAATTGTTCTGAGCCAAGTATAAAGTACAAGTAATCACACACGTTTAAAACATAAAATCACCACAAAAAGGTACATAAACTCAATTTTAATTTTACAACAACAAAACTCAAATTAAAACATTCTATATCTTAAAAATTATCCTTGCCGGAGAACCATCTTCCTGCTCTGCGAAGAGCTAAAACCACTGTGACATAAAGCCAATCATAGGCTTTGTCAAATGTTGAAAAATAAGCATATCTCCAACTCTTCTTAAACAATAACACAAGGCAAACCGTCCAAAACCCAAAGATGAATCCGAGACCAACACTAAGATATAACCATAAATGCTCAAATCTATCTTTAGGCTCTTTGTTTGTGATTTGATTTATGGTCTTAAGTTCCGCACATCGGACATTAATTGGTTGCCCGCAAAGATGCGCATTTCCAATGTATATGTAAGGGTCACATAGAGTTTGAAGCTGATTAGAAGATGGAATTGCACCAGATAGGTTGTTGTATGACAAATTCATGGCGGATAAGAAATCTAAATTAGATAGACTCTGTGGAATGGCGCCAGAAAGGCGATTAGATCCCAAATCAAGGGCCTCCAGACTATTAAGTTCGCCTATTTCATTTGGGATTTCTCCCGTGAAGAAATTCCATGACAGGTTCAAATTTGCAAGTGCCCACATATATGAAATGTCACCTGGGATCTCTCCAACTAAATTATTCCCCGAAACGTCAAAGCTTTCGAAAAGCTAATTCAATGAGAAAGTAAATGGAACTTCATTTGAAATAAATGATAGATGATCTATGTGAGCCTTGTAGGTTTCGAGTAACGTTTCTGGGAAATCATTCCCAAGGGAAGTAAAAGCGAGTGATTCAAAATCGGCAAAAGATGAGGGCATAGATCCAGATAAATTGTTGTTGGCAAGATCCAAAACTATAACTTCATTGAGTTGGATGGATTCAAATGGAATGCTTCCAGAGAACATATTTGATCGGAGTCTGAGAATCATGAGGGATTGAAAGACACTAATCCATGTTGGGATTAGTCCAGAGAAGATATTTTCGCTGAGATCAAGAATGAGTAAATCAGTTTGGTTTTGCAAGGATAAAGGGAATTCCCCACAAAAGTTATTATGTTGCAGCAAAAATATCCGAGCACTTAAACATGCAGGAATTTCTCCAGAAAGATTGTTATTTGCCAGATCTACAACAAAAAGATGCTCTTGCGACCTTCCGAGACATGAAGGAAGTTCCCCAGACAAGTGATTATTTGATAATAAGAAATTTATTAAGAACTGTGATTCACAAATTGATTGAGGAATTGACCCATTGAAAGAATTGAGTGAGAGGTCCAACGATTGAAGTGTAGCAGGGAAAGAGGGTAAAGGACCGTAAAGTAGGTTTGAATTCAAATGGAAGGTGATGAAACCTAAGTGAGACAAAGATGAAGGCAGTTGGCCCTTGATTTGGTTTTCAGATAGATCTAAATGAGCAATGCTTTGAGAAATGTCCCAAAACCAATTTGGAATAGAACTGCTAATTTTGTTATGAGATAAATTTAAAGTCGAGAGTTGTGTTTGCCCATGGAGCCAGTCAGGAAAATGGGGTCCAATATCACATGAGCTCAAACTAATTAATCGGAGTTGAAACGGTGGAATCCAACCATTTTTAATTTGCACAAGTAGAGAATTATTTGATAGACTCAAACTTTCTACACTCCTAAGTTTTCCAAGTTGGATCTCTGTTACGACACCACTCAGTGAATTAGAGGAAAGATCTAAATCAACTAAAGAAGGAAATTCCCAAAGGCTTTCCGGAACTCTGCCTTTGAGGGAGTTTGAGCTCAGATCAATGGTTGTTAAGCTAGTCATCTTTTCTAGCCAACCATGCATATTCCCCTCGAAACCGTTTTCTTGCAAGATCAAAGTTTCTAACTTGTTGGGTGCGCATTTTGCCAAGTCACTCATCCAATCATTAATTTCCCAATCTATATTTTTTTGCCCATGGAAAGCGTTTTGGGATAATTCAAAATATGTTAAGTTACATAGACCATTGAACGTTTTTGGCGCATGACCAGTGAAATTATTGGATCCTAAGAAAAGGGTGTTAACAGAAACCAAATTACTAAGCTCATAAGGTATCATACCGCAAAACCCACACCCAGAAAGATCTAGATGCATGATGCTAGTAAGATTCCATAACCATGTCGGTAGAGTCGATTGAAAAAGGTTGTCATTAATACTAAGAGCTCTCATATTTGTAATATTCAAGAGTGATGGTGACATTTGAATATTCGGAAGACCCGTGTGCCCTAAATCCAATACTTCCAACGAAGGGAGCATGTTTACGACAGACAACCAATCAAAGGCACTACTTAGGTCCACAAATTTCATATCAAGATACTTCAAATAAAATAGATTGGAGAGCCAAGATAAGTTATTTACTATAGTACGACTAGAAGAACAAAGAAATGTATTAAGATCTAGATAAAGAAGAGATGAGAGGTTTCCGAGTTGAGGAGGCAAAATCCCTCCAAAACAAGCATTTGACAAGTTGAGATACTTCAGTTTACTTAAGGAACCTAAGAATTCAGGGATATTGGCACCATCAAAATCATTCATACTAAGATCTAGATACTCCAAATCACTCAAAAGAAGCAAAGATGGGTCAAGCTCACCACTTAAAGACCTCACGCTTCTATTTTGTGTGTTGTAGTTGTAGTTTCGAAGGATGAGTTTCACTACGCGACCGGTTGTTTTGTTGCAAGTGATTCCACTCCATTGACAACAATTCTCTCCTCTCCAAGAAAATAACGAAGTTTGAGGATCGTAGAGTGTGCTTTTGAAGCTAAGAAGAGCGTTTCTCTCAGCTTCAATGCAACCAAACACACCAATTACTTGAGTGTGAAGAAACAAAATAAACATGGAAAGAATGGGAAGAAGCATTGCTTTCTTTGTGTTTAAATGATCAACAAGATAGGTGAAGATGGTTTGAGCAACGTTTACTGATGGTTTATAGAGATAAGAGCTCTCACATCTTCAACTATACCTATAATTGCAAACTGCGCAATATACGAACCGTGTCCCTCAAATTGTAAAGATTTACAATGTGTTGCATTCTTTGCGTTTGAGATGTTCCTTTAAAGTGGACCTTGACTTGGAAATTCTTGGATAGGAAGAATCAGCTAAGATTTGAACTGTTGTAAAGACCTGTCGTGGAATGGAACTATGTTGACTTGTTGGCAAGAAGCTCCAATAATGAAAATCCCCATAAATAAACACAAAATAAATAAATAAATAAATAAATAGAAAAATATGATATTGGGCCAGAAAACTTACTCGAATAACTATAGGCCAGTTCTCTTGAAATACTCTCTAAAATTCTCAAAATAAACAAATTACATGGCAGTATTTCTAAAATTCTCAATTATGAGCAACCATTTCTCTTACAATTTTCTTTGTACTAGTGCTTGGTACTATATTAACTAATAAAACATACATTTAATTATTTTACTCCAAGTCCCAATCCTTGGCGCGAAACCTTGTTTAATCATATGATTCAAAACCACATGCACATCATCTATACATTTCATATTGCACAATCCATGAATCGTAACTTTATACGAACTAAAACTCGGCCTCACATTCTGATCAACCATCATTCCAATAAACTCTTTCGCCTCAATATACCGTTTTGAGTTAATCAAACCGCTTAACAAAGCTTCATAAGTCCCCGAATTAGGATAACAATTTTTCACACTCATTTCCTTCAATAATTCCATCGCCTCATTTACCCTCTTGTTTTTGCACAAAGCCGATATTAATATATTAAACAATATCGTATCTGGAGGGGTAGTTTCGTCTTTACACATCGTATTATACAAATCAAATGCCTCTTCTATTTTATTGTCTATACATAAATGATGGATTAAAGTTGAGTAACTTGTTGTGTTTGGTTTACAATTTTGCTTTGGCATTTCATCGAACAGATAACGCGCAGCTTCAAATTTGCCACATTTGCACAATCCTTTTATCAAAATATTAAAGCAACACGTATCAATCGTAATTCCCAATTTTTGGGAGGTTAAATAAACCTCATGTATAATCTCAAACTGTCTTGTATTGACAAGCAGGTTCAAAACGTAATTAAAAGACTTAACTGAAGGAAAAGAACACATTTCAGGCATTTTTCGAAGGGTTTCAATCGCTTTTGTGGAATCACTTGCCACATTTCCATACATTTTAACCAATTTGTAGAAGAAATCTTCAGAGAATTTGAATCTCTCCTGTTTCGCTCTTCCAAGCAGAGTTTCTACTTCATTAAACTTACGTGCAAATGCGAGTTTTTCTACCATTAATGCGTATAGAGCTTCGTTTGGCTTGTAATCCACACGAGAAATGGCTTTTTGGAAAGAAGGGATTATGAGATTTGGGTCTTTTACGTGGGTGAAAATCTTGAGTAATTCGTTTGGAGAGAGCCAATCTCTGTGGTTTAATCTCTCTACCCAATAACTCTCATCGTATGAGAACTTAGATAGAGTGGAGAGGTAATAATATTCAGAAGAGAATCCATGGCGAAACAGTGAACCATTTCTTGCCGCCATTTTAGTGCAAATAGCCATGGCGATTTGCTTTTGTTTGTGTGTTTTTTTATTAACTGTAATCGAATCCCATTAAGTAATGAGAGATTTAAAATCCAGGATTTAAAGAGAAAAATCTATTTCGGCCCCTAATTATTAAAATAATATTTTAATAAAACTTATCTTATATATATATTTTTTAGTTTATTTTATATTTTTCTAAATAATTACATGTTAAATTATCAGTTATGCTTCAAGTTAACAGATACGTAAGTATTTAACGGATGTTGGACCAAAAAAATTTATTAAATATTTGAAGAGTTAAAAATGGACAAAAAAATATTTAGTGACCTAGTTGAACAATGGAGTGGTTAAAAATTGCCCAAAAAAATAGAGTTGAGTTAAATAGTTAAGATTCAGGATATATAAACCGGTATTGAGAATTCAGAATTTTATATCTAGGATTTGAAATCCTGGATAAAGAAATCGGGATTTGAAATCCCGTTTATTCTTGTCTCTTCGAGCAGCTTCTCTTTCTTTTGTTTTCTTTACTGTCTCTTTGGCGCTTTGAACAGGCAGTGGCTTTCTGAGCTCACAAAACCCCTCAAAATAATATAATAAATATGGCAACAGGTCCAACTCTTTCTCTTCTTTATTATATCATCTTCTTCCAGCTCCAAACCCTCATCACTTCTGATTGATTTTTCACAGCGTTCAGAAGAATCATGGCGCATTCGATCTCTCAATCCTCGACTTTCAAGTGCGGGATCGGAATGAGAAATTTCAGCCGGGTTTCGAGACGATCGTTTGCTGTTTCTGCTTCGAATTACTCCAATGAGAACCGGGAGTGAGTGAATTTGTTAAATTTTAGTTTTTTTTTGCTGTTTGGCACTCGTAAGAGTGAGAAATGGATTTAAAGTTTGCGTTTTGACAATTGAAAATGTGAAAATTTGTAGGTTTTTGATAGTTGGAGGGGGAAATTCAGCTGGATATGCAGCGAAAACTTTTGTGGAGCATGGCATGGCAAATGGAAAGCTTTGCATTGTTTCTAAAGAGGTAATTGAATTAATCAATAATTAAATTCCCATCCTTTCTTACTTTTTTTTTTAATGTAAATTAAATTAAATTTTTTAGGCTTTTGCACCATATGAAAGACCAGCATTAACTAAAGGATATTTATTTCCGCTAGACAAAAAACCTGCTCGTTTGCCTGTAAGAAAATCTCAAAATTATTTTTGTATCACATAAATATATATTTTATATTTCAAATATTAACACTCAATATTTTTTTAAAAATTAGGGTTTTCACACATGTGTTGGATCTGGAGGAGAGAGACAAGACTCAGAATGGTACACTAAAAACGGCATAGAGGTAAAGAAACATAAAAATATATTCTTATTTTCAAACCTTTCTGAATTATTTTATACATATAATTTAACAAAATATGTATTTTTGAATATATTAAGGTCTTATATGAAGATCCAGTTGTATCTTTCGACCAGTACAAACAAACCGTGGTGACATCATCAGGAAAAATACTGAAATACGGATCTCTCATTATTTCCACTGGCTGTGCTCCTGTTAGGTAATTAATTTCATTATTTTATTCATATCTCTTAAAAAATTTTAATTTTTTATTATTTAATTTTTATTATGTAATATTAGGGTTTAATTTGTAATTTTTCACAATATTAGGGTTTAATTTGCAATATTAGGGTCTAATTTGTAATATTAGGGTTTAATTTGAATTTTTTTGCAATATTAGGGTTTGATTTGTATTTTTTAAAATATTAGGGTTTGATTTTTAATTTTTTGGAATGTTAGGGTTTGATTTGTGATTTTTGATTGTTAGGTTTCCGGAAAGTATAGGAGGGAATTTGGAGGGCGTTCATTACATACGCGATGTTTCTGATGCTGATTCTCTCATTTCTTCTTTGGTAACTATTTTATTTTAATTAAATAATAATTATTATAATTAATTCATTCATTTTTTGTTTTTTTGTAAATTATTAATTATTTTATTTATTTGTAATTTTAATTAAATTATAATAATTATTAATTTTATTATTTATGTTTTTATTGTAATTCAATTAAAGTATAATAATTATTACTTTTTTATTTTCGGATTTTCTTATTTTTTAGTTTAATTAAATTATAATAATAATTATTTTTTGTAGAAAAATGCGAAAAAAATAGCTGTAATTGGAGGAGGATATATTGGGATGGAAGTTGCAGCTGCTGCTACTGGCTGGAATTTAGACACTACTGTAATTATTATTTTAATTATTTTTTTATTTAACAAAAAAATTATTTATAATTAAATATTTAATGTAAATGAGCAGATAATATTTCCAGAAGATCGAATCATGCCACGATTATTCACGCCTTCTCTCGCGAGTAAATACGAAGAGCTTTACCAAAATTACGGCGTTAAATTCATGAAGGTACAAAATATTAAATAATAAAAAATCTAATATAGTTTAAATGAGATTTAATTTTTTTTAATTATTTTTTAATTATTTTTTAATTAGGGTGGAATGATTGAAAAATTGGAAGCTGGTTCAGACGGAAGAGTCGCGAAAGTTTCTCTTAAAAATGGGTCTTTCATAGAAGCTGATACAGTATAATATTATATTTTATATATAAGATTACCAAATTTATAATATTTTTTATGATTTAAATATAATAATTTGATTAATTTTGAAGGTAATTGTGGGAATTGGAGCGAGACCAGTTGTGAGTCCGTTTGAGTCGGTTGGATTGAACAATACTGTTGGTGGAATTCAGGTTTATTATTATTATTTTATTAATTTAAATATAAAAAATATTTTATTTTTACAAAATAATAATATTATTTAATTTTTTGATAGGTCGATTCTTTATTCAGAACAAGTGTTCCAGGTGTTTTTGCTATGGGTGATGTGGCCGCTTTTCCTTTAAAGGTATTATTATTTATTTATTTAATTATTTATTTCACTATTTTTTTTAAATATTTATTTATTCTTGAGAGGATGTATAATCGAATAATTATTATTATTCTTATTATTTTTTTATTTTATTTATTTCCTTCATAGGTATTTGTATTAAATATTAAATATTATTATTATTATTATTAGTTTTATTTTTTAATTATTTTATATTTTGAAGATATATGATAGAATAACAAGAGTGGAGCATGTTGACCACGCGAGAAAGTCAGCACAGCATTGCGTCAATTCTCTCTTGACTGCAAATTCCGATCCGTAATTTCATATTAATATATTTAGTTTACTAAATAATAATTTCAACTTTATTAATTTAATAAATGCTGTTTCATAGGTATGATTATTTGCCGTATTTCTACTCGAGAGTATTTGAGTATGAGGGGAGCAAAAGAAAAGTTTGGTGGCAATTTTTTGGAGATAATGGTAAATTAAATATATATTAAATTCATATATATTATATTTAATTAATTAATTTTATTTATTATTATTTTTTTATTTGATTAGTTGGTGAGACTATAGAGGTTGGTAATTTTGATCCAAAAATCGCTACGTTTTGGATCGATTCGGGTAATTGATTTTCTCTCTCTTCTCTTTCTCTCTCTAAAATTAAATTATATTTAGTATTCTGAACTTGATATATTTATTAATATATTCTTTTGAAAATGCAGATAGTAGATTAAAAGGAGTTTTCCTTGAGAGTGGAACTGCAGAGGTAAATTAATTCATTTTTATTTACCACAAAAAATATTATTCCATTTTTAACACAATTGATCTTTTAACATAATTAATTAATTTAATATTTCAGGAATTTGCGCTTCTTCCTAAATTGGCAAAATCACAACCAATAATCAATAAATCCAAGCTTAAAAGCGCATTAAATGTAGAAGATGCATTAGAAATTGCGAGAAATTCACTGCTCAGTACTACTGGCACGATATGAGTTGTTTTTTGTTTAATATTTTTGTTATTTTACACATTTTAATATTTTATGTTTTATGAATAAAATTAGTATCTCCTGTTTGAGAAAGGGGGTATATTTATACAGCGTACTATGAACCTATGTTTTGTTTTATGTATGGTTTGATGTACTTTTTGTTAATAAATTTGGATTTCATTTGAGAACCTTCCAAAATTTGAAAACCAATTTAAGTTCAAAATATTCTTCAACTTCAAGTTTTTAACTCGTATGTCATACGAAAATCCACATAAACAAACTCCATCCTATCCTTACAAACCAAAAAAAATAAATATATAGGAAAATCCAACTTATATGGCATTTTATTATTTTTCATTTCCATTTAATTATTCCTAAAAGACGAATCCAAATTATCCAAGTTGTAATGATAGAAGATATTTAGGTATAAACCGTTGATTCAAGTCTTGATTCATAAGATTCAGCCCTCCCAATATGCCACATTGCTGTAAAGTATGAACATAAAGCACAACTCCAATTCACATGCTAAAATTATACACACATATTATGAGAATTATAAAGGACGAACTTTTAAGAGAATTAAAATGCAAGGACTCAATTGTAACAACATAACCCACAATCACAATTCACATGTAAAAATTTACTCAAACACATTATGAGAAAAATAAAGGACAGAACTATAAAGAGGGGTAAAATGCTGGACTCAATTGCAACAACACAACACAGAATCACAATTCACATGTTAAAAATTGCACACCAACACACATAATCAGAATAATAAAGGACGAAATTGTAAATATGGGTAAAATGCCCACAATCACAATTCACATGTTAAAAATCATACACAGACGCATCATTGGAATAATAAAGGACGGAATTATAAAGAGGAATAAAAAAGGCGAATGCATTTATCTCAATATTTAGCAAGTCTAATAACTCAATAGATAAGATGGGTGAAATGCAAGGTTCAAGTGTAACAAGTGCACCAAATGCCTTTCCAATCGTCGTTCCAGTACCCTTTACATTTCCTGTCGAAATACTAAAATTTTCAATTTTTTTAATCGTTTCGTTAAAATTTTTTTATAACCTGAGATTATGGGAAAAAATTAAAATTTTCAAATTTCGCCCCATAACTGGGCGAAAAAGTTTGTTTTATAACTTAATTAATAGTTGATTTAACACTAACAGGCCGGAGTGTGGGAAAAAATGAGATGATGGGTATTTCGCCCCTGATCTGGGCGAAAATAACTGATTTTCGCCCAGATATGGGGCGAAATGTCCAGTTTCCCAAATAATTTCAAAACTAGGCTATTCCGTGAATTAATCTTTTTTTTTTGTCCATTTAAAAAAAAAAAAGTCCTTAGGGCATCACTTTCTAGCTACTTCCGTGATGGGGCTCGGTCTCTGATCTGGGTAATTTGCCCCATCGCCAAAGTAACTCAAAGGGAGGGGCAGCCCATTTATTCAACTATCAACTATGGGGCTGCGCTGCTTTCGTGGCTCTGTTGGCGTAGTTAGTTCAGTATACCCAGCGTCAGTCTCCAAGGTGCACCAACCAATGGTGACCCTACCTCAAAAGTCACCCAGCGAGTGAAGGAGCCTCTCATCTTCGTCCCCCAACCAATGAGCTGGGCAACCTAGGTACTGCGGTGCCTGCCCGAACCGGTCATCGATTCACTAACGAGACTTGGTGAGGTACAATACGGCAGGCTTGGAAACAGGGTCTTCATTTCGGAGCTTATTCTTCTAGGCCTTTTCCCGGTGACCTTATATTATGTTTATGAATGAAATTATATGGAAAAGTTAATTATAATATGATATTATTAGGAAGAAAAATACTAGGAGATATGAATTATGATATGACTTGACAAGTTTTTTGTGTAATTTTATTTTCATGACAATGAATGAGAGTATAAATGCAAGTCTAGGAATCAAATATGTTTCATTTATTTTCAAGAAATAGATATACAAATATATGTATTAAAGAGACGGGTAATACAGTACTTACTAGAGGCAATGACAACCAACATAAGCATCAAAATAGCGAGCTTCGTGTTCATTTCCATGGCGTATATCTGACAATAAGCGCAATTAATTTATTTGCAGAAAAATATTTGCAATTCAATTTATGTTGAGAATTCTCCTAAATCATGATTAATTTATTAGTTGGATAATACTTTATGTAACTCACAAATAAATTAGGACCAACCATTGAAACCTTTTTCTTGTTTTAATTTTTATCTTTTTCACACACATTATTGCAACAAATGTTTTGATGTTAATAAAAAAATTTGACTTTTCCTTCTTATGATATTCACTCAACAAACTAAATTAAGTCATATTTTCTCTAGTCAATACAAATCTCATTCTAGATTAATTGACGTGGCACAATCCTAGCTCTCAGTAGCTTTTTTTTATTACAATTACAATTACAATAGTGAACTCAATTTTCTCACTCAAATCAAAATAATTATGGAATTAATTCAAGAAAGTGTATATATTAAATAATTAAAAATAGAATATTGTTTAAATGAGATTTAATTTTGATTTTTTTTGTTTTTAAATTAGGGTGGAATGATTAAAAAATTGGAAGCCGTTTGATATGAATCTAACGACATGAATGCTTAAATCAATCGAGAATAAAACAAGTCATTATTACTTAAATCAATAAATCATAAATTCCCCCAAAATTTGTTGACCAATTAGTACTACGTAAAATCCTTTAAATATATTATCCAGAATAAGCACTACATTAAGACAAATAATCATATTAAAAATTATTGAGATACTTTTCATACGAATTGTAATTTATGTTGGATAGTAATTAATTTGAATAGGTAACTTAAATCAAAAGTTTTGATAGATAGCTACTGCTGACAACACAGATTATTATATGTCACATCTTTATTGTCCAGTTGCAACACAAACACGTCTTCATCCTTGGAACTTAGCTATATGTACACAGAAAGAAAAATCAAGTTTGATAAGAAATCGACTTAAAGAACTAATGCTGAATCGGGCACAATTTTTTTTGTCTGAGCTAATCATACTAAAATATAGTGACTTAACTTAAATTCACCGTAATAGAATTTTTCATTACCATTAGTTATGAAGTCATTCTTAATTGTAAATAATTTAGTAAATTGAATTTCTTTTTTGACAAATTTGTAAGAGGGACCAAATGTTTTAGTATTATATTATAAGGAGCTGATACTGTACGATGTTACTGTAGTGATCATGTAGCAACAATATATAAAAACTGAAAACAGTATATACAAACATATAAGCTGAAAATAAACAGTATATAAAAATTTATTCTATAAAACATTATATATTTAAAAAGAATGAAAACAGTATATACAAACATATAAACTGAAAACAAACAGTATATACAAATTCATTCGGTAAACAGTATATATTTAAAAAAATGAAAACGTATATAGCGTATATAGAAACGTGAGAAAACAATATATAATTTCAATCCGTCACTACAAAGTCGCTACAGTACCCCCGACATGATTTTCAATTTCCCTATATTATATATCAAATTTCATGAATAAATTAGGTTATATTCTATATGATACTTGAATATTGAAGCTTCTCTAGTAGGAGTGGTAATGCACCATCCTACCAACCCAAAGGTAGTGGGTTCAAAGTTTGTCAAAGTCAAGTGTCTTTGAAAATAGATGTGAAAATTTGTTTTTCTAGACATGAAAAATTAAAATAAAAAAAATTCTTTATCCACTAAAAAATCTTTCATATGCCCCCCTTCTTATTTATGACACATAGTAAATAAAGTATGTGATAAACAAATTACATAATCAATCGTAAGGTGTGATAATTTTGACATGTTTATCATGTATCATATCAATCACAACATATTTATCATGTATCACAACAATAAAAACAAATATAATTTTTCATGATAACAAAATTCAGTACAACATATAAACTGAAAAAAGATGAAATCTCTTTCAATTTTAGGGTACTATCTAACGTATGCATACCAATTAGATGTCATTATATATGCAGTGCCTATCGTGGTCCATTCATTTCTCATCGCGGTATTTTTCACAAAGCCGAAAGACGCAATCCAATCCTCTAGCTGCTTTGTATGCTATCCTACCATAAGTTCAACGTTACTTGGGCTAGCATATACTGATATACGATAAACCAAATGGAAATGCTGAACGTAGCTGTGTGCAGAAATGATGAACGTAGCTGTGTACTTTTTGTACAAGAGAGCCATTAGTTTCCTTCACGATGTATAAACAATCAGCACAGGTGGTCGCAACCGTGATTGTAATCGTCACAGACTTGACGGAAGCCCTTATTTATTACGTGAACTGCCGAGACTCGAGAGGTATCTTTATGTTTTTACATAATTACTTTTCGTTTTTATTGTTTTTTTTACATATAACTAAGGAGACCCCGCTCTTCTTTGGGATGCATTTTTATATTCATTATAGTATTTATATTATTAAATTATTTACAATATTTTATTTTATACGGGGAAAATCAAAATTCCAGATGTAACCGTGAAAAAGGTTACGTGTGGGGACGGAAGGATTTCATCAAGGAAAAAGGGTTGAAACAGGATGACAAATGCGTGTTTAAGCTTATCAATAAGAAAGATGCTCTCCTTGTCAATCTTGTAGAAAAATGAAATAAAATTCTCTGTTTTATTTTTTGTTTTGTTTTATGAATTATGTTGTCTCGGCCTTTCGGGTATTTATGTCGAATATGGAATAAAATGTAATAATGAAGACCGTATTTGTATATTTGACATATTGAAGAACATACATAGCCCCTAAACAAGATATCAGTTGTGAGCTCACTAGTCACTATTGATGCCCCCTCTAGGGCTGATCAGTAAGGATTGTAGGAGTATCTTGGAATGCATAAATTCCAACGAATGTCATCACTATGAATCTTATTTAAGAGATCTTGATTCTTATTATAAGGAAATCATCGTTTCTCAAGTTTGGTTTCTGCGCCTATATTCCAAAATATTTTGTTAAACAATACAATTTAAATAAGATTTTTTAGCCTGACGTCATGCACAAAACAACCAGACAGTCAACAATATTAGAGAAATCAGAAATGACAAGAGTAAGAAACATGTTCCAAATTAAACTGAATTAAAAATCTAGCTTACAATCCTAACAATATATATACAGTATACATTTTTATTTAAATTATTTTTCTCTCGTTTGAGGGTCTACTCTAGTCGAGGGACTATCCGCAAAATACTCTGGATGTTTCCAGTTTACACCATATTGTAATATTCAAAAATAATTATAAATATGAGAAGAAAGAAAAATAATTTGAACAACTTTTTGAACCACAAAATCATTTCATGAAAGAGAAATTGCGTGATGCCTTCAAATGAAAAAATCATGAAGGAGTTTATTAATTGCGTGATAAAATGAACTCTTCAAATTTATACCCTCTTTACATATCAGCAAGTGCACAAGCTGGAAAAAAATCATGCTTTATTTTATGAGTTAACATTTTTATGAGAAGTTGGAGAAAATTGATATCATGCCTAATATTATGTATAAGAACTATTTACAGGTGCAATCCAGTCCAATGTGAAGAAATTAATTAAAAAAAACCCGAAATAGAAACAAACAAATTCTCTTTATAATTCATTGCTCATGAATCAGAATCTTATTTAACAGGTCATTTCATCAATCCGCAGCACGTTGCGGAGACGGAGAGCCTCCTCCTCTTCCCCCTCCTCCCCTTCCCCCTCCTCCCCCACATCTTCCGCGACCACGGTGGAGGCATCGGTGCCGGGGCAATCATGTCCGGTATGGCAACCGGGTCAGGTACTACTGGTATGGTGATGCCATGGAAGTGGAATCGGTGAAAGATTAAACCGCGGTCTCCTTGGCAAGTGCACGGAATTCCCATTCCGGAACCGGTCACGGTACCAGTTGCCGTAGAGGTACCGGTCGTTGTCCCGGACCCGGTCCCACCCTCGCCACCAGTGCCCCTACCACCACCACCACCGGTACGGGTACCACCACCACTAATACTTGTCCCGCCGGCAGCGCCGGCCCTGCCAGTTGGATGTTTTCAGTCAGTGTTTGATGATGTGAGCTGAGTCACTAAGTGACTATATTTATGTTTGAAGTCATTGAGTTACAGTTTGCAGTCCGAACTTTCAGCAAGACGATGAAGTGATTTCATTTTTTTATTTATTTCTTTATTTTCTGTGAAAAGAGGGGAAGCTAATTGGAGATTCCTTCTTTTTCTTTATTCATGCCTTTCTGAGATAGTGTTAATTTTGATATTAATATATAATTTATTATATAATACTAGATTTATTATTTCTCTTATTTGAAATGGAAAGAGATTAAACAATTATGTTACAAAGCTATTAATAAAATGATGCACTGAATTGGAAAAATGGTTGAAACTGGATGATAAATGCGTGTTTAAGCTTGTCAATAAGAAAGATGCTTTTCTCGTCAATCTGGTAGAAAAATGAAATAAAATTCTCTGTTTTATTTTTTTGTTTTGTTTTATGAATTATGTTGTCTCGGCCTTTCGGATATTTATGTGGAATATGGAATAAAATGTAATAATGAAGACCGTATTTGTATATTTGACATATTGAAGAAGATGCTTAGCCCCTAAACAAGATATCCTCACTATGCCACCTGTAGGGCTGATCAAACGGCCAACACAATCGTCTTCTCAGTTCTTATCCTCCACTCTTTCTTTCTCTGTTCTCACCACTCTCGCTTCCAACAAACCACAAAAATCATATAAACCCAGAAAGGAAATTGAAAAAGAGAAGCTCCATCAATGGAGGATTGGCTCTTCTACCTCCTCACCGTCTTCCTCTCCCTCTCTCTCACCTCACTCCTCTTCCGCCTCAAACCGAACCGCATAAGCTCTCCGCCTTTACCGCCGGGCCCAGTCTCAATCCCAATTCTCTCTCCGATCCTCTCTTTAGCTCGTTCCAACTTTGACTTAGAGCCGCTTCTTCGCAAACTCAAGAAGACACACGGGCCGATCATCTCACTGAAATTCTTCTCTCGCCCTGCTATATTCATCACCGATCGATCCGTCGCGCATCGAGCTCTTATCCAGTTGGGTGCGCATTTCTCCGATCGACCGACAGCCAACTCAGCGTCTCGGCTTTTAGCAGCCAATCAGAGGAATATTAGCTCTTCCCCTTATGGACCAGCATGGCGAGCTTTGAGGCGGAATCTGACGGCTGAGGTTTTGCACCCAACTAGGGTTAGGGCTTATGGCCCCGCTCGTAAGTGGGTGCTTGAGATTTTGATTGAGAGGTTTAAGGAGAAGAGAGATGAGAAAGGAGTGGCAGTAATGGAGAATTTTCAATTCGCGATGTTCTGTTTGCTTGTTTTCATGTGTTTTGGAGTTAAAATGGATGAATTGAAGATCAAAGAGATAGAAAACGTGCAAAGAGAACTAGTATCTTACTTTGTGAAATCTCAGGTAGATAAAAGTCATGATTGATTTCTAGTTCAATTATGGCATCAATTTAATTGATTCAATTTCAGGTGTTCATATTTTATCCAAGTATAACCAAGATTATATTCCGAAAAAGATGGAATAAAATAATGTCTCTACGTAAAAAACAAGAGGAAATATTCCTCCCTCTTATCAAATCTCGCAAGGAGAAAAAAGAAGACGAAAATGAATCCATTTTTTCATACGCTGATTCATTATTGGATTTAAAACTACCAGAAGATGGAGGCAGAAAATTAACAGATGGTAAAACAAAACAAAACAAAACTCTTGACTATTTTGTAAATATAGTTACTTTTTTAGGTGTATTTTCTAAAAAAGATGTTGACATTTAAACAGGGGAAATGGTGAGTTTGTGCTCTGAGTTTCTGACAGGTGGGACCGACACAACAGCCACTAGTTTACAATGGATTATGGCCAACTTAATAAAAAATCCTGAGATACAAAATAAGCTTTGGACTGAGATCAAACAAGTTATGGGCGCAAATTCTCAAGAGGTGATGTATTAGTAAATCAGTATTTTAAGTTGTTGATTAGATTTGAATAGTTGTATTAGATTAATATACTGTCGATGACTTAGAATAAATACAACGTTAGTCCCTGTATTTTAAATAGATTGCAATTTTATTCCTGTATTATTCATTTGAACTTTTTTTTATCCTTCTGTTTTATTGAATGAATTTATGCACAACTAGTCTTCAACCAATAGTAGAGACTAAATGTTTTTTTTTGGGTTGGGTTTGTTAGTATTATTTGTAAATTCTTTTATCTTTCTTTCAATGAAAGAGGGCCCCAATGGGCCTGAAAAAAAAAGTACAGACTAGATTTCAATCTAAATAAAGTGCATTAACTTAGCTTTTATATAACTTAGTTTAGAGTGACTCGTTAACCTCTACAAGCAATTGGATGAAATTAGTAATAATTTATTTAATTAAAGTAAAATTGATAATTATAGGTGAAAGAGGAGTGTAAATTAACTTAGCTTTTATATAACTTAGTTTGGAGTGACTTGTTAACCTCTACAAGCAATTGGATGAAATTAGTAATAATTTATTTAATTAAATTAAAATTGATAATTATAGGTGAAAGAGGAGGACTTGCAGAAGATGAGTTATCTAAAAGCGGTTGTTTTAGAAGCGCTGAGACGGCATCCGCCCGGGCATTTCGTGCTGCCTCACACGGTTTCTGAAGATATTGAACTTAATGGGTAATTAAATAAAAATATAAATACATATCCTAATTAAAAAATGTAGATAAATAACCTACTTTTGCATCATGTTTAAGTTAATAATTACCAAGTCACGCATATTACACTATACATAATATGGCACTTCAATAAAACAATTTCTAAACGAACAATATAAAATAATAATAATAATAATAATTATTATTATTATAATGATAATATATCTAAATTTATTACGACAGATTTAGGATCCCGAAAGGTGCACCAATTAATTTCACCGTAGCCGAAATAGCCAAAGACGAGTCAGTCTGGTCAGATCCAATGGAATTCAAGCCCGAAAGATTCACAGAAGGAGGCGAAGCAGAAGGAATCGACCTGACAGGCAGTAAGGAAATAAAAATGATGCCTTTCGGAGCCGGACGGAGAATTTGCCCCGGCTTAGGGCTCGCTTTGATGCATTTGGAGTATTTCGTTGCGAATTTGGTTAAGGAGTTTGAGTGGAAGGAGTTGGAGGGAGAGGAGGTCGATTTGAGTGAGACACTTGAATTTACTGTTGTTATGAAAAGGCCTTTAAGGGCTAGGATTGTGCCAAGACAGTTAATGTGAAAGGATTTTTTTGGGGCAAAAATTTGGAGAGTGTTTAATTTGGGGAAAGTTGATAAAAAGATATAGGTAAGATGGATTATTGTATATATATTTTGGTTTGTGCTTGCCATGATGGAGTTTACATTTGAAGGTTCTTGTATAAGATGTATAACTTGAAATTTGAAATATATTTTGAAGTTAAATAGGTATAATGCAATAATAGTTATGCTCTTTTGATGCTAGTAAAAATAGAATGAAAAAGCTTTAATGTAACAAATATTGTGTTGCCAATAAAAATTGAATTAACAATTTTTTCTTATGTTATTATCACTCAACAAACTGAATAATAATAATAATAAATTTCAAATACAAACAGCGCAACACAAGATTTTCCCTAGTCAAATATTAAATCCCACTATCATTTTTAATCCCATTTGAAATTACTGACGCTTTTTCATAACTACAAGAAACTCAATTTTCTCTTTCAAATCAACCTTCTCACCCTCCAATTCCTTCCACTCAAACTCCTTAATCAAATTCGCAACAAAATACTCCAAATGCATCAAAGCGAGCCCTAAGCCGGGGCAAATTCTCCGTCCGGCTCCGAAAGGCATCATTTTTATCTCTTTACTGCCAGTCAGATCGATTCCTTCTGCTTCGCCTCCTTCTGTGAATCTCTCTGGCTTGAATTTTGTTGGATCTGACCAGACTGACTCGTCTTTAGCTATTTCGGCTATTGTGAAATTGATTTGTGCGCCTTTTGGGATCCGGTACCTGAAGTACCAAATAAACTTTTAATATATGATTATTAGTTTTCATACGGTATGATTATTGTTTTCTGTTTCGGATTAAAAAGGACACCAGTATGACGAATTACTTCTATTGACTATGTAATATTATAATCTGTTATTGATATATATACACATCTAAGTGCATAGTTATTAGAAGAACATGCTTCAAGTCTTTCGATAAAAAAAATATTATTATAATAATTTGTGTTAAACATTTTAGCTTGTTAGTTCAGTCTAAGTAGTAAATAGTTATATTAAATCACTCTATTAGCCATAATATAATAACTACAAGACGGTAATTATTAAGTCAAATATGCAAAATTAAATTGTAATTATTTATATTTTGTTTAATTACCCATTAAGTTCAATATCTGCAGAAACCGTGTGAGGCAACACGAAATGGCCAGGAGGATGTCGCCTCAGCGCTTCTAAAACTACCGCCTTCAGATAACTCATATTCTGCAAATCCTCCTCATTCACCTGCTAATTATGTTAAAAAGATGTTACATTATAATACTATGTAACAATACAATATGATGATACTACGGCAAAATCTATATTGTAAATATTTTAACTAAGCATAACTAATTGAAAAGGTAATATTTGCACTTTAGGTTTACCATGTTGCGATCATGTTTTATTGTCGTGTAGTGTATTATTTGGAACCTAATTATTTCTAATCTAATTAAATAAATTATTACTAATTTCATCCATTTATATAGAGAGTTATGTAAGTAATTTTCATTTTTATTTCATTGAGACATGAGAGAGATTACCTCTTGAGAATTTGTGCCCACAACCTGTTTGATTTCATTCCAAAGCTTATTTTGAATCTCAAGATCATTTACAAGGTTGGCCATGATCCATTGTAAAGTAGTGGCAGTTGTATCGGTCCCACCTGTCAGAAACTCAGAACACAAACTCACCATCTCCCCTGTTTAAATATCAAATCTGTTTTAGCAATTACACCTCAAAAATTAACTATTTTACAAAATGGTCAAGAGTTTTTTTTATGTTTTACCTTCTGTTAATTTTCTGCCTCCATCTTCTGGTAATTTTAAATCCAACAATGAGTTGACATATGAAAACATGGATTCTTTTTCATCTTCGTTTTTCTCCTTACGTAGAGATATTATTTTATTCCATCTTTTTCGGAATATTATCTTGGGTATTCTTGGATAAAATGCAAACACCTGAAATTGAATCAATTAAATTGATGCTATAATTTAATCAGAAAACAATAATGAGTTTTTTTTTATCTACCTGAGATTTTACAAAGGAAGATATTAATTCTCTTTGCACGCCTTCTATCTCTTTGATCTTCGATTCATCCATTTTGATTCCGAAACACATGAAAACAAGCAAACAAAACATGGCGAATTGAAAGTTCTCCATTACTGCCACTCCTTCTCTTTCCTCCTTAAACCTCTCAATCAAAATCTCAAGTACCCATTTACGAGCAGGACCGTAAGCCCTAACCCTAGCTGAGTTCAAAATCTTAGACGTCAGATTCCTTCTCAAGGCTCGCCAGGTCAGTCCATAACTGGATGAGGTAATACTCATCATCTGATCGTCTGATAGAAGCCGAGACGCTGAGTTGGCAATGGCCGATCAGAGAAATACGCGCCCATTTGGATGAGAGCTTGATGTGCGACTAATCGGTCGGTGATGAATATAGAGAGGAGAGAGGAGAATCTGAGGGAGACTATCGGCCCATGTTTTTGCTTGAGTTTACGTAGGAGAAGCTCTATTTCGAAGGAAGAACGAGCTAAAGAAAGAATTGAAGAGAGAATCGGTATTGAGAGTGGGCCTGGTGGTAAAGGAGGAGAGGAGGTGCGGCTTGGTTTGAGGCGGAAGAGGAGGAGGGAGGTGAGAGAGAGGGGGAGGAAGAACGTGACGAGGTAGAAGAGCCAATCCTCCATTGATGGAGCTTTGGACGTTTTCTTTTTTGTGGAAGTGGAGTGATGAGAAGAGGGAAGGAATGGGAATTATATAAAGAGGTTTACTATGTTGTTGACCGTTTGTATGGATACCTACTTGAGAATTAAGATTGTACACTGAAAATGAAAGATACGTTCAAAATCCTCACTTTCATTCATCACATTCTATACTATATGTCTATATTCTTTATAAGAGTGATAGGTGAGGTATTTGAGATGATGTCCTTGAAATTTTTCCCAGACTTTTTTTACTTCAATGTAGTTGGTTTTCTTTTTTGTTATCAACAATGTCAAAAGTTTACCTACTCAAATTACTTTCCAACATAAATTAATTACAGTCTGTAGGAGAAATATGCAAGTCATTTTTATATGATTATTTAACTTAATTTAATGCTTATTCTTGATAATATATAATATTCAAAGGATATTAAATAGTATTTATTGGTAAATAATTTTGGAGATGTTATACATTGATTTCTTAATAAATGGCATGCTGCATTATAATTTAAGTGCATTGTATCATGTAATATATGTACGCAAACAAGAAACGTTTAAAAATAGAAACATTACTTGAGTAAGTATAAACTTCTGAATTCCAAGGTAAATTTTTTGTAAAAGAGTACATGTCAAAAATTGTGAAAATCTCTTCTTTTGTAATTTAAAATTACAATATACTCTTTTTTTATTTATTCAGTTTACCCGATTTTTTTGCTAATATATTTCCGAGATTACTTAGTCTAAGTAAATCGCACAAAATACATTAAATCATACCCTTTTATTCGAAAATATATCAAAGACAACGGGATCATGGTTCATCTACACAACACATGCAACGCCATCCGGGTATATGTTTCCAAATCCATCTGCATTTGCCTCGTTTGAATCCCTCTTGCTTACAATGTTTTATGCATCTCTTTTTCGTGCAAGGTCCACCATCGACCTTGGATTTATAATCGCATCCTGCTTTCACGCCCCAATTCTCACCTATAAAATTTATTAACACAATTTTTATTTCAAATTTAAGTTTTCCATAATTGTTAAAAAGTCGAAATTGGATTTGGAGTGGTTCCTTGAGAATTGGACTGGGAAATTGATCAAATCATATCAAAATTTGATCAATGTGTATTCAAAAAATTGAGAAGTTGGAGTTTGTTCATCAGACTGAAATAAGTAAATTTTAAACTAGCTGATCTTAGTCAGAGACTCATATTAAGATAAATTTAGACTTTTCTTATAACAAAATAGAGAGAAGGAGCGAGACTTACTTGAGGCAATGAGGAGGATCATTAGCATCAAAATTGCAAATTTCTTGTTCATTTTGGTGAATGGTGATATTAGTTGATATGAATAATAGCCACAGTTCAACAGTCACAAGTAATTTATAGAAGAGAGTAATGTATCAATACTAGATATTGTGATAAGAATGTATTTATTAGCATTAAAGTAATGTTAATCTTCATAAATTTATCATTATCTTTTCTTAGAGAATTCATCATTATCTTTGGATAAAGATACTAACAGAGGTATATGCATGTTACAGTTTTTGTCATCTGAGAGAGAGAGAATGAAAAATACAACTTGTAATAAAATCATATTACATGAGACAAAAGGGGCCAAGAGCTCGGTGCAATTGTCGATATATTTATTGACCTCCAAATTCATTTTAAATAATTTGTTTCAAAGCAGGTAGATCATTATGTGAGTGCAAATTTTGTGCGGTATTTCTCAAAATTGAATTTTGGGCTTTATTGGGCCGGTGTGCTTGAAGTCCACATGTCCCACTCCAACAATATATATTCGCATTAAAATATTTTATAATTCACACACACACACACATATATATATATATATATATATATGAACAAAGATTTCAAAAATATGCAACTTATCTATTAATATTAAAATAAATATCTATATTTTATTGTATAATCATGTTTTATCAAAATATTTCATTAAAAAAGAACTACCACACAATCCAAAACACTTTGATAATTTTTTTCAAGGAAAGTGAGAAATAAATATCATATGCAATAAGAGACTCAAGAAATTTCTTTCATCAAATATTTTTGCTTATTTGGAAATATATTGATTTATCCATACTCATTTTAACTCTTTCAAGTATCAAACTCAGTATTCTTCATATTTTGGTGTGAGGTCTCCATAGACTTTGTGCAACAATAGCAAGTAAAATTTAAGAACTTTCTGCATTCGCCTCGGTCGAATCCATACGCTCTGCAAAATGTGGTGCACAAACTATTACTAAGGCAAACTTCATAAAATTTAACATTACATTCTGCATTGGCGCCTCCTATTTCACCTGCAAAAATCAATATTCCGAAGTAATTTTTTATTATCATCATCACAAAATTGTGTAAATAGCAAGTGTAATTTAAATGGATAGTTTTTTCATCTCTATAAACCAAATTTGGTTACATCTGATTTAGAGAGATGAGAGCTCATATCAAAGCATAAACTAGACATGAACTACTTACTAAAGGCAGTGAAAAGCAATGTTAGCTGATAACAAGTTTCGCGTTCATTTTGGTGAATTATTGTGATGTTGGCGATATATATTTTTTCTAGTGGCCACAATTCAGTGATATATATTTTTTCTAATGACCACAATTCGGCAATTGCAGGTACTTTATACTAGGTAATTAATTGATCAATTGTACATAAGCATGTAATTATCTTTAATTAATGTAATTATATATTGTTTATCATACTTTTTATATATTTTTTTCTATTATATATACCTTTATTAGTACTCTATATTGTTTTATACTATATGCTGTTTTGCAATAGCTATGCACTTTTTTTATACAAATAATATACAGAGTATATGACATATTTAAAACAATGTTTAAAAATAATAAAATATATGTTTATTCGAAAGCACTATAATTACTTTATATTTACGTGTGGGTGAAAATTTGGTGGTACTTAATTCAATATTTATCAAAATTGAATTTTGTGGTTCATGAGGCTGGCCTTATAGGGTAGTTTACCTAACAATTTAATAGAATACTGTAGCACTGTTACTCCATTATGTCCTTCGATTTGGAAACTTACTTTTTTTTTATTCTCAACGTTAATTTTGTAGGACATTTTTTTGTTTTTTTTGCTATAAAAGCACATAATGAGATTAAAGGGAGCAAAAGTTGCATGTGGTATATTTGTCTTATAAAAAGACATGACATGTGTTTCCTTCACCAATTGCTTATATATAGAGTGTTTCTCGTTATCTTTTGAGTATGATGGACCCTAATGAGAGTCCATTAACAAAATAATAGTGAAATACAAGCAAAATATAGGAAAAAGGTAAAAAATAAGTAGAGACAGAACAAGATATAAGCAATAACAACCAAAAAATAAATGTAAGATCGGATTTTAATAAGGACTAGTAGGCAGCTGCCCTCCTAGATTTTAAAATAGTAGCAAAATATATAATTATAATACTGCATTTTTGTATCAAATTAGAAGTCATATGTACATCGTCCTTTTTAGATTTTTGTCATATTTTGCCTACGACCCCTATATTTTTGGTTAAGATTTACCACTGCCTGGTTATGACCGGTGGTAGTTTACTTAACAATCTATTAGATGAATATTTCTTATATATAATTGCTTTCGTAAGGATATTTGTAATATATGAATGATATTGTAGGGATATCAGTGATATTTTAAATTTTATAGAGGTATACTATACGTGGAATTATAAGATTTTCCGGAAGTAGATGTGAAATTTGGCCTAGTTTTATTTGATTACAATAGTCAAAATTTATTTTACTTTTTACTATCCTCAAAGTAAATAGATAATTGGGTCCTATACCTATTCATACATAGATAATCATGCTGACTCAAATTTTGTTCGATTGGGCCAAACTGATATAAGCATTTAAAGAAATTAATTCCTCTCCCTTGACAAAAAAAAAAGAAATTAATTCCTACTTTAGATTATAAGTTGCATTATCTTTCTAAGCAAATTATGTTGAATGATATTATATATCCCTACATAAAAGTTTAGTTTCTCCTAAGTTTTTTATACATGTCCCTCATTTTTCGGGTTGTCAGTAATATTTCTGGACAATTTAATAAGTGACCGTTCATTAGGATTTTGAACCCGCTATATGAAGTATGAACATTAAACTCTACGGATAAGCCAAGAATCATGAGCATCCTGCTTTCACGCCCCGATTATCACCTATAAATTCATAAACACATAGTCGAAATTGGATTTGGAGTGGTTCCTTGCGAATTTGGATTGGGAAATTGATCAAATCATATCAATTTTTTTTTTGACAAAATGGAGATGATTCTATGCCCAACATGAATTTTTGATATAAATAAGATTTAAATTCATGATCTATGATTTGTTGTGTTTTGTACTTAATTATTAGGCCATGATTCTATTTACAAATCATATCAAAATTTGATCAATATGTACGAACAAAAATACATAACTTGGAGTTTCTTAAGAACTTGGATAAAGATTTACCAATTCTGATACAAATTTGTTGAATCGGATTGAAATTGGTAGATATGAGTCAGAGACTCATATTAATGTAAATTTTGACTTTCCTCATTACAAACTAGAGAGAAGAAGAGAGACTTACTTGAGACAATGAGGAGGATCATGATCAGCATCAAAATTGTAATTTTCTTGTTCATTTTGGTGATGTTTGTTGATGTGAATAATAGCCACAATTCAACAATTACACTAATTTATACAAGCGAGCAATGGATCAATTAATGCTAGATATTAGATATAGTAATAAATATCTATTTATTAGCCACAAAAGTTATTCTCAAGAATGTTAATGCTTTACTTTTTTGGAAGTAACTTGAATTCTCATAAATTTATCACTATCTTTCTTTAGGAATTTATCATTATCTTTGGATAAAGATAATAATAATAGAGATATATGCATGTTATATTTTTTATCTTCTGATGTGAAGATATAATGCAAAATTCAACGTATAATAAAATCATGTTGCATGCGCCAAAAGAGGGCAAAGATCTCGGTCCAACTCTGGACATGTTTATTCATCTCCAAACTAATTTTATAATAATTTGTTTCAAAACACCTGGATCATTATGTGAGTGCAAATTTTGGGCGGTGTTTATCAAAATGAATTTTGGGCTTTATTAGACCCGCCGGCTTCAAATCCACATGTCCCCAATGCAACAATATATTCGCATTAAAATTTCTGATGATTCACATATATCCACCAAGATTTCAACGATATGAAGCGTACTGATTATCATCAAAATAAACAGATCTCGCTCCATTTCGGTGTTATTTGAACTTCTATTTATAAAAAAAATAAAAAACCAATATTAAAAATAAGGCATATCAAGATAAAAAAAACAAATACTTATTTATATTAAATCGACTAATTTTTATGCATCCAAATATAATGAAAGTACAATGCAAAAAACATGTCACATTTTTTTCCAATTATAGTTCTCATATTCGATTTTAGCATAATTTATTGAATTATTTACTTCTAATGTACAACTTTTTCATCTAATTAACTATGTATTCCAATAGGATAATAAAAATATCGAGAGCACATAGTTATGATTACATTTGGGCATTAAGTTATTATATTTACTTATTTTATTAAATGGTTGCTTATTTGATTTTAGTAACAAATAACTACTATTTTGATAACTCAAGCTTGCATTAAAAAAAAAACTACTACTTTGATTAAATAATTATATTTAAAAGTTAATAACAAAAGTAAATAATTTAACTAGATAAGAGCTCTACAAAATATTATATTTACTTACCTTTTTCCACGTCATCTATTAGTTTAGATATACTAAAGCATATAAGAGATCTTCTGTTAATTAAATAAATACATAAATTATGTTCCGCATTTGCCTAGCCGTGAAAAAACATCTCAAGTCATCATTAATTTTTTTGCATCTTGTATTTGATGTTTTTTTACACTGAGTGTGCAACAAGATCACTTATTAATACAATATTCTCTAAATATGTCATGTTGCACGAATGAATACATAAAAGTTACATTTTAATAATGATTGCAAATTCCACCGACTTTATAAATGAAGACATGTGCTCAACCCCTAGGCCCGTTGTGCAGAACTCAAATTGACTCGTTTAACTAAGAAAATTGACCCGTTACATATTAGTCAACAGAAATATAATTACAGCAAATCATGAAATTGAACTCCAAGGTGACCCTTTTAACTAAAGAATTGACTAGTCACAAATTGGTTAGCAAAAATATAGGTACAGATAATTTTGAAATTGAACTCCAAAGTGAGCCATTTAACTAAGAAAATTGACCCGTTATATATTAGTCTGCAAAATTTTAGTTACAAAAAGATAATCAAATTGGAAACAAGTCCAAAGGAAACCAAAATACAAACTTTACATATTAAAAAAATATCTATATTTCATTGCATAATCATGTTTTACCAATACATTTCATTAAAGGGATATGATAGAACACGGCGCTTGGAGCATGCCTAAATCACGACCGCTGACGTTAGCAGATTTTAATCATGCCTTAATCACGACAGCTCCCCAGTAATCATTTTCCTTAGTCGTGTAGCTCTCTCGTCACGTCCATAACAGTATATATCATTACTCAAACAATACTATAACCTAATAAAAATAGCATATAAATATGATATAACAATATATAATTCAGACAAAATAGTATATATATAACACTATATAATTCACATATAAAACAATATGTATGTCAATATACATATATGATATAACAATATATACACATGATATATAGACATGGTATAACAATATATATATAACAATATATAATTCACATATATAAAAGTATATATATCAATACACGGATATGATATAATAGTATGTACAAGTGATAAATAGATATGGTATAATAATATATAGATATAACAATATATAATTTGACAAAATAGTATATATATATATATATATATATATATATATATATATATATATAATCAGCCAATAACATAGCCATCGTGCTAGAGAAAAAAAGCACGACGAGAAGAAAAAGAGAGAAATAGAGGAGTGGATGACGGTCATGATTCAGGCGTGATCACCCTGTCGTGTTTGCACATCTTCCTTCATTAAAAAATCTAGCACATATACACCATCCAAACAGTTCGATAATTTTTAATAAGGAAAGAAAGAAAAAACATCTCATGCAATAAGAAACACAAGAATTTTTATATAAAATATTTTTGCTTATTTGGGAATTATATTTATTTATCCATGCTCCTTTAACTCTTTCAAATATCAATCTAAGTCGTCTTCATATTTAGTGCAAGGCCTCCATAAACTTTGCTCTATCCTTGCAACAATAACAACTAAAATATAAGAAATCTCGGCATTCGCCTCGGTCATATCCCGATCTTCTGCAATACTTGGTGCACAATTTAGCACCAAAGCAAATATCGTAAAGTTTATAATTACATTCTGCATTGACGTCTCTGATTTCACCTGCAAAATATAATATTTCAAAGTTATCTTTCGTTATAATTGCCGCAAAATTGACTAAGTGATTAGTGTACAGTAAATGGATAGTTTTTTCAAAATCTGATTATCAAGACAAAATGTCTACATTTATCTCTATAAACCTAATTTGGATTTATTGAACTAGAGTGTCTTAAGCCAACCTATGGGTGTATTTTTACTCAATGTTTGCTTTCTATTTAGAAAATTTTCCTATGTCAATGAAATAATATTGTATGACATATTTACAACAATATATAAAAACAATTAAGTATATATAATTTATTTTAAAGCTCTATATCTTTAAGTAGGTGATAATTATGTGGGTGAAAATTTGGGCGGTATTTAATATTTATCAAAATTGAATTTTGGGCTTCATGAGGCTGGCTTTATAGGGTAGTTTACCTAAAAGTTTATTAGATGGGTATTTGTAATATATGAATGATATTATAGGGGTATTAATGATATTTTAAATTTTGTAGAGTTATACGTGGAATTATAACATTTTCCAGGGGTACATTAAAATTTGGCTGATTTTTATTTGATTAAAATGGTCAAATTTTGTTTTACTTTTTACTATCTCAAAGTAAATAAATAATTGGGTCCTATACCTATTCATACATAGATAATCATCCGATTTTTATTTATCTCAAAGTAAATAAATAATTGGGTCCTATACATATTCATACATAGATAATCATGCTGACTCAAATTTTTGTTAGATTGGGCTCGCTAAAGAGATATAAGCATTTAATGAAATTAATTCCTACATTAATTAATAGTTACAATTTCTTTCTAGGCAAATTAGGTTGAATGATATTTATCGGTCCTATATAAAAGCTCATTTTTCCTAAGTATTTGATATGTGTCCCTTATTTTTCGGATTGTTTGTAATATTCCTGGACAATTTAATAAGTGATTGTTGATAAGGATTTTGAACCTGCTACATGAACATTAAACCCTGTGGATAAGCCAAGAATCATCAGAATCCTGCTTTCACGCCCCAATTACCTCCTATAAATTGATAAACATATAGTCGAAATTGGATTTGGAGTGGTTCCTTAAGATTTTGGATTGGGAAATTGATCAAATCAAATCAAAATTTGATTAATATATATGAAGGAAATTGAGGACATGGAGTTTGTTCTTGAGAACTTGGATCGAGGCGAAGTGCTTGGGAACCGGAATTGCTTAGTACGTGTTGGCCCATCTAGACGGCGCGTAAAATACTGATTTCCTCTCAAAAAAGCCCAATAAAGGAGGTGATCTTGGAGGAAATCGCTCAGCAGACAAGCAAGTGGAGAGATTACTGCTAGAGTTAATCTTAGGAGTCTCTTTGGTTTCTTTCTTTCTCTTTGTGTTTGATTCTTAAACTTCGGCTATTTTTCTTTCTACTTTCTACTATTTTTTGTAAAGACTTTTTATTTTATTTGATTAATGAAAATCTCAAGGCATTTTGCCTGCTGTAGCATAAAAAAAAACTTGGATCGAGAATTGCCGATTCTAATACAAATTAGATGAATCGGATTGAAATATGTGAATTTTAAATTGGTTGATTTTAGTCACAAACTCATATTAATATAAATTTTGACTTTCCTTAGAACAAACTAGAGAAAAGAAGAGAGACTTACTTGAGGCAATGACGAGGATCATGATTAGCATCAAAATTGCAATTTTCTTGTTCATTTTGGTGATGTTAGTTGGTATGAATAATAGCCATAATTCAACAATCACAAATAATTTATATAAGGAAGCCCTGAATCAATTAATGCTAGATATTAGATATAGTGATAAATATCTATTTATTAGCAACTAAAGATATCATCAAGAATATTAATCCTTTACTTTTTTGGAAGTAACTTGGATCCTCATAAATTCAACATTATCTTTGAATAAGCATAGGGGTTCAGATATAGAGTGTCAGCATTTTGGAGCAGCGTCAGATTATAAAAAGTATGATGAAATTATAAAAAAGTATTTTTGTAAACACAAAAAGTTTAGTGAAATTACAAAAAAAATATATTTGGAAATACAAAAAGTATATTCAAGTGCAAATATATATGTGTACAGCTAAAACTGTATGGTAAACGCTTCTGAGCATTTTAAAAGCTGGGCACTCCAAATAATTTCTCTAAAGATAATATATATGTCGATTTTTTTTTGTCTTATGAGAGAAGAGAGAATGTAAAATGCAACGTGTTATAAAATCATATTACACTAGGTCTAACCTTTGCTCTGCTTCGGGGTTATCTATATTTTGTAATAACATAACTGTCATTATTATATTTCCCAAACAAAATTATAGCACTACGTTTTGTAATCATACTTTTCTGATTGTATAAGGTACAAAAAATTGAGAAAATAAGAATCCAAGATTATACATAAATATACATCATGTCTTATTTTTCATTTTATAGTAGTGTAAATATAATTATCTATTTTTATACCTAAAACGCATACAAACATTAAACCTCTTTAATGTATTTAACAATAATTAATATGCATAGAATTGAATGGAAGGCGTTATAGATGAGTGCCTTTGGAATTCTCTCTTTTTTCTGATGTTATAAGGTATGAAAAATGAGAAAATTATTATATATAAATATATATGATGTCTTATTTTTATATTTTATAGTATTGTAAATATAATTATCTATCTTTACACCTAACAAACTCGTATAGATATTTCATGTATGTAACAATAATTAATAAGTATAAAATTGATTGAAAAGCGTGATAGAGGAATGTCTTTGGAATTTTCCATTTTATTTTTCACTTTTATATTGATGAAGTAATATTATCAAGTTCAAAAATATAACAAATCATGTCTTATATTATGAAAGAAGGTTCTCATCTTTATATGATTTCAAAGGGTTACACAATGAGCTCTAATATGGCAAACTAAAATTTTGTATTTGTGCCACTCATTTTATAGGAGATACAAACAAAACAATATGCCACTATTTCTGGGATTAAAAAACTGTTGGTGATATATTGGATGACCAAATAAATAATATTATACATCTTTGGTTAATTTTTCTAGAATAAGTTAAAATACTAATACTAAAATAACTCACTTCATCGTTGGATCTATATACATGCAATAGAAAATCAAGTAAAAAAACTAATACCCAACTCTCTTTTCCGGTTTTCTATGCTTCCTCTTTAGTCCCACACGCAGAAAGTTAAAATACATGAATTGCTCTTAGTCCCACAGGCATAAAGTTTAAATACATGAATTGTTTATAAATACCCTTTATTATTCTAAATGCAAGTTTGTTAAATTGATTATGTAAAGGAAATTTTCCACTTATACACATGTTTAAAAAGAAAATACTACATATACATATGTTTTTTTGGAAATTCCAAAAATGACATTTTCAATATTTCAAACACCGGTAAAAATAAAATTTCGGTATCTCAAACAGCTAAATATAATTAGAGACTTAAACCACCACTTAAGCCAACTGGTTAAAAAATAATAAAAAAACAATTACCGACCTTTCAAAGGTTGGGAATTTATTATTTTATTATTTTTTACTTACGAACCAGCCATATAATTTGAAATCCCTATAAAAAATAGTTTTATAGGGATTATCCCTATAAAACCAGCCATAAGATTGTTTCACTCAAAAAAATTCTAAAATCTTAACTTTTAATTTAAATTATTATCATAATATCACATGATTAATTATATTAATGTTTTGTATTATATCTCTAATTATGTGAGAACTATTATCTAAAAAAAATTAGAATATTGAGAATTATATTATATTACTTAATATTACGGATTTCAAAATAACACATGTAATCGATTTATACATAATCCATATCATTTTGACAATTAAAAAAAAAAAAGAAAAATAGTGGTGAGAATCTTTTGAAGAAAATGAGTCATTTACATTTTCCTATGTATAGTACATGCTTTTTCCGTATATATAATATCATATTTCGTATTTAAACATCGTGTTAAATATAATTATTATTTTTATCTTTTTCTAAGTTAATCATCTATAATTAAATCTATTTTCAACTAAAACCTTTGAAATAAATTATCTTGCATTTTTAGTTTTTCCGATCTCATTCATCTAGGCATGATTAATACTTGATTTTTTTTCTAAATATTATATGTCAAGAGATAACATCATAAGAAAACCAAAGAGAATAAAAAAGGAATGGCCTTTTAATCCTAACGCAAATATAAATTAAGATCATAAATTAATTATCCAAACTATCTAGTGAGTTATTATTTTTTATTTTTTATGAGTTTATCATTTATGTTATTTTATTCTCATATGTAAATTTATTTGTGTAGAGTTATCCGTCCTTACAAAATTAGATATGATATAGAAAATATTTTTAAATGAATAATAAATGGATATCTTATGATAATCCAAAATGATTTTAAACATAATCAACTTAATTCAAAATAATTTTAAACATAGCCGACTTATTTAATATATAATTATTATATATTATTTATATACTTAAAATTATCACAAACTTTTATTTTGAATTTTTTTAATTGTAATTTATATATTATAGATTTAAATAAATAAAAAAGTTGAAATATTCGTCGCGAAACGCGAGTATTATTTTAGTTTGTTTCCAAACAGGTAGATCATTATGTGAGTGCAAATTTTAGGTGGTTAACTCCTCATTATCCCACTCCGACAATATATTCGCTTGCAGTTCTCATGTCCTCACTCCAACAATATATTGGAATTAAAATATCTGATAATTCACATATATATGTGCAGAAATATATGCAACTTGTTTATTAGCGTTAAAACGAATATATATTTTTTATTGCATAATCATGTTTTACGAGTATATTTCATTAAAAAACAACTACCTCACAATCCAAACACTTCATAATTTTTCCCAAGGAAAATGAGAAAGAAACATCATATGCAATAAGAGAGTCAAGAAATTTGTTTACATCAAATATTTGTGTTTATTTGGAAATATATTGATTTATTCATACTCATTTTAACTCTTTCAAATATCAAGTCGTCTTCAAATGTTTTTGTAAGGCCTCCATATTCTTTGCTCTGTCCTTGCAACAATAGCAAGTAAAATTTAAGAACTTAATCCTGCATTCACCTCGGTCATATCCATACCTTCTGCAAACTTGTGTGCACAAATTACCAGTAAGGCAAAATCCATAAAGTCTCATATCACATTCTGCATTGACGTCTCCGATTTCACCTGCAAAAATCAATATTCCAAAATTATTTTTCATTATCATGGTCGCAAAATTGAGTGAATAGCAAGTGTACGCTTAAATGGATAGCTTTTTCATCTCTATACACCTAATTTGGTTACATCTCAATTAGAGAGAGAGCTCATATCAGGATAGAAACCTCCCCAATATGCTACCTCAAAAGAAGAAAAAAAATCTCCTATATCATACACTAGATAAAATTTGAAAGACTTACTAAAAGCAGCGAGAAGCATGGTTAGCATGGATGTTGATATTGCCAGGCATGATTTTGAGCAAGACAGGCTTAAAAATGTCTTAATGACTATTTTAACCATGTAATTAATGCATCATTAACACTTACAAACCTTTCCTGTTTATAATTAAATGAAAAAAAATATCTATTTCTTTTTCCTAAATATAAACTTCTATCTACAAGATGCATTCATATATGTTTGCTTTGCTTAAATATATTATTTCCTAATAACCAATATATATATATATATATATATATATATATATATATATATATATATATATATATATATATATATATATATATAGATTTTTATTTTACAATTTCGGTAATGACAAATGACAAAATACAATTTTATAATTTGTTATTTTGTGTCATGTTATATTTAATTTAGTGAGTTTTATGTGTTTTATGTTCGCCAAATATCAGAATACAATTAAATTTTATAGATTAAATCCATGCATCATCCTCTTTACAAATTAAATTGTTTTTCTTTCATTATTTTTTTTTATGATTTACTACTCGTGAAACAAAATTATATTATAAAGTCTAATCAATATTTTGTATTTAGTCATTATCTCATTCATTCACTTTCTTTCGTTAGGAAAGTACAAAAAAAAAAAAAGGAAAGCTATTAAAATAGATGAATCATCCTGCTAATCAAATAAAGTAATATCTTAATTTTACAGCAAAAGAGAAATCTTAATCTGGGGTAAAGATCATGTATTTGTTAGGGGTAAAACCGTCATTTCATATTGTATTGCCTGCCTTGCTCAATTATACACCTGCCAATATCAATTCCCCGTTAGCATCATGATAAGTTTCTCGTTCATTGTGGTGAATTTTTGTGATGTTGTCGATATACATTTTTTCTGATTCCCACAATTCAACAATTACAAGTAATTTATATAGATATATTTAATTAATGTTGTTATATATTGTTTATTTGTTATACTTAACATATTTTGTTGCTAGTATATATACCTTTATTAGTACTCTATACTGTTTTATACTATATGCTATTTATTATACTCTATAATACATGCTGATTTGAAATAAATATATTTTTTTATACAAATAATATACATAGTATATGACATATTTACAACAAAATATAAAAATATAAAAATATATTTAACTATTTTAAAGTAGTATAATTGCTTGATATTTACGTGGGTGAAAATTTGGGCGGTATTTAAATTAATATTTATCAAAATTGAATTTCTGTGCTTCATGAGGCTGGCCTAATAGGGGAGTTTACCTAACAATTTATTAGAATACTGTAGCACTGTTACTCCATTTATGTCATTCGATTCCTAAACTTCTTTTTTTTTATTTCTCAAAGTTAATTTTGTAATCAGATTCTGTGATCATACTCAAAAAAAATTTGGGCTTTTTCTATTAAAGCACATAATGAAATTAATCGGAGCAAAAGTTGCATGTGGTATATACTATAGTTGTCTCATTAAAAGACATGGCATGTGATAATCTCTTTTTTAAGTCTGATGAACCTTAATGAAATTCCATTTATAAAATTAAAGTCAATACAAGCAAAATAAAGGAAAAAAGTTAAACATAAGTAAACAGACAGAATAAGATATGCAAGCAACAAGAACCTAAAAGGAATGTAAGATATACTAATTATGAAAAAATGTTTGGCACATTTAGTGACGCAACTTGATCCGAAATATTAGGGCTAAAATAAAATTTAATGCCTTCTAACATTTATATATATAATTTAGGGAGCCATTACACTGAATTATATTATTATGTGATAATATAATGTACTAAAAATTTGTAGATATATAGTAAATTTTAAAAAATTTGGGGGAGCATGATTTTTTCCGGGCTCTATTAGTATTGTTATACACTAGAGAGATTGGTGAATACATACTTACTTGAGGCAATAAAAAGGATCATAAGCATCACGATAGCAAGCTTCTGGTTCATTTTCTTCTTGTTGGTGATTTATGTTTTTTCTAATAACTAGAATTCACCAAGTATAAGTAATTTATATAAGCTAAGCAGTGAATCAGTAATAAAGATATATTTAATTAATGGAATCATTTATTGTTTATTATAGTACTTTATACATACTTTTTGTTGCTAGAATATGAATAGTTTTTATTAGTATCATACACTGTGTTCTTATAATACTTAGATGTTTTTTTTAAATACACAATACTCAGATGTTATATTGCAGTACAGTATAGTACTTGTATAAATTTTTTTGCATATAAAATAGTATAAAATAAAAACATTCAAGGCAATATATAAAGGTACTAACAGAGTATGTATATTTTTCTGTGGCAGTACGTTTAAGTGTATGATTATCAATATTTTGGGGAGCACTTTATCAATATTGAATTTTGGGCTGGCCTGCTGGCGCACCTTCCAATAATTTATTAGCATTAGAAAGATAAATCACAAATATATGCTAAGAGATATGCACAAGCTAAGTTATTTATTAGCAGTCAAAGAGATTCAGATTTTATTACTAAATCATGCTTTACCAACATAGTAAAGGACAAAATTGCAAAGAGGGTAAAATGCAGGGACTCATTGCAACAAGTGAACTAACATAATTTCTTAAAATTCAAAATTTACAGTACAAAACACATATCATTTACAGTCCAAACAAATGTAAAACCGTTTTCATGCTAATACTTAAAAAATATACATGAGTAATTAATTTAATACCATGCACAACCAAAAAAATGAAAAATGTTGTAAATATCCCTTGAGTTATAAAATAATCTTATCATCAACAATTATTTAAAAAAATATATTTTTTGTATAATTATGTGGATATCTCCAACCAAGACAGTCTAGTATAATTGAATGGTTGTTTAAGTACTACGGTGTACTAATGAAAAATTCAACTTATTATTGTGTTTCGTACCGAAGCCCATGGAAAACTACGACCATATTTCTTCTAAGAAAACAGAGAGGAACATCATATGCAATAACAAAAAATACTCAAGTAATTTTTTAAATCAAATATTTCCACTTATTTGAGAATATATTAATTTTCTCATGCTCATTTTAACTCTTTCAAATATTAATCTATAGCCCCTTGATAGACTTTGCGCTGTCCTGTGTGCAACAATAGCAATTAAATTTTAAGAACTTTCTGCATTTGCCATGATCGAATCCATTCTTTCTGCAAATCGAGGTGCATAATTTGCTGCTGAAGCAAAGTTCATACATCTTTACATTACATTCTGCACTGACGTCTCTTATTTCACCTGTAAAATTACTACATAGTTCGAAACTTACTTCTTTTTATATTGTGATTGTAATAAAATTGATTAAATAGAAAATATATTTTAAATGGATTTATATTTTCTTTTTGTTTGGGTGAATGAAATTTGTTTTAGGGTTTAGGATTCAGAAAACCCAAACCTTGAACCCTAAAATCAAGATTAAAAATACTTCATATTCTAACTTCACAAAAAAACAAATATAAAATATCATGCACTAGAGAGAATAAAATACTTACTAGAGGCAATGAAAAGGACTATAAGCATCACAATTGCAAGTTTATTGTTCATTTTCGTGATGTTGGCAATCTATCTTTTCTCTAATAACCAGAATTTTACAATAAACCGTGATTTATACATCATGAATCAATAGTACATAATTACGCAATTATGAGGATTAAAATAGATACAAAGAATCAAGATAACAAATCTTCTGTTTTGGAAAACTTAAATTATTTTCTTTGTATTTGGGATTCGATAATAATGGGAGGTGCATGAATGTGTGCATTATATTGTCTGCAGGGCATGAGATAAGGGAAACACGCTTTGTTATCAGCTGGAAGCCTGGAAATGATGCTTTTATTGACTAATAAACCTTATATGCTGCTGTATATTTAATTTTCGATTTATGATTCATTAATCACATACAAGAATCTAACTCATTCCTTTTATGCTCTCATTCATTTGATGCATGAAACAATATTTTTTGAACTGTGCGTATGCTGGTCCCTAGTCGTCGTCGTCGTCGTCATCATCATCATCATCATCATCATTAATATTAATATGGACATTTATGCATATGATTTTATTTTTATTTTTTTAACCATCTAATATTTTATAATAACCACATCACATGTAATTAAAATATCATTCATCATTTAATTTATAATCATCACTTATGTTAATGACAACTTGTCACTTAAAAAATGATTATCATACCCAGCAATTGATGGTGAACTTGGGGAACTAAATACAATTAACCCCAACCCCTTATTTTCATCTACTTTTGAACCTCCTCAAGAGGCCACATAATCACTTTTATCTTCACCGTTCAATCAATTTTTTTGTCAAATCTTAGACATTAATTTTCTCAAATTTATTGGTATTTTATGACAGCATGTGTGTGGTTATTAAAATATAATCATATGACAAGTTGAATTGGTGTATTGTGTTCCATCCCCCAATTTAGTGAGAATTGTTGTAAATTTATTTTTGACCATCAGATTTAATCAGATGGCTTCAATGAACTATAGTTTAAAGTTATGTTTAATTATTAATACCAATATTTAATTAAGAGTTCACTCATTAAAATATAAATAATTTTTATTTTCTTCTTTAAAAAATTATAATTCTTAATGAAATATTTTATTTCTTGTGTTAAAATCATCAAATATAAATTTGTTGGAATTTTCTCTTTATTTTGAGTTAGATATTGTTATGGTTCTAATTTATTTATTTTCTTGTTAAAATATGTGAATAAAATCTATATAAAAGAATATGTAAAAAAATGATATGCTCATTAAGTTATACCTTATACCTTATTTTTAATCTATCTTTAAACATTATCAAGAGACCTATCGTCAATTTTATCTCGGGCGTTGGATAATTTTTTTTTTCAAATCTTAGTTTTTCATTCAAATTATTAACACAATATCATATGGTCAGTTAGATTAATGTTTCGTATTATATCTACAATTAAGTGAGAACTATCATATCAAATAAAATTACAGAGTATTAAAAATTATATTATATTACTTAATGTATTACGGATAATATGTATCATTTTAATAACTAACAAAATATAAATAAGAATAATAACGGTGACAATTTTTTTTCGAAAATGAGTTATGTTATATTTTCTTATGTATATACTTTCTCTCTCTCTCTCTCTCTCTCTCTCTCTCTCTCTCTCTATATATATATATATATATATATATATATATATATTGTTAGTAGTATGCCCTAGGCCAATGTATTTGAGACCTAGATATATGGATTGTGTTAAACAAACATTGTTTTTTATTTAGAGATATTTTATATAATAAATGCGTATTGGTTATTTTATTCTTATTACTAAAATGAACCTTGAATATGATATTCAGCTTTATATCATCAAAGTATGTGACTTTGATAGTAAAACTTTAAAGTATTATGAATGATATTCTAAACCGTCCCTGATCATTCATAGGATGTTTTTGAGACAAACATACTTTATGATAAGCTATAAATGTACATCAGTATGTTAGTTGACTGATGGTCACGTTGTACTGATTATGAATAAGTGTTATTAAGTCATTAACATAAGTATATGTTAGAGACTATATACTGGATTGACCCACTGTGAGAATACTACATGGTTCGTGTCATTAGTTATTCTCAGTAAATAATGTATCTGTAATCCTTAGACTTGAGATTATCTCAGTTTCCTACATGAGAAATTTCATACTTTAATATAATCTAACATCATCTTTAACCGGGCGGTCATAAAGACTATAATTAGGTATATAATGAATTATGCGGAGGAAAGAGTTTAATTAAGATAAGATTTGTTCCTCTCATAAATTGAGAGAGATATCTTTAGGCCTCTTGATGATTTGATTGAAGAAACGCACGGCCGTGCTCAAGTGAATTAATAAAGAGTTATTAATGTCATCTCATGTTCAATCAAATTCGGTGTCAAGAAATATTTATCGACCAACATAAGGTTGACACATACCATGCCTTATGGACGATATAGATATCGTGTAACAAAAGGATACAATGCATGACATAAATTAGGTTTGATCGAATCATCTATATTTGCTTAATTTGGGTAATCATGATGTCTTGCTAGAGGCCGCTCATGATTTATAATCCGTTGTGATTATTGCCAACATTAAGTAAACCTACAGGGTCACACACAAAGAACAACTATTCAGACGTACACAGAAAAATCATAACTTATGTGATAAGTTGTATGGAGAGCTACATAGTCAAGTGACACATCTAATCCTACATCTTATATGATAAGGTGTGCTGCATATATGGTTACATAGTTACCATGCACATAGGATATGAAACTTATGGACTATGTAGGCACAAGAGACACCCCAAAATCAGATTAAGGATCATAATATTTTCGTCCATCTTTTGTGAGAAAAAGAGGAGAGAAAAATCCGAAAATTATTCTCTTGTTATTTCTGTGAGAGAAATGAAGAACGGATACTAGCATATATCGTTCTTTATCCGTTCAAAGAGGTTGTTCGTGTGGATACCGGTAGAGGACGAAGCGAAGTGCGGCGTCTTTGTGATTCGGGTTGAAACCGTGGTTTTGTTTGGAGAATCGGTTTATTTGGAGAATCGGTTTGCTTGGGGAATCCGTTCGTTTGGAGATCGGTTTGTTAGACCGGTTAGGCGAAACATATAAAGGATCGGTTTGGAAAACCGGTTTGGAATCGACCAAAGAAAAGCGTCAACCAAATTCGCTTTTGATCATCACGGATTAAGCGTAATCCGAAGGTACAAAGTTATGATTTTTTTTTTGTTTTAATTGTAATTCACGGATCCTTCTTTTGGGTTTCGAATTCGATTTTGTTTCGTTTTTTGTTTTTCCGCTGCGTTATGAATGGTAGAAACCCAACATATATATATATATATATATAATACCATGTTTTTTTTACAAATCATGTTAAATATAATTATTATTTTTATATTTTTTTAAAGTTAATCATCTATAATTAAGTCTTTTGGGGTTTCAACTAAAATCCATCAAATAAATTATCGTTTCTTTTTAGTTTTTAGATCTCATTCATCGTCTGATTAATAGTTGATTTTTTTTCTTATATAATATGTCAATAGATAACAAAGACAGAAAACTAAAGAGATAAAAAAAGATGATATTTTAATTTTAGAAATCTTAATGCAAACATAAATTAATTAGATTGTAAATTAATAATCCAAATTATTTTTTCGATTATTTTTTTGTTTTGTATGAATTTATTTTTTATTTTATTTTATTTCATATATGTAAATTTATTTGTATAGAATATTCATTCTTATAAAATGAGATATGATATAGAAACTATTTTTTAATGAATAATAAATGGATATAATATCTTATAATATAATTCGAAATGATGTTAAATATATCTAACTTATATAATATAATTATTATACATAATTATAATTTATACACAAATTTTAAATGAATAACAAATTTAAATATTCGCAGTGAAGCGCGAGCATGATCCTAGTTTTTCTCAAAAATAATGAAAGAAAACTAATTTACCTCAGCCCTTTATTTTTCAATTCATTTTGACCATTCTCAACTTCCACATCACCTCAGCTATTTCAACTATTAAATGATGAGGTATTGACAAATCTAAACCATTGATTTGACTAATGATTTTCTATAATTATTTTTTTTTTAGACTTCTATGTATTGTTTATTTTACAAATATTTTCATGCATTTTTAGAAATACATTTTTATATACAAATCAATTTTAAATCTTATTTAGATTTTGTTTCAATATTATAATTCATGCATTCTGTGTAAAAATTAATAATATAATTAAAATAATCGCAGCAAAGCGTGAATATTATATATTAAAAGATTATGCTTTATTAATATATGATTACTTCAACCAGTTTTTTATATATATTAAAATTCTTAAATTAAACTCACTGCCATAAAATGGTTAAATATTTCCTCAAAATAAATAAATATAAATATTAGAGATAGGTAGAGATAGGTACTACTGTTACTTGCTAGAGGCAATGACAAGCAGCATAAACATCACAATTGCAAGTTTCTTATTCATATCCATGGCTGAGTATATGTGACAAGTAACAGTAGTACCTATCTCTACCTATCTCTAATAATCGCAACAGAAATAATCAGATTTAATTCTTTTGAGTGAAATAATGCAATTTAATTTATTTAAGAATTCTCTAAAACTCAAGTAATTTATACAAGCCCATGATAATTATTTAAAACCCAAAAGTAATTCAGGACTATCCATTCAAAAGGAGAATACTAGACTAACAAACTTTTATCATTTTTTGTAGTATCATTTTTGAATCCGCTATAATGTATCTCCCAATGGTTGGGGTGTTCTTTTGTTTTCTTTTTTTATTCTTGTTCGTAGACAATTTTATGGAGACAAATATATATCTACTTAATAATTAATATTGTTTTAGTATAATTGTAAAGTCATGGACATATATAATAAGATAATGTCATTCTCTTTGGTGTTGTCTAAAAGGCTTAATGAAACCTAAGCCGCCTAATTAATGTTTGTAATAGGAGCTTAATCCTGTAAACTGTGTGTTTTTTATTAAATGAAAATACTCCGTAGGCATCGCCTACAGAGATTCAAAAAAAAAAATTGTTATGAAATTAAAAAATATTAGACAAGTGAAAAGGTATACTAATACTTACAAAAATATACATAATAACATTAAAGAGATATATTGACATCCAAAAAATATTTTTAATGGTAAAAGATATAATGGATGGGCTAAAAAGTATACATGAGAGAGGAAAAAAATGTACCCGTACTCATTTTTTTTTTAATTATGTGGGAGTGGAACGAGAGAGCATATATCATGTGAAGTTGGTCTGATGACCCAATTCAGTAATTGGCGCATTCAGGCCTTGAACATGTTAATTACCTACTGAAAAATAATCTTCTTTTTGAGGGAAACTGAAAAATAATCTTAAATGAGAAAATAGAAAGTAATAAGTATCCGAACTATAACAATTAAAAAAAAAAGTTTCCGAACTATAAGGACGGGAAATGCAAATGATTCTGGAAATTGTCGACAGATATTTCAATCGGTCCTGGTCCCCGGTGCATAATTTGTTGCAATTTAGTCCCAACATTTTGCCCTCTTTACAATTTCGTTTTTTATTATTCTACTAATGTGGTATATATGTAATTTTTAACATGTAAATTGTGATTGTGGGTTATGTATAAATATATTTCATTAATAAATGAGAAGCTTTTGGGAGTGAGTTGCTTTGATTACAATTATATTTGAATATTTCATAACTTTTTGTGAAAGAATTTATATCTTGAAATGAATGAGAGTATAAATGGAATGGATTAAATTTCTTGTATGGTTTTTATTAGTCAATAAATCGAAAATTACATATACAACGCCATAGAAGGTTTTAGTTAGTCAATAAAAACATCATATCCAGCAAGATGACAAAGCATATATCCCTTATCTAACGTCTCAGACAATATAATGCACACATTCATACAATTCCATTATTACCGAATCTCAAATATAATGAAAATAATATAAGCTTTCCAAAAAAAAAAAAAAAAAAAGATTTCTTATCTTTGTGAGTATCTATTTTAATCCTGGAAGATGATCTGGAAAAAACCCTCGGGTTACCGGTTGTATACTATTGATTCGTTGTTACTTGTATATAAATACGTGCTATTGTCAATGATGGTCATTACAGAAAAGATAGATTACGAATATCACGAAAATGAACAATAAACTTGCAATTGTGATGCTTATGGTCCTTTTCATTGCCTCTAGTAAGTATTTTATCGAGTAAGAATATGGAGTATTTTTAATCTTTATTTTAGGGTTTAAGGTTTGGGTTTCTGAACCGTAAACCCTAAAACAAATTTTTACTAAACCACATAAAAAGAAAACATATATTCCTTTAAAATAAACTTGCGATTTAATAATTTTGTAGCATTTACAATATAAAAAGAAGTAACTTTCGAAATATGTTCTAATTTTACAGGTGAAATTAGAGATGTCCGAGCAGATTGCAATGTCAAGTTCTCTGGGTTTTGCTTCAGTAGCAAATTATGCACATCCTTTTGCAGAGATGAAGGATACGATCATGGGAAATGCAGAAAGTTCATGAAATTTAGTTGTTATTGTTGCTCGCGTGACAGCGCAAAGTCTACGAAAGCCTTACACGAAAATATCAAGGGGCTATAGATTGATATTTGAAAGAGTTAAAATGAGCATTAGGAAATTAATATATTCTCAAATAAGTGAAAATATTTGATTTAAAAAATTACTTAGTATTTTTTTTGTTATTGCATTGATGTTCCTCTCTCTTTTATTAGAAGAAATATTCAAGTATTTGGTTAGTCGTAGGTTTCCATGGGATTCCGCACCAAACACAATTTAATTAATTTAAAAAAAATAATGGTAATTAAATTTATTTCGGCAACTCATGAAATAGTGGAATATGAAATAGTCTATTGTTCCATTTTATTCTAAGCGTGTTCGGCAAGATAAATTAGTAAAATAAAGGAATAATAAAATAATTAATATTTTTTATTGAAACAGAGTGAGAGAAAGAAATGTGATTGTTCCACTCTAATAATTTCATCTCTAACATAAACTTGTTTCTCCTATTATGAATAATATAAATGTAAATGTTCATAACGTTTTTTATTCATAACTTTAAGGATGTTATGTATTCATCTTAACTCATCCATTTAATATTATATAACATCTAAAGATATTTTACGCTATAAATTGAGTTTTGTAATGTGTAAGAAACAACAATTGATACAAGTTAATGAAAGATTTTCTTATGTATATTCTCTTTTTCTCTCTTCTTTGTTTTAATTATTTAATAACACGTTATCAGCACGAGTTGCTCTCAATACATCATGGAAACATGTGCCCATCTTCGGTAATGATATCATGAGCTAAATCTAAAGGTGAACTAAACAAGAACAAAGGTAATTCCGAATTTAATGTAAAGTGAAGAAGAAAGAAAATTCATTTTCAATTTATTCTCTTATTTAGATTTATTTTATTCCTACAATTTTTTACGCACCTGAAGTTGTAATTGCAACATAAATATGATGCAACCGGAAGTTGCACAGTTAAGAATCAATATGAAGTTGCAAGATTCCGAATCAGCCTGAAGCTGAAAATTTATAATCATTTGAAGTTGAAAAACAAATATGTTATAAACAACATGAAATCAACTTGAAGTTGCAGTTGATACTATATGAATATGAATCAAGAGTTTATTTGGGCATAACAACAGTTATAAAAATGTGTGCCTCATTGATATTGGTATGACTTATACCATAATATTTAAAAGAAAATAAAAGATATTTCTCCATCTCATGGTGAATAAGACAAAGCGAAAAATATTTCGCTTATTTATTTTAACGCTCTGAAAGAGCCAATATATGCCTAAAATGGGGGACAAAAATTAAATATAAATAATGTAATAATTTCCCTAAGTCTCAAAAAATATTACTAAATTTTTGAGATATCTATTGGATTGGAACCGATATCATGTCGAGACTATAAAGAAGATGAATGTTAAATATCTTGTATTTTGAATAATATTTCAGAAAAGAAATATGTATTAGAAAAATATGTAGTGTTTCTATTGATTTATACTATAAAAGAATTAGCACAATTATAAGTAATATTTTTAGTAAAATCAGAAGTTTTGCCGACTTAAATATATTTATGCTTCTGCATTACAGATCGAGCCAAGCATTCTTAGAATGCATTCATTATAATATGTGGACATGCAGATATGCCATAAAGACAATTTTTATTCTAATATAATGGATAGTATTTGTGGGCTTGAAGATTCACCTTAGGGATATTTCCAATTTAAGGATATTTGGGATAATAAGGAAATGTAGTAGTGTGTATATTAAAATATAAAAATATTTATGAGAAAAATATCTTCTTTGCACAATAGCTTGCTTGTGCTATACATGTCTTAGTATAATTTGTGATCAAGATAAATGAACCAGAACTTCATTGGTTTAAATGAAAATGCTAATACCACAATATTGAACCTGAAGCTTAGATATGACTTTTAATGCGCATAAAGTTGCAATATTATTTTTAGCGAAAGCACCAGACATTGCGAAATAATGAATTAGTATATATATTGAATTGTTCTCAACAAAAAAAATTATGAGGAAAAATTGAAGGATAATTGTTAGACAAAAGATTATTGCTTAAGTAGTAGCAATATAAAAAAGTAGATATTACTATTCTTGTAGAAGCAGATATATTTTTGTTCATGTTATACAAAAGATTATTGCTCATGTAGAAGCATATATTATTATTATTGAACTAAACATTATATCTTTTATCGAAGCAAAATAATGTGTTTTACGGATATCGTACAACTAACTTATTTTAGTTCCCTGAAGTGAATACCGCCACTTATAAAATGCATGATAGTGTGGTTAAAGAGGAGGAGAATTAAAGTCATAATAAGAAAAAACAAATGAAGAAATCAATAAGACACAATAAAATATTTTGGCTTCCGTGTGAAAGCCCATTGGTCATGTACTCGTCGTACATTAAAACATTTTATTGAAAATTTAATGAGGTCTCTTTAAAGGAGAATTGAAAGAGTAAGATGATCAATTGTGTTTATAATGAAGAAAATTTCAATGAGCCCTTAACACATGCTATACCTGGATGTGAAAAAATTTCTTGATCTTATATTTATTTTTATTACATATTCAATTAATAAAGAGACATGAAATTTCTTATTTGCTATATGATCCAAAATGAATATATGCTCAACAATAAAACATGACTAGATGCTCTAGAAGAGCTATTACTTTGTTGTCTAAAGAAAATATATATGCTATATGAGCAAAATCGAAAAGCAATTATATGGTTTCTCCATTATCTAGAAGTTTACTATTTAGAAAACAACTTTATTATTTAACATGAAATAGGATTTCACTAATTTGAAAAGTAATTTTATGATTTGAATTCACTTCAAAGAGAAATTTCATGATTTAGCATGAATCAGAAGTTCACTAATCTCGGAGCAATAATGATGCAAATAATACAACGAATTCAAATATACGTCTATTAAAGAACCGAAAGATTCATTTATCAAATGAATTTACATGTGTTGCATGTAGTCAAGGAAAGTTAATCGTCATACATCACAAACTAAGGTTGAGAACATATCATCCAATTTTCTTGAGCGTATTTATCGTAATATATGTGAGCCTATTACTCATTCATGTGGATCATCTAGATATTTTTATGGTATTAACAGATACATTTACTAGATGGTCACACGCATATTTATTATTATCTCAAAATGTTATATTTGAGAGATTGTTTGCTCAAATAATCCAATTAAGATAATAATTTCTGGATTTTACAAATAAGATAACTCGTCTTAATGATGAACAGTGAGTTACATCCCAAATATTCAATGACTATTGTACGTTGATTGAGATTACAGTTGAGCATTGGCCCACACACGCACATAAGGTGACCTAACATGACATTTTATTAAGTGACTACAATTAATCGTTTGGCCTATTATAATAAATAAATGCTCATCTTCTAACTAAGGTCATGAAATGATATATGTTGCAAGATTAATTAGAATAAAGCTAACTATTTATGATAAATACTCCTCATTACATCTTGTGACTAGCCTGCAACCAAATATATACCATTTCAAAAAAAATTTGGATGTGGAGTATTTGTTTCGGTAGCTCCACCGCAACGCACATAGATGAGTCATAAATTAAAGTCGGGCATATATGTTAAGTTCAATCGCCCTCAATAATTTCATATCTTGAACTTCATGACATGAAACTTATTCATTACATGATTATTGATTATAGATTTTTTTTCATTCATAAATGTGATTAATTCACATATATTTGCTGACAGCATCTCAATTCAGATTGATAGTCCTGAATGATCATCTATTCGTTTCGTAACAAATAAATCCAAAACATACCTGAAGTGTGGTAGATTATGATGTTTATAGATAAAAACCCTAGAAGGAGAATTGAATGAATAACCAAGTAAATATTGTGAAACAATCAAATATTAATGAAAAAGTTCAAGATATAGACAATGTAAGTCCCGAAGAACTTGTTCGTTAATTAATGATAGCATTAGGTTAGGGGTAGAAAAATAAGAGATGAAAAACTATAAGTTATATTATATGGAATGCATCATTAATTAGATCCTCGAGCATGTAAATATATTACTTCCATTGATGCAAAAATAATTATCATATCATATATTCCAGCATTAAGTGCTCATAGTTATATTAAAATACCCTTGGATAATTTTATGTTTGATATATGCCAAAAGCATGGTCGACCAATTAGTTTCAAAGATAAAGATCCAAGAAAAAAGAAAGAGTATGATAAGAAAGTTGGCTTGAGGTTATCGATACTTCTAAAGAAATAAATTATTCTGAAAATAATATTAATGGTAAAAGAGTAGAAGACATGGATGAGCAAATAACCAAGAAGAGGTTCAAGTATCTAACAATATTGGCCATAAAAGAAAGATGTGGTTAGAACATCATTATATTCTCTTGTAAAATGTGAAGTTTTGGACCTGTAGTCGAAACATCTAACAGTGTACAATTGTAATGTACAAATGAGTGTTTGTAATAACACGTATTAAGACTAATGTAATTGTGAAATACAAAGTAAGAATCGTAACTGAAGATTTTATATGCATACGGCACATCCATTGAGTACTCTAATGATTGATAGATCATTTGATGTAAATATCTATATACAACCTCAAAAAGAATATGAGGAAATTATTGGTCCTGAAGTACCAAATTTTAGTGTTATTAGCGCACTAATTAATCTTGCTAGTAATATAATATTTGATATGCATTTTTTTTAATATATTTGATCTAGTAGGTATTAAGACGGTATAAATCCTATTTTGCAAATGATATAAGATTATTTTATTTTAATATTTCTAGATCTTATTTAATTAGTAATGTAGGTGCAGGATATTTATTGATTCTGACAAAAGATAATATTAGACTGGTTATTATTTACATATGGAGGAACCAAGTCGTAGGAACACTTTTATCCAAGGAAAACATGTATTCCTTAATGATGATAATAAGACGACATTGATTTTCGAAAATAATACAACATGTATATGGCAGAGTTAGAAAAATGATATATAAATATTTATATTTGTGAAGGGGAGAAGCAATACGCTCTGCACTCTTTTTTTCTTAGTCATGGTTTTGTCTCATAGGATTTTCCTGGCAAGGTTTTTAATGAGGCAGGTGTTTGATGCGTATGAAATTGAAGATGGACATCTAAGAGGGAGTGTTATGAATAATATAAATGTGGATGCTCATAACGTTTTGGATTCATAACTCTAAGAATACTATGTGTTCGTCTCAACTCCTCCATTTAATATTATGTAACATATAACGATATTTTACGTTATTAATAGAGATTAGTAATGTGTAAGAAACAACAATTCAATATAAGTGAATAAAAAATTCCCCTCTGTATATGTTTTTTTCTTTCTCTTCTCTTTGTTTTAATTATTTAATAACATTTCCATCCTTTAATGCACTTTATTTTTGTTTTCAATTCGTGTTCAACGTAATAATTTTTTCATTCTACTTCATTATGTGGAAACCGCTCTACTCCACACCTAATGAACATGCACTTAGTATTTTTTTTTTCTTTTCTGATCTTGTGATGAATTGAGGCAATCTCATTTAAAACTTTATCGGATTAATGAAGTTCATTGAATGCAGGACGTCAAAGAGTCTACTCAAATTTTCAAAAAGAAGTCAAAAATATATATTTCTTTTTTCTAGGCAATCCATTTTCAAAAAAAGACAAAAAAATTTTTTTTTGATAAAAAGGAATAGGCTCGAAGTCCTACTTCCAAATATTGTATTCACATACACAAACGAAACACAAAAAGAACATGTTCCTATGTAGAAATAATTAAAGGAAAAAAACATGTTCACGCAAAAATAGAGTATAGCTATACATATAAACTTGTAACTACAAACCTTGTTGATAAATTAGTAAATCCTACGTATAAACATGTAATTGCAAACCTTCTTGATAAATTAGTAAATCGCTTTTCAGTAAAAATGTTTTTTTTTATTCAATTGTAAAACTGTGAACTCAATTCCTGGATTTGAATCTCGTTAATCACACGTGTGAGTTAAATTTCACGGGCAACTCTTCTTCTCCTCCTCTCTGGTTTCTAAAACTTGCGATCTCCAATTTCTGCAAGTAAGAGGAAGAAGGAAACCGTCGATTTTGGTTTCGAGCTTGACGTAAATGTAGCGAGAAAGAAAGGGAGAAATCTGATGATTCAGGGAGCCAGAGATTTGAGGTGACTGAGAGAAAGTCGTGCGATGCAAGGAGCCTGAGAGGGGAAGAGGCTTGAGGAGAGGAGAAATTAAAAATAACCAAGGGAGTCGGATGTTTAGAAAAATGGGATGATGTGCCTCTCTGTAGTAACACTGCTTGGGTTGAAAAATAAATATAAAATAATCTTAACATGAACAACTTTTTTATAAATATAAAATAAACTACCACTAACCAAATATCTGAATATATTTTTTTCAGCATCTTATGCAATAAAAAAAAATACCCGATAAATTATTTATAAAATCCTTTTACTTATTTGAGAATATTTAATTTCCTAATGGCCATTTCATTTCTTTCAAATATCAATCTATAGCCCCTTGATATTTTCATGTAAGACCTCCATTTCCATAGACTTTGCGCTGTCCGGCGTGCAACAATAGCAAGAAAAATATAAGAACCCTCCGCATTTGCCGTGATCGTATCCATCCCTTCTGCAAACCGAGGTGCATAATTTGCTACTGAAGCAAAAATCATATTGCTTATGATTACATTATGCACTGACGTCTCTTATTTCACCTGTAAAATTACAACATAGTTCGAAACTTACTTCTTTTTATATTGTGATTGCAAGAAAATTGATTAAATCACAAGTATATTTTAAATGGATATATATTTTCTTTATCTGGTTGAATAGAATTTGTTTTAGGGTTTAGTGTTCAGAAAACACAAATCTAGAACCCTAAAATAAAGAGTAAAAAAATTCGTATTCTAACTTGATAAAAAAATATATATAATATATTATATGCATAGAGAGAATGAAATACTTACCAGAGGCAATGAAAAGGACCATAACCATCACAATTGCAAGTTTATTGTTCATTTTCGTGGTAATCGTCCAATCAAAAAAATTCGTGGTAATCTATCTTTTCTGTAGCAACCACAATTGAAAATAACACGTATTTATATACATGTAACACCGAGTCAATAGTACATAATTTTACAATTATGAGGATTAAAATAGATACTCACAAAGATAAGAAATCTTTTTTGGAAAGCTCATAGGATATACGCTTTGTTATCTCGCCGGATATGATGCAAATTTTATTGACTAATTAAGACCTTAAAAAGCGCTGTATATGTAATTGTCGATTTAGTGACTAATTAAAACCATACAAAAAAAAATCAAGATGTAATGCAATCCATTTAAGTTCTCATTCATTTCAAGATGTAACGTTCTTACAAGAAAATCATGAAACAGTGCACGCAATGTAATAAAAAGGAATAATTCTAGATACATAGAATCAGAATCCGAATTAACTTTGCAAATTAATAAAAATATTTTATTCCTTATTTTCATTTTCGTGAGTGAATTGAGATATAATTTAAATTCCTAGAATTTTTGGAATTAAATAATTAATTTTTGAACTGTGAGAATGCTAATAATAATAATAATAATAATAATAATAATAATAATAATAATAATAGTAATAAATAATAATAATAATAATAATTATTATTATTATTATTATTATTATTATTATTATTATTATTATTATTATTATTATTTGGAAAATATGAAATTTGTTGATCATATTTGTTGGCTTATCCGGTTGGTGTTTTGCTTGTAGAAAATATCATTTTATAGACAATGAAAATATTGTGCCAGAGTATCTTGTATGCTTATGACGATCTAATGACAAATAATCAAAAGAAAGTAGAACAATTTTATTGTTCTATATGCATGTAATCAAAGACTCTCACACCGAAAAGCTTCACATTCATTACTGAAAATATATTTGATCATAACGCACAATCACAAATCACATCTTAAAAATAACACATGATAACAATATTATCGGAATAATAAAGAACAAAAATGCAACGAGGGTAAAATGCAGCGACTCAATTGCAACAAGTGCACCACGAGCCTGGATTAGCGTGGAACGGTTGCGCTTTCCAGTACCACATGCATTTCCCGCTCTTGTAGTTCTGATACTTATTAGATTCTGCCAAGCATGCTTCCTTGCAGTAATAACTACTCCAACAAAAGAACGTGTATGTCGAGCTTAGGTTGTCTTCGGTACATCCTGCATTTACAATCCTGGGTTCACCTTCAAAAAAGAAAAAGAAAAAATGCATTCATGAACACTCTTTAAATATATGTTTATGAATGATATCATGAAAACTACATATTAATCATGATCTGATGTGATAAGCTTTTGTGTAATTTCTTTTTCATGATAATGAATGAATATAAATGCAAGTCTAGGAATGAATATGCTTAATTTTTTTCCAAGAAATAAATATACTCTTTGGTAGGCTCTCTCGCCTATCATTTCAAAAAAAAAAAAAAAAGAAATACATATGCTAATTATGTAGTAGAGAGAGAGTGGTAATATAGTACTTACTAGAGGCAATGGCAACCAACGTCAGCATCAAAATAGCGAACTTCTTGTTCATTTCCATGGCCTAGATCTATATGTGATGATAATCGCAATTTAATTTATTTTTAGAAAAGTAATGGTAATTAATTTTATTTCGAGAATTCTGCTAAATCAGGAGTAATTTATACTAGTTAGATGGAAATTTTCTGTAGCTAAAAAGTAAATCTGGACCATCCATTACTTATTCAAAGAGAAGAATACTAGAAGAACAAATTAGTTTGAACATTTTTGTGTACTTGTCAAATTCCGCTATAATGTTCCTCCTGACGGTTGTACTGTTTTTTTCTTTTTTTCAAACGTATATTTATAAAGAGATAAAATGGCTGAAACCTTTTTTTAGTTATTCACATGCATTTATACCAGAAAAATGGTTGAAAATTTGAAACCTTTCTTGTTTTTATTCTTATCTTTTCTTACACATTTATACAGCTATAATATACCTCCCGAAGGTTGTGACTTTTTTTGTTTTGATTTTTATTCTTCTTGATACATAATTATCGAAAAAGATAGTTGAGACCACTCTTTCTACAAACAAATAATTTTTATTTCTTATTTTTTATATATATTTATATAGAAATATTTATACATGAAAAGAACGATTGGACCTTCTGTTTTTGTTTGAACTTTTTTTTTAACATATTTCTACAAACAAATATGAGAGTCCCAGATCTTTAACTAACAAATGTCTGAACAGGATTTCATACAATTCCTAAATTATACCATGATTATACTAACTTGTCACATATATATATTAGAGCTCTTAATTTTATTTCTTTAGTATTTTTTTATGTATGTTAATCAGCTTCTGCATAGAGAGTAACACTTAATGCAGTCGCAATGAGTGAACAGATGATAATCTATGGTTTCGTCCTCAAAGTTGCACATTGCACAACGTGTGTCGTTGTCCGCCGTCAAAGATCTTATTCTGGACTGCATTCCAAGAAAATAGTAATAACTCGGAGGAAGGAATAAGCTGTTTTAGTCTTTTAGATGTGTATATATACCAAGTTGGCTGCTATATATATACCAAGTATATATTGAATATAATGCTGACATTATTTATCTTTATAATTACCAATATTGCTATTTTTTGTTCAACCTTTTTCTTTGCTTGTACAAAATATCACTTTATGAAAGATGAAATAACATGCTAGAGAATATGAGGAATATATGACAAATAATTACAAAAAACCCGCACAATTTTATGATCAAATGTTTTTACATACAAGGAATAAAGTTTCTCCCACCAAAAAAGCTTCACATTTATTGGGGAATTTATTTGAACAAAACACACATCACAACATGTTAAAACTCACACAGAAATCACATTATTGAAATAATTAATGGAATGATATGGCAAGGAGGGGTAAAATGCAGGGACTCAAATGCAACAAGTGCATCGCAGGCCATAGATGTAGACTTTGCATTTCCCGTCCGTATAGTTCTCTTTCAAGCACGCATTCTTGCAGTTTTTATTCCGGAAACAAAATACGATGAATGCCTGACTTATTTTGTCACATCCTGCATTTGCAACCTCAATCTCACTGTTATGTATGCCTCGATATCTCACCATATTATATTTTCTTTTGGTAATGCTATTTAGGAAATATTAGGAGAAGGAAATAAATATTTAGGAAGTATTTTGAGGATGGAAGGAGGTGCCTTATTTCCATATTTGTATCGTCAAGTTTAGGTTATTTTCATATTGTATTTTTAATTTAGGCAGTTTATATTTTGGTAATTAGTCATGGCTCTCTCCTATATAAAGAGCCATTTAGCTATTGTAATAGCATCCCAATTCTTACAATGTAGTCTCTCAATTGAATAAACGACTTCTCTCTTCTTATCTAGTTATTTCTCTCATGAGTTTTCTTTCTCTATATCAATATTCTCCCCATTACCCTAACAAATTGGTACAAGAGCTATGTTACGACAATCTTTGTGCTTCCATAAGTCGAGTATACCGTCTTGTTCTATCATGAATTCAAGTGCGGTAATGTCGACCAAATCTGATACTGAGAAATACGATAGCATGCCGAATTTTGCACTATGGTAAGTGCGGATGACGGCTATATTATCGAGTCAAGATGTGAAGGCCGTCATTTTTGGGCGACCAAAGGAGATGAAAGGCTATGTTGGGGAGATGATGGATAATAGAGCCCTTTCGACAATTCAGTTTTTATTTAAGTAACTCGACTCTTGAAGAAATTTTTATGGATGCTACATCAGTTGGCGCATGGAAGAAGTTAGAAGACATCTACATAGAGAAATTAGTTATCAACCGGTTATGTTTGAAGCGGTGATTTGACTCTTTGAATATGGCGGACAGTATGTGTGTTAAGGTCCATATATTGGTGTATATTTGATTTCTATAATGGTTTGGAGAGAATCAGTATTAAGATGGACAAAGCGGACAAAGCCGTGATATTGTTGTGCACGCCACCAAAGTCATATAATGGGTTTAAGGAGACCATGCTTTATTCCACGGAGTTATTTACCGTTGAACATGTCGATAGTAACTTATTAGTCAAGTCAGGGATCGACTATGACTTGTTCATGGCTGAGGGTAGTTATCAAGAGGTTGAGTTGTTTGTGTAGAAGGGGAGATGTAAGGAGAGAGATGCAACATTAGAGAAGACTCATTCGCAATTCAAGTACATGAACCTGATGAGCGACTATTGCAAGAAGACGAGACACATTAAGGCCGATTGTTACAAGCTCCAAAAGGAACAGAAGGCGGATAAGGGTGTTCTCTAAGAAGAAGATAATGTAGTTGAATCTGGTAAGGTTAAGGTACTTATTGTGGCGAATGGGAATGAGAGAGTGAGGAAGAATTGGGTGGGTTCGGGTAATTCAAATAAGATGATCCCGAATCGAGAGTGGTTCACCACATATGAGACGCCTAGTGGAGATGTTCTTTTGGGAGACGATCATCTATGTTGCGTTGCCGATATTGGCACGTTTGAGATTAAGATGCAGGACGAGGTTGTCCATTTGATCTCATTAGGCGTTCTCGGATATATCGGTTGCAAGTTCCGATGTGAAGGTGGAGTCCTCAAGGTATCTAGATTGGCTCTTACATTGATGAAGGCTAGAATGACTGGTGTGTTATATTCTGGAAGTCCAGAGTACCGGAAATTTATTTCGGGAAGTTGGCGCAGTTTTAGGCTCGTTCATCGTCGCCTTCTCTACCTCAGTTAGAAGGTCAGGGTTTACGATTGGATGCGGTGTGACAATTTTGAGCACGAGGGATCTACTGTGTGGCCAGAATACCAGAAAGTATGAGTTGTGAAGATTTCGTTTGTGACAAACGGAGGAGACTCAACTCTAGTAAAGCCGTTCATCGCACGAAGGAAATTTTGGACGATATCTATTTAGATTTGTGGGGACAAATTTGTGATCCTTTTATAAGGATTGTTCAGCACTACATGGTTGTTCGCTCTCGACAACAGAATGGCGTGGCTGATCGAAAACTACTCGAGAAGGCTTGGTGCATGTTTTATTTTTATTGGGGCGGACTCAGGCGAGCAGTTCTGGAATACTGCTTGGTGGTATTTGGATATCCCGTTTATGAACAAGTTGTTAAATGGATACTCGAGTATGAGGAGAAGAAATATATTCTTCTTGGGATATGCTTCAGGTGTAATGGCATATCATTTGTGGTGTCCTGTTACGGAACTACTTGTTTTGAGAGACGTGGCTTTTGATCCGGTTATGTTACGGGTAAGGGAGCGATTGTCTGATCTGGCTTTTGAGGATGGTGAGACGATCACGAAGAAGGTGGAGTTTGTTATTCCCGACCAACAAGGTAAAGTTACTAAACGTAACTTGGAGCATTGTGTTGACTCTCACTTTGGAGGATGGTGTATCGATTAAGGAGAGTCAAGAAGGGCAACGGCCTTATGCTTTGCCTCATGTGGAGCGGCAAAGTGGCTTGCTGCATTAAGGTGGAGCTCATTTTGGATAGTCATTTTTACGGCCGTGTATCAAGGATGAGATTTCGAGTCAAGGTGGAGATTGTTATGTATGCCTCGATATCTCACCATATTATATTTCCTTTTTGGTAATGCTATTTAGGAAATATTAGGAGAAGGAAATAAATATTTAGGAAGTATTTGGAGGATGGAAGGAGGTGGCTTATTTCCATATTTGTATCGTCAGTTTAGGTTATTTTCATATTGTATTTTTAATTTAGGCAGTTTATATTTTGGTAATTAGTTATGGCTCTCTCCGATATAAAGAGCCATTTAGCTATTGTAATAGCATCCCAATTCTTACAATGTAGTCTCTCAATTGAATAAACGACTTCTCTCTTCTTCTCTAGTTATTTCTCTCATGAATTTTCTTTTTCTACATCCACATTCTCCCCATTACCCTAACACTCACCTATAGAAAAAAAGAAAAGAAAAGAATTAATTCATTAAGGACTAAAAAACACTACAGTATGTCAAACCTTTTGTCTGTATAAATATCTTTTTTTCTCAGCAGGCAAATCGCCTACTATGCTTAAAAAACATTATGGGCCAAATTTTGAATTTTTTTATTAAAATAAATCATTTATCAGTAATGAGTAAAATTTGAGTTTTTTGTAAATTGAAGGAATTTTGCAATTTAGGCTTACTACTTAACTTTTCTATATTTTTTCTGAAGTAATTTTCAAAAAATATTGTTAGAGCTAGGCAAAAGAAACTATTATACGTATTAGAGAGAAAGAGGGTACTTACTAGAGGCAATGACAAACAACATAAGCATCAAAATTGCAAGTTTCTTGTTCATCTCCATGTTGTATATGTGACAATAATCGCAATAAAAACAATCGCAATTTAATTTATTTTGAGCATTGTCCTAAACCACAAGTAATTTATACAAGTTAGTGGAAAATGTCTCTAACTAAAAAGAAAATTACCACCATCAACCCAAAAATGAGAATACTATAAGCCAAACAAAGATTTATCAGTTCTGTATACAGTATACACTGTGTGTAATTTAAATCCGCTACATTATATCTCCCTATGGTTGGGAAGATTTTTTGTTTTATTATTATTTTTTTTTGCATATACTTTTTTTGAAGGAATAATTACAACTAGCAACTATTCAAAAATTTATTGCTTTAAAGATCAAGTTACGGGTATATTATTACAAGTAAGTTATTCGGGAAGTATCGCATATAATCACTCACAAGCGCAAAAGAAAAAAGAATACAGAATAATTCTTAAACCTTAAAATCATACATAAAAAATTAAGAAAAATGTTCATATAAAGAGTATATATAGGTATCAAGGCAAAAACCTCTCTTTATGATATGATACAAAAAAAATGAGGAAATGAGAGCATCAAAAGCAAAAGTGGAGGAGGTGCGTGAAATCAATCCTATAGCACTACCAGATATTAGTTCACTGCCGTGAAAGCATTCTATATCGCTTCCATTATTACGTTTTAGAAGATATAGTAAATAGAAAAAAAAAATTGTCTATATATAATTTTCTTTTTGAAAATAATATATATAAATAAAACACATTATATAAAAAACAGTATATAAAAACAGCCAGTTCAAGCCATTGAAAATTTGATAATTATTAGAATTAGATTATTGATGAAAATCAACTAGTTCAAGCAATTGAAAAATGCAGGGTATCCGATAAGTGATTTATTAATATTAAATGAAATAATTAGCAACAATATGAAAAAAAATATTCACAGAATTGTTTTTTGATTAAACATATTCATAGAATTTGCAACTCCGATTATTAGCATTAAAAAATACCCACTCTTGTTTAGACCGGACCTTTTTGGGCTTTATTTCTTATTTTTTAGGTGGCTGGGATGTAAGTTTCAATTGTAATTTTTATAGGGTTTTCTTGTAAAATGCTTATAAAAATTATAATTTCATCGTTTTGGAAAGAGGATGTGAAAGTCCTCTTCAAATTTCCTAAAAAAAAAATACCCACTCTTTATTAGCATTTCTTTTATGTTTAAGCAAATATTCAATCTGAAATATACTTCTTTTGTTCATATTTGCTTTTGAAAGAACATAAAAGGTAAACGAACATAACTCTCCTACAAAATAAAAGTAGAATGTTGACATTGAAATTCATCTATTTTTTCACTAAATACAAACCAACCAACATCCCATTAACTAATTTTTATTTTAATAAAACACGATAAAAGAATTTAACCAATCCGCAATACAAAAGAAGGGCTGAAAGAAGGGCGGCAATGATTTTTTCTAACAAGCCCATACGAAAAAAGTTCTTTTACAGCTGTGCTATCCAAAAAACGATAACTCAATTCCTGGATTTTAATCTCGTTATTGAAAGTTATATAGCATGTTCTTAGTTGTGCTTTATAGAGACGGGGAATAGCCTCCAAAGATTTTTAAAAAGTAGTATATATCAATACTAATTTAGTGAGGAAAAAAATTGAAATACATGTATCGGATCTTAAGATTATTTTTCAGATTTTTTCTTCTTTCTTCTCCCACTCATTCCACAATTCACATGTTAAAAATTATATACAGATATATTATTTTTTTCATTTGATATTCAACTCATATTCAATGAGTTGAGAGACTTTGATAAATAAGTTTTACGTTTATCAGGAATTAAATTTATGAGCTTTTACCACACATACTATATGTTTTATCAACAAAGTTATAAAACATTTGCCAAACAGACACATTAATAAAATAATAAATTTGTAAAGATGGTAAAATGCGGGGACTCAATAGCAACAAGTGCATCGGAAGCCAGGACCGAGACCGGGATGACCGGGTCCAAGAGCTGATGGTATATTCCAGAACCATTTGCATTTCCCGTCCTTGTAGTTGATAAAGTTATTATTTTCACTCAAGCATGATTCCTTGCACACACTATTTGACCAACAGAACCAGTAGGTCTGGCTTAGGTTCTCACATCCTGCATTTACAATCTTGGGTTCACCTCCAAAAAGAAAAGAAAAAACTCGTTTAGGAACATTATTTAAATATATGTTTATGAGTGATATCATGAATAATTATAATATCATATTACTGAGAAGAAAAATACTAGGAGATTAATTATTATATGATTTGATAAGTTTGTGTGTGATTTTATTTTCATGACAATGAATGAATATAAATGCAAGTCTAGGTATTAATATGTTTCATTTTTTTTCAAGAAATAAATATGCTCTTTACTCTTTAGTAGATCGATTCTCACCTACTATTTCAAAACAAAAAAAAAAAAATACAAATATATATGCAGTAAAGAGAGTGATAATACAGTACTTACTAGAGGCAATGACAACCAACATAAGCATCAAAATAGTGAGCTTCTTGTTCATTTCCATGGTGCGTATATTTGACAATAATTGCAATTTAATTTATTTTCAGAAAAAGAATGGTAATTGAATTTATTTCGAGAATTCTCCTAAATCAGGAGTAATTTATACTAGTTAGATTAAAATTTTCTATAACTAAAAAGTAAATCTGGACCATCCATTAATTATTCAAAGAGGAGAATACTAGACTAACAAATTAGTTTGAACATTTTTGTATACTTATCAAATTCCGCTATAATATACCTCCTGTTGGTTGTATGTTTATTTTCATACACACAGTGGTACAGAAAAAACTGGTTGAAACCTTTCTTGTTTTAGTTCTTATCTTTTAATACACATTTATACCAAAAAAAAGATGGTTGAAAACTCCAAACCTTTCTTGTTTTGATTTTTATTCTTCTTCACACATAGTCATAGAAAAAAAGATAGTTGGGACCGTTCTTTCTTTTAGTTCTGATACAAAAAAGAAGTTAAAGAAAATATGGTATAGATTTTTATAAACTTTGTGAATTGATTTTGCAGGTTATCAGCTGGTATCAGGCATTTTTAATAACTACGAACCAACCAGCATCTCATTGACTAATTTTTGTTTTAATAAAACATATCAAGTTATTAACAAAATCTAACCAATTTGCAATAAAATGGGCTGAAAGAAGAAGGCCCGTATCATTTTAACAAAGCCCATATGCAAAAAAAAGTCTTTCTTGGGCTTTAAAATGAGTTTATAACAACAGCTGGAGGAATTAAAGGAAGCTAATATTCCGAGAGCGCATTTCATATTCTCAGAGCTCAAACTATGAAGCAAAGACTCTCTTAAATATATCCCAGCTCTCAGAATATGAAACATGCTCTCAAAATACCACTTCCTTGATCAAATTAAGAAAGCAAAATCAACATTCTTCTTCGTCCTTTCCTTCCTTCTTCCACGTCTATCTCTCTCTCTCTCTCCCTCTTTCATGGCTTGAGATCGCAGCAACTTTTGAGTCTTCGATTGAGTTGCGTGGATCCCCCTACAAGATCTGTCTGATTTCTTCAAGAACACTCTTCGAATTGGAGTAAGTATGCCAGTGTTTTAGTTAATTGACCATGCTGTAGTTTTCTGTTTCGGTTATGGTCTATAATTAGCTATAAATACCTGAATTGTATTGCGCAGACTTCTTTTTCTCCTAAACTAGCTGTGTTAAAACGAAATTAATCTCCGATAAATTTCTATTTTGGGAAAGAATCATAATTCGGTCCGTATCTCGGAAAATTATGTGCGGGCAAAGAGATTCTGTCAAGCTAATTTATAATTTTTCAGAAACCATCCTTAAATATATATATACAATTTTTGTAATAAGTTCAAAATATACTACATTCCTTCTTAAGTTCTAATCACTCAAATAAAATCAAATCATCCACAGGCAATAACGACCACTTTTCCACGCTTCTCCAAATGGATTCTTCAAACAGAGAGGACCCAACTCTCTCAAACTTAATCTCCCACATAAAATCCACCGGACCCGTCCCTTTTCTGCCTCTCCCCTCTCCAATTCCCAACAGCTGGTCGACTCCGTCCGCTTCCCAGTTCAAAGTCCGAGGCCCCAATTACTTCTCCGATAAACTCAAAATCCCTTCAGAACAATCCCTCCTTAAACCCTTAGGCTTCGACTTCCTCAAAGGCCCTGTTAAAATCTCAGAAGTCCTCCTAAACCCTAATCACCGCGTCAGAAAAACCCTCGACAAGATTGAGATTTCTGATCCCGACGTTAAGCCCTTCGTTTGGGCGTTTAATCTGCAATTACCGGGGAAAGATAATTACTCAGCGATAATTTACTTTATATCTCTCGATCCGATCCAAAATAATTCGTTAGTTTCCCGATTTTTGAACTCTGACGATAATTTTAAGAACTCGAGATTGAAATTAATAGCGAATATTATAAAGGCGCCGTGGATAGTAAAGACGGCTGTTGGCGAGCAGGCAGTATGTATTCTTGGCAGAGCATTAAATTGTAAATTTAATAACGGGTCTCTTAACGGGTTGAATTTTTTTGAAGCGGATGTGGATATCGGGTCGAGTATTGTGGCTAATGCGGTTGTGCATCTCGCGTTTGGGTAAGTGAAGAGTTTGGATATTTTTTAGGGAAATTTACAAAAAAATCCCTAACTACAAAAAAAACCTATATTTTCAGATTTTGAAAAAAAATAACTATGATAAACTTTTCATTTTCAAAAATAAAACCCTCCATGTACTTTTCATTATCATAGGTTTTTTTTGAAAATCTGAAAATATAGGTTTTTTTTGTAAGATTCAGAAAAGTTAGGGGTTTTTTTGTAAATTTCCCAATAATTTATTTAAATAAATAATAATTAAAATAATTATTATTACAGTAGTGTCTAATTTCGAGGCTATAGCAGCATCAGCTACTCCCATCCCAATTACTGCTATTTTTTTCGCATTCTTCTACCAAAATAAAAGAATAAATAATAATGAGTGAATTAATAATTATTATAATTGAATTAAAGGTACGTGAAGTGTTTGACGGTTGACTTGGCGTTTTTGGTGGAGGGACAGAAAGAGGATGAGTTGCCGGAGCGGGTCTTGGGCGCGATCCGGTTCGTGGAATTGGACCCGGCATCAGCGGGGGTTTATGAAAGAGTATTAGAGGATAATAATAAGGGGAATATTGGCACGAGATTTTTGAAAAGTTTGGGATTTTTGAATAATAATAGTAATAATAATAATGGTAATGTTAGTGAGAGTGAATCGGGTTCGGCTTCGGGTTTGGATGAGGGATTGAAAAGTGTGATGAATGGGGATATGGAGAGGAGGGATTGTGATGATAGTGAGGGAGGTGTTAAGAGTGGGAAGTGGTAAGTATTTTTAAATTTATAATTCTTGATTGATTTAATTGATTTATTTTTTCGAAGGATTTTCTTTTTTGTTGGTTTTAGAGATGGTTAGATAAGTTTGTGTATTGTGAAATGATGTTTGTTCTTTTGTAGATTGGAGAAGGAAGGAAAATTGTGGAGGAAATATGATATGTGGCCGGATTTGAATGAATGAATATTTTTTGGTTTTATTTGAAAAATTCTTGTAATTTCTTTTTGAGGGTTAGATAATTTATTGTGTATTTATTGTATTTTATTTGTTATCATGTACAGGGGATACACATAGGTAATTTGGGTCATTTCTTATTTTATTTCATGTGCTTGTTAACTTGCTACTAGGATCATGCTCGCGCTTCGCTGCGAATTTTTAAATTTGTTATTCATTTAAAATTTATGTATAAATTGCAATTATGTATAATAATTATGTTATGTAAGTTAGTTAAGTTTAAAATTATTTTGAATTATATCATAAAATATTTTATCCATATATTATTAATAAAAAAATAGTTTTTATATCACATCTAATTTTATAAGAATGGATAACTCTATACAAATAAATTTACATATATGAAAAAAATAACATAAATAATAAATTCATAAAAAAACAAAAAACAATAATCCAAAAAATAATTTGGATTATTAATTTACAATCTAATTAATTTATGTTTGCATTAAGATTTCTAAGATTAAAATATCATCTTTTTTTTTATCTATTTAGTTTTCTTGTGCCTATCTATTGACATATTATATAAGAAAAAAATCAAGTATTAATCAGACGACGGAGAAGATCTAAAAACTAAAAATAAACGATAATTTATTTCATAGATTTTAGTTGAAACCCCTAAGACTTAATTATAGACGATTAACTTTAAAAATTATAAAAATAATAATTATATTTATCATGATTTATAAAAAGGAAATATGGTATTATATATATAGAAAAAGTATGTTTACTATACATAAGAAAATATAAGATGACACATTTTCTGAAAAAATTATCACTGTTGTTTTTCTTATTTATATTTTGTTAATTATTAAAATGATACATATTATCCGTAATACATTAAGTCATATAATATACTTTTTAATACTCTGAAATTTTATTTAATTGGAGATATAACACGAAACATTAATCTAACTGACCATGTGATATTGAGGTAATAATTTAAATGAAAAACTAAGATTTGAAAAAAATTTGATCAAACAGTCGAGATAAAATTAACGATAAGTCTCTTGAAAATGCTTAAAGAGAGATGAAAAATAAGGTATAAGGTATAACTTAATAAGCATATCATTTTTTTATATGTTCTTTTATATAATCTTTATTCACATATTTTAGCGAGAAAATAAATAAATTAGAACCATAACAATATGGATCTCAAAATAAAGAGAAAATTTCAACAAATTTATATTTGATGATTTTAACATGAGAAATAAAATATTTCATTAAGAATTATAATTTTTTAAAGAAGGAAAGAAAAAATATTTATATTTTAATGAGTGAATTCTTCATTAACTATTGCTATTAATAATTGAGCATAACTTTGAACTATGATTCATTGAAATCATCTCATTAAGATCTGATGGTTAGAAACAAATTTATAACGGTTCTCACTAAATCGGGAACGGAACAAAAAATACCAATTCAACCAATCATATGATTATATTTTAATAACTAGACATATGTTGCCATAAAATATCAATAAATTTGAGAAAATAAATGACTAAGATTTGACACAAAATTTAATTGAACAGTGGAGATAAAAGTAATGATGTGCTTTTTGAGGAAGCTCAAAAGTAAATGAAAAATAAAGGGTTGGGTTTATTCGATACCATTCGTTTTTGCAATTCTATCGCATTATGATTGTATAGTTTAAAGATATCTATGTCTGTGATTAAAATGCCAATTAAACATTTCTTCATTTTATCTCATTAAATTTTTTAATCGGGATTGCTTAAAAAAATTAAAAAAAGAAGAAAATAAAGAAAAGTGCTAATAAAATAAAAATTGTAGGACATGTTTATATTTAGCCACATTATCAGCACAAACCCTTTAGCTTACTTTGTTGGGCAGGCAGCTCCAAGTTTCAATACTAACACTTGTCTCGCTCCAAGTTTCAAAATAAATAACATTAAATAAATTTTTAATTATATATATTGATGATATTGATAATTGCCATACGTAATTATTTATCGTCATCCACAAATCTGACAAATTAAGTATACATCATTTGATTAAATAAACCTTGCACTCGTTATTTTAACTGTCATATTAATTAAATAAACCTTGCACTCGTTATTTTAACTGTCATATTAATTAAATAAACTTTGCACTCATTGTTTTAACTGTCATTATTTTGCATTTCAAAAAAATAAACTGTCATTATTTTGAGCCACTCAATGACTGAAAATGCTTTTAAATTGTTTTAAACTTACTGGTCTTCTAATAAGGCCGTTTTATCGATTTGTCTGGTTCATCAATTGGTGACACATCACATGCAAAATCATCTTCATCAACGCAGATGGCTTCACATAAATCTGATGATAGTTAATTAAAATTAATCATCTTTTAGCAATGGGCTTGCCCTATGGCTATGGCTAAGAAAATCAATGCATAAATGCTTATTTTCATACTGTTTTCTAACATATATTACATCAATATTATATTGCTTTATGCGACAATATTTTTTTGTGCAAATAGATATAAAATATATAATATATACTAAATGATTCTTAAAATTATATTATTATATATCATGGATGATTTGTGTAGTAAATAACTAGGCGACCTCCATTTCCTTGAATTTTTATTATCAATAATTAAGACATTAAAAAACATTACATTAAAAAAAAAGACATTTAAAATCATTCTACAAATAATGAGCAATGTTTCTTTTTCCATTTCAAAAAAAAATGAGCAATGTTTCTTTTTAGCGTGACCATGTCATGCCAAAATGACTTATGAAAAAAATTAAGTAATTAAAATTTAAGTGTTTGTACTTCCTCACTGAAGGGGGACGAATAGCCCTTATACAATCGACCCTAAAGGCGTTGCCGGTGTATATGATGCAAGTGTTTGAGCTTCCGAAAGAGTTTATTTACCAACTGGAATGCACTATCAGGATCTTCCTATGGAAAGGAAACGAGGACTACAAACCGGGTTGTTGCTTGATTAACTGGGAAAAGATCACACTCCCAAAACGCAACGGAGGACTAGGCATACCTAGTACTGAAGTACAAAACTTTGCCCTCCTACAGAAATGACTCTGGAAAATTGATAACTCGGCATAATCTATATGGAAAGATTGCATCCGCAATCTCTATGGCATAACCTCAACGCGAGAGCTAGCCGAAAGCCTACCGGGAAGTGCCTCATTCTTCCTAATAGACATCTCGAACTTACTAAAGTTCTATAGGATATCGACCAACATTACGCCGACGACTCAGATGGTGTCTTGGAGATGGACCAGCCATGAGGTGTATACATTGAAATCATCATACACTTTCATGAGAAATCCGGGCCTATATTGTGTATGGCAGAAGAGCCTTTGGAAAACAAAAGCACCGATGAAAGTGCGCTTCTTTCTATGGTTAGCATTCCATAATAGGATCAACACCGCGGATCTCCTGCAAAAGAAAGGTACTCAAGCAGCGTCACGGTGTGTACTATGCAGAGTAGCAACAGAGGACAGAGACCACTTGCTGGTCAGCTACGCCTTCACAAGAACTACCTGGAAACTCGCCAAACACTACACGTGCTGCCCCATACAGGCCTCTCTCAACGGAACGCTACCCAACATGTGGGAACTAAATCCAAAAAGGAGATTCACAACAAGCAAAAGATTGGTGTACGCTAGCGGCCGCTATGTGCTGGACTATTTGGATTGAGAGGAACGCGAGGATCTTCCACAACAAGTCTCAGCCGCCTCTGGCGGTTTGCAAGAAAGCATTAGAGGGGGCTACATTATGAAAGAGATGGTGCTAATAATAGTAGGCTAGATAGGATTCTCTGTTCTAGTTTTCCTTTTTCTTTTTTTCTTTAATAAAGTTCTAGTTATTTGTAACTCTTTATTCCTATAAATCAAAACAATAATGATAACCCATTCCTTCAAAAAAAAAAATTAAGTGTTTGTATGATATTGCAACATAACAAATTCTAATGAAACCATTTGCATGAGAGTTCATACAAGATGTGACAAGGCATTTTTTATGTATGAGAATATTAAATGGCAATGGCTCACTATGAACCTAGCCAAGATAACATGCCACATCAACTAATTTGTTGCAACCGTGTGGCATCACTGATCAGGTCAACCGTAGGCCATATCAGCTTATACTTCTTTGTTGATTGATATACTTTATAAACTGTCCTTTCACCATCAACAAAAATATGTTTTTTAAAAGCCTTAAAAAGGTGATACGATTATTTCTCTATTGTCAAATATGTAAAGAAACCAGATAGTCATACATGGACTGAACCAGATAATCACGTTACTAACAGAGAAACAGAACAATACTGACTGCGCAGTAACACGGCAGCACTAGACCAGCAGCGACCTTGTGGCTATCAGCAACGGAAATAATAGTGCAGTAATAATCTCACACTAGCTCAAGAAAGAACAATAACAGAAAAAGAAATGATTGAACAATGTAACTTGAAAATAAGATAAACTTCTTATTATAAGAGAAAGAAAGATATACAAAATATTATTCTTGTTAAAATGAATAAAACTCTATCCATACTCATCTATTTATATGATAGTCATATATAATATAAGAAAATAACCCAAAGAATTACGGCTCCAGTTAACACCTAATACATGAAAATACTAAAGCTTCTTGTAAAGAAATCTAATTCATGGTAATACCAAACCTACTTATCAAGAAACATTATTCATAGTAATACCAAACTTCTTTCTCAAGAAACCTTATTTCCAAGAAATATTTTTCCTAATTTGTTGACTGCCTTTATAACATAAAAATGCATATTTATATTTTAACACTCCCCTTTAAAGTGCATTTAGCCAAGAGCCCCAACTTGGCTCGCAATAACTCGAGCAAAAAATAGTATATATAACAGATCGCGATAATAATAATAATAATAATAATAATAATAATAATAATAATAATAATAATAATAATAATAATAATAATAATAATAATAATAATAATAATAATAATAATTTCTTAAATCGATAAAACAATATATAGCAGATCCCGTCGCGCTGGAGATGAAGGGGTCGACATGGAGAAGGTTGAGGGCTCCGACTGCTGGCGAACACGTCGCGCCTAGGTCGTCCTCAACCTTGGAGTGATCAGGTCATCCCTAACAGTGGCATGATTTTCATTTTCCCTTTTGTTAAACTTTTTTTAATATAGGTAAAAACATCTCAACCATGAAAGAAAATGAAACAAATAAGTTTAAGCATGCATATTCAAAAAGAATCACGAGTGTTATCATAATATTTTTGAAAGAAAGACATGGAGCACACTAGTTATACACTAATTTCATCTGTTATTGTTTAGTTTCTACTAAAAATTAAAATTGATTACATTTGTATTGTCCACTAATCGCGATAGCTATGATCCCATAGTTGAATACGAGATACATTCGAAACCATTATGTCATGGTAATCCTCGAATATCTTATTTTCCCTTATTATTGAGATAGTAGAAAGATAATTTCATTTCCCTCTTTAATTTGAAGTTGTTGAAAGAAGAATATCTAATTTTCATGATGAAATAACAATATGATGATCAACCTATATACCAAATGATCAAATGTAAAGTAGCATGATCTATAATAAACTCAAGATATATACCACGCAAAATCAACAATGAAATGATTGGGCATGTTCTCATTGGCTTCTTTAATGAGGAGTGCAGTTAGTATTTTTTTTCATACATAGAGAATGGCTTGTAGTTGTATCTCACATTTTGTGTGAACTTGTGATGCATGATCATTACGGTTTCATAATTCATTGGTGTGAGTTTTGTTCTGGAATCTTGGGATAGAAGGAATTAATAAATACTAGAACTATTACCTCTTGCTTTTTATCTTTTCATTAATCACGTGATGTGGATTGTAACTATTCTTTCTTCCGTAGACTTTCTCTTTATTCTCTCTAGTGTACTTCTATAAACCAATCTCAATGAGACATTTCGTCAACTGAAACTTCAAAAAAAAATCTCTCTTTTTATTTGGCAGAAAAGTTGTCTTTGTATTCCAAATGGCATATATGATCTTTTTCTTTTTGAAAGAACATATATGTGAGCTCCATATAAGCTTTAATTGAGCTTTGACGATAAATAAGCACAAATAAAATGGAAAGAATGCCTACAAGCAATAATAGAACTAATCTTATAATAATTATTATTTTTTTTAAATTCATGTATACATGATGTATCCTCAAAACCTTTTTGTTTATTAAATTATAATACTCAGCAATCGCCTACCGAGACTCAAAAAAAAAAAAAAAATTATTTAGCACTGTCTTATTTTGTCTCATTCTTTCAACTACAAAAATCTATCCAAATTCACGTAATTATTTAATATGAAATTAACTCATAATACTTACCACATGTGCACAATAATTAATAATTATACCCTTTAGTAACGATTATTCCTGATGTATCCTTCCCTCATTATTGTGCTGTCAATCTTATTAGATAATCATAATAGATTGAATATAGTGTGCCATATATAATGATATATAGTCAAAATGTTTATGGAGATTTCTGGCTCTGGAAATTTTAGTATGATTTGGTTTGAGATTCACCTATTATAAATTAATTCCATAAAATAACAATGCAAAGCCATATCATTGACACCACTATCTCAATAAGTTTAAGTAAGTTTTTACCGTTCAAGTGATATTTTTTTTGTGTAAGCACATGGTGTACATTTGATATTTTTATATGATGATAATCCTCCAATATCTCAATTATTCTTTCCTTAATGTAATAAAGACCATCAGCTCTTTAAAGTTCTGACTAAAAGATGAATATTTACATTCTACATAAAAATATCTTATATATAGGGATTGATTTGGTTCAAATTAAATGACTTGGTTCACATTTTGCATGAACTTATTCATGCACATAATTCCTTCTTTCCGCACTATCTTTAACCATTTTGCTCGTTCAACTGTTTATATTTATTTTATTCACATTTCTATAATTGTATAACCAAATGGATATGAAATTTGTGGAACCACAAGTCTATGTTAGACATCAAAGGCCCAAAAAAAGGTTTTTTAATTCTTAAGGGCTGGTTAAAAAGCAACATAACCCATTCAACCAACATAAGATTAAGAAAATAAAGATGGATCCGATGCAATATAGGAAACCCAATCCAATTCCAAAGCTCCAAATCGTCTCTTCAATTACCAATCTTTATCGTATTTTCCGGTTTCTTCGTCTTTTTTTTCTACCTGTATAAGTATAACAAATCGGAATCAGTTATGGGCTCCCGCCATTTGTCTCCTTTACGATGGATTCTTCACCGGAAATCCTTTACGATGGCTCCAATTCAATCCTATCTTCTGATTGCCCATTTCTTCAAACAGTTTGTTAATCGTAAATCATTTCATTCATTTCTAAATTCGTTTCTTTGTGTTGTCAGTGAGAGAAGGGGGGTTTATTAGATGATATAAAGTATTTCGTGCAACAACTTGATCAATCCTCCATGCCCAATAATATGTTCAGGTTATCTGATTTCCTTAGTTTCATTTTAATTTATAGATTTTTTAATTATTTTCTATCGATTATGTTATTTTGTGTCATGACCCAATTTGGGAAAATTGATTTCTCCTTCAATTATCAGAAAGCTAAGTTCTTTTCATATATGCCCACTCAAAAATAATAAAATTTGCACCTAATCAATGGAAATACTCAATTTTTGATCAAATACATATGCAACAAAATATGAATTTTTTGTAGGAAAAGGTTTCTGAGAAGTTGAAATTGCGACAATGGCTTGAAGGGACAAGAGGAGATGAGACTAAGTGATATTGTGTGATTTTCTGCTTTTTTGGAGGGTATGTTGTAAATCTACTTTTTATTTTTGTTTTAATTGTATATTTATTTTTGGATTGACTGGATATGTACGTTTTTTTTCCCCAAATTTTTATACACTTATGAGTGTAGAGGCAAACGATGTTGAATTGTGATGGAATATGAAATAAATATGTTTAGACAAGCACATTCAAAAGCACAACTTAACATTACATTTTCAAAAAGAAGAAAAAAGCTAATAAAATAAGTAATGATTAAATATACATTGCTTTTATGTCATTTAATCTTTCTTAAAATGAAATTTATTACATGTACATGTACCAACCTCATAAATAGATTTTTTTAATGTCGGAATAAATATTTGACATTTTGAAAAGAAACAAATTTATTGCTAGTAAAATATTGAACAAATAAAGTTTATAGAATAATTGGCATAAAGTTTATAGAATAATTGGCACAAATATAAGATTTTATTTTTATTTTTGTTCTTGCGAATTGTATTATTCATCAATTAGGTCCTAGTTCATATCAAATGTAACTTATTGCTTAAAGTTTTGTCTGGATATTGTATTGACAATATCAAAGACAATCTCATATCATAAGTTGAGTCTAGAACGGTTTAGAACTGTGCTGAAATGTTTATTTGGATAACATTATATTTGATAAGTTGTTTGAGTATCAAAGAAATATTTAAAATTGTTCTCTTTTGGCAATCCTCTAATATCTCATCTTTCATTATTGTTGATAATGTAGAAATACTGACATTCACTCTTTTGAAGTGTTTAAAAATATATATATTAGGTGTCGATAGTGAAATGATAATATATATATAATCTATCAATCAATGGCGAAGTATAAGATGGTATGAGTCTATATTGGATCTAGTTAATGATGATACACTGGATAAACAAATTAGAATATTGGGCATGTTATCATTGGCTAGGTTCATAGTGAGCCAATACCATTTAATATTCTTCATACATACAAAATGCCTTCTGTCACATTTTGTATGAACTCTCATGCAAGCAGTTTCATTGGATTGTATTTCTTGTTGCAAACCACACAAACACGTACATTTTAATCACTTAATTTTTATCAGAAGCTCTTTTGGCTGAACTTGTCATGCTAAAAAGAAACATTGCTCATTATTTGTAGTATATTTATTAATAAGTCTTAATTTGATGATAGTAAAAATTCAAGGAAAATGAAGGTTGTATCGCTATTTACTACACAATCATCCATTAAAGATATTATATAATTTTAAGAATTATTTTGTATATATTATATTTGCACAAAATAATTAATATCACATAAAACTTATAATACTGATGTAATATATGGTAGAAAACAATATGAAATATAAAAAAATAATAAGCATTTATTCATTAAATTTCTTAGCCATAGCCATACGGCAACCCCATATTTCTGAAAGATGATTAATTGTAATTAATTAACTATCATCATATTTATGTGAAGTCGTTTGCTATGTGAAGCCGTTTGCGTCGATGAAGATGATGGTGCATATGATGTCAGCATCGCCAATTGACCAACCAAACGAATCGGCGGAGATCTTTGGCACAAGTTATAAAGTGGTCTTATTAGAAGACCGGTAAGTTTAAATCGGAGTAGAAATTGCATTTATTGGGATGGCTTGAAAGGTGAAAATAAGATCCCAAGTGAACCATGTCTTAGTATGTGTATGTGATTTGGGATCTTGGTCGTTGTTTTACTTGTGTATTTATTATTTATATTCTAATACAAGTCATAATTGTTGTGTTTTTTGTGCAAATTTTTTTGTTAAGTTTATTTAGTATAAGGTAAAAGCAGATGAATGATGAAAGACGAAATGAAACAAGTTTAAACATGCATATTCAAAAAGAAACAAAAATGTTACAAATTATTTATTCATTTTTAATTCCCCAATTATTTATTCATTTATCCGTACCAGTTAATTTCTTACTTTCTATTAAATGTATCAAACATTATGCATTCATTTAGCATCACATATACATTGAAAATTATTATGTTATGGTCGTCCTCTAATATCTCATTTTCATTATTGATGATATTTGACGGATAATGAAATTCAATATTCAATATGAAGCGTTTGAAAGGAAATATCTCATGATGGTGAAACAACCATATGAAAAGTATAAACTGACATGGTCTATATATAATGGACTTGGGAAATTATAACATACCAAATTATTAGCGAATCAAATGATGTGGCATGCTATCATTGGCTTGGCAGGGGACTAGGTCCATTAGTATTTTTCTCATACATAGAGAATGCCTTCCTTTGTAGTTGTGTGTGACATTTTGTGTGAACTTGCCACGCATGATGCATGACGGTTTCATATTAGTTTTGTTGACGAAATGTGAGAACAGAAAGAATTAATAAACACATTAACCAGAATTATTCTCTAATCCAATGACACTAAAGTGAACAACAAATTCTTAGAATAAAAGCCAAATACTGAATTGAAGATGTTAGATGTGATGTTATGATCAACAGAGACGAACGGCGCTGAGAATTCATCTACCAGTGATAATGAAACTTTATTGGAAAATTATGAGAAGTTCAAATTGAGAACATGGTAAAAACTGTTGATTTGAAAAAGAAATTGAAAATGATATCAAACTCAAATGGAGATACAAGTTAACATAGCATTTTAATGGATGATGACTAATTCTTTCGCCTCTTTAACTCTGTGTCTCAGATCTTAAAAAAATAGATGCATATTGTTAGTTTTTCCATTCCATTACACACAAAACATTTTATTAATGTACACACAGTGCAGGGGTAACTTAACAAGTAAACACATTTGTACACACTATAAATTTAACAAATTAACCGATATGATATTTGACAACTCGATATATGCAATTTTATAAATTATGTTTCGGTGTACAACTTCCACATGAAGCATTTGAGATTATTGAATATGATTTTTCTTGAGACTCATCCATTATAAATTAAGTCCATTTGAAAGCAATGTAAAATCTACTTGTTCTCATCACTTTCGCTACTGTTTGAGCAATCATTAATGTTCATGTGAACTTTGGATGCCCATTGAAATTTTACTATTATGATAATCCTCCAATATCTCATTTCTACAATAAATAAATATCATGATTCTTTTCCTTTTTTGAGAGAGAATACCAACATAGACTCGTTATAAATGTTTTCTCTGTCTATAAAAGAAACATTTACTTTTGATTGGGAAACACCAATATATAAACCCTGTGGAACAAAAAAAAATTACAAAATAGCAAAAGGCCCATAATGATCCAGCCAATAACAACATGCCATGTCATCAAGTCAAATTTTGTATGAATATGTTCATGCAATTTATTTCCTTGTTCGTTAAAATATAAATAAAAAACTAGTTCATGCAAGATATTTCCTTCTTTCTTTTTCTTTTGAATATTATATTTCCTTCTTTTAGTAGTATTTCTTTTTCTGTTTTCTTTCTTTTCTTTTCTTTTCTTTTCTTTGATACTCTTTTTATCCTTCTAAAATATTTTATATAATCCGTTTAAAAAAAAAATTATATAATCAATGAATAATGAATCTTAGGCCTTGTTAAAAAAAACTATATTTCAAAGAATAAAGTTTGGGCCAAACAAAAGCCCATACAAAGATCACCAAAATGGCAACCAATTTCGTTCTTCATTCATTTCCTTCTTTTACTTCGTACAAAAATCTCAATCAAGACTCAGATCAGAGCAGAACAAAAATCAATTTCGTTTTCTCCAAATTCGATTGAATTTCTCTCATGAGTCTCCTTCGCACAAATGGCCTGGTATTTTATTCCTCTTTATTACAAATAAAATCGGCTTCAACTTTTTTTAGAAGAAATTCGGAAAAAATTTCTTTTCATTTTCTGAGTATTTTTACAAGCTTTTATACATCTAACAAATGGAAAAGAGAGCTAATTTATTGCTAATTATGTAGAAATCTGCTTTAACTTAGATAAATATTTCAAAATTAACTCTTGATATTACAACAGATTTACAGAAATACACTTCAATGGCGCCCTTCTTCATTTTATGTTCCATTAAAATCTTCTGTAATTTCATACAGACAGAAAAGCTCCGAAATTTCAAATCTTTTCTTAAATTCAAGTGACAAAACTTTGAAACCGATTTATTATGAGAGAGGAAGGAAAAACAGGTTCAAAATCGATGAATTTGAGTCTGAAATTGTCGCTGAAAATCCTTCGAATGAAGATTCTTTTATCAAATCAGGCCCAAAAAAGGTTCTTGTTGTGTTAAACCCTAATTCTGGTCACGGCCTTTCTTCACAAATTTTCTCCACAAAAGTCCAACCAATATTACAGGTACATACAAATTTTAATTACTATAGTCATATTTATATTCTTAATATTCCAAATATATTCATATAATTATATTTTTATTTAAAATTTCAGTTATATATATAATTAAATCAGCGTGCAGGTTTTGAGATGGAAATAATCGAAACGAAATACGCAGGCCAAGCTCAAAACATTTCTTCTAATATAAACTTGAACTTATATCCTGACGGAATTATATGTGTGGGTGGCGACGGAATTGTAAATGAAGTACTTAACGGACTTTATACTCGAAATAACATTAATAATAATAATAATAATACAAATAATAAAGTTATTTCGGTACCAATTGGAATAATTCCAACTGGTTCTGACAATTCTCTCGCTTGGACCGTTTTGGGAATTAAAGATCCAATTTCTGCTGCTAAAGCTATAACAACGGTAATTAATTTATTCATTAAATATTATTAATTAACTAAATATTTTGTTTATTTAATTAATTATTATTTTTTTATTTTTTAGGGGGGTTCTACAAATTTAGATGTATTTGTAGTAAAATGGATTAATGCTGGTTTAATTCACTTTGGTTTAACCGCTGCTTATTTCGGTTTCTTAAGTGATGGTAAAAAAAAAAAAATTAAACTAATTTTATGAGACTCAGAATTTAATTTAATCTTTTTTATTATTTCCAGTTTTGGAATTATCAGAGAAGTACAGAAAGAAATTCGGTCCGCTGAGATATTTCATCGCAGGAATAATGAAATTAATTTCCTTGCCTAAATACAGCTTTGAATTAGAATACCAAAAATGGGATAATTTAAATGGAGAGGATTCCAAACAGAAATGGGAGAAAAGAGAAGGGAATTTTTTGGGGGTTTTGGTCTGCAATCATAAATGCAAAACGGTACTATTATTTGTGAATATTTAATTAAAATAATATATATTGAAACTGATTAGATTTCTATTAAAATGTATTATTTATTTCTATTAAAATATATTGTAATATCATAATATCCGGGATGTATTTAATAGAAATAGTTATGTTTGTATTAAAAGATTATATATTTAATTCTTAGTTAAATTGAATTAAATTAAATTCTTAACCAAACTGGGTGAAATCAAAAGGAGGTTATTTTTTGGGGGTTTTGATCTGCAATCATAAGTGCAAAATGGTACTATTAACATTTGTGTATATTTAATTAAAATATTATATAGTTGTATTAAAATATCTTTAATAGAAATATATTATAATATCATAATATCAGGGATATATTTAACAGAAATTGATATATTTGTATTAAAATATTATATGTTTAATTTTTAGTTAAATTAAATTCTTAACCAAACTGGTTGAAAGCAAAAGGGGATATTTTGGTCTGCAATCACAAATGCAAAACAGTTCTATTAACATTTGTATATTTAATTAAAATATCATATAGTTCTATAAAAAGTTAAAAACATTATATATTTAAACAAATTAAATTTATATTAAAATATATTATATATTTAATAGAAATATATTATAATATCATAATATCAGGGATATATTTGTATTAAAATATTATATATTTAATTTTTAATTAAATTAAATTGTTAATCAACAGGTTCAGGGTTTGGAGTCTCAAATAATTGCTCCGAAATCCGTGCATGATGATCGCCAGTTGGACTTGTTGATGGTTCGTGGAAACGGACGGTTCAGATTGATTGTTTTCTATATTGCGTTGCAGTTTTGCAAGCATTTAATGCTGCCTTTTGTTGAGTATGTTAAGGTGAGTTTTTGGAATTTTGAACTATTATTTTGTTTTTGATTGAAATTTGGGTTAATTTTGTGATTTTTAATTTGGGTTAATTTTGTTATTTTTAAAGTGGGTTAATTGTTTTAAATATTTATTGCATTTAAAATTTGAATTAGGGTTAATTTGGTGATTTTTTAATTTTGTAGGTTAAAAGTGTGAAGATTAGAGCTGTTGGAAAGACTCAAAAAGGGTGTGGAATTGATGGAGAGTTGATAAGTGAAAATGGGGAGATAAAATGTTCGCTTGTTCCACAACAATTGAAATTACTTGGTTATCATATTGATAAAAGAAACGAGTGACAAAAGTTGGAAAATTGATTGATTCAGTTGTTTAATTTGTTGTGATTTGTTTTTTGTGTGTGTTTATTGATGTATGTATATTTTTCCAATTGTGCTTTAAGTAATGTCTTCTAGTAAAACATTTGTGTGTTATGATTATAAGAGCAGATCAATATTCGTTTCATTAGCTGGTCTTCCTACTTAAAAAAGATTAAGATGGCTTTCCTACTTAAAAAAGATTAAGATGATTTTGCCAGCTAGAAAATCATAGCATGTGAGATTTGTTCTGTTAAAGAAATATTTTTTTTACAATACTTAAAAAAAAGAAATCGTATGAGGATCTCAATCATGTCAGTATGAGTTGGAAAATAATTTTGTTGCGAATACAAACCCCTTGAAATAATTGGGTGACATCTTTTTTGTTTGAAGTTCGCATTTTCTCTCTTTTTTTAAGCGAATATTCAACACATGGACACATGGATGTTGGTGCTAATTTAAAAATTGGTGTTGGTATCTTCTTTTGGAAAATAATTTTGTTGCGAATACAAACCCCTTGAAATAATTGGGTGATATCTTTTTTTTTTCTAAGTTGTTGGCGTTTTCTCTCTTTTTTAGCGAATATTCGACACATGGATGTTGGTGCTAATTTAAATTTGGTGTTGATATCTTCTTTTAGAAAATCAAGAGTTATTTCTACAAATTATAAAAAGGGCAAATATAAAAAAATATACTCTTAATCATTGAGATTCAGCGCTTAGAAAAATAAAATAAAGATCTGATATATCACGTGACAAAAAAAAAATATGAAAACCATTAATAAAACCAAAATAAGAACAATAAGAATTTGGCTTTTTTTTTAGACTCGAACCACAATTAGTCGGTTGAGAAGACTTTGCTAAACACGTTCTACACAATATTACGTTCGCCGGAACTCGAACTTGAGATATATTCCAAAGTTAAAGGTGCTTTAACGTTTGAGTTAGCAAGTTTTAGCTTGAATTTGACCCTTAACTATTGAGTTGGTAAATATGTTTTTTGTCCTGAACTTTTTCTTAGTCTATTTTTGACCCTCAAATATTGAATTGATACATATTTTAACACCCTCTCTCTCCCCAACTTCTTTTTGTTCATTCTTAACTCTTATTGATTTGGCTAAGTTTGGTCTCTTCCATCAGTTAAATACTTATGTGACCATTAAATTTGATACGTAAGTAATAACATGGCAAAATTTTCTTACTTCAAGTTTGGCACTACCTAACAATCTCTACATTCAGTTGACTAAAATAGTTTTATCATTATATTTTTAACAGAATTAAAAATTAGCATATGCAATCCCTCAATTAGTTGAGCGATGCAATATATATATATACCTAATAACAAAGACCTAAACATAACTTGTGTAAGCTACAAATCTAATTAACTAATCCTTCAATTTCACGAGAGATCGCCAAAATTATGACCTCCTCTCCTCATGCGCTGGTTCTTCCGCTCCCGTTTGTCGGACACATTACCCCTCTCATGCACCTCTCTCACCTTCTAACCAATCATGGCTTCATAATCACACTCATCAACACTGAGCACAACCAACATATCTTTTCATCCAACAAAGATGGCCATTCAGATAAAATCCGCGTGATTTCACTTCCTGACGGGCTATCCTTGGAAGAGGAACGAAATAATTATAAGGTGTTCCTTGAATTAGAGAGGAGCATGCCGGCAAGGTTAGAACAAGTAATACGGGAGATAAATGAAAGGGAAGAGGAGAAAAAGATTACGTGTCTCATTGCTGATTGTGGCATGGCTTGGGCGTTTGAGATCGTGGAGAAAATGGGGCTTCAGACAGTGGCATTTTGCCCGACATCAGGCACCCATGTGGCAGCAGCGTGTCTTAGTATTCCGAAGCTCATAAAAGACGGGATTATAGACGAAAATGGTGGGAGAATGCTTCTTTTAAGCCTAAAAATAAATGAAATGATCAGTGCTTTCCACTTTCTTCTTTTTTTAATATTTGATCATATATTATATTATCCTTTTTAATCCTTGTTTTCCATATAAATTTTGTATGGAAGCTGAAACTGCGCGACGGGTACTGTAGCGACCTTGTAGGACGGTATATAAAAACTGAAAAAAAATATATAAACTGAAACAAACAGTATATAAAAAATTAATTCAGTAAAACAATATATATTTTAAAAAATGAAAACAGTATATAAAAACATATAAACTGAAAACAAACAGTATATAAAAATTCATGCGGTAAACAGTATATATTTTAAAAAATGAAAACAGTATATATCGTATATAGAAATGAGAGAAAACAGTAAATAATTTTAATCTGTCACTACATGGTCGCTATAGTACCCGTCGTGATTTCCCATTTCCCATTTTGTAAATAAGATTTTCTAGGGATCAAGATAAGTATTCTTACACTTTTAATTTTTGTAGGGTCTCCTAAGAATCAAGAGAAGTTCCGACTAACCGCAACAACATCACTCATTGATCTAAATCATCTAACATGGAACTACTTTGGAGAACATGGTGCGCAACGAATCATGTTTCACTACTTTGCGAGAACTGGAAAATCTATGTCAAAAGCTCAATTCATACTCGTAAACTCTTTTGAAGATCTCGAATTACCGATTTTCACAAATTTTCCAATTATTCGCCCAATTGGACCCCTAATTGAACAAGCAGAACAAATTGGCACCCAAATAAGCCAATTTTCTGAGGACTCGACTTGCATGACCTGGCTTGATCAGCAAGAAACCAATTCAGTCATCTATGTATCATTTGGAAGTGTAGCAAAACTAGATCAGAATCAATTTGAAGAGATTGCACTTGGCCTAGAACTATCTCAAATGCGATTCTTATGGATCACAAGACCAGATTTAACCGACACAAATAACAATAATTTCTTGAGGCAATTTGAAGAACGTGTGAAACAACGAGGCAAAATTGCGGAGTGGTGCAATCAAAAGAAGGTGCTCGCTCATCCTTCAGTAGCGTGTTTTGTGTCACATTGCGGGTGGAATTCAACAATGGAGGGGGTGAAAAACGGGTTGCGGTTTTTATGTTGGCCTTATTTCTGTGACCAGTTTGCAAATCAGGATTATATTTGTGACGTATTAAATGTCGGCTTGCGAGTGGTTAAAAATGAGAATGGAGTTGTAACAAAGGAGAATATTCGGTCGAGTTTGACCGACTTAATGGAAAATAATGGTATGAAAGAGAACGCTGAAAAGTTCAAGGGAATTGTGAATAAGTGCATTGTTGAAGGAGGATCTTCTTTTGAAAATCTAAGTTGGTTTGTCCAAGCCATGAAACAGTAAGTTCAGAAAATTACTTTTGTAATGTTAAAGTGTGATTTTATGTGAATAATGGATCGATGAAAACATTTATTTTGTAATTTATCAGAATTTGAAATAAAGTTTTTATTATATAATGAAATTATTTGTGATATATTTATTACTAATTGGTTGTTGATTTGAATTAATTTCTCCTTGTTTCAAGGGATTGATAAAATATGTAAGGTGCGTTATCATAAAATTTTCATTCATATTTGTCGTTAAGTTTTCCATGTGCTTTATTTTTAAGTTTATTGTTATTTTCATGGTTTGAATAGGAGAAGTAACAAGTGGCTACAGGACATTCCTTGTATATTCTTTTATTTACTTATATTTTTTTTCTCTTGTGTTCTTTTTTTTCTATTCCTTGTCTATTCTTTTATTTACTTGTATTTTTTTTTTCTCTTTTATTCTCTCTCTTTTTTTTTTTTTTGCCAATAGTTTCTCTAAAAATTACTATTATTAGAATGGTATAATGGTATATTACTTACTCCATATTTTTATAGATAGGAAATTCAAATTTTGTTTTTAGCAGAATTGATTTAAAATTTGGAAAGAGAATATGAACCACTCCAGAGAGGATGAAATACCAAAAGGTGCCGGTAGGTGATCTATCACTCTCTCTTTCTTTTATGGGTTTTTATAACGAAGCCCAGAATTTACACAAAATTATTATTGTAATTTTTTAAATTCAAAAGATGGTCATTTAAATTATTTTTTAAATTTATGTTGATTTTCACTAATGTATAATCTTTTAAAATAGCTACATATAATAAAAAAATTAATTAGAATTAAATTTTTCATCCCTAGAATAATCATTTTGTGGAGATTTTGGGATTCGTTATAAAAATCCATAAAAGAAAGAGAGAGAGTGAGAGGCTTTTTTTTCAATTTTTTTTTTCATTCTTTCCTTACGGAATCACGTGATTCCGCTTTTTTTCTTTTCTAATTTTTTAAATGACAGGATCATTGACTCCGTTGGTTACTTTGGGAATATTTTTCAGTAGTAGATTATTTTGAGAATTTTAGATTTCATTTAGGTTATTTTGAGAAAAGCTCCGAAAAAAAACATGAAGATAAGAATATTTTATTTCAAAAGAAAAACATGAAGATAAGAAAAAAATTCAAGAGTGATACAGGAAAAAAATTAGTGTAAGAAAAATTTTAGAAAGTCCTTAGAATTTTTAAATATTATAAAAAATATACATTTTAAAATTCCTACATTACTCCCTACAAAGTTATATGTTAAATAAGTACGTGAATTATATTTAATTCATTTTTTCTTTTTTGGGGCAAAATAGTGTTCAACATTTTTTTCATATTTTATTTTTCGGTCCAAAACAGAAAATAAAAGATGAGATGATATTTCACATAAATTATTAATAACAAAGAATTAAACTACGAATAAATACATGATAGCTATTAAATGAAAAAAAGTATTTTACATAAGATAAAAAAATACTTTTCATAAAAAAAAATTAAATAATATAAATGATAAAATAAAATAATATCTCATAAACTACATTATAAAAGATCATAAAAATTTGTCAATCAAAATTATAAATTAATTTATCCGAAGCAAAGCGAGGTAATCTCTCGGTATGTATATTTTTGTAGTGAGCACTAAATTATTTAAGAAATATGGCAATCAAATATAACAATAACAACAAACAAGTTAAGATGATTTTATATCAGGTTGAATTTTGGATTTTATTTTATTTTATTCACCTTAGTCCTGGTCCTAAACTTAGAAATTAATGTTTCTACCGTGTTGAGAAAAATTTCGCATTGCCATTACTACAAGCAATATTCCACAGACAATTTCCTATTCCTCTTTAAATATTATTATTATTATAGAAAAGTCCAATTTTATTCTTCAACTATTGAATTAGCTGCTTTTTATTGCCCTCAACTTCTTATTAATTCAATTTATTTGGTAGATGTATTATTAGTCTTTTCATTCCTTAACTGTTGGGTTAGTTGATGACAACACAAGGATGAGAAAAATGTGTAATTTTTGTGGGCCTTTGTTCATAAAAAGATGACTAAAACCCGTATCGAACACGGAAGGCGCAACATGTCAATCAATATACACCTGTCGCCACATAATAAATGTCACCCCATAATAAAGGGAAGTATAAATGGGGAATTTCCTGTTTATACTTTGAGAGTGCGATAATCTATCCGAAAAGAAAAGTAGAATTTCTAAGTAGTGGAAGGGGTAGATGATTAGGCCAGCTAAATCATGCAAGTGATTTTTGTTTATGCTGTAAAAATAAAAAATTTAAGAATAAAAAACCATTTTGTGGTGAACACAAATTCCTTCAAATTAGTGGCAAGGGGTGAGGATTTTTTTTTTATGAAATTTGGTAGGTTTTACACCTGTCATTAATTGAGTTGCATTATAATAGTTTGTATATAGACCATATTAATCAAGATTTTTTTTTCCTATTCTCTTTTACCATAGCTGGTCAAAATTGTGGTAATTTTCAAAATTGGCGTCCACGTCCAAAAGGATTTTTTTTTCAAATCACAATCTCAACCAACTATTTCTACAAATTAAAAGAACAGGTCTAGTTTAAGAAAATATCTAGTCCCAACAATTACCCACCTAAACTGTTTACAGTACAAATCTTCTTATGTAATACTTCAATCTTACAATAGATTGCAAACAAGAAATGAGCTCTCACGCCATAGTTCTTCCGCTCCCGTTTCTCGGCCACATCAGCCCGCTCATGCAGCTTTCTCACTTCTTAACCAATCATGGCTTAATAATCACGTTCATCAACATCGAAGGAACCGAAAACATTATTTCAACCAACGATAACTGTCGGTCAGATCAAAATAAAATCCGCATGGTATCAATTCCTGACGGGCTATCCTCAGAGGAAGTACGAAATGATCATAATTTCTTCCTTGCACTAGAGAAAAATGTGCCAGCAAAGTTAGAACAAGTGATACAGGAGATTAATGAAAGGGAAGAAGAGAAAAGGATCACTTGTTTGATTGTTGATTGTGGCATGGCATGGGCGTTAGAAGTCGCAGAAAAGATGGGGATCCAGGCGGTAGCATTTTGCCCGGCATCAGGCACCCATCTAGCAGTAGCGTATCTCAGTATTCCGAAACTCATACGAGATGGGATCGTAGATGAAAACGGTACTTAGTTTAGCTTTAGCCCAAAAAATAAATGAAAAGGTCCTTGCTTTCCAATAATTTTGTTTATTTGTCAATGGGTTAATAGCGTGTTGGTTGAGTATCTTTAATTGAGATGCTAAACATTGGAGATTTAAATCACATATAGGCAAAGTAATTGAGTAGAACAGAAGTATTTCTTTCTTTGTTATAAAATATTTGTCATTTGAGGAAGCTTCAAAAGAAGATTGTTCATTTGATTCTCAATAATAGAGATCATACTAAATTAGGATCTAAAGTTAAATTATCATTTCAACATTGAAGTCCAAAGTATTGCCATACCTTTATTTTTAATTTGTAGGATCTCCTAGGAATCAGGGGAAGATCCAACTAACCGCACCTACACCACTCATAAATCTAACTCATCTTATATGGAACTACATGTTAGATGAAGAGACACGACAAATCATGTTTCACTACTTTGCGAGAAATGGAAAAGCTTTGTCAAAAGCTCACCACATCCTTGTAAACTCTTGTGAAGATCTCGAGTCACCGATTTTCACAAATTTCCCAAATATTCATCCAATTGGACCCCTTATTATGGATCAAGTAGAAAAAATCGGCAGCCAAATGAGTCAATTTTCTGACGACACGACTTGCATGACATGGCTTGATCAGCAAGAAACCAATTCAGTGGTCTACGTATCATTTGGAAGCATCGCAACACTCGATCGGAATCAATTTGAAGAGCTCGGACTCGGTCTAGAATTATCCCAAATGCGATTCTTATGGATCACAAGACCAGATTTAACCAATTCAACCAATAATATTTTCCTGAAACAATTTGAAGAACGTGTGAAACAACGAGGCAAAATTGCGGAGTGGTGCAATCAAAAGAAGGTGCTCGCTCATCCTTCTATTGGGTGTTTTCTTTCGCATTGCGGGTGGAATTCTACAATGGAGGGGGTGAAAAACGGATTGCGGTTTTTGTGTTGGCCTTATTTCGCCGACCAATTCGCGAATCAAGATTATATTTGTGATGTGTTAAATGTCGGCTTGCAAGTGGTTAAAAATGAGAATGGTGTTGTAACAAAGGAGAATATTCGTTCGAGTTTGATTGAATTAATGGAAAATGATGAGATGGAAGAGAGGGCTGAAAAGTTAAAGGGGGTTTTAAATAAGAGCCTTGTTGAAGGAGGCTCTACTTTTATAAATCTAAACAAGTTTGTTGAAGCAATCAAACAGTAATTTCATAATGATTTTGTAATGTTATAACGTAAGTTTATATGAAACAATAACAATAATTTCAGAAACTTCCGTAATCTTAATGTAGTCTCATCTGATCAACGGATGGTCATGGATGAATTATATTGACGATCCGTTTCTTATGGTGTAATATTATCTGAACGTGATGTATTTATTACTTGGATTATTGATTTGCATTAGTTTCTCTTTGTTTTACGATAAGAAATACAAGTTACATTATATTAAAAAAATTCAGTCAGATTTATCATTCATTTTTCTTTGTGTATTTATAGTTGTATATTTTTTTTTTTTTTTTTTTTTTTGAAGGATTGTTCGCCATAAACGATTCAATCATTTTTATAAATATGTAAAAAAAGGTTTTACATAGATTGATTTTGCTGTCAATGACCGCTTCTGTCAACAAAGGAGTAAATCAAAAAAGAAAGAAAGAAAGAAAATCAGAAAGTCCTTAATAGATTATAGCTTTCGCATTCTTTTATGCCTTCCTAGCAGTGGATAACCCACATCCGTACATCTTCTAATGTCTTCCTCACCGTCGTTAGAGGAGGCCTTCTTTCGCTATTGAAGATTCGAGCATTTCTTTCCTTCCTCACCGTAGTTGTATATTTTGAATAGCAGAAATTACAAGTGATTACAGGACATTTTCTTAATTCATTGTTATTTTTTTTACGTCTGTTATTAAAATAGGAGATGTTAGAAGTGGTTACATGACATTTTTCAGTTTCGGTGTTATTATTTTGTGTCTGTTATTAAACAATTTTTTTTTGTAGTTATAACAATTTAAGGTGCCCCGATTGTAAATCCATGTGTTGTCAGTATGTAAGAAACCTTATTTTTACGAGGACAGTTCAAATAACACTATCCTTTCGTTTTCTTTATGAGAGTTAAGTCTGCAACCATGATTACTATATAAAGGCCCATGGGCTGAGCTGAGACGGACTGTTTATGCGAGATTATTAAGATTTTCTTTTTGAATTGAAGCTAAGCCTTTTATTAAAGAGTCCATATATATTGCTGCGGGGATTCCCCATCACTCATCAATTATGTCAGTTCACGTCAGAGTCAACAGCTGATAAATCCGGTCTTCTTTTGGCCCGTGTATTTTCTGGGCTGGATTAATACTAAGATTATGATGAGCCGATTTACCATTGGAACCCAAACGGACCATAATTACTACTGGGTTGTCATGCTGAAATAAATAATGAGAATTTGTCACTATCAAAACATGCACCTGCATTAAATTGGATCCACCTACCGTGTGTCAAATCATATTAATGGATAAGCTGGCTGATTTCGAATTATTTTGAAATTTATGTTTATAAAAACTCCCGCCTAACATTAAATACACACTATAATATACACCCCCTTGCCACTTGAATCCCACCCCAAAAATTGAATCCATTTCTGAAACTGCGATAAATTATCAGAATTACCGCCATACCTGTATTTCCGATGGATTGTCCTCCTAAAATGGAAAGGTTGAATGGAGACTTATTTTGGAGTGTTTATTTCTTGTTATATTGGAAATAGAGAATTTTTTTTATATGGATAATACACTATTTTTCTATATTCGCGTTTTAAAATTTTTTTGGTCGATTCTAGTAAGCTGTTTTATTTTTCTACTGGTAATGTAGGACTTAATGTTGTTTTTTTCATATTTCCTGTTAAAAAAAATTATTGTTTTCATCATACCTCGCTTATTGTTCAATATCAATGCATACATAATGGGAAAACAGATAGTGGTACAGGGAACCCACTGAATTATGAGTAATTTGATAAGGAATCACGTGTTGCACCGCTCTATGAGCAAGATTACCACCACAACCATCAAAGTGACGTCAACGAGGGATCCTCGGGGAATCTGGGGGGCAATTAATAATTTTCCTTTATTAAATACAAAAAAAATGCCACAAAAATATTTACAAACATACATTCGTTAGGAGCTAAAGGGGTCAAATATAACGAGGTTCAATTTTTCTAAAATGAGCAAAAGAAAATCTAATTAAATTACGGGTTGGCTAATTAACTTCGTTTGTAATCTACTCTTGCTATGTTATATATATTTTGCCGGCTTCTTCCAGTTCCATACATTGGCCTCTATTGTGGTTTCGTCAAGTATCTTTGAACAATTGTTTTTAGTGTTTCCCTGAGATACGACACTTTCGCTTTTTTCATAATTCTCAGTACATGATTGCCCATAGACTCTGCCAGTTCTTTTTCCGGTCTTTATCCAATCATTAAAATTTTCGCTATAAATTCAGGCTTTTTTTTACATTGCTACTAGAAATTCGGGCTGTTGGAAAGACCCAGAAAGGGTATAGAATTGATGGAGAGTTAATATGTGAAAATTGCGAGATAAACAGTTCACTTGTTCTCTAACAATTGAAATTACTTTGTTTTGTTTTTTTTAAGGTCGCATACCTCTCGAAATTTCATTAACCAAAGTTTAATTTTATATCATCACAATAGACCCATTGATACATCCGGGTCCGAATTACGACCATGAAAAACCTATTACAAATTAAAAAGAAAAAATCTGTGCCCTCTAGAAGTAAAGGGCTCCATATTACTTGCTAAACGTTGTTTTTCCAAAGAGTTGCCTGGTTCCTAGCGAGGTTGAATATGATCGCCGGTGTCGAAGTCTTTAAGGTGAAGATCCGGCGATTCCTCTCTTTCCAAATCTTCCATATGCACGATAGCCATGTTCTGTCCCAGTCATGTTTATTTTGTCCATAGAACTAATTCTCTTTTAAGTTGTCATTGTGAAATTACTTTGTTATCATATTAACAAACAAAATTGAGGGAAAAGAATACGGGAAAATCAATTAATTATCTTTTTCATTTGTTGTGATTTGTTCTTTATTGCTTTCAAGTTTGTATATTTTTCAAGTTCCTGATTTAAGTAATGTTTTCTAGTAAAACATGTGTAAGTTATTGTTAATTGATTAAGAGAGAATATTAAGAGAGAGACTGAAGATTAATTGGATTAATTAACCTTGTTTAAGCGTTACAATACTCTGTCTTTTATAGACAGGATTTACATTTAAATTAAAATTAAATCTAAACTTAATCCTAACTGCTCATTGAATTACAACCGTAGATTTAAAAACCAACTAGCTTAATCTGATCCGTTAATTTCAATTAAGAAGATCATGGCTTCTAGAAGAAAGCCCAGTTATATTCAGCCCAATGTATTTTTAGAGAATAACCGTTTAGATATTATCTCCAGGTTTCTCGAGATAATGGAGGAGTCCATTATCTTCTCAAACAGCCCCCCGCAAGCTAATTGGGACGTTTTTCGACCATTAGCTTGGAGCGAAGATACACAAATCTCTTTACTGATAAGCCTTTGGTTAGTACATCAGCCAATTGATCAATCGATGATACAAAACGCACAATGAGTTCTTTAGTGGCAACTCGTTCTCGGACGAAATGATAATCAATTTCTATATGCTTTGTTCGAGCATGAAAGATTGGGTTTGACGCAAGATAAGTTGCACCGAGATTATCACAATATAGAATAGGAGGCCCAGATTGAGGAATGTGAAGTTCGAAAAGCATATATTGAAGCCAAACTGATTCAGCTGTTGCTAAAGCTAATGCTTTATACTCTGCTTCAGTACTGGATCTTGAAACGGTCGGTTGTTTCTTCGAAGACCAAGAAATTAGATTCGTGCCTAAGAAAACACAATAACCAGTGGTTGATCGTCGATCATCGGGGCAGCCTGCCCAATCGGCATCAGAGTAAATATGAAGCGATAGATCAGTGGATTTGAGGATTGTAATTCCGTGAGAGATCGTGCCTTTGAGATATCTCAAAATTCGTTTAACAAGAGCCCAATGAGCATCACGCGGTGAATGCATAAATTGACTAGCCTTGTTGACTGCATAGCTAATATCAGGACGGCTTAAAGTTGCATATTGTAAGCCTCCTACTATGCTACGATAAAGATCAGGATCTTTCATGGGTTCTCCAGAGAATTTTGATAGTTGTTGGCCAGTCGCAATAGGTGTAGAAACAGGGTTTGCATCTTCCATTTTTGATTTGTGTAATAATTGTTTTATGTAATTGCCTTGACTTAGATGAAGACCAGATGTCGTTCTGTTGCACTGAATGCCCAGAAAGTAATGAAGGTCTCCTAGATCCTTAAGACTGAATTGATCATTCAGTTTGTGAATGATAGATTGTATGTGAGAAGGATTATTTCCAGTTAAGATAATATCATCAACATATACTAGCATAAGGGTTAAAGTGTTTTTATGTTTGTAAATAAAAAGAGAAGTGTCTGCCTTTGACTGAGAAAAACCAAATTGTGTGAGAGAGGTGCTTAATTTCTGAAACCAAGCCCTTGGCGCTTGTTTGAGTCCATATAAGGCTTTTTTTAGAAGGCAAACGCGATTCGGATATTTGGAATCTTTAAAGCCAGGAGGTTGATCCATAAAAACCGTTTCACTTAAATCTCCATGCAAAAATGCATTATTTATATCTAATTGCTTGAGGATCCAATTTTTGCTTGTTGCAATCGAAAGTATTAACCTGATTGTCGTTGGTTTAACCACAGGACTAAATGTTTCTTCATAATCAATCCCTTGTTCTTGACTAAATCCTTTTGCTACCAATCTTGCTTTGTACCTCTCAATAGATCCATCTGCTTGTTTTTTTACACGAAAGATCCATTTGCATTTGATTGTTTTTTGAGATTTTGGTGGATCAACTAATACCCAGGTTCCATTGGAAATAAGGGCATTGATTTCTTCGTTCATGGCTTTTCGCCAATGTTCATACTTGTTTGCTACTGTGAAGCATGTAGGTTCTATTTCTTTTTCAGTGAGATGGGTGGATTGTATATTTGCAGAAAATACAATGAAATCTGGATTTTGTTTTGGTTTTGAACAATTTGTTTTGCTTCGAGTAGCCATTGGATGACTTGAAGTGGATGAGGCATGGTTTTTGTTCTCAGAAGTGGAATTAGTGGTTAATGTTGGAGGAGGTGGAATTGCATCGGAAATTTGAGTTGAAGAAGATGGAGTTGATATTGCAGTGGATATTTGTGAAGAGGAAAGAGTTGGAGATTGATGAGTAGAAGATGTGAGAGTTGTTTGTAGTAGAGAGAGTGGATTGTAATTGTTAGAAAATTGATGATATGTATTTGGTGTGAGTGAAGTGAACGAGTGATATGGAAATTTAGATTCATCAAAGATAACATGTCTTGAGATATATATTTTGTTAGTTGGAATATGCAAACATTTGTATGCTTTGTACTGAGAAATGTAACCAAGAAAAACACAAGGTGCTGATTTGTATTGTAATTTATGAGTATTGAAGGGTTTTAAGTATGGAAAGCATAGACAGCCCAGACTTTTCATGAAGGAATAATCAGGTGTTTTGTGATATAATTTTTCAAAAGGCGATAGTTGCGGTTTTGTTAAGGTTGGCAATCTATTGATGGTGTAAACCGTGCTGGAAAAAATGTCTGGCCAGTATGAAAGTGGAAGATTAGTATGAGAGATTACGGAGAGCCCTAATTCTGTGATATGTCTATGTTTTCTTTCTGCACGGCCATTTTGTTCCGGCGTATAAGGGCTAGATTTTTGTATTTGAATTTGAGGATATTGTTTTTGAAGAAAGAAGAATTCAGATCCTCCATCAATTTGCATAGTTTTAATAGTAGTAGATAAAGTATTTTCAGCCAAAGATTTGAATTTTTGAAAAGCAATTTGAACATCAGATTTAAATCTCAAAAAATAGATCCACACAAATTTTGAATAGTCATCAATGAAGATTACATAAAATCGAAATCCTTCATTGGAGGTAACAGGTGATGGTCCCCAAACATCACAATGAACTAAATCAAGGGGTTTTTTTGCAACAAAATTATTAACAGAAAAAGACAATTTTCTAGATTTTCCTTTGCAACAATCGGAACACAAAGGGAATTTATTCGAAGAAACAGAAATATGATGATTTCTGGCTAAAAGAAAAATAACATCTTTGGAGGGGTGACACAATCGTCGATGCCAGAGATGAGGAGAAGCTTTATGAGCAGAAAATGCAACAGGAGAAGAAGTGGATTTGATGGAGTATAAGCCATTATTGGGGCGGATTTGATGAAGCACCTCCTTGGAAGACAGATCCTTGATAACACATAAATTTGGTGAGAATTGGATAAGAATATTGTTATCACGAGTTAATTTGTCTATACTGATTAGTTTTTGTGTAATAGTTGGAACATGTAAGACATTAGATAGTTTAAGTGGCTTGGAAGCAGAATTAGAAGAAGAAGGATTTAAATAAGAGTTTCCAAAATGTTTTATATTCAGACCTGATCCATTTCCAACGAAGACTTGGTCACTGCCATTGTAGATAGAAGGCGAAGATATGTTGTTGATATCTGGAGTTAAGTGATGAGTTGCACCGGAGTCTAAGAACCACTCATTTGCTTGATGAGGAGATTGAGCAGTGATATAGTTCGATGGAGTAGTGACATAGGTTGGAGGGGCAAGTGAAGTAAGCTTGAGGTCTTGGAGCGTTGAAGTAAGTTGGAGGTCTTGGAGCATGGTTAGTTCGATTTGATTTCTTTGATTTTGAATAACGCCACCTACAATCTTTACCATTGTGACCCGGAATGGAACAGATCTGACACACAAGTGGTGGATTCTTCCAATTTTTATCTTGGTCTTTGTTGCTATAATGTTGGTTTTTGTTGTTGTGATTTTGAAATTTTGGTGGTGTGGGAAAAAGAGGTGGTTTGGAGTTTGAAGAATGAGAGATAAAGGCGGCGGGTTCCATGGTTTTCTCTTCATCCATCATGGATTCATGACTGAGTAAAATTCCTTGAAGAGTTGAGAGATTAAGTTTATGGTTTGATGAGGTGAGTGCAAACACTGAGGCGCGAAATTCAGGTCCAAGACCCCTTAAGGTAGCATCAACCAAATCATCCTCACTCACCGGACAATTGATAAACGCTAACTGATCGGAAAGATTTTTGATTAGATGAAAGAATTCCGTGCAAGATAAGTTACCTCGTTTTATGTTTTGAATTTTTGATCGGAGATCATGAGCATGGGCTCTAGAAAAAGAGGAGTAAGTGTCAGTGAGACATTTCCACACTTCAGCCGTGGTAGAGCAATGGAGTACTTGCGAAAGAGCTTTGTCAGATAGTGATCCTAAAATCCATCCAAGAATTAATTGATCTTGTTGCGCCCATTGAAGGAGCTCAATATTTTCGGAATTGATTGTGGAATTTGGATCATAATTGGGATTTGGTTCAAGAAATTTAATGAGATTATGACCTCTTATAATTGGCAAGATTTGGCTTTTCCACAAGAGAAAATTTGTGTTGTCTAGTTTAAGAGAGATTGGATGATTGAATGTTACCGGTTTGAAGGTTTGGGAATCGTTTTGAGTTTGATTGATGTTTTGAGAAGCACTGTTCATTGGAGTATTTTCAAGATCTGAATTGCTTGCCATTGTGAGAGAATAGATGAATGGGAGGTTTAGTTGTTTGTAGAGAAGAGATAATAAGAAAAGGTAGGATCTTGATGGTGATTTTGTGGTTTTTTGAGATTTTATAATTTTTAGGGACTGAACTGAATAAATTCAGTTTCAAATGAATCAAACAGATCACTGAACTTTTTCTGAGAATTTTGAATTTGTTTGGAGAGAAGGAAGGATTTGAGATTTGTTAATTGGTTTTAGAGAGTTTTGGATTGAAAAAGAATCAGTCTTGGTACCGGTTTGGTACCGGTTTTGTCTCGGTTTTGTTGTGTTAGGGTTTTGAACGATAAGAAGAAGAGAAGCGGAAGAAGGGAGCGTTAGCTCAGGATACGTCTGATACCATGTTAATTGATTAAGAGAGAATATTAAGAGAGAGACTGAAGATTAATTGGATTAATTAACCTTGTTTAAGCGTTACAATACTCTGTCTTTTATAGACAGGATTTACATTTAAATTAAAATTAAATCTAAACTTAATCCTAACTGCTCATTGAATTACAACCGTAGATTTAAAAACCAACTAGCTTAATCTGATCCGTTAATTTCAATTAAGAAGATCATGGCTTCTAGAAGAAAGCCCAGTTATATTCAGCCCAATGTATTTTTAGAGAATAACCGTTTAGATATTATCTCCAGTTTCTCAGATAATGGAGGAGTCCATTATCTTCTCAAACAGTTATAACTAAAAGAGCAGATTAATATACACATCATCATTTCATTAGCAAGATTCCCTACTTAAAAAAAGGTTAAGATGGTTTTGTCAGCTAGAAAATCATGTTTTGTTCTTATAATTTCTCATTGAGTACTGGTAGATGATTAGGCCAAGCATGTGATATTTGTACTGTTAAACATTCTTTTAGCAATATTTAAAGAAATCATATATTGAAGATCTCAAACATGTCAGCATGAGTCGTAAAAATAATTTTGTTGTGAATACTAACCCCTTCAAATAATTGGATGATATCTTGTTTGAAGTGCTTGTTCTTTTTTCTCTGTTTTTTTTCCAATATTCCACACATGGATGGTCGTGCTAATTTAAAAATTATGGTGGTATTTTTTATTCAAATCAAGCATCGTAAGTTGTAACAAATTAGAATGGACTACCATAAAAAATGCCCCTAATCATTGAGTACCCGTTTCAGAAAATAAAAATAAAAAAGATCTGATATATCATGCCACACAAACTTAATATTTGAAAAATCATTAATAAAATAAAATCGTATGAATTTGCACTCTTAACTATTGAGTTTCTGAGACCGAACCCACAAGTGTTGAATTGGTGCATATTTGACCTCTTAACTTCTTTTTGTTATGCCAAAACTTACTAGCTCAAGCGGTAAAAGCACCACTTCTCAAATCAAAAAATTGTGAATTGATACTTGTTAAGAATGATTTTCTTTCTTTCAAATAATTATTCTCGCTTGAGGAGTTCAAAAAAAAAACTTCATTTTGTTATATTTTTAACTCCTCAATTATTGGTTTCGCTTATTTTTTACTCTTTCATCAGCAAAATAGTTATGTATTCATTAAATTTGACATGTAAATGATGGCATGTCATTTTATTTAAAAGGAAAAATGGTTATACATCACCAAAATTTAACTTACCTTTGTATGAGTTAGCACATCCTACTTAGACCCTTTTAACTAATTCTATGAAAGGCAAAATACTTAGCAATGAAATAATACCGGAGAATTTGTAGTTGTTGTATAAAATAACTAACGCTGGCAAAATTTCCACACTTCCATTTTGGTACTACCTAACTCTCTCTGCTTTCTGTTGACAAACTGTTTCGTATTTATAATGGAATTAATAATTAGAACGTGAAATCACCTCAATTATTTGAGCACTATATACAATACATACTAAAAGATTTTTATATATGTTGCCGGACTCTTGAATGGACGGCTGTTATTAAGTTATTTTTTCCTAATCCAACAGATCTAGAGCAGCAAAAACAAATCTGTCCTTAATTAACTTTCCATTCAAAACGAGTGCCAAATTAATGTAGAAGGTTTTCGAAGGATAAAATTGTAATCTCAGTAATAGGGTCATTCTTTCATTTTCTAGTCTATTTCTCTCCTCTCCAATAGATAGACTTCTTGTGCGTATGACTTACTTTCTCCCTTCATGCTGAATAGCTCTGAAGGAAGGCGATTATGCTTGTCTCATTTTTTCTCTATTCTCTGTCGCCTGATCTCAACCTGCGATATGATTGTCTCTTACTTTTGTATCACGCTAGTGTATTACCTCCATCTTGACCTTCTCGTATCTCATCGCATATATGAGTGATGGAAACGATCAACTCTTTAATTCTTCAATCTCTACCAAACGTTCATAACATATAACTTGAATTTTAGCAATTTGAATGTTAATTGACTGACTGTTATTAATTGAGTGGAAATTGGATAGAGCTCAAATGGATAATCCATTTGAGATAAAGATGGATTGGAGGATTGATCAATTAAGAGAGCTAGGACTTAAAATACTGAGTGTAACTTGCTGCGATTTTGATCATTTCTTATACGGTTTTGTATGATAGAAATTTTAATTCTCAAGAGACCTCAAATTTGAGAATAATTTAGTTGTATTTTATTTGGCATGACAATGCACCTTTATAAATTCTAATATATATTGTGCTGATTTCTGTCTTGCCAATATATTCTCATGTGATGAAGAAAAGAGGAAGTTGATATTGAGGAAATTGAGAGAAATATTAGAGGCCAGAGAGAACCTGTGAATAAATGCAAGGAAATGGAGAAAATGAAATGGAGAGATGAGAGAACACATATGGAAATAAGAAAACATGGAAATGAGCTGGTGCGATAATTAATTATGTAATAAACTGAGGAGTACCCATAATTAAATTCATCAATGAAACCGAGAAAAGAGTCGGGCACCATAGAAGAGTTCCATACTATAAACACCTAAACATAACTTGTGTAAGCTACAAATCTAATCAACTAATCCTTCAATTTCACGAGAGATTGCCAAAAATGAGCTCTTCTCCTCATGTCCTAGTTCTTCCGCTCCCGTTTCTCAGCCACATAACGTCGCTCATGCACCTCTCTCGCCTTCTAACTAATCATGACTTCATAATCACATTTGTCAACACCGAGCACAACCAACATATCGTTTCATCCAACAAAGACAGCCAGTCAGATCAAATCCGCATGATTTCAATTCCTGACGGGCTATCCTTGGAAGAGGAACGGAATAATTACAAGCTGTTCCTTGCACTAGAGAAGCACATGCCGGCACGGTTAGAACAAGTGATATGTGAGATAAATGAAAGAGAAGAACAGAAAAAGATTACGTGTCTGATTGCTGATTGTGGCATGACTTGGGCGTTTGATATCGCGGAGAAAATGGGACTTCAGACGGTCGCATTTTGCCCGACATCAGGCACCCATGTCGCAGCAGCCTGTCTTAGTATCCCCAAGCTCATACAAGACGGGATTATAGATGAAAATGGTGCGTAGAATGATTCTCTTGAACCTAAAAATAAATGAAATGATCCCTGTTTTTCAAATTTGTTTCCTCTGTTATTTGTCGAAAGACTGAAGCGGATTTTCAGACCCACACTTGGTTGTATATATATTAGTAACCAATAAAATAATACAAAATATATCAAAAATATTAGATGTTGTATTTATTCTTTTTAATTCTTGTTTTCCAAATTACTTTTTGTGGGCTTCCTAGGAATCAATATGAGTACTCTTACACCTTTATTTTTTTGTAGGGTTTCCAAAGAATCAAGAGAAGTTCCGACTAACTGCAACTACACCACTCATGGATCTATCTCAACTTACATGGAACTATTTCAGAGATCACGATGCACAACGATTCATGTTTCACTACTTTGCGAAAAAAGAAAAAGCTTTGTCGAAAGCTCAATTCATACTCGTAAACTCTTGTGAAGATCTTGAGTTACCGATTTTCACAAATTTTCCAAATCTTCGCCCAATTGGACCCCTACTTGAACGAGTAGAAAAAATTGGCACCCAAATAGGCCAGTTTTCTGACGACACAACTTGCATGACCTGGCTTGATCAGCAAGAAAACAACTCAGTCGTATATGTATCATTTGGAAGTGTAGCGAAACTCGATCAGAACCAACTTGAAGAGCTCGAACTTGGACTAGAACTATCTCAAATGCCATTCTTATGGATCATAAGACGGGATTTAACCGATTCAAACAATAACATTTTCTTGCGGCAATTTGAAGAGCGTGTGAAACAACGAGGCAAAATTGCAAAGTGGTGCAATCAAAAGAAGGTGCTTGCTCATCCTTCGGTTACGTGTTTTGTTTCGCATTGCGGGTGGAATTCTACAATGGAAGGGGTGACAAATGGGTTGCGGTTTCTTTGTTGGCCTTATTTTGCCGATCAATTTGCGAATCAAGATTATATTTGTGATATGGTAAATATCGGATTGCGAGTGGTTAAAAATGAAAATGGTGTTGTAACAAAGGAGAATATTCGGTCGAGTTTGATTGAATTAATGGAAAATGATGAGATGAAAGAGAGAGCTCAAAAGTTGAAGGAAATTGTGAATAAGAGTACCGTTGAAGGGGGATCATCTTTTACGAATCTGAATAAGTTTGTTCAAGCCATCAAAAAGTAATTTAAGAAACTTACTTTTGTAATGTTTCAGTGTAAGTTTATTACATTTTTTTATTTAAAAAAAGTATAATTTTCAGTAAAATTACTCTGTTTTTTAAATAAAAAATTGTAATTTTGTGTGATAATAATAGTAATTTCGGAAACATTTGTAAATTTTTTTTTAATTGTAAGTTTTTGCATACAGTAAGGACGAATTATTGCTTTATAGTGTAAATTTATGTTAATTTGAAATGATGTTTTGATTTATACTGAAATTATCTGTCACATTATTTATTTAGTTGGGTTGTTGATTTGCATTTATTTAACGAGTCATGCTGTCAGAAGACGCTGGTGAACATAAACCGGATTTATTTGTCATAAGGTATCGGCTAATTACCTCTCGTAAATTGTGACTCACCGGCTCCCGTCCAAAAAGAAGCCGCCACGTGTCAAAAAATTAGGAGTCATTTAAAATCTTTCGGAACTCCCTATTTTATGCACTTCTGAGCTCTCATATATTGTTGACAATATTAAGAGCTCCAAAATAACTCCCACCAAATTTAACCTCTAATTATTTTGTTTTATAGCTCCTTATGGCCTCCCAGAGAATTTCTCATGTAAGATATATTATTGGTAATATAAAAGTATAATGTTTAGGATATAAGATATATTGTTTTGATATAAAGGTATATTGTCTATTTTGGCGGAGAGATTTTTTTTATTAGTCCCATCTTCTAGATCAGTATGATAAGACTTCAACATTCAACTAGTTTAGCATTCATTTTCTCTTGTTTAGAATGTAAGGTATATTGCGGTAAATATAATAAACGTATAATGTTTAGAATATAAGGTATATTGTTGGGAATATAAAGATATAGTGTTTATAATCTAAGTTATATTGTTGTAAACACAAAGGTATAAATAGAAATCAAAATAAACTATGAAATTTTTGGTTAAAAGATATAGGAGTCCGGAGCCAACAATAAAACTTTGGTCTGAAATATATTGGAGTCACTAGGAGCTAATAAAAAAATATTCAAGTGTATATGATGATTCCCAATTTAGTCTCTCATCTTATTGGAAGGTAATAAGAATTAAATAAAATGAGAGGTCCAAATTTTTTTTTCTTGCCATAAATATTCATGAATCCCACATTCTTCAAAAGAAAAGGGTGGCACGGCTGTTATCATGTGGCGAGTGAGTCAATTATATATTGAAATGTACTTGAATAGTAACCCGCTATATTAAAAACTATATAGCTTCATCTATGAGTATGGATAAACAACATAGGTAAACAAAATGAAAATTTTGCTTACGGTCCAAAAAATTACACGTATCATCAAAAATTCAAATTTCAACCGTACGGATGGAATATATATGTTTTGAATATGTTGTAGATTAATTTTCACAATAATCGGAATATTAAATCATTACCAACATGTATCATCAAAATATATATAATTGGATATATATTTTGATGATAATGATTACAATGATATAATATTCCGATTCTTATAAAAATTAATCTACAACGTATTCAATGTATATATATTCCATCCGTACGGTTGAAATTTAAATTTTTGATGATACGTATAATAATTTGGACCGTAAGCAAAATTTTCATTTTGCTTACGTATGATATTTAGCATCTCCCTTCATCTATATCATTTTATTATATAAGTGAGACCCCATATATATATACCAAAAGTTGTAACGCGTGTAGTATTGATTATTTCTAATTTGATGACTCGATTTATCTAATATTCTACACAAAAAAATCACAAAAGAATCTTTCATGAGACTTCGTGAGAAGTGCATTTGAACAACTATGTCATCAATTTTTTGTATAGTTTGAATATGAGAAAGTAGACAACTGGCTACAAAAGACATTTTTCTCTTGATATCATGTTTAACTTTTGTAACGAAATTAAACTATTTAAGAAATGTGGCTGTTAAGGTTTCATTTCTCATCGTTTCTGTTTTTCTGTTTTTTAGTTTTGAAAAACAAAAAACTATTTTCTTTTTTTTCTGCTTTTATTTTCAAAAAACTATTTACTGTTTTTAAATATTTATATTCAACATATGTTTATAAAGAAAATTAACATATAACACAAAACTTCATTAAAAGTTACTGTCACAAATGAAAAACAAAAACAATTGCAAATGAATAAATCGTCTTTTTTCACTTCTACTATTCCAACCGTTTTGTTAATATCGTTTTCTTTTTGGATCTCTTCTTGAATAAGACTAAGAAAATCGACCTTGTGATCAACCTTCAACTTCAACCTTGTGATCATCATCTATTTCAACATTTTGAACTGATTCTTCCATCTCCAAAATATATTAATATTATAAAATTATTACTAGAAAAGAACTACTTTATACTACTTCAAAAACACTAATAATTATGTTGTATACAAAAAAATATATATGAAAGTTCACACCTCCAAATTGAGACAAAATCATACATTATCACCTTTAACTTTCAAGTCCAAACAAGTCATGAGAGTCAATTAATATATATTTATCAAAAAAAAATATGTATTGATATCTAGTTTAAACAATGAGAGAGAGAAAGAGAGAGAGAGAATAATCCTTGATTGCTTTCAAATCTCTTGGGCCTTGTCAGAAGTTAAGCGGTGGAGAGAAGACATGCCTCTAATTTTTTTATTTCAAGAAAAAAAGGTTTGAGATATTGGTGCGAAAGTTAAAGAAGGTAACGGAGAAAGCGGCCCTGGGAAAAACAAAACAGGAAAGTGAAAACGTAAATTAGACGTTTCAAAAATCCCTTTTTCTTTTTGTTAAATGAACAAAAAAAATGAAAACAACACGATTTTGCCAAATACATTTATGTTTTATTTTGGCTAAAATAAACGAAAAACATGAAACAAAATCGATACCAAACAAACCCTTAGATTATTTAAGAAGTGGTTTTGAAACAAGTTTAGATTATAAAAGTAAAAATCATTTTTTGTTTATTTCTTTCACTTAAGCTTGATCCTAAATTTAGAAATTAATGTTTCCACCGTGTTTAGAAAATTTCCTATCGCCATTACTACAAGCAATATCCCACATACTACAACCTACACAATAAAAAATAGTATAAGAATCATTAAATTTCTCAATTAATAATAATATATATATGAACAAAAAAACTAATTATGTTTTAATTACTTGCCTGCCATTGAGGGACCAAACCAGAAAAAGTCGTTTTAAGAAGCAACAATCCTACATAGGCCTCAAAACCCTAAAAACAAACAAAAAATGGTTTTTAAACCCTAGAAAATTTTATAATTTTTATTATTTTCTAATACCTGTAAAATAAAAAGCACAGGATAAAACGGCCACAATTGACCCTCTACACCCGCCGATTCGCCCCACACTACATCCATTCGTTTCGCCTAAAATAAAATAAAAACATTATTTTATATAATTTCTCATTTTTAATATATAAAATTTCCTTTTAATATTTACTTTTCCTAAAGCGATACGAGTGTAGAGTCTTTGCCTCTGATATCTGTTCTGCAACAGCATAGCAACACCTTGCATAATCGCCCAAGCCAAAAACAATTCCACACCTTTCTGTAAAAAATATTTATTATTTTTTTATTCATTAGTTTTTGTTTTATTTATTTATTTTTATTTTTTTCAACTTTATTCCCAAACTGAATCAAAACCTTTCTGTCAAAATATCAAAATAAACAAAACCGGGTGAAATCCAGAGGAAAAATCGGCAATTGAAAAACCAGGAATTGAAATCCTGAAAAAATAGGGAATTGAAAAACCGGGAATTAAAGTACCTGTTTGTTGGCACAGTCTAGTTCGCCTTGTCCCTTTATTTCCCAAGTGAGGCTCACTACAGCCATTAACATTGCGCAATAATGATGATACATCCACCTGTATAAAATTCGAAAAATATATTTATAAGAAAATTATATTTTGATAATTACAAGCTTATTAATAATATTATAATATATATTTTTACCAAGGACGAATGTCGCTTCCGTTTATTCTTAGGATACTCTCTCGCAAGGCTAAGTTCGTGTATAGAAATAAAAGCCAAGCCTTTAAATTTGAAAATTCATTAAAATGATAAATTCATGAAATTTTGAAAACATTTATACTATTATTTTATAGTAATATTATTAATAATTACTTGGTAGAATTGAACGGGAAAAGCAGGGAAACATCCGTTCCAAATCCGGGATCTCAAAATGAGAAGAGTGGATGGAAATAGAAGAAATAAAAATGCAGTTTTATCCTGTTTCAATTTATTAGAGAAAAGTCTAATTTTATCCCCTCAACTATTGAATTAATTCATTTTTAGTCCCTCAACTTTTTTATGGTGCAATTTTAGTCCCTCAACTATTTAATAAGTGGGTTTTTGGTCCTTCAATCCGTTAAGTGCTTAAGTGTCCGTTAAATATGACACGTAATCAATGATGTGGCATATATTCTTAACACATACACAATAACGTGTTAATTTTTATTTAACAAATAAACATGCATAAAAAATATACATTTTTTAATAAAAATAATATTTTAAGAAAAGAAGGGAATTAATAATTTTTTTATTTTTTTCAAACATTTGTCACGTTACTAATGCCACGTCATTGCTTACATGTCAAATTTAACGGACACATATGCACTTAACGGATGGAAGGACCAAAAATGCACTTATTAAATAATTGAGGGACTAAAATTGGACTAATAAAAAGTTGAGGGATCAAAAATGAGCTAGTTCAATAGTTGAGGGAGCAAAAATAGACTTTTCTCAATTTATTAATATTTTAGCATAAAAATTTAAATGTTAATAATATGATATTGTTTTCAATTAATTATGTACTTTAATTTTAATGTAGAATAGACATAAGTACATACTCTGTATTTGTTGTATTCTTCCTTGATTTTAAGCCTCTCTTCTTTCCGTTTTGCGCGTAAATCCACTGGACCCAGAAACATATTCAAGAATCGACCTAATGAAAACCCATTATTCCATAATGATTTAATAAATTAGTATATTGTGATTTGAATGATTTGAAGAACAAAAATCAGTGAAAATGGAGAAGAACGAAGAACCATGAGCTTTGACAGGAAGGAGAGAAGCCACGTCACCTTCACTGATCCGACACTTCGCCTTGCTCAACTGCTCATCAATCTACACAAATAAATCTCAAAACAATAACAAAAACCTCACTCACTGAGCCATTACAAAAACGCAAACAAAAGAAGAGATTTACTCTGACTGAGATCCCAGGATCGAGTCTCTCCCGTGCGGAGTTCAGGGAGGAGGAGAGACGGCGGAGGGCGGAGTCCACGGCGGCAAAACGGTGGCGGAGAGACATCTCCTCGACTGATCTCCGGCCAGCTGCAACCATCGCCGCATCCTGCAGCTCCGTCGCCCTTTGCCTCGCCGCCACCGCCTCTGTTAGTAACTCGTCTTCTTCCTTCGTATCCGCCATTTTCATCTCTTGAGAGCTTAGTGAGTGAAGAGAAGAGTGATTTCTGTATAACGAACAATAGTATTATTCGGTGCAGGGTCATTTTGTCTGCTTACGTAAACAATGCTTGTTTCTATATTATATGAAGAGCTGTATTTTATAACGACAGCTGAAAGTAGTGCTATATGTTTTGTTTCCTTTATCTGTGTAAATAAGACATGAACCTGTGTATAATAGCTTGTGGGCCGAGTGTTTGTGCAAGCTGATTAAATGTGGATCATTAAACAATTTAATTATAGATAGACTGATCCATGGCCCACGTTTATTAAATTCAGTTCAGTCTCACTAAATAGATATGCCACGTTTCAGTCTCATTAAATTCTGTCTCATTGGGAAAATTTGCGAAAAAAAGAAAAGAAAAAGGAAAATGGTATTATGCCTAAACTGCAAAAAAAAAGAGAAGAAAAAAGGTGTAATATACTTAGATTGCATAAAATAAGGTGCAGCACAAAAATTGCAAAAATATTTTAACTATATATTTTGCAATTTACACAAGGGAGCTTTTTTTTCAAACTCTCTAAGTTTAAATATACTACTACAATACAATAAATAAAATGTTTTTTAACACAATGAATTAACGACCCTTCTAAGTTATAAGATAACCCAAAAAAAAGTTTTAAAAAACTGCTCTTTTGACAAAACCTATAGCTACTTAATTTATTTAATACAACATAAAAATAATAAACAAATAAATAATAAACCTTATACAATCTATATGCAGGAAAATATAAAGTTCTTATTACATTACAACACGCTCTTAACCAATTTCTCGAACTTATTTGCGACAATTTGATGCCTTGAGTTTTGATATAAATTAATCAATGCTTTAATTGATTTTAATAATAAGGATTTAGATAAATAAGATTGAGTCTCATTTTCTCTCTCCTCTGAATTTGAATTATCGCTTGATGAAGCATGATTTAAATTTAAATTTAAATCTTCTTTTAATGACACACATAGCGGTTTTAACCATTCTTCTAAAAAGTTCGCTTTCTGCAAAAAAAATATAATAATTTATATAAATTAAGTGAAAGAAACTTAATTAGGCGAAATAATTTGTAAAAATAAAAAATAATTACCTTAATTAGAAAATCTTTTAAAGATTGTTCATCATCAGATGAGACAAAACCAAGCAAATGCAATGCACTAAATGCCAGCTGGCGCAAAATTTAAAAATATATATTTTATCAGACTAATAAAAAAAATCCAAATAATAATTAAAATACTGAAAAAATGAGAATTCAAACCTGTTTTTCAAGATTTTCTTTGTATTTAAAACTTGAAGGAGCAGAATTACTACTATTACTATTATCATTATTTGATAATAATTCAAGAACGTGAATAATTCCTTGCACCACATCAGAATAAGAACTCCCATAATCTTCAAAATTAATAAAAAACATTAATTAAATATTAATTATAATATAAAAAAAAATCAACACACACACACTCACACACTGACCAATTTTAGAAGAAGGAACAGCAAGAGCAATCGTGGCGTGAATTCTTATTTTGTAATTAGTCGAGTCGCGAATTAATAGCATTAAAATTCTATATACAGTTGGCGCCCTGAAATATATATTAAACAATTATATTATTATTATTATAAAGTTAATTATGTTAAATAATATTAGAAAATTACCAAGGCATAGACTGGAGTTTGAGAGTGGTGTTTAAAAATAAGTTGCTCAATGCATGACAAACATTCCATTGTACCTAAATTAATAAAATAAAATATAATAATAATATATTTTGTAATTATTCAAAAAAAAAGAACAAATAAATAAATATTCTTTTTATACCTTGACATTTCCAGTAGTGACACATGAGAGAAACGCTTGAACCATTCTTTCAAGCCAATTTGAATCTCCATTACTTGAAAAAAAATAAAAAATATATATATTGGTAATTAGTAAAAACAATTTTTGAGAAAATAAAAAAATTTAAATCCCTATGTAAAAAGATAAAATATATGTACCTATTATCAAATCTTATGAACCTTGAGAGATAACCTAGCGCTCTTACCGCATTTGACTTTATCTAATAATCAAGAAAATTAAAAATATTATTTATTAAAAAATACTCTTTTTCTCATTTAAAATTCATTCATGGGTTCAGATATAGAGTACCAAGCTTTTGGAGTGCCAAGAAGCGCCCGATTACAAAAGGTATGAAAGGTATATTTGTAAACACAAAAGGTATAGTGAAATTACAAAAAGGTATATTTTCATAAAGGTATATTTGTAAACACAAAAGGTATATCCAAGTGCAAATATATATGTGTACAGCTAAAACTGTATGGTAAGCGTTTCTTGGCACTCCGAATAATTTCTCCTCATTTATTATTAATTAATTTAGACCTTATCGCCATCCTTAGTCAATCTCAAAGCAGTTTCCACCAACAAGCTGGTAAACTCGCTCCATTCACCTGTCAATTAAAAAATAAACAAATAAATATAATAATTTTGAACAAAAATAGTGTTTGGTGTATGATGCTGATGTGGCGCACCAGGTTCAGGCAGCTCGTCAGATTTGAGGCGAAGAGAGTCACAAATATTCGCCAGAGCCCAAGATGCTGTAATTCTCACCTGTATAATAAAATAATTAATTGCACGATAAAAATATCAAAAAATATATAAATTACAAATTTTGAAAGAATAAGAAATAAATATAAAATATTATAATACCGAGGCTAATGGATTACGAGTATTCAACTCAACCGCATGAATAAAATCACTCAAGACTCTCGAACTGCAATTAAAAATAAAATAATTAAAAATATTTTTCTCTCTATTTTTAATATTAACATGAATAAATTAATTAATCACTTGGAAATAATTTGAGAAAAAGACGAAATAATCCCAACAGCTCGACAAGCGGCCGATCTGACGGACGGCGCCGAATCTTTCGTCGCGGCGAAAATCTAATTAAATATTTTACAGGGTTATATACGCAAAATTTCTCCTACTAAAAAAATTAGTTTTTATTTTACTTACAGAAGAAGAAACGACGAATTCTTTTTTCTGTTCGGAAAGAGAATTGAAGACATTTAAAGTCATGCCAGCAAAACAAGTCACTGACACGGCTCTAACCTAAAATGGAATATTCACAATAAATTTGAAATATTTTTGCATAAAAATAATATTTTTTTCTGATTTTTTTGATTTTTTACCATGGGGGAAGAATGAGACAAAGCTAAAGGAAGATAATCCTCAATCGCTTCATTCCACATAACAAAACCGAATGATTCCCCCAAATTATTACTATTATCATAATCTTTATTATTATTATTGTTATTATTATAATTGTTGTTATTGTTGTTTAGGTCAAAACAAGGGGCAGAAGAGACACGTTTGTTTCTTGTCAGATCTGAAAACCGGGAATTGGAATCCGGGTTATCATCAAAACCCTGGAATCCAGATCCCGCTCTCAAGCACTCGTCCATCACCTAAATTAGAGAAGAAAAAAAAATGTTTTTTTAAAAAAGAAAAAGGAAAGGAAAATATGCCTCTTTGTTGGCTGGTGTTATGAAAGTTTCGGATATGTTTAGATGTTTTTGTAGGGGTAGAAAAAAGAAAAACAGAAATATGCCTTTTCTTGACTGTTGAATTAAAAATAATAATAATTTGTTTAGAATTTTTTTTTAGGGGTAGTATATGAGATATTCTGAGGTAAAAAAAAAAAAAAAAGAAATATTTTAAGAAATATGCCTTTTTGTTGACTGCAATTATAAAAAATGTAATTTACTAAGAAATATTTTTAGTATTTTTGTAGGGGTAGTATATGAGATATTTTGAGGTGAAAAAAAAAAAAGAAATATTTTAAGAAAATATGCCTCTTTGTTGAATGTCGAATCACAAAAAAATCGAGTTTATTTAGAATTTTTTGCCATTCCTGTATATTTGATATTTTAAGTTTTTTGAGGGACAAATAAGAAAAATTGCCTTAATGACGGAGGTAATGCATCGCTCGAGAGTGGGAGGGGCGTTTTTGTCATTATCAACTTTCGAGGGACCAAAATGCAAATCCTCAAAATATTTTATTTTTAATAATTCATTTACTGCATTTGACACTTTTCTCCAAGTTGCGTTCGCTGTGGTTGGGTAGTTATGCAATATTGCTCTCAAAACCTAAAGTAAAAATTTTAAAAATATTATAAAATAAATATATAATGTTAAGAAGAAATATTTGAGAGAGAGAAAATGAGACCTGGAGGGACCCGCATTTAATGCTGAGGTGCGCGTCCTTTTGTAAGCAATTGAATAAGACATTAAATACGCTTGATTTTCCTTCAGCTTGCTTAAATTCTGATAAATAAATAAACAATTCATGCATGTAACATAACTGAATATTTAATTTTTTTTAGAAAAAATAAGTAAAAAATAAGAACCTTGTGAAATTTCGTTTTGTAACAGTTTCAATACATCTAATGAAGGAGGCGATTTAGAGAATGCAACTTCTAAACAACTAAGCACATTAACCTAAAATAAATAAATAATTAAAATATTAATAAAACTTAAACATTAATAAAATTAAAAAAGGGGATATTAAGAAAAATATACTAACCACAAAACTATATTGATCATTTTTTATCGCCTTATTTTGTGAAACACGATTGCACAAAGATGAAATAGCGTTTGGCAATAATTCCCCAGGCATTCTTCCATATCTATTTTACAAAAAAAATATATATATATATATATATATATATATATTAAATAATTAAAAATGATTAAAAATAAATAAATAAAATAAATAAATCGTACGGTGTGGCTGATATTAAAATAATCAAAAGTTTGAACAATCCATTGACCAACGAATTATGAGTCTCTCTTTCTACCAAGTACAAAACACCTGTTAAACAAAAAAATACACAATAAATATAACTATAAAAAAGCAACCTATTAAATGAGAAAAAAATAACAAAGGGAAATTCGCAAGAAAGCCTTTCTATTATACCTAAACTGCAAAAAAAGACCGTGCATTATTGGAAATTGCAAAAAATGGTACAGGCCTTCTTGCATTTTTGGCAATAATTCATGGTTTTTATTGTAATTTCAGCATAATGCAGGGACCTTTTACAAATTTCCAAATAAAAAAATGATTTTTTACTAATGTTAGAAAAATAAAAATTTACCAGTGTGTAATTGCATGAGGATTTTTCCTAAAGAGCTGGAAAGAGTAGTAAAAGAATTAGGTTTTGAACTCTCTTTGAATTCTGCCACTTGTGATAAAACTAGGGTTTGTGATTCTAGCATCGTGCTTATCGTTTGTACCGCCTCAATTCTGACCTGTTAAAAGAAAAATTAATGTTTTAATAGAAATGCGTTATAATACACTTTCAGTTCTCACCCATCAATAAATATTTATTGAAATATTTTCACAAAAAAGGAAATTAATTTGTTAATAAAATGTATTTTTTTTAAATACCTTGGGTATAGGATCGAACATTAGACATGTCATAAGAGTAGCTTGATTTTTTCTGAGTAAAAAAGAAAAAAGAAAATTGTCAATTATATGCATACAACAATTATATAAAAAGAATAAGAATATATTAATTACTAAAAATAAAATAAAATAAAACCTAAGTTGAAGAACATCATTTTCAGGCAAAATCAAGGGCCAAAATGAAGTGAGAGATTTCGCTTCAGCACGACAAATATCCTTCAAAAAATCAAAAAAATTACAATTTCAAATCTTTTGAGGGGTATAAACATAAATTTCACCAAATAAATAATACCTGTATGCAACAAATAGCATTTTGTCTAACTTTCGAGCTTCTAAACCGATCACTATTAATCTTTGAATAATCATTATCACTAAGATCTGAATCTGATGAAGAATATTCATATCTTGAATTTGAATCAGAATCAGAATAATTATCACTATTATAATTATAATTATTATTAATTTTTAATCCTTCCTTTCGTCTTAAATGAGGCGGTTTATACGCATTATTGGATCGATTTGATTTGCAATTCGCCCCCAAATTGGCGCCCAAATTGGAAAATTGAATTTCTTTTGATTTTGAATTTGAGTTTGAATTTGAAATTGAATTTTGAGGAGCTGAATTGAGACCATATGTGAAAAAGAGTTGAAGCGTTGAAACGAAACCTGCCATCTTAAATATTTAATAAAAATAATGTTAATTAAGTTATAAAAAATGGTATATTGAGGAATTAAAGGATATATTAGAAAAAATGATTTTGGTTTTTTACTTACATGGCCGGAAAGAAGGCCTTTTGGATCCGATAAAACTAAGTGTAAACATTGAAGAAACGATGTATAAAATCTACAAAAAAATTAAATAAATAATTTAGCCATAAATATTATCAAAATTACAAAATTAAAAAGTACCTTGACATGATATTATTCTCTAAAATTAAATTATTTGCCGCCAGAAAATCCATCACTTTCCTCAAAACCTCAAATACAAAAAAACAAATCATCTCAAAATTCAAGCAAGACTCAAAATTTGAACTTTAAACTTTGAAAATTACAATACCTCAATAATAGACTGCCATAAATCTTTCGAAATATTCGACCCGGCCCGATTCAAAACCTTTCCCAAATCGGAAAATGCAGAGTTTTGCAAATCCCACAAGTTTATAGATTGATTTGATTTTATTAATTCATTATGCAAATTAGAAATGATGCGAATAGTAACTCTGATTAAATGCGTATTTTCTGATAGTGAAGCGTTTCTCTCATAAACCCTTTGCAAAAAACTGAAAAAAAAAACAAGAAATTAACTCTTTAATAAAAAATTACATAAAAATAAAATGGTGAAATAAATGAAATAGTAAGTTAATTAGTATATGAACTGACCTTAGAATATCTAAGCTGTCTTTTATTGTACCGATTTTATTCGATTTAATGGATGAATTTATTTCCAATCGGCCAAAAATTGCTTCTAGAAAGTTCAGTAAAGTATTCCAACAAGTTGGATTTATCTCCAGTTGAACTTTGCAAATTATTTCATGAATCTACAAAACAAATCGCCAAAAAAACACCATTTAATGCTGTATAAAAATACAAATTAAATTAACAAATGGAGAAAATGAATAAAATTTACCAAATGAGAGATGTTATACAATGCATCATCACAATCTTCGCACTTAGAAACCGACTGAACCAATTCCGCTAGCAGAATCACATCTGAAGTAACCTGAAACAAAAAAAAGAACTCAACTTTACATCCAATTCACTCCTCCAATCACTGAACTAACACTCAAACACGCCTCAATTAATCACCAAAACCCTCAATTCGCACAACCTCACAAATTTCTAAATAAAACAAACCGAAATTTCTTAATTAAAAAAACTCAATCGTTTAACAAATTCAGTCCTTCAATCACTCAATTAAACCCCAACCACGCCTCAATCTATAACCAAAACCCTCAATTCGCACAACCTCACAAATTCTTAATCCAACTGACCTCGCGAGCGGGGAGGAGTTGGGCGGCGGAGAGGAGCGGATCGGGGGGGGGAGAGAGGACGAGGCGGCAGAGGAGCGAGAGGAGAATAGGGGCCGGGGGATTCATCAGGGTTTCGTCTCGTAATGTTAGGAAAATCGTCCGCCATTGTTTCACGCCCGGCGATGCTGATGCCATGTTGCTTGGTTTGGGATTTCACTGAAGAAGAAGAAGAAGAAGAAGTAATGGCGATTGGGTTTGAATGAACTAATGCTCTGTTTGTTTTGATTTTCGTTTGATTTGTAGTTTTTTGGATGATTTACTGAAGAAGAAGAAGAAGAAGAATTGGTGTGATTTGAGGGAGGGATAAGAACCGTTGGATGAAGATCGGACGGTTGATATATTGGAAGGAGATGTGAATTGTGCAGAAGAAATTGGATGAGATTAGGAGAAGAAAGCAAAATGGGCTGGGCTGACTTAATTCAGACCTGGCCTGATAGTTAGTTTTGGGCTAAATCAACAAATTATTTTCACAAATGAAAATAGATGAAAATGAAACTGAGGAAAATATATATGTATTGAAAAATTGTATTTCCTTTTTATTTGATAAGAAATTTAAGAATCCAAAATTTATTGTTGGATAAACTCAGATTTTTTTTGTCAAACTATGGTAAAGGTAATAAAATGAGGTAGATTTATGAGGTGAAAAATTGAGGTGAAAACCCCACCAAGATAGTATGCTTTCATCCAGATAAAGTATTATGAATAAAATCAAGTCTAACCTTACCAAATTATTTAAATATAAAAAAGTGAGATGCCACAAAATGGGAGACTTTTTGAAGACGACTACGGAAGAAAATATGTGCAAAGCACACGCTTTGTTCAACAAATTATGGAATCCCATTTAATCAAAATATTTAATTAGTTTAGAATCAGATTTCTGATTGTATTTTTCTCAAAATACTAAAAATATAGAAAAAAAGAAAAGGTTTAGTCAATGAAGAAAGAAGCGTGGTGGCCTCGTGCATTAATATAAAAATACGTGTTATTAAAAAATAAGATTGATATAAAATTACAATTGGTGACTTAAGATTGATATTGATATAGAAGTACAAATGGTGCCTTAAGAATAACCACTTTTTGTATATAGTAACCCTTCCTTTCTATTCAAAAAAATAACATAGTCCTTATGAAGTTGGTGAAAAAGGAAGTGAACCAAAAAAGTTGTAAAAATAAAATTTTGACCAACCTTCTTTATATTCAGAGAAAAAAAAACATAGTCCTTAATTATGAAGAAGGTGGTGATAAAGGAACTAGGGAGTTAACCAAAAAAAAGATGTAAAAATAAAATTTAGACCAAAATATTTGCTAAAAAAGCTAAAAGAACTCTTTTCCTACCTCTTCAAATTAAAAATATAAATGATTTTACCAACATTATTTACAAAATTCAAGCTTGCCTAAAAAAACATTAATTGCAAAATTTCGACAGGAAAAATATTGTTACACAATTATGTTGATGTTTTGAGTTTTCCAAAGAACAATTGTGAGTTTGAATTTGAATATTAACATTTTAAATTTCTTTTTGGTATATCATTTATTCTTATTCATCATTTAATCAAAAATTATATAGTTGACTTGTTATAATAAAAAGTATATTAAATCTAAAAAGAATTTTTCCATAAAAGTATTTTCCTACCAATAAATATTTTATATATGCTTCGAGTAGGATCAAAATTTCTAAAAATTTGCATTAACCCTATGAAGAGCCAAAGGTCATGCAAGTTTCATAGCGGTATAAAATCATTATTTTAAAATAAAAAAATAAAAAAGGTGTAGGATATGCTGATAATCGACAGAAAATGAATAATATAAAATTCTATTTAATTAAATACTAACCTAAATCCTAATAAGTAAAACCTTACTTGTATTTGAATTATGCAAAAATATATCACTATTGAATTAATGTTTTAGCACTGTGTTCTATTTAGAGACTTGAGAAAATGGCAAAATGAATTTCTTCAACATAAATTTTAATCTGTCATCTATATATAGTATATACAACCAACCCGTGAATAGTATCTCCTCAGCATGTACAATTGCATGAAATAATTATCATTAAAATTGTAAATATTAAGCAGTGAATCATTCCATCAAAATATTCTGCACAAAAAAATATTATCTCGTAAAAAGTAAGAATTCTCTAGTGAGTTGTTTAGAAAAAGAAAAATAACCTGCAGGAGGAAAAACTTATATGAAAAAATTTGTGTTTAAGCAAGTAATTCAGAAATAATTTTCTAAAAGGGTCTGTTTTAATCATACATAGACGGTAATGCTCATTGAACAATTCGTAACCGAGATTTTGCGGAAAGTTTTGGTTTTACTTTATCAACGGCAATATTTGAAAATACACCTTTAATTCATCGGTTATTCGAGGAAAATGAAAACTTGTTTTTAGATGATAGAATTTATTGTTCTTACACTACCTTTGTATAAATAGAATGCATGGTTTGGTATAGAAAACACTTATAAATAGTCAAATTGTTCAATATGATCTTGTTCACACAAATTTGGCCTACAAATCCATGATCTTTTTGTAAAGCTTTCAACAACCTAAAAGGGATCATAAATCATTTCCAATTATATGCTTCAATCCCAATTCTTACAAAAGTTTAAACAACATTTTGATAATTTCGTAAGATTAAAGCATGCTCAAAATGTAAATAAGCCAATGAACTTGTATATACCAAATTTGTCATGCCAATGAGGATTCCACTATATTTAACCATAAAAAGGGCTAATTAGAAAAAACAAGATCTGATGTTTAGAAAACAGATACATTTGTTAGGTTTTTGTTTATTTATATCATATGCATTAATTCTACACAAGCTGAAAACTCATAAAAAAAATCAAGGGATCCTAAAACTTTCTTATTGGTCCCTCTTCTTTTGTTAAGATCAAGAACAAAAATAAATAAGTATATAAAACAGTTCATTAATATATCTTTTGTTAAGATCTAGAACTTACATAAAATTAAGTTGAAAACAGTTCATTTAATATACTGATTTCAACTACACACAGTACAAAGCATAATTTGATTAATTCACACCTCCAACCTTCTACTTTTCCATATTTATATTTCCATAATTCAATTTCAAACCTTAGACATAATTAAAGCACACATATAGGCTTATAGCCATATCTTAACCATATAATCCTAACATATAAATAAACCTCAAGGAGAAAAGTGTGACTCATGAAGTGCCAAACCAAACAACCTTAAAGTACCAAAGGATATAGCCATGGCTGCCCAACCCCCTACCAAAACCCTAATTGCACTCTTCTTCGCACTTGCACCACCTAAAGCCGCACCAATTGCCCCAAAACCAGCCAGTGCAAGAGTCGTCACTACACAGACTACTATCAGTCTAATCTTCATGGACCTGATAAACCCGCCTGCAAGAAGTGGTATGAGAGCGCCTGAGGCAAATGCCAGTGCTGAAGCCCCAGCCGCCTGTATTGGGCTCGGCAAACTTTCTCTCTCCTCTCGAGTAATCATAACGGCTTCCTTGTCATCTTTCTCTCTCTTCATTTGTGCCATCTCTATGTCGTATTGAGCATACACGGATACATACTCACCGATCGCCATGGAGCATGCACCCGCTACTAGGCCTGCCAAGCCTGAGACCAGCATGGCTCGAGCAGATTGATTCACGGCTCCAACACCGATCATAAGTGAAGCTACAGAGACTAACCCATCGTTGGCTCCTAAAACAGCTGCTCGAAGCCACTGGGCCCGACCTAAGTAATCAATCTCATCATCACGGTTTGGAGCATCATGATCATGATTAGGGATAATAGTTATATTGTTAGGAGGGACTGTGACATGGTTTTGTGACTCTTTGGTTTGAGTTTGGTGGTTTAAGGCCATGGAATTGGTTAAGAGAGAGAGAGAGAGAGAATGAGCGAGTGCAGAGCACACGTTGAAAGGGATTTGATTTATAGAGAGGGGGGAAGGTGAAGTGATGTAATGTAATGGGGAATGAGGGATTTGGTTAAGGTTGTATTTGTAAAGGAGTTCTTTGCTTCTAGAGAAAGACTTTGTTTATTAAGTAAGTACTTTTTTCAAGTTAATGATTCATAAAAAATTTGCAACATAAAAAACATGAAAATATGAGGAAAGTTTTTTCTTACACAAGTGTCAATTTTCATTTATATTAGCTGTAAGAATAGTTTACTATATATAATGTACTTGACTAATACTTAATATATATTTATATATACTAAATAATGGTCAAATCATATTTCAATTCAAAAATATGTTAAAAATAAAAGGAAAATGCATTTAAGGAATATAATTAATCAAACTTGTAGATAAGTTCTCTTAACTGAAATCTTATAAATTACACGCACGCAAAGTTGCCAAATTGGTAAATTCATGAGGGTCAGAAAACCCGCAAAGTAATAAAACGTCTGTAACGTTAAATGACGGTTTTTTCGAATATCTACTTCCTTAAGAAAAGATGTAGTTTAAGTGTGACGCAGTCAAAAAAGGATTTTATTTTGTTTCAGAAATTAGATTATATTGATGGGATTTATTTGAAAATGCTAAATTTTCAGACACAAATATACAAATATAAAAGATCGGCTTTATAAACCAATATTTAAAAGGAAAGAGAAAAAAAATATATTGCAATTTGAATGATATTTCTATTCTGTAATATAGTTATTCAGGTTCGATCAGTCAAAAGCTTAAACAAAATTATATTCGTGTGTAGATCTCTAGGCAGAAATGTAAAGTACTATTACATACATTCTTATTTTCACCACTCTTAATTAGTATATAACAATAATTTATTTCACTTATAAATACAAAGCTATTTCTCTATGTTTTGTTAATAGTAGAATATAAAGGAAAAAATCTCATGGAAAAAGATCGATATTTGTCAAAACATGGGATTATTAACTTTAAGTTTCAAATTTCTGGTACTACTTATTTTGGGACAAAAAAATTTCTTGGACGACTTCTAGAGAAGTTTGTTAAATCATCATCAATATCATAGGCTATATAGATCTCTCCAACATAATATAATAGTAGTTCGATATGTACTAGTATGATTGTATAATGTTACCAAGATTATTCCATTTTTGACCGTGAAATCTTGGACCACATCTCTCCTCTAATTAAAAATAGTACTAATATTACAATTCAAAAAAAAAAAAAATACTACTAATATTCCTCAAGTTAGCCTAAAAAAAAATACTACTAATATTGTTTTTTTAACTAGTAAAAATAGTAATAATTTCCCACATGAATTAATATAGAATAGTTTTTCAACCGAAAGGAAAATAGCCATTTTGCCAAAAGAAAAAAAGTTCAAAAAATATCATGGTTGCTTATAAGAAATATTATGAGAATGGCTGAATGAGAGCACATAAAACCTGCATGCTTTTGTTAAAAGGAGGCTAGAATTTGGCACTTTGCTTGGGCAAGGAAGGCAAATCTGTAGACCTCTGTCTGCCCGTTTTATCAAACATGTGAGCGGCAATTTTGAATTAAGGCCGAACTTCTAATTAGCCCAATTTCTTATTTTTCATCTATATTGAGTTTTCTCAAAAAGATACATCATCACTTTTATTTTTACTGTTTGATCAATTTTTTTGGTCAAATTTTAACCATCCATTTTCTTAAATTTATTAATATTTTATGGTAACATGTGTGTGGTTATTAAAACATAATCATATGATTGGTTGAATTAGTATTTTGTGTTCCATCCTCGATTTAGTGAGAACCGTTGTAAATTTGTTTATGACTATCGGATCTTAATTAGATGACTTCAATGAATCATAGTTCAAAGTTATATTTAATTATTAATACCAATAGTTAATAAAGAGCTCACTCATTAAAAATATAAATAATTTATCTTTTCTTCTTTAAAAAATTATAATTCTTAATGAGATATTTTATTTCTCATGTTAAAATTATCAAATATAAATTTGTTGGAATTTTCTCTTTATTATGAGTTTTATATTGTTATGGTTCTAATTTAATTTTTTTTTCTTAATAAAATATGTGAATAAAAACTATATAAAAGAACATATAAAAAAAAATGACATACTCAATAAGTTATAGTTTATACCTTATTTTTCATCTCTCTTTAAACATTCTCAAGAGTCCTATCGTCAATTTTATCTCGGCCGTTGGATCAAATTTTAGTTTTTCATTTAAATTATTTCCACGATATCACATGGTCGGTTAGATTAATATTTCGTGTTATATCTTCAATTACATGAGAACTATCATATCAAATAAAATTTCGGGGTAATAAAAATTATATTATATTATTTAATGTATTACTAATAATATATATCATTTTAATAACTAACAAAATACAAATAAGAAAAATAACGGTGATAATTTTTTTAGAAAATGAGTCATGTTATATTTTCTTATATATAGTAAACATATTATATATATATATATATATATATATATATATATATATATATATAATACCATATTTTCTTTTAACAAATCATGTTAAATATAATAATTATTTTTTAAAATTAATCATCTATAATAAAGTCTTGTGGGATTTCAACGAAAATCTAAGAAATAAATTATCATTTATTTTTAGTATTTAGGTCTCCTTCATTGTCCGATTAATACTTGTTTCTTATATAATATGTCAATAGATAGCACAAGAAAACTAAAGACATAAAAAAGATGATATTTTAATCTTAGAAATTTTAATGCAAACATAAATCAATTAGATTGTAAATTAATAATCCAAATTATTTTTGGGATGATTTTTTTTATTTTTTTATGAATTATTATTTATGTTATTTTCTTTCATATATGTATATTTATTTGTATAGAGTTATCCATCCTTATAAAATTAGATGTGATATACAAACTATTTTTTAATGAATAATAAATGGATAAAATATCTTACGATATAATTCAAAATAATTTTAAACATAACTAACTTACATAACATAATTATTATATATAATTGCAATTTATACATAAATTTTAAATGAATAACAAATTTAAATATTCGCAGCGAAACGCAAATATGCTCTTAGTTGTTTTTTAAATTAAACTTTTATTTTTATTTTTTTTAAGCAAAACCTTTATTTTTCTTGGGGGGGGGGGGCGGACATGTTAGCATGCGGCATTGAATCATGAGGCTGGACTGGTCACATTTTTGTTAGTTGAAAATGAATTCCTACTTTGTATTAATTTTCTTAATGTAAAATAATTACTATAAATATTTATGACAACAAATTGCTGGCCAGATTATATTAAAAAGGTACATTTAGAAACCTACCTTATTTTATTCTTAAAAAATGTTGGTCAGATCTATATAACATTATTCTGAAATAAATTTATAAACATCAAACAATTTGTAAAGTTTGGATCGTAAAATGAGAACTAAACCAGGCCATCTTACTTGGTCTTGAACAACTCTTGGCCCGTACTATTTAAAGGCCGTTTAAGATAAAAGATAAATTCTTTCGGCCTTCTCGTAAAATAATGACAAAAATAATTTCTGAGAGAAATAAAACCTTTTTTTTTTAGATCGACATCATACAATTTTTTAATGGCATTTTTATGGAAAATTTGATCCTTTCATACAAAAAAATTTATGACATACAAAACTGATTTTTGTCAAAGTTCGAAAAATCATAATCAAATTCAAAATGGTCTCTCAAAATAGTGATTTAGAATTGGCCGAATCGCATCGGAATCGGAAAAATCAGACCAATTTATAGACAAAATTTAATTTTATATAATCGTGAAAATCATATATAAGTCAGATCGGATCTTGCCGATTCGGGCCCGAATCGGCTGAATCGAAATAGGAATCAGCGATTCTTAAATCCATGATTTATGTAGTATAAGACATAAATATAATCTTTTTAATTGTATATTTGCAAACAACAATCATTTAGAAAGGATAAATTCCACATTCGTGTTCTTATATTCAGCTAAAAATTGAAATAATCCAACATAAAGAAAGAAGATAAAATCTCTTCACAGTATTGTATAATTCCTCACAAAAATTACAAATCATCCCTAATTATCCCCAATTAACACTATTTCAAATCACAAAGACATAGCAATTCCATTAATGGAATCCGACGAAACCAACGAAACATTAGAATCAGACCTCACCATTACTCTCTTCACAAGCTCCAATTGATCAGCCAAAACCTTAATATGCTTTCTGTAAGCAAGCACTTGCTCTACCGCTTCCGCCTCTAACTCTCCTAATTGCACGCACAACCTCTCCTCTGCTTCCTCGGCCAGCCTCGCTCTCTCTCTCATCCTCTTCAAGTCCGCCATTAGCGTGTCTTCCCTCTCTCTTCTTTCTCTTACTTCCCTCTCCAACTCTCCGTTCTTCCTCTTCAATTCCTCCACTTCGCTGTATTTGGTCGGCATTGTTGATCTGAATTCAGATTTTGGTAGTTGTTTTGTATCAATTTGAGCTTCTCAAATGAGTTTTTTTTTATTTGGGGAAATGGAAGGAAGCTCTGAATTTATAAGAGAAAAAATGTGTCTACATTCAATGAATGTAAATTTCAAAGATGTTATTCTGCCACGTCATCACTTAGTAGCCAATGAGGAGGCTCAAGGCTTGCCACGTAAGCACTGGTAGCTAGAGAAGGAGGCTGCAGTGATGCCACGTATGCAGGAAATTTCTCATTTGAATTTGGAAGATAAAAGTGTCTAGATTCAATTTGAATTATTGAGATGAGATTGTCAGCCATTACATTCTAAATAACTAGTTTTTGTGCCATATATTATGTATGAATATGTAACAAGTCATATTGAAATGTTAATAAACTGACTCGTTATGTTATTATATAATAAATTGATAATTACAGAAATGGAGAGTAGGGGTTAGTTTTATAATTTATTTCTCTTGTTTGAGTTTAGTCAATATTTAGAACATATGGGCTAGGCCCAAAATTGAGTTGAACTAAATCCTATCATTGCCAGCCTAGTTGATGAAGTATTTTTGGTTCTTTGGTTTATGAATGTTTATTTTTAGTATGTTTACTGAGTTTTCAAATTATTTTGTTTAATAACAGTTTAAGACTACGATTTATAATTATAAGAAAAGATTTAATAGTTAAAAAATGGGCTACTGTTGTCATAACGTAACATTATAGTCAATTAATTTTGTTAAGTCTTGACTTGTTTTTTGAGAGTTGATAGATTACCACGAGACTTTTTGGCGTGTAATGCGACATAACAGATTTTGTTATGTTAATATTTTAGTACACCTACTATAGTGATGAAGCTTGATTCAGTATTTTAGGGAGGAGGGTAGAATTTTTTTTATGTCACTGAATATATTTATATTGAATAAATTGAAATGTTAGGAATTTGATTCAACATTTAACAAAAGATAAATGGTCAAAATGGACCTTTCTCTTTAATATTTTTCACGCCTACATGAACCAAATTATTTTGAATGTGATGTGGCAATGGGCACTCAGCGAACGCAAACACAAACACGAGCATAGGTGGGTCCCACAAAAATCATACGTGATGAACGGCTTGGATTTGCTAGCTTTATGTGGCTAAATAATGAAGGCCACTGAAGATTCGGACTCCTAGAAAAGACCAATTTTTTTAAAAAAAATAGTTTTGTTTGGAAAATAATTCATCAAATAGCACTGTTTTGAAAATAATTAACCTACTAGTACTTTCGCCATACCCTCTGGCGAAACTGGAGTGATTCCGCCAGAGGATCTGGCGGAACTGGCCTGATACCCTTAAACACGATTAATTAAGGAAAAAAACATTCTGCCAGAGGGACTGACTGGGTAAAATTCATTTTTTCATGTTAAACTTTCAAATTAGAAGGTCAAATTTTCAAGGCGTTAGAGACAAAAAACTATAAAATAGGTGGTTCATTTGTAATTTTTTTGAGTTAATTGACCTTCTAAATTTAGAGTTTAATCTGAAAAAATAAATTTTCCTACTTAATCGTGTTTAAGGGTGCTAGGCCAGTTCATCCAGAGTCTTTGGCGGAACCACTTTAGTTCCGTCAGAGAGCCTGATAAAAATGCTAATTGGCTAGTTATTTTTAAAATAGTGTTATCTGATTAATTATTCTTCAAGATAATGCTAAACCAAAAAAAAAAACAAAAGACCCAACTGTTAAAGGCTAGACTACTGTGGTGATGATTCTAGAAATGCACAAAATAATATGAATGTTATACCATAAAGTTAAATATATTAATATACCAAAAGCAGAGCCCATTGTCTCATTAGCTCACTAGTCATGCCCTCCACTAAGTGATTACCCTATGAATTAATAACCCTAGTTAAGCCTAGGTAACTAATCATAGTTAAGACAAACCCTAGTTAAGCCCTCCACTATATCACTGCTCACTAGATATTCTTTCCTCTAATACCTCACCAACCTAGAATACTTCACTGACTTCTGTCCTTTGTTAAATTTAGTTTCATCAAGCCCAAGATGGCGAAATATGTCCATATAAACTTGGTACATGGACTAAATTATTATATGCAAAACTTTTTTGAATTATAAAAAAGAATGTCTATTTTGTCAGCACAACAACAAAAAAGTTTATAATCATCATTGACACATTTTAAATTTGTTGGTGCAACATTTTAAATTTTAACAACAAAAAGTTTGGTCAAATGACAAATATCTTGACAAAATAGACAAAATATTTTGCATTCATTTGGTAAACTAAATTCATAACATACACATAAAATCCCTTCAAAACAAGATTTCCCCTATAGCCAACAAGTTCTCTCTAGACCGGGTCTACAAACTACTCCTTAATTAGCCAATGCATGCACAATAATGTGTCTCAACGTCTAACTGAGGGAGGCTCAAGTTCAACACATAACCTTTGCCTATATAAACACCCTCAAACCATCCTCATAACATAACCTTAAAGACCAAACATTATATATTAACATTATTAATATAATATACTAAGATGGGGGGCAACAAATGGCTTGTGATTTTTGTTACCATACTACTTGTGAGTACACTGGCTGACCAGGCAACTGCTTATACCAGCTCCTCAGCTCAAGCGCCACATCATAGTAAAAATGAGGAGCACAAACACAAAGAGAAGGCGGAAGCGCCACATCATCACGGTAAAAGAGAGGACCACAAGGAGAAGTATCCAAAGAAGAAACACTCTCCACCGCCGCCGCCATATCACCATTGAGAGAAGACCAGAGAAGAGAGAATGAGAAGAGAGAAATTGTGTTGTTTGTTTTAGTTGTGTGATTTTTTTTTGTTTTAGTTGTGCATTGTGTTTGTGTTTGGTTGGTGTTTGCTTTTGTTCTTGTTGTAGTAATGTATTTGTATGGTGTGTGTTTGGTCTTGTTGTGATGCATTTTAGTATTTTATTATGAATTTGTGAGTTCTTGGTTCAGTATTTATTATTTTGTGTTTTATCTTGTTTTCATGTATTTTAGTATTTTGTTATGAATTTGTGAGTTCTTGGTTCATTATTATTCTTTCGGATCTGCTAGATCACATAATAAAAACAACATAGAGTTATAAATAAGCAGTTATAAAACAGTATACAACATGAAGTACAATATAACATAAAAAATAGTGCATGGACATTACAAAATAATATATAACAATAACAATATAATATAAGATGTTATAAACATATATATTATATTAGTATATACATTATTGCATGATATTAACTATTGATTAGGTGCTTAACTTTCCATCTTTGAATTCTCATCTCTTTAAAAGGCCCAGCAAATTAAAAACCCAGAAGGCCCATTCTCTCAAGAGCATTACATAATTTCTTCCAAACAGACCCATTACACGAAAAAAATCAAAGAATTAACACATCATATCTAATTACCATCTTCATCCTCATTTCAATGCGCGCCGTTTCTAACCATTTCCAAGTTACACCACTTGTCACTCTCTTATCCCGCTTTCTTCTCCTCCTTTCTCTCCTCCATTACTTCACCAATTTCTTCTTCCCCTCCCAAATTCCTCAAACTAGAAGGATAAGCCATTAAAAAAAACTCCAAATTCCTCAAAACAAAGGATTAAATCATTAAAAAAACTCAATTTTACGAGCGTAAATGAAGAAGGAAGAGCTGGATTACATACTGGTACCGGTCGGAATTTTCATCCTTTTGGGCTACCATCTATGGCTTCTCTATAGAATCTTGAAGCATCCAACAACCACCGTAATTGGAATCAACTCCATGAATCGCCGCTTGTGGGTCAAATTCATCACTCAGGTAGAAAAAAAAAATCGAACTTTCAAATTTATAAAGTTAATACTCTCAAATTTACACAATTCTTCAATTTAATTTCTCATTTAGGATCCATCAAAGTATGGAGTGTTAGCAGTTCAAACGCTGAGAAATAACATAATGGCGTCGACTCTTCTCGCCTCAACAGCCATCATGTTGAGCTCTGTGATTGCGGTTCTCATGACGAATGGCAACAATGGTCGAATCGACAGTTTGGTTTTTGGAAACACGACTCAAGTTTTCCTCTCTGTGAAGTTTTTTGCGATTATACTCTGTTTTCTTTTGGCTTTCTTGCTGAATGTACAATCCATCCGTTACTACAGCCATGGTATAGAAATAAAATAGGACAGTTTTCATACTGTAGATTTTAAATACCAAAATATTTCAACTTATTTTTTGGACTAGCATGGTTTGAAATTCCAAATCCTGGCTCAATAGAAAAACGGGATTTCAAATTCTGTCTTAGATTTTATGTAGCATGTTTAGTGTATTAACATGTTGATTTTAAGACTTGATTTGAAATCCTAATTTGTATCTGATACGGGATTTGAGACTCTGAAATCTGAATGTTAGTTTAGTAACCCTTAAATGAAAAAACAGATTTCGAATTCCATCTCAGATATTCTGATTAGCACGTTTAGTGTATAATGTATTTAACATGTAAATCATGCAGCAAGATTTGAAATCATATTTTTTATCTAATAATTAAAAAAAAACATTTTCTTTATCTGAGTCTGATTTGAAACTCCAACTGAGGAAAAAAATAAGCTGAAATTCAAATTATTTCAAGTATTCCGAAAATTGAGGAGTCTTTGCCATACAAAGTTGTCAAGAAACTGAAAATATTATCAAAACTATATTAACTCCTTAATTGTTTTCTACAACAGGTAGTCTTCTGATAAATGTGCCGTTTGACCGGTCGAACACACCAGACTCTCGTTCAATGGGTCCCTCGATAGAATATGTGGCACAGGCTTTAAACAGAGGGAGTTATTTCTGGTCGCTCGGACTCAGAGCGTTTTACTTCTCACTGCCGTTGTTTCTTTGGGTGTTTGGGCCGGTTCCCATGTTAACATGTTGTCTAGTGCTGGTTTCTGTTCTGTATTTTCTTGATGTTTATGATGATTAATTAACAGGTTGGTTTATTGGTGGTTCAGTTATTAAAAGATAGAGAAATGTGTTTTGTCTTTTGAGATTGTAATGAGATGTCAGTTCAGTAATCACTGAACTGAGAGGAGTGTAATAATAAATAAACGATTAGAATGCTATATCTTTGTGTTTTATTTTTCTTTTCTTTTTTTGAAAGAAGTACAATGCAATCTTATTTTTTTTGAAGGGACAAACACAAGGTGCGGTTGTTCATTTCATTTATATAAAAGGTAGTACAAGTGTATCCTTAGGGAAAAATGTACTAGAAAATAAAGGAAAAGAAAAAGCACTAGCTAAGCATATACCCTAACTAGCACTGATCTTGGCTAATGCTTAACAGTATTTTAAGCATATACCCTAACTAGCACTGATCTTGGCTAATGCTTAACAGTATTTTAAGCATATACCCTAACTAGCACTGATCTTGGCTAATGCTTAACAGTATTTTAAGCATATACCCTAACTAGCACTGATCTTGGCTAATGCTTAACAGTATTTTAGCCACATCGCCGCCTAATCAGTAGCAATCCTGTTCGTTCTGCATCGAAGATTCGTTGGTTACGTTCCTTTCAGATGTTTCAGTTAACCGACGCCCACAATGCTTCCCATTTGATTCGTGGTTCCTTCCTCAATCTTTTCCGTGCCTTTGTCCAGTTCTCAATGAATGTGCATTGTAAGGGGAACCTGGAACGGAAGATTTTGCTGGTTCATGACTAGCCTGCACATCGAGATAAGTACAATGCAATTTTATTTTTATTTTTATTTTTTGAAAGAAGAGGACAATTTTGATAGTCTCTCTTCGCAAGAGACAAGATATAGTACTTTAATTCTTGCGTGCACTTAACTTTATTAGTTGTAAAAGCATCATATTTAAATTCTCTGTGAAAATGACTGTTTGAAGCCTAAAGGCGGTTTATGTCTGAACAAAAAGAAAATGACTTCATCTCAGAAATATAATAACGCAAGAAGATCATTATCAAGCTGTAGCTGATTAAAGGGTAATTAAAAAAACTTCTCCGTATACTTTTCCACCAAGAAATATATGAAAAGGTTCAGAAAAATAAAATAAACATCCCCAAATCAAAATCAAATTCAACGAGCATTGAATTTTATCAATATGGCCCTCAAACAATCAAACTCTACAAATTCTTACATATATTCATCACTAAAATCTCAATCAATTTCCTCTCTAAAATCTCAATCAATTTCCATCACATGACTGTTCAACCGCTCGGTCGAACCCACATCCCCTTTCGAGCCAGACTCAGACTCGAGCTCAATCCGGCTCGCACCGTCATTTCCTCCATGACCAATCACACTATAGCCTGAATAAACATCCAAAAAGTAAAGCAAACAAACCAAACTCAAGGCACATAAAAACATAGGAATCGGGCCGAACATCCAAAGAAACAAAGGGATGGTAAAATAAAATGCGTGAAGACCGAGAGACCAAAAATAGCTTCCCTTGTTCAAAACCCGGGAAATGTAATCCGTACCGATAGCACGTTGGCCCATGACCGGTACGCTAAGCAGCATGGTGGCATGACTGTAATATCGCACCGACTCCAAAATGAGAAAGAATGCGAGAAGGAAGCATAAAAGTAGAGCGAGAAATTTGAGGGAGATTATAAGGTCACTTTTGTTGCCCAAAACAAGATCCTGATAATAAATTTATAATTACTGAGGTAATAATGGAAACATAAAATGTTACATAACATGACAATAATGAATGATGACAACATGAATATTTGCACAAGTCATGTTTTTATCATTTTATTTATTTTCATATTTTGTAGGTTTTTTATAATAAAATTAGGATTCTAGCTAATTATTACCTGGCTACGTAGGAAAGTTTTACTGTTGCTAGTGCTATTCATAAGAGCGGCAATTATCGAGCTAAGCGTGATAGCAGTTGAGGCGAGAAGAGTCGACGCCATTATGTTGTTCCTCAATGTTTGGACCGCCAATATACCATTCTTAGCCGGATCCTACATGTCAAAAATACACGTAACTAATTAATTAATTGGTATTTGATAAATCAGGTAGTTAAGAAAGTAATTAATTGATTAGATGGAAGAATCTAGAGGTTGAATGATCGATTGAACTGAATTACTTGCATGATGGCTTGAACCCAAATCCGGCGATTGATTGCGTTTATACCGATTACGGTTTGCGTCGGTTTGCGGATGATTCGGTACAAAAGCCATAAATGGTAGATTATCATGATAATAAGGCCTAAAGGGACCAATATCAAGTCTAGGTTTTGTGTTTTCATTTTTGCAACTAAGAGAGAGAGAGAGGAGAGAGGAGAGAAAGAGAGCAAGAGACAAAAATTTTAAATAGATAAGTAAATATAATTGGGGAGTGTATATATACGTCATAATTTTGTTGGTTTGTGTAGTTGGGGTAGGAGGGCAATGGCAAGCAAACTTTGTCTTCTTTCATTTTCCTATTATGATTTATACTTCAATTATTATTATTATTATTATTATTATTATTATTATTAAACAGACTACAAAAGCCCAAATTTAACATAGCATCGGTCTGAACAGTACCCATGAGCCCAAAAATTCAAATCAGAAATTCAATCCCTGATTTTTATTAAGAACCAAAATTAAAAACCATCATTTCAATTCCCAAACAAACACACTCACTCTCTTTCTCTTCCAAATCATGTTCACCCGCTTCGCCACAACTCTCCTTCCTCCTCCGCTCTTCCGACCTCCATTCCTTCTCTCTCGTCACAAATTCTCACTCCAAAGCATACACAGTAACGCACTTGAGTCTCCAGTTGTAGTGACGGACGACAGAAAATATGGGAATAAGCAAGTGATAAGCTTAACTCCTCAGCTTTATGATTATTTATTATCCAATACTCGTGAGCCTCAGGTCAGATTTTTCAGATAATTGGTATTATCATTTGGGTAGTTTCAAAGATTGATGGGTTTTTTTTTTGAGGTAAGATACTTCGTGAGCTGAGAGAAGAGACGGCGACCATGCGTGGGAGCCAAATGCAGGTTTGATTTCTGTTTTTGGTCAATTTTGGATCGAATTTGGATGTTGTTTTTGGGTTTTTTGAGTGAATTTTGGGTGGTTTTAATTCGGGTTTGGTGAATTTGATAGGTTTCGCCTGATCAGGCCCAATTACTAGCAATGCTCGTGCAGATTTTGGGGGCAGAAAAATGCATTGAAATTGGTGTTTACACAGTATGATTTTATTTTATTTTATTTTATTTCGATTATGATTTTATGATGTATGAATTTCTAAATTTTTATCTAATTAATGAATTTGGAAATATTTAGGGTTATTCTTCACTAGCTGTTGCATTATCACTTCCTGATTCAGGAAAATTAGTTGCTTGTGAAAGGGATGCAAAATGTTTAGAAATTGCAAAGAAATATTATGAGCGAGCTGGCGTTTCTCACAAGGTAATTAATAAATATATTAATTATTTTTTTATATTTATTATTCCATTTCTTGTATAAATTTTGTTGCTTTTTTATTATTATTTTTTTTAGGTTGATGTGAGACATGCTTTAGCAATGGATACTTTAAAATCATTAATTGTATCTGGTGAAGCTTCAAGGTAAATTAATCAAAAGTTCAGGGGACTTTTTGTGATTTTTTTAATTCATAAACTTAAAATTTTACTAATATTATAATATTTTAGTTATGATTTTGCATTTGTGGATGCTGAGAAGAAACTGTATGATGAATATTTTGAACAACTTTTCAAATTAGTAAGTTTTCTCTAAATTTCCCTTTTATTATATGTATGAAATAAATTAAAAATTTATTAAATTTTAATATTATTATAATTTTATTTGTAGGTGAGAATTGGTGGGCTGATTGTAATGGATAATGTGCTTTGGCACGGAAAAGTTTCAGATCCACTTGTAAGATATTTAAAAAAAAAAATCTTATTACTTTTAAGAAATAAAAATATTTAATTTTAGATTTAAAATGTATTGCAGGTCAATGACCCAAAAACAGTTAGTATAAGAAACTTCAACAAGAAGCTTCTAGAAGATAAATGTATAAATATTAGTATGGTTAGTTTCTCTCTCCTCTTTCTCTCTCTTCTAGTAAATTAACAAAAAATAATTTAAATTTTGAAAAATGATAAAAATTTGACAGGTTCCAATTGGTGATGGAATGACAATATGTAGAAAAATAGCTGAAAATATTTGATTCAAAATTAATCTTTTGAATTGCATGCAATCTTCTAATTTTGAGTAAGTATGTAATTTTGATGTATTTTAATAAATAAAGGCTAATTTAATCAATCATATGAACAAGTTTTTTATCTAGCTCTAACTGGAACATATTTGTAACACAAAAAAAAATTGTACCGTCATATTTTATTTTTGTATTTTTTTCAAATTTTTTTTTGTTCATTTGAAAAAAAGATGTAAAATGTGTAAAGAGAAGTAGCACTAGAATTTGATTGTTTCATAAAAATTGAGATATTAAATTGACTAATTGATTATTAATAAAAACAACTTTTGAGCTGTCATTTTGCCTTCAAAAATATTGTTCCAATGTGACAAGCACATCTGTTGCGTGGAAACTATTAAGTATTTTATACATAATCATGATTTATTTTAATATATAAGAACAGAATAATTTTCTCAAAAAAATATTAAAAAACAAAATATATTAAAGTCTTTTTCGACATTAAGAAACAAAATGTATGACAACATAAAAAATTAATAAAAAAATGAAAAATGGACAGAATGACTCTAAATAAATAAATAAAACATGAAGACCATTACTTGTTTGGATCATTCTTTTCTTCTCCTAATTTAAATTGTTTGAATCTTAATTTCCATTTCTCCTAAATCAATCCTTCAAAAACTCTTGAAGAATTTCACAGAATGAAGGAATGAAGGCTTCTATTCAGGTTCTAAAAAATGCTTATTAAAGTTTTCATATTTCTGATCTTTCTTTTTTAGATTACATACTTTTAGTTTTTACAGAGGGATTTATAATATACGAATGTTAAAAATCAAGTATGATTATTTAATAAATCTTCCTCAAAGTCCCCGCTTTTAATAATCATTGTATTAAGTTTCCTTGATCCCAAATAATAACCATATTTTCAGGGGTGAAATCGCAAAAATACCAAGCTTAAGATTTTTTTTTGAAAAACAATGGCTGATTCTTTATTAGTTGGAGTTATTTCTAAAATTGGAAATGCATTAAAAATCCAAGCGACTCAAATATTAAGATCTGAAATTAATCATGAAGTTTCAGTCATGTTTGAAGTTCAAACTCGTGTGAAACAAATTCAAACCGAGTTAGAAATAATGCTCGCATTTTTAAAACAAACCCTAAATAAAAAGATTCGCAACGAAACCTTAGAAGTTTATTTCAAAAATGTTAGAAAATTGGCTTTTGAAATTGAGGATGTAATGGATGAATTTATATACTTTTTTGAACGACATCAAAATGAAAATGAAACTCTAAGTTTGCTCAAAAGCATTTTTAATAGATCTAAATATGTTTCTTATTGGTATAAAATCGCATCGGATTTGAAACAAATACAAGAGCGGCTTAAACATTTGCAAAGTTTGAAAACGAGATATAATGTTTTGTTTCCGGGCGAAGAAAATGATGAAGCTAATATAGATGAGAGACGAAATAATATGAAAGAATCTAATTATAAATTTGATGTAATTAAGCCTATTGGAATTGAAGAAGAAACTCACAAAGTAGTTCAAATTTTAACTAGCGAGAGAAAATGTAATTCTATAGTCTCTATTTGGGGAATGGGTGGGAGTGGAAAGACTATTTTAGCGCGAAATATTTTTGAAAGACAAATTATAAAGGAATATTTTGAAATTAGGGTTTGGATTACCATCTCAAGAAAATATAAATTAGAAAATATAGTAATGAAAATTGCTAGAGATTTAAGGCAACTCAGTAATAAAGAGTCTAATCTGGATAAACTTGATAGTTTGAACCTCAATGAACTTGTGGAAATAATTAGAAAAAAATTAAAAGAAACGAGATATCTTATTGTATTGGATGATATGTGGAGTGTAAATTTATGGTATTATTTGAACGAAATTTTTAAGGAAAATAGTAATGGAAATTGCTTATTAATCACTACACGATTAAAAGATGTGGCCTTATTAGCAAGTGAAAAATGTATTTTTCCAATAAAAGGCCTTAATGATGTGGAATCATGGAAATTATTCTCTAAATACGCATTTACAAATATGAATAATGAAGGAATTTTTCCTCAAGAGCTAGAGAATTGCGCAAGAAAAACTGTAGAGAAATGTCACGGTTTGCCGTTAGCAATTGTTATAATGGGAAATATTCTATCTTTTAAAGCTCCAAATGAAAATGAATGGAAAGAGTTTTGTAATGAGTTTAACAATGAATCAAGTAACAATGGGTTGAGTTTAGTATTTAAAGTTCTTAATCGAAGTTTTAAACACTTATCAAACCAACTAAAGAATTGTTTCTTGTATTGTAGCATATTTCCCCAAAATTATTTGATACACAGAAAAAGATTAATTAGATTATGGATTGGTGAAGGTCTCGTTGAACCAAGGAGTGAACAATCATTGGAGGAAATTGGAGAAGAGTGTATTAATGAACTTATAAACCAATGTTTATTTCAAGTTGCCGAGAGAAATGAATTTGGAAGGGTCAAATGCATCAAAATGCATGGTTTGTTATGGGAATTGGCCGTATTTATATCCCAAAAGGAAAAATTTAGCATGCAATATACTAAATCTCATGTTGATAAAATTGATTATGAAACACGCCGCCTCTCGATTTGTGAATATAGTGATGAATTAAATTCAAATATAAATCTTACACATGTGCGATCTTTTTTTCTTTTTAATAGCATTAATTCTTCTATGAATTGTATAATGTGGGTTTCACGTAATGCAAGATATTTAAGAGTGCTAGATTTTCAAGATGTGGCAATTGAATATTTGCCAACGGAAATAATGTATTTATTCAATTTGCATTATTTGGGTTTAAGAAACACCAAAATTAAAACATTACCAAGTTCCATAGATAAATTGTGCAACCTCCAAACTCTAGATCTTTACCAAACCGAAATAGAGAAATTACCAAATGGAATAATGAAATTAATCAAATTAAGACATCTATTCATCGGTAAGGTGATGCCTTTGTATAATGAAATGTATACAATAAAAAACATAGGGCCTCCAAAAGGATTGCATAATCTAATTAACTTACAGACATTGAAATGCATTCAATCAAGCAATAATTTTGTGGAAAATTTAGGAAATTTAACTAAGTTAAGAACATTATCGTTAAGAGATATTACAAGCACTCATTTCACACCGCTATTCAAATCCATTGAAAAAATGCATTTCCTTTCCAAATTAGCTCTTCGTGCGACTAATGAAAGTGAGATTATAAATTTCGACTCTCTGAAATCTCCACCTAAAAACCTACAGAAACTTAAATTGGATGGAAAATTACCAGAAGAAGTTTTACAAAGTGTTACAATGAAAAATATCGGACAAAAACTCGAGTCAATAACTCTCGGATTTAGCGGTTTAAAGCACGATCCAATTCCTTCTCTCTCTTATATGTCAAATCTAACGTCCCTTTGTCTTCACACGACTTTTAGTGGAGACTCCATTTATTTTCAAAAGGGATGGTTCCCTAAATTAAAAAGGCTTTGCATTCATGATTTACCTTTAGTTAAACAAATAATTTTCGAGCAATTAGCCATTCGAAATTTGGAACGTTTAAGGTTGTTTGGATTGGTGGAGTTGGACGAGCTCCCTCAAGGAATTGAGTTCTTGGATTCTCTTAAAGAGATTTATCTTGGGAAACTAAATCCGGGTTTTGTGAAAAATTTTGAACGAGCAAAGGAGAAGGTTAAACATGTTCCAATTGTAAAGCATGCGAGTAAAAATGGCGGTACTTGGATTGTTACTAATCTTTTTCAAACTTCATGAGAATTTTGTAAGTTTCATTAAATTGAGCTTCTATTATGCGAAATGTATTATTGTTATTTGTGGTAGATCAAGTAAAGTTTATTGCTTAATTCTTTATTTATGCAGGTAGTTTCAATGTGCTATGTTTTGGAAGTATAATGTAAGATTTTTTGTTTGTTTCGTTATATTTTTATGTTTTCATTTTAATTTCGGAAACTTTTTTTGTAAATTTTGATAATTCATGCTTATATTGTTATCAACTAGATATGACCCTCGCTCCGCTTCATCCTAAGCATAAATATTATTTTTTAATGACATTTTTAAGCTTAGCAACTTTCAGTTGTTTTAAGTTTTTTTAAGGCTACATTCAAAAATTCTAATCTTAAAATTTTCAGAAGATTGTACATGAGATTTCTCATTTCGAATATAATAAAAAATATATATATAAATTATTTATAATTTAATAATAATACTTATATATATAAATTATTACTTAATAATATAAAATATAATTACAAATATTAGTAGTTAGGATTATTAATAAATTATATAATTTAAAGTTATATCTACTTGTATTAATGTTAGATACATAAAATATATTAGTAAAATATTCTCATTCATTCAAATAAATATAAATATTAATCCAATTATTTTATATGAACTGGTATTATATTTTATTTGTGTTACATACTCATCATACACAAATAAAACACACATATAGGAAACTAAACATATGCATATATAACTTGGTATAGTATATAACTTGATATAAACTGTTTAACTTGATATATACTGGCATATTATAATTTATTATTGCTTGTTCCACTTCTTGACCAACTTTTTTGGATTCACTTTGGTGGTGTTCGGCAAGGTGAAATGAGAGTGAAAGAGTGGAAGAAGTTGGTTATTCAAACGGAACAAGCGTGAAAGTAAATTGAATAAATGGGTGGAAGAGTGCAAGAGTGGAATTTCCTAATTTCATGGGGAGTGGAAGATCTTTATTTCATGAAATAAGCCAAATTTAGACAAAAATATTTTCATTTCTTCTATCATGGGCTGATGTGGCACTAATAATTAATGCATTGTTTATCTCTCTCCTTTCTGTCTATAATTTTTTTAATCAAAAAATATGAATAAAAAAATCACTAATTTTCAATAATAATTTCATAAAATCATAAATTTGAAATACGCAAATGAATCAATGATTATACTCATTTTTCTCTATCTAAAGAGATATGTCTTCCTATATTTTTGAATAAAATTTTATTTTTCTTTTGTTATTATATTTTTAATTGAACATTTATGTTTTTGTATTTTTTATCTTATTTAATTAAAAAAATTAGAGATTATTAAATAAATTAATAGAATATAATTAAAATAAGGATATTATAGTAATTAGCAATTATTTTTATTTATTTAATTAGCCTTTTATTCTATAAAATTTGCCGAACAATAATGGAATAAAATGAAAAAAGCACTCTTCCACTATTTTACTCTTCCATCTTTTGCCGAACGAGCCTCTAGAAAGTAAATGCTGATCGATCAACTAATATTATATTAATGGGAAGTGCCATTAGGTGCACATGTGAAATTTTCATATTTTTTCAGTTTATGATAAAGTCTACCTATGTAAATAATTATATTTCTAAAGGGCGGGTCAAAAGGTTAAATTAAATGACTCTTTTTACATTTAAAAATAAAAATCACGCCACAAAAAATTCAAATGGAAGATAGGCTTGGGGAGTTGATATCGATAGGCAGAGTTTTGATGAAGACAGGCATACAAAATGTAAAATTACTATTTTGTCCATATAGTAAATGGATAATTAGTAATAAATGTATATTTTTAGATGTCAAGTTAAAACAAATTTTTTATTTGCTCTTATAGGATGAACTCATCAATCATATTTTCATAATTAATTTCATTAATTTTTTAATGAAAGAAAGTTACTGAAAAAATAATCAAAACATTTATGGAAAAAAATTGTTTGTGAAATTCATGAAAAAGAAATTATGTGTGACACTTCATATATCATAATGAGAATTAAAAAAATGTGTCATATATACTACAATAAAATAAAAAATTCTTCCAATGAAAAAAAAAAAAAAAAAATTTAATAATAATAATAATAATAATAATAATAATAATAATAATAATAATAATAATAATAATAATAATAATAATAATAATGTAATAGTTTTCATTCTTAGCATTAAAATTCTTATTATGTAACAGTCAAATAAAAATTATAAATGAAAACAAAAAGTTAAAAAACTAACCAAAAAAATTAAAGGATGAATAGTTGTAAATCTACATAATTTAGACATCATATTTGGATTGTTGGAGAGATATACATAGTTACCAAAAATAAAAATATATTATCTCTTAATTATGAGGGATAATAATGTCATTTATTAAAAAATTGTCTGGCCGAATCAAATCATTGCCTGGGAATATCATTTCCTAGGCTTGTCATGTGTGTCTGTCATTTATATACTATAAAAGCTGTTTAATGTTTATTAATCTATATAATATAAGAGCTGTTTAATGTTTATTAAAGGAAAGGAAAAAAGAGAAGCTGAGGAAAGAAAGAGAGGCTGAATGAAAGGACACTATCAGGATTGCAGCTAAGGACCATTGGAAAAAATGTCCAGTTTTGTATACCATAATAATAATAATATTATTATAATAAGAAAAACAAAACAAAAAAATCTAAATAAATAATTAAAATTCTCTTCATTTACTTCTGCTAACAATCTCATCTCATACTCTTACACCAAACTAATTAATAAAACATCCCCTCAAAATCCAAACAAAAAAAACATAAAAATCCTTCAACTTTTTTACAAACTCAAGAAGAACACTTTATATCTAGTATATCAAACATAAATAACCAATTCTCAACTCCTCTCCACTTCTCAACGAAATAGAGGGGACCCAACATACTTGCATACTTCGTATCTCAAATATATACATTTTTTTTAATTTAACAAATAACACAAGCATTAGGATTTTCCTCCATACTATGCACTTGATAATAATTACGAACAGGAACATAAGCAGGGTAATACGGATAATAAGCCTCCATCATTTTATTAATATCCTTCTTATCATCTTTTTTATCTCCATCTTTTTTACCATCATCTTTCTTTTTATCGTCTTTTGCGGGACCAACTGAGAGGATATCAGTGTGCCATTGTTTCCTCAACTTTCCGACTATTTCGACTGGATCTACTGAGCCGATTACTGTGAGTTTCTTGTCTTTCATGTCCATTGAAATTGAATTGATCCCTGTTTTTGAAAAGAAATTTTGTGAATTAAAGTTAAAAGACTTGATTGGTTTTTTTTCTTTTTTGTTTGGTTGAGTTGGAAACAGAGTGAGAATTTGAAATTAATTGGAGTTTGATGTTTGAGTTTTAATTTACCTTCAAGACCGGAAACAGATTTCAGCGCCTTCTTCTTCTCTCTGTCATCATGTAAATCCAATTTCAAAACAATCTGAAACAGAAAGTTATAAAAGTAATTAGCAAAATCTCAAACAGATGAACAATTCGAATCTGCTAGATAAACCTACAACAGTTAATTATGAAAATGAATAGAAAAAAGCAGTTTATTTAAATCAGAACAATAATCCTAAAAACCCAATTGTAATAGTGATCATTCAATAAATTGTGATCAGATTCAATCAAATTCCAATTCCAATTACAATTACTTCAAGAAGTATAGATCATACCTTTATATCAGACATTTTTCCTCTTTTCTCCTTTGCTTCAAAAAAAAAAACAGTAGAAGCTTCAAGATGAATATTGAAGAAGAGTCTAGACTTGAGAGGAGAGGAGACTAACTATAGTAAAACCAAAGAAAAAAAATGAATGAATAACTGAGTTTGAGTGTGAGTGTGAGTGGAGCACTTAGCGGTTTATATAGACAGAGAAAAAAATCAAATAATTGAATATGACGTTGATTCGGTTAATTAGGAATGGTCGTGGAAGGCAACGGCGCGCCCTCCAAGGAACCAGTCTCTCACCTCCATTCTTCAATCAATCGAAAGCTCAAGTCCTTTTCTGAAGAAGAAAGACTTTGACTCCTACTCTCCGTTCTTCCTTCCCAACTGGAAGACATGTTTCATTCCAAACTATGTATAAATAATCTGTCCATTGTCAGTATAAACGAAGAGGAAATATGGTCAAAAGTCTTCTTTGCTCAGTCAACTGTGACTTGGTCTCTCCTCCTAACCAGATCCTCCTTAATCGCTGTATTTCATATTCTAGAATAATTATTTTCTAAGGAAGAAATGGAAGACCAAGTCATCAATGGAATGTTCAAAAATCCAGAATAATCCCTTGTTTTCAGTGTTATAATATGGTCTGTATCAGAGGTGGTTAATTTTAAGTTTTATTATTGATAAATGAGTGATATGTAATCATCATGGGATTTAGAGAATGATGAGGCAATTATTATATTGTTTCATAAAGTTTATATACGGTATCACTATCATCATTGTCATGTATTATAATGTTTATATAATAGTATACATACATAATAAAATAATATTGAGTTGTAGTAAAAATACTACAAGCATACGATTAATTTATTATATATTATAAAATATAAAATTATATAAATATGTATGTATAGATATGAGACAAATCACTATTCATGTGTGTACTATAATTAACGTATAATGTCGTCATAATAAATTCGTCATAACTCAAAATTAACTTTTATTATAGTGTCGTCATGTTTTAACTAATAGGGTCTTCCACTGAACATATATATATCTTATCTTAATCGGTAGGTGGTTAGTTTTTCAAAATATTTGATTTTGAATAGAAATTTGGAATTTATGCATTGACTAAATCTAAAAGAAAAATAGAGAATTTTTTTTTGATGTGTGTGGTGGATTTCTTTCATACAGTCAATTTAATGTATGGGTCAAATTAAGTTGGCTTTGATTTTGAATCAGTTCTTAGTTAAAAATGCTCAATTTCTTGTTATTTTAATGAATTTAATTTCACCTAATCATGAACTATTTATTTGGAAAGGGACTTAATGATTCATGTCCAGGCAGTATTTGCATCCACTTCGGCAACTCTATTTTCCAAACCATTTGTATACAAGAAAAAATACTTAATAAATTTATACAGATAATAAAAATTAATATGAATACAATGAGATATATATCAATATAAGTGCCAGACATATGAATTATAAAATTCAGAAAGCAGATAATGAAGTAACAAAAGAGTATATAGATATAACAAAATAATTTATAAATTAATTAAAAAATATAACAATATATTTTATAGTTGTAATAAAATATTAATATTTTATAATTCTAATAAAAAAAGTAGTATTATATATAGCCATAATATAACAATATTTGTCTGGGCTCTGGGCTTTTGACTAAATGATTGATGGTTTTAGTTTGTCTTTTGAGCCTATTTGAACTTTGAAGACCAATAATCCAAATACACTCCCATAAATATGTCTTTTTTTTTTTTTTTTTGAAGGACACTACCCATAAATATGTCAATAAATCTTCTTTTTGTTCTTTTACTTTTTACTTTTTATAAAACTTGTCAATTTGAAACATAAAAAATTGTCAGTAAGTTCTAAGCCTTGTAAGTTGGGGTTCGACTGGGTTTCCATTTTACTCTCAGCCCAATTAATTAGCAACTGAAATAGGGCAGATTTAAAAGCCTCCTAACACTTCAATTATAATAGTACCTCTAAACCCAATTATACATAATGTGAACCATTAGTCTCTTTATTTGTTGAGTGAAATTGAAATTGTGCATGCATGAATAATCTAAATCATCCTTTCTTCATACTAGAATTTTTTTCTTTGCGAAGTCAAAGTATTCTCACTTATTTTGATTTTGCAAGGTTATTTTTAAAGGGCTTGAAAATGTATGGGAGAGGCGCTTGGCGTAAAATATCTGGTACGTTCGTCACAACCAGAACACCATCCCAAGTCGCCAGCCATGCTCAGAAGTACTACAACAGGTGAAAAATCATAATGAGAAACGCAGGATGAACATCCATGACATAAGGCTCATAGAGGATCGGTATCCTCAGGCTAAGATTGGTCCTTCCATGAACACGCAATATGGTGGATTATTAAGGAAAATCGTCCCTGGCAACAATTTTGGTGCAACAGCAAACAAATATGGTAATACGACAATGAATCATGCATCCAGTGAATCTCTATGCTTTCTGAGGCCGAAGGGGATCCTACCGCGACTGCAAACATATATAGTGAATTACCGAGGAACACTGTTATGGCAATGCTGTTGGAACAACTACAAATAGCCGCAACAAACCGACTTCCGTGCACTATTTTACAACTCTCGCTTGAATTATTGTGCAATTTAGTAGATTGCATGCAAGCTTTCAAAGTTTTTCTTAAATAATATAATTGAAGTGCTTCTTTTTCTGACTGTACTTATAATAATAATTGAAGTACTTTATGAATTTGTAATATTAATTGAGCTAGTTAATTATCTGTTTAAATATTAAAGGCTTGTATTATATGTTCTATTGGGCCTTTTTTGGAGGCAAAAGACCTATGGGCTGTTATATATATTGTTAACAAAACTCAGAATAGAAATCCTGGATTGTTAGAGAACTCGTATTTGAAATATCGCGTCGTCAGCAAATGAGAGAAATAAATTCTCGGATTTGGTTTGTTTGAAAATATGCTAAACCGACGCAACACAACACTCCATCCCGCTCTTTCATTTTTCTCTTCGAACATCCATTCTTTTCTCTCTTTCTCTTTCTCTCCCTTTCTTACCGCCCAAACGCCCCTTTCTTCGCGGCGGAGTTCTTCCTCGGGCGGCGGAGCCTCCCTGCCGGCGTGGCCGACTCCCTCCTCCCTCTCTGCCCCCTCGCCTCACTCACCGGCTCTCTCCCCCCTCGTCCTCCTTCGCGACCTCTCCTCCAAACCCTCCACTCCATCAGGCTCATCCACTCCCTGAACCCTAACCCTCTCGCCTCAGCAGCCTACCTAGCCGTCGCCGTCCACCTTCCCGGACGCCATCAAAATTCACTTCCGATCACTGCTGCCGCCCGGATTGGTTTCCGAGGAGATGGAAAAGGTGGCGGCAGAAATGGAGAGGGCGGTGACCGATTTTGAACTGTGGGAGACGGTTCTGAAGAGAGAGAGAGAGAGAGAGAGAGAGAGAGAGTCGATCCTCAAGAGGCAATCAGAGCTTTTGTTGACAAGGAGTGGGAGGATATCGAGAAGCACCCATCGCTTCTCGAGCTCGCTGAAATGGCGAATAATCATACATTGGTTAGTCAGATTCGGATTTTTTCTCACTTCACGTCTCTTTCCTTCTTTTTTTCCGTTTCTTCTGTGTCATCTTTTATAAACTGTTTGGGTGTTTGTTCATAGGTTGAGGGTGAGGGTTCTTCTTCAAGTGTTCCACTACCTCTTCAAGTAATCCCCCAAACGAGATGAAAAAGAGATGACGACGAGTAAGGAGTCGAGATGAAACAGAGCCAAAACTGAGAAGACCCAACATAAAATTCAGCCCTCAAGAGGAGAAGGCACTAAAGGACTGCCTTGCTCGGTTTGGAGTCGGGAAATGGAGCCTAATTCTGAAGCTCAATCGCAACATCTTTCAGAGAAGGACATCTCTCTCTCTCTCTCTCTCTCTCTCTCTCTCTCTCTCTAAATTTGATCTCATCTGAGTTTTTTTAATTAACAGGGGGATTTGAGGGATAAGTGGAGGAACATGGTGGAAAACGGACAGAGAGGAAATTTGGGCTTTTTTTTCTCTTTTGTAATAATTTTGGCTGTTGTAGAAAAATTGAAATGGACTGTTAGTGATTTTTAGGTATATACTAGTATATGAAAGAGGGCAACTATAGGGCTTGTTTCTCATTTTTATTAATTCAGAAAAATTGTTGTTGATTTTTAGTGATTTTCAGTGAAGGTATTAAGTGTTATTCGTAATCTCTGTTGATAACAGATTGTGTATTCATTAGATTTTTAGTGATTTTGGATGTAAATCTCTTTTTCTTTCTTTTTTTCTTTCTGTAATTTATCTTTTTTTGTAATACTTTGTTTCTTATGTTCAGAAATTTTATATTTCGATACCAGTGAGTCTGATAATTTGATAATTAATTTGGTGATTTATGTGAAAAAAAAGTTTACATATGGTAAAGGGAATTAGAAGAGAGTGTGTGTGAATAAGCGATACTGTAGGGGCTTAAATGATGTGTTCAGCTCTCAATTTTTTTGATTTGGATCATGGTACTGGACTTGTTAGTAGAATACAGAATAGAAATCTTCAATTGTTAGAGAACTCATATTTTAAATTCTGTTTTGACATGAGATAATTAGTTCTAGGATTTGTATAAAGAGAAATGATTTTTTGTGTGTAATTTAAAATAATTTTATGTACTATTATGATTTTTTGAAGGGAGGGGCTACGCTCCAAAGGGGTTTAGCTACTCCAAAGGACTTTGAAAAACTTTTTTGTAATTTAGAAGGATTCATCTGACTCTTTTGAAGGGAAGGGAAAACCGCATAAACACTCCTTCCTAAATGAAAGCTAAAAAAGGAGAACTTGCGGTATTTCTGACTTTAGATGATATTTTGGATGGATTGATATTTAGTTTGGCTTAACTTATTTTGTGGATGTATGGATTGTTGATTTTTATGTTTAATTTAACTAGATATTTTAAAATGGATGTTTGAAGTTTGTTGAGATTTGATTGAATTTCTAGTTCTGAAAAAATAGAGTAGAAAAATAACCTTGGATTAGATACTCAGCAAGCAGTTCACAAATAAAACAAACAGTGCATTATTATACAACTCTTGCTTGAATTATTGAGCAGTATTGTAGATTGCATGCAAGCTTTCAAAGTTTTTATTGAATAATTATAATAAATAATTGAAGTGTTTATTATTCAGTCTGAACTGAAGTACTTTATGAACTTGTAATAATAATTGAACTAGTTATTTATGTTTGGATATATTAATTAAAGGCTTGTATTATATGTTATACTGGGACTATTTCGGAGGCAAAGACCTATGGGTTTATTTATTGCTAGTTTAGATTAAGGTAGCTGAAGCTGAATATAATTGTTTTTCTCCAGTTCAGAGAACTTTCAGTATGACTCGTATATTACTAGCTGAATATAATAATAATTATTATTACTACTATTACTATATATTACTAATATTATTATTATTTAAAAAAATATTATTATTTATTCTATTATTATTATTATTAACTTTTTTTTGCTTGACATTTTCAATCTGAATCTATCAAAAGAGAAAAAATTGAAACGAAAATGTTGACATATAGAATCGTTCACATTAAAAAATTTCAAAATTATATGGTACATATAATTCTCTGCAGATTTTACTTTCAGAATAAAAATCATTCTTTTTATCTTTTAACAATATTTCATTATCATTTCTTTTGAGTTTTGACAGCCTTTTTCTTAGAGCTCCTTCGTCGAAAGTACCTACGTAGAATTTTTAAGTTTGAACAGTTATGACCGTAAAGAAAAGAAAAAAAACTGCACCAAACCTCTCTTCTAAGATTTCAAGTTTTCAACGACAATTCTTTTTTAAATTTTAGATACTTTCTTTTCTCAAACATTTGACCTTTTTTTTAAACTAGCACTATTTTGAAAATTAATTAAATAGTTAGCACTGTTATGAAAATAATTATTTTTCTAGCACTTCCGCCATCGCTGATGACGGAACTAGACATATTTTTCCTTTTTGTTGATCTCCGCATTTGGCAACCCTAAACTGCGAAAATCAGTGAAAAAAATGGTTCCGCCACCACCACTGATGGAACTCGCTGAAAATTTATATTTATATTTATAAAGGAATTTAGTAGCCGGGCGATCTAGTCGGATGGTCTAAACCAGTGCTAAATGGCAGAAGTACTATAAAAATAATTATTTTCGGAACAATTCTAACTGTTTAATTTTTATTTTATTTTAATGCTAACTGTTTAATTATGGAAAAATATATATATATCCCCCGTTCATTATCCCTCTCAATTCACCGTTTACCACTGGTAAACGGGCCACACTTATATTCAAAATAAATGGGTCCCGTTTATCAGTGGTAAAGGGTGGATTGAGAGATTTTAGGAGATGATAGGGATGTGTGTATAAACTCTTTAATTATTTTTTAAACCAGTAGGGAAGAAATCGAGACCTAACAAACAAACATTGATTCAATACATTCTGTTCATCTCCAGTTAACAGAACTAAGCACTTATTGTATAATAAGGGCTGGAGATCTGCAATGATTGCTAATGCAAGAGAGAATAAATGAAATCGTAATTAATTTCGAAAGACTTGCCCGTCAAGGAAGATCACTTCAAATTCAAACTAGTTGAAAACATTTAAAAAACAAATCTTTACAGTTGACCTGTCTTAAATTACCTTTATTTCTGTGAGAAAATTATCTACTAATTACTTGTTGGATTTAAAAGATCATCTTTTATTGGTCATTTTCTTTCTTTTCTTTTACCTTTTTATTGTATTTTTTATGAACACCCTCCATTTTAATGGTCGGTTCACCTTTTTCGGCTGCTAGAGGCACAAACTCTTGTTACGAATTCAAAAGTTCCAGCACCATCTTTTTGTTAGTTTGTATTTATTTTGTAGTATGGTGAGAATATTTGTCTCGAGACAATTTCTTATTCTTCTCTATGACATTGTGATTTATTTATTTCGAAAAGAAAATTGTGGCATTTGCTCTTTCAACAGAATTATTCAATTGTGTTAGTGGTCAGTACTTGACTACTTACTTGTATGCTAATGAATGAAATATTTGAATTTATGTTATTATAATCTTTACAACATCAGAATGTATTTTAACAGGATAACGGTTAAAATTGTTTAACAATATGTATGCATAATAATAAAAAATCACATTAGTTGATATAGATAAAAAAAAATTATTGAGACATTACCACTCAAAACATCGTTATTGAAAAAAAGGTCTCAATGCTTGAATATCCCAATAAGAAAAAGAAATTCTTTGAATATTGGTATATAGTCTATAGATCGTATAAGACCATAACTCCACTCATAATTATATTTTTCGTTGTTTTGCACATCACATCAAGAAAATTATTGGTATTTCTCCAATTCAATTTAGCTTTGGATTAAATCAATCTATCTCGATCCCAAAATCAATATATTCCAAAAATACTTAAAGAGTTGATTACTAATGCGAGGGAAATATAATTTCTCAAAAAAGTAAGTCATTCATCAAAAAAAAATTAATAATAATAAACGAAAAAGTAAGTCAAGTACATAACTTGCATGACCTAATCATAATTATATCAGCGATTTTGCGGTCCCCCTTTGACTGCCCGCGTATGAACTTATTTAATTAAAACCTCCTCCCCTTCCCCCGTTGTTCTTTTTGAAAAAAAAAGAAAGTTGGTGGCCTTAAAAAATAATCCAACCCCATATATGATATATTGAAGTGAGATCCTTTCATTTCTCCAGTCTTCTCTTCTGATCCTCAATTTATCTTCATCAAACCATCTCTCTCTCTCTCTCTCTCTCTCTCTCTCTCTCTCTCTCTCTCTCACACACACATACACACACAAAAACAAAACATATCTTATGCACGTCGTCTCTACCTTCTCGCCGTTGCAACCTATCTCAGCGCCACGCAGCAACGGCTCTTCTCTCACCCCATTTCTCAAACCCCATGCATCCAAACAATCGCCTCAATCCACTACCAAAACTCATCTTTCTAACCTTGACAAAATACTCCAAAAACCTATCTCTCCATTAGAACAAACCAAGCAAACAAACTCTCCTAATTCTTCCTCCTCAAGCACATCAACCAAGAGAAAACGCGCTACCCCTTTAAATCTCTCCTTCTTTACTTCATCATCAAATCAACAACAAAATGAGGCAATGTCGCCACGTAGTTTAACCAGTCTGCAATGCCTTATGAGCGACTCTCCACAACCTTCACCTCGTGCTAATATTGCCAAAAATTGGCATCAGTATCATGGATCGGATAATTGGGCCGGTCTGCTCGACCCGTTGGATTCGCATCTCCGTCGCGAGATCTTAGGATATGGCGACCTTGTTCAATCCGCTTATCATGCCTATTTTTCCAACCCGACTCATCAGGTACATCTGTCCGACAGCTCATACTACGTGACACGTAGCCTTTTCGCCACCTCATCAGTACAGCTTCCAAAATGGTCCTCATTTGCATCTACTAAGCAGTCCAGCTGGATAGGCTATGTAGCAGTTTGTGACAATGAGCAAGAAATACGCAGAATGGGACGGCGCGACATAGCTATCGTGCTACGTGGAACGGCCACAAGTCTCGAATGGGCTGAGAATTTTCGTACGAGTCTCGTTCCAACTGAGCCCGATCAAACAAATGGTGCAAAAGTTGAATGTGGCTTTTGGAGCCTTTACAAGTCTCCAGGAGAGACAATAGCGAGCTTGTCAACAACAATCGTTTCCGAGATCCGTCACCTTTTGAACAAGTATAAGGGAGAGGAGTTAAGCATAACCGTGACAGGACATAGCCTCGGTGCGGCGCTATCTGTCCTGATAGCAGACGAACTGAGCAGATGTAAGTCAAACATGCCTCCTATTGCAGTTTTCTCCTTTGGCGGGCCCCGAGTTGGTAATCGAGCTTTCGTAGATCGAGTCGAAACACGAGGTGTTAAAGTCCTACGTGTAGTCAATGCTCATGACATGGTGACACGTGTCCCTGGTCTTATGCCGAAAGAGCAGATAGAACAATTATTCCGCGGAAGCTGGCCAGAGCGAATACTTGCAAAGATAGATGGATATGTTCATGTTGGTCAGGAGTTACGAGTCGACAGCCGTCTGTCGCCTGTTTTACGCCCAGATGCAGATCCTGCGTGCTGTCATGACCTAGAGGCTTATCTACATTTAGTGGATGGGTTTATAGCGAAGAATTGTCCCTTCCGGGCTAACGCAAAGAGAAGTCTGGTGAGACTATTGAAGCAGCAGGGCGGTAATGTTAAACAAATATTCATGAGCAAAGCACGAGCGATACCGGTGGACCAAGTAAAAAATAATAGTTCTGATGATTCTGTTTTGGTTCGATGAGTTCTACTAATCACAATGCAATGGATAATGGGGGTATACATTTCTTGATGAAATGGAGAGGGATAGCAGAAACAATGTCCGACAAGTAAACGCGTGTTTGGGTGTGAAGTGTTGTTGCTTGATAAGTTGTTTCCTTAGTTTTGGGAAACCAAATACCGAATCTCTCTAATACTTTAGTCTAATACAACTGTATCTAATGAGACTAGAGATTGAAAATGCAATCACCGACTCAGTTGACTTGTATGTACATATAATATTCAATTGAATGTAGATATATTTTATATCATAATACAGAAGTGTTTTTAATGTTCTCACTATCACTACATTTCTTGTTGTTCTTAGTAAATTATGTGGATAATGTCAAGTTGTTGAATCGAAACATGTCATTACATGTGTCAGCTTGTTTACTAATTGCTTGTGACCTAACTCAAAAAAAGTTGGGTCAAATGAAAGACCTACACGGATGAAAAATCAAGATTTCAGTTCCGTCAATCTTTAAAAATTTGCCAATATATAAATGCAAGAAAACAATGGTCCGTCCTAGACTTGATGTCCAAGATTTAGAAAAATATCAATGACATTTCTACTTGAATTCCAAGTCCTAACAAAAACATACTTGCTTATGTCAAACAAAAAACTAAAATAACAAAACACACACACGCACACACAAAATTGCTTATGTCACTACCGACACTACATGACATCACAGTCTCCGATAATAAAACCGGGATTTCAAATCCCGGTTTTATAGAAAGCCAGGAATTGAAATAACGGGCCATTATGGGCTTTCCGAACTAAAAGGCCTGTTATGAATCTAAAAACCCTAACACACACATTATTCGTTGCTATATATAACATAAACAAAAACCTTCGTTGAGCCGCCGAGTCTAAACTAAACTAAACTAAACAGAGCCCTTCCATTTTCTCATTCAGATCGATTTCTCGCCATGTCGGTCGGAGAGCTCGCCTGCACTTACGCCGCGCTTATTCTTCACGACGATGGAATCTCCATCACAGTTCTGTGTTTTTGTTTTCGGTTTTTTGGTTTGAGGTGTTGTGAATTATGATTTGATTTGCTGAGTTTTGTTTGTGTTGGTTTTTGTGAACAGTCTGAGAAGATATCGTCGGTGGTGGAGGCGGCCAACTTGAAGATCGAGTCGTACTGGCCCGCGTTGTTCGCGAAGCTACTGGAGAAGAGGAGCGTTGGTGATTTGATTGCCAGCATTGGATCAGGTTCGGTTTTGTTGAAATTTGAAATTGAGTTTATTCAAAATTCATGTACGTAGACATTGATGTTCGATTTTGTGCAAATGTTAACCGGTTTGTGTAATTTAAGTGAATGCAATTATGATATAAATGATAAATCAGTTTTTATGGAATAGTTTGAGATTCGAGTGTGCAATTTGAGCAGAATGTAAGATAGAGAAAAATGAGAAATGATTTTGTAATTAATAGTGTTTGAAATTGAAATAAAGAGGGTCATTTTGGTAATTTATTATTTTTCAGGTGGAGGCGGTGCATCCGTTGCTGTTGCGGCTGCGCCAGCTGGCGGTGCTGCTGCTCCAGCAGCTGCCGCTGCTGTTGAAGAAAAGAAGGTTTGTATTTTCAATTTATATATCTTTCATTTAGTTTCTAACTTTTGAATTTTAATCAATTTCTAGCATCTATGGAAATGAATGTATAATACGTTACATGTTGCACACGGAACAGTTTTTTGATAATTATGCTGTTGGTGCCCTAACAGAAGCATAAATAATTAAGTACTTTTGTATGTATATTATCTTGAATGCTCATTTTGCTGCGTTGATTTGGTTGTTTTATAGGAGGAGCCAAAGGAAGAGAGTGATGATGATATGGGATTCAGCCTATTTGATTAGAGAGATATTTCGGCCTTTTGTTTTAGGATTATTTTTGCACTGAGATTTCAAGCAGACTTTTCTATGTTTTGGTATATTTAATGTGAACATGTTAATGTTGATTTAATCGAGTTTTCTTCTTGCATGGATCCTGCGTATCATTGATTTTTCTGAAGCGAAACTTGCAATGTTGACAAATTCAATTTATATACCTGCCAAAATATCAATGAAAAAAAATGCACCCAAATTGTATCTTACAAACCAGAAAGAAAAAAAAATTAGGAAAAAATATGAGAAAATTGTAACCTTCTTTTGCCCTTACATTCACAAATATACACTAATAAGCAGATTTATTCCACTTTCTTTCACTATTCCACTTGGTTTGTGTTATTTTACATGCCTGCAATAATTAATCGCCATAATGGAACTAATGCAACTTGGAATTGTAAACCAGTCTTCATTTCACAATTCTGGTTTTGAAAGAGAACTTAAAAGTTCACTCTCAAGAGCATCAAGAAAAATACTTATTCAAAAATTAACAAGAAAAACAAGCCTTTAAAATGAAATTAAAACTGCCAATCTATTTACTATCACTTTCTACAAGACAAACCTCTTATGTTATGTACACTCAAAAACCCAAAAGCTTTGACAGCTTCCAACAAAACCGAAACATAAAAAAACAAAAAAACAAAACAAACACACAAATTCAACAAAACCGACAGCCATTCGTTGAAACACACAACCCCCAACCAAACACACAGACTAAACACTAACCATCTATTGAGCAACTAACAGAAGAGTGATTATTCCAATTTTTCTATCAATATCAGCTAGACAAGCTGACCAACAAGTCAAATTACCATTTCTTTTGACTTCAAATAAAGATCTCTAGGCAGAGAGATTTTCCTATTTCACTTTCTTCCAATCAATATCAGGTAGACAGACAAGCTGACCAACAAGTCAAATTAGCAGTTCTTTTGACTTGTTAAAAGATCTCTTTATTCAATGTGTCATTAATAAACCCTCAAGACAAATTACTCCTAAGCAAAACCCTAGAATCCCACCTTCTCATCCGTCCCTTGTCCATGACCCCTATCAAAACCCCGAGCACATCCTCGGCCTCCTCCTCGGTCCCCAACTCAAAACTCCTCACTCCCCACCTCCTTAAACCCTTCCTAAACCCTCTCTCCCCCTCTTTACAACTCCCCACCACATTCAGAACCTCCCGCACCCGGTCCACGTGCACCACGCTCTCCAACCCCACTTGGCTCTCCACCTCCCACTCCAATTCCGCCGGCACCCCCCCAAATCTCTCCTCATACAACCCCACCAAAAAGTCACTATAAATCCCGTAAAGGGCAGTTTCGGTGAGGATGAGGAATTTGCCGGGGGGGTTGAGGGGTTTGGAGAGGATTAGGGTTTTGGAATTAGGGTTCTGTTGTTTGAGGAAGGAAAGGGCGAGGGAATCCTCCCAGGAGTAGGGGAAGAGGGGAAGGTGGCGGTGGAGGGGGCGCGGGAAGCGGATGCGGAATTGGTTGAACTGGCGAGGGTTCGATTTGTCGCGGATGCTTTGCGCCGTTTTGCCCGTCGCCTCTAGGATGGATGCCATGGGCTTTGCGACGAGGCCGGCCGTGCCCATCGCTATTCCTGTTTAGAAAAAAAAGGGGAGGGGCATTTTGCTCATTTTATGGAAGTTTCGTCAAATGTGAAAAACAATATCTTGTTTTTTTTTGGGAAAAGCGGCATCTTAGGTTATAAATAAAATGTTATGAGCACGAGAAAAATATATTTAAGGTAAATGGGAATCGTTCCGTGTTATAAATAATTTATTTAAGTTGCGACAGTCAGCTCTGTTTTCGAATTAATTTAAGAGAAGAGAAGCGGTATTTTTATGTTCTGCTTTATGAAATATGGATTTAGAAATTTGTATTTTTATAAACATATGATATACTTTGGAGTATGAATGATATTTTGAGGATTTGCAGGGTTATAAATGAAAATTTCCATAGGAAAAATGAAGTTATAAAATAACCTGAGACGACGCCAGGAAGTCCGTGTTTTTCTGCGCCTCTTATTGGGGACTGGAGGAGTCCAGTCAATCCCTGCAAAAGAAAAAAAAAACATATGGAATTTAATTTTAATATTTAAAATAATTAAGGCCAAAAAAGCGAAACATGTATTTGTATTTTTTTTATATAGTTAATTACTTCTAAGAATCCATTAAGAACGCCTTTTCCATGTAGATCCAAATTCCGTCTCCACTCGTCCATTTCAGACACGACCTGTTCGTCAAACGTAAATGCCGAAATTCCCTACAAAATTTCAAAATAAGATTTAAAATAAGATTTAAAATTTTGAAAATAAATTTGAGAATTTGAGTTAAAAACTAACCTTGTAAGCGGTTTTACTGAACTGAGTAGTGGCGCTGGAAATTGCGTAAATCGTGCTTCCTGCTAGGGTTTTTGAACCTTGCGCTATTCCTTTCACTAATTCCCGCGGACTCTATTGTAAATAAATAAAGAAAAATAAATAACAAATCAATTAATTATTTTATTTGTTGAATTTTTTTTTAATTTAAATACCTGTAAAAGGCCTTTGCTAGAAGCAGAAAAGAAGTCCTTTAAACCAAGCCCAACATTTCTTGCAAAACCCATTGGGTTTCCTATTACTCCAGCTGAACCAAACACCTGCAACTCAAAAAGTAAATAAAAACAAAAAATAAAATAATAAAATAAATTAGGGTTTAATTAAGCTAACAGACCTTGTACATTTCGTGAAGCAGCTGTCTAGTGTAGTGCCTGATTAGAATATCTTCTACCGATTCAAAACTCGCGATGAGATTTTCTAACACCAATTCTCTCAAATGAACTGGTACAGCCTCCACTTCAATTAAAGCCATTAACCCTCTCTAAAATTAAATAAAAATTCACATTAAATTTTCAAATAAATAAATATTACTTCTTTTTCTTCTTATGATAAGTTATTATTATTATTATTTTATTATTATTATTATTATTATTATTATTATTATTATTATTATTATTATTATTATTTTATTATTATTATTATTATTATTATTATTATTATTATTATTATTATTATTATTCATTTATTACCTGAATTGTGGTACCAGTATTTGAAGAAGCGGTATCTGAATCTGAATTAATTTCACTCCTAGACAGCCATGGAGTGCTTGTAAAACTTTACACAGTAAAAATTAATTACTGACTATAATAATCACATAATATATTAAAATATTCTAAATTAAAAAAATTAAGGAAATAAACAATTACCTTAAAGATAGTTCAATCGGACTCAACTGAAAAACCTCGACATAAATCTTCCTTTGTCTCCTAGCTAAAAGATAAATCTGCTGACTTGGCGCTCCGATGGGAATTACAGACGGTAATAATGAATTATTCAAGAAAGAGTTTCTCTCTCTAGAAGCTTCTAGAAGGCGGAGTTCAGAATCCTTCTCTAAATTTCTCGCATTCAATCTAGAAGAAACCGCTCTGTAAAAATCAAGCAGGCTCAAAACAAGCCTCTCTTCTAGCTCAATACATAAAGGCGCCACACTACAAAAAAAAGAGAAAATAAGTAATCATTGCAAAAAACCCAGCATTATTGTAAATTGCAAAAAAGCCCCTCCATTCGTAAGAAATAAAAAAAATCCTTGCTGTTACTTAACAAATTACCAAAAAGCCCATTCATTTTTTTTGGATTCCTTAAGAACAGAGGGACATTTTCGCAATTTCAAACATGCAGGATTTTCTTTTGCAAATATAAAGCTGAAAACAAAATAAATAGTAAATATTAAATATTAAATGTACCCTATATTTATGTGTTGAAAAGAGACCAACGATGCATCAGCAGTCCGCCACCTGGCAGCAGATAAGAACAAAAACTGGTCCGAATTATTACTTTCTGAATTTTGAAATTTCAGTTTACTTTCTTTTCTCAAAAAGCTGAGCGGTCCCTTTCTGAAAGCCCGATCGAAAGACAGAGCGATTGGATAAGGCGTGTCAGAAAGTTGATTGTCGATTTGAAGAGACGATATTTTGAACGTGAATTTTTGCCTGTCAAAACTTTGCATCGATACGAGTTTCGTCTCTTTTGCGCATGCGTATAGTAATTCCTGTCGAAAATTGGAAAAAAGAAATAAGTTGCTGAATATAAAAAGTGATAAATATTAAATATTGTGAATTTTATTAATTTTTACCTGGGGTGAAGAGCTTATGAGAGAAATACCGATAAATGGGAGGTCTAAAGTGAATATTTCAGTGAAATTTACATGGTCGTCTTTTTTCTGATCAATAGTTTCTCTCTCTTTGAATCCAATAAAACCGGTTTCTTTCATATCTTTTATTGTGTGACAGTTTGAATCAATTATACTGAGCACCTGTAATTCACATAATTTAATATAATTAATCCCTTTTTTTACACAATAAAAATGATTAAATCACATATTTACCTTAATGGATTCTTCTGCGTATATGGATATGCAAAACATTCTCTCTGGTTTCTGCAACCAAAAAAATAAAAATTAAATTAAATTAATTAAAAACATAAAGGTACATTATATTTGTTTTTAATTTCAATTGAACCTCTAAAGTTGCGGGTAAATTCACATGCATATTTTCATGCACATCATCAAGATTATATGCTCCCAATACTCTCTCACCCGCCACCTAAAAACATGCATATTAATATAATCAAAGGAATATTAAATAATAATAATAAAGAAATATAAATTATTAAACAAAATACCTCAATTATGAGACGGTGAGGATAAGACGGTTCATCCCAAGCATACTGACAAGATGTATAAGGATGCACAATCGTCTCAATCGACTCGCACTTTTGCTGATAAACCCTCAATTTCTGAACAATCACAAAACCAACCCAAATCCCATTCAAAAACCCAACACAAGAACACGAATCATCTAATCAAATTAATTAAAATTACCTCCATTGAGAAATTATCGATGCGGTAAGGCATGAACCCGGTCTTGTCATCAGAAAGAAGAATTAATTTGGTGGCGGAATTACGATTCGGTCCGATACTTTTGTCGAAATCGGCGTGCTGGACCTCGACTCGAACCATGGTTGAAAAACCAGAGGGGTAATTCTGCATTTTTACCTGTGTGTCGCCGAGTTGTTCTGGTAAAAAACTGCCTGACCATTGCCAGCCTGGTCCGTCAAATCTAATTGAAACAAGCAGTTCCCTGAAAAAAATATTTAATTATTTAAAAGGTTTCACATAGTAAATTTAAGTTAAAAAATGAAGGAATAGAATAAAAATATAACGTAATAGACCTTGCTGAATCAGATAAGTGTAAGTAAGAATGCTTTCCGATATTCAACCGATTGAAAGCTCTCGTTCCCTTTTGCTTGAAGAACAAGTCTTTACTGCACGCATTACATATCACATATCTGCACCCAAAAAAATAAAATAAATAAAAAATCATACCAAATATATACAAAATTAGAACTTAATAACACCACTAGTTAAATAATTATCATATTAATAATACCTTGGATGAAATGCAACAGCTCTCGTTCGACCCGCCAGCTCACCAAAAACCGGAACCGAAACTGCTGTAATTAAAAACGCACCAGAATTACCAGATTTTGGAATATTAACATTACTGGATCCACTGGATGGGACCAGTAGAAACGGACTGGACCAGCCAGAGTTCAAATCAGCCTCATTATTTCCGTTAAATGCCGCTTTTAGTTTTACGGAAGTTTCAGTTACAGGATTTTGCAAAGGAAGGCTGAACATTTGCGCTTTGACTTGTGTTTCGCATTCAGATTGATATGAACTTGCACTTGGTGCGTCCAAATCAGAGCTAATTAATTAAGAGCCAAAATAAAATGTTTTAATATATGAGCTTGACTAAAATACTTAGCTAAGTATATTAGGTCTTCTACGGAGAAGGTTTCATCCATTGGATTTGCATTGGGATTCGTGTTTTTCATGATAAAGCATAAACTTTGAGATAAGATTCATGAAAAATTATGCTTATCATGAAGAAAAACACGAATCTCATTGCAAATCCAATGGATTAAACCTTCTAAATAGAAAACATCAGATACTTAGCTAAGTATTTTAGTCATCCTCTTGATATATATATATTTTGTGTAACGATCGAAGAAACAAGAGATTTAATAAGGTGATTAACTGAGAGGATAAAACAGCGAGGCCGCGTTTTTCGGTCAAATGGAGGTTTCCAGTTTGGTCGTAAATGGAGGGGATGACGAGCGGATAAGTTACTCTCTCAAGATTATTCTCAATTATAGTGAGCATTAAATCCGTCGAATTATACAGCAAAAACGGAACGTACAGACATAATTCTCTCGCGCCAGAATTCACGTCCATTGATTTCTCCAAAGTCACATTTAACGCACCTACACCGAAAAAATATTAAGATTTTAAATAACTGATATTTTACGAATAAATAGGTTCCTGTGAGATACAAAAATGGTAAAAAGCAAACCTGTTGAGGAATCTGAAGGGAAGGAAAGAGTCTCTTTTGAGAAATATTTCAAGCCGGTTTGTCTCGCCATGTTAGAAAAAGTATCGGCACGTGGAAATTTAGACAGAACGGATTTATAACCATTTATTTCAAAATTCATCGCTAAATCAGATGATGAATCGACATTAAATATATGTGCCGTGTCCACCTAAATAAAATAAAACAATCAAAACATTTTACAATAAATAATAATCCAAACGTAAAATGTCTAGTAAATTATAAAAAATAGGGAAATTTACCAAAAAGCCCTAAAAAATAGTCCCTACCGTTAAATTTAATTGCATTGATCTAACACCGTTAGAGAGAAGTTAAACATAAGGACTATTTCTGAACTTTCCAATAATCGAGGGGCCTTTTTGCAATTTAGTCATAACACATGGACCTTTTCGCAAATTACCCTAAATAAAAAAACCACACAGACCTCAAACAGCGAAACAGAGTGCGCATTCCCACAGCAATCCACCGAAAGAGACATCCTGACCGGCAAATAATTCTTGACGACCAACGGCGTCGCCAATCGAACTCGCCTGACAAAACACCTCTTCGTCGAATTCCTCACAAACGCCCTTTGACCGACAGTTGACTTGTGACTGTCACGGACGGAGATGCAGCAGCGGAACGGGTCGTTGGACGGGTGGGACGGGTAGCACACGAAAGACCGCGTGAAGCCCGGTTTGGCAATATTAATATTAATATTATTATTATTGTTGTTGTTGTTGTTGTTGTTGTTGATATATGAGGTGGCGGTGTTGTTGGAGAGGAGAGAGGAGAGGAGGTGGGCGTCGGACCAGAGGTAGTCGGGGCCGACGGGACGCCAGCGGATCCGACCGGCTTCGGATAAGTGCAGAGGGAGTGGGATTTCTTGGCCGGGGTTTATCGGCCCTATTACCTTATAAAAATGAGAAAATTATTATATGTTGGAAGAGAAATTATACAATATGTAATAGGGCCAGGATTAGTTGGCCACCCTATTACCTTTTACGGAGAGAAAAAAATGAGGAAAAGAGGTCTGTTTTTTTTATATATATATTTTATATTTTTTATGTAATTTTTTCCAACGTATAGTACAACACTATAATAGTTTACTATCTTTTTATCTCTAAAAAAAATGAGTAAAATATTATAATGTTTGTACTAAATTTTTTTTTTAATTGTTTGTACTATTTGTACTATATGTTGGAAAAACATTATATGAAAAAATAAAAATTATATATATATAAAAATTATATAATGATATATGAGAATAAATAAGAATAATTATAGAAAAAATCTACAAATTTTTTTATTAAAACATTATATAAATAATATATAAAAATATACCTTGGAAGAAACACCGAACGGAATATCAAAACGCAGCTCCAGCGGCATCGACGTGTCATTCAGCAGCACAACCTAAAAAAATATCCATGGGCATAACCGTAAATTACCCAACTCCAAAAGAAAAAAAGAAAAAAAAAAAAAAAAAAAAAAAAGAGGCACTAACAGTAGAATACAAGCGGATCTTCTTGCTGTAATGCTGCATGGCCACCTCAAGCACAACAGGAACTGTCAAAGAACTGGAGGCCTCCAGTTGGCTCTGATTGGAGGAGAAATCGACCTGGAAATAGTTGAGGCCGACAAAGTCCATTGAGACTGGTTTTGAGGGGATGTTGGTTCCTTCGAACTGGACGGAAATCATGTGGTGAGATACTGAGTTGATTTTTCTAGAGATGAGTTGCTCTGACGAGCGGGACCCCGACTGGTTGAAGAAGAATTCGTCTACTATTTCCTCTATGTATATCGGTACGCAGTGCCTGTCGATAATATGAACAATAATTGTACTGATATTGTTTGGGAAATTTTTTCAAAGCCCCTATTATTTTCTGGTATTTATGAAACCCCCTCTGCTTTACGCATAACTTTTTTATTGTCACGCCCTAATTAAATGGTTCATTTACAAATAAAAACCTAACTAATTGTGAGATAGTAGAGAAATAGTATCATTAATATGTAAAACACCATAATGTATTTTGAAATATAGACAAATAATTTGCAAAATATGTTACATATTATTTATCATTATTTATATATTGTTTGAATGTTTCTTCTATGTATAACATACTTACGTCAATCAAAAAATAATAATAAGAATCATTATATCATGATTATTTATATCAAGATTATTTTACAATAATTTAATTACCCTGGAGGGACATTGCTTTCATTTAACGAAGAGCAACTTTTCATTTCGTCCGTATTCAGCACAGGGCCTTTGAACACTTTGAATTTCAGGGGAAGCGAAGTCTCGTTGGAGATTATGTAGGGGGCGTATCTTCTCCTAGAATTCATCCCCGCAATTCCTCCGCAATTCGGATCGGTGAAATCATCATGGTGGGGCCCTGTTAGGAAGTTCGGATTCGTTGAGTCTTCTACCATTTGATTTATCCTAAATAGGGCCTACAGAAAGGGAAAAATAATAATAAATAATAGGGAAAAATTAAAATAATTATTATTATTATTATTACCTCAATAAGGGGCTCGGTTATGTTGAGATTAAGTTGCTTGGAAGACTTGAGATATATTTCTGTATTTGCTGATGTATTGATGACATCAGCGGGATGGTTTTTCTTCAGTTCTAATTGAAAGCTCCAAGGTTCTATGAAAGGCTCCCACATGACCTAAAAAAATCATAACAAAATAAATATTATAGAAATTGAGGATTAATTGGGTGGTTTTGAATCTTATTTAAAGATAAGATTTTAGTACTAATTTGGGAAATTATGAAAAAACCTTGTCAATATTGTTATAATTAAGCAATAGATCAGCTGTTGTAGAAGCTTTCATCTGATTTTCTCTCTCTTCAATTTCCATGGAAACATTTTTCAAAAAAGCCTCCATTATTGGTCCATGACAGCTCCACTGCAAATTCATCATAATAATAAAAAAATCATAAAATGCATATTATACGATAGAAAATATTTATAACAAATATTAACTTGGAAAAAAGCCCCTTCATTATGCCTAAATTGCAAAAAAGATCCTCTATTCTTCAAAAATTCAAAAAACTAGTCCCTACAGTCAAATGCTCTCAAATGATGTTAGATTATTTTTTGCAATTTCTAACAATGTAGGGACTCTATTGCAATTTAGGCATAATGCATGGGTTTTTTTGCAAATTCTACAATTAACTAAAAATATTTGCAATTCTTACCCTTCCATCATTAAGCAATAAAGAGCCCTTGCTCAAGTGGGCTTTGAAAACAATACAATTTTTTGAATTAGAAGCTTCTTTTTTGGGAAATTCTATTTTTGCATTATTCCAAAAACGGAATATTTGGTAAGAAAATCCAATATCCAACATTTCAGCTATTAAATCCGCAGATAAATTCATCAATCCGTCTTTTCTCCTTACAGAATTCATTTCAGCTTTCAAGTTAAAAATTTGCATGAACTGAATAGATATTTCATCTTTTTGGTCTTGAATCATCTTAAGAACCACTTTAAGCCTCTCCAGTTCGAATTTCGAATATATGAAATTATTTCCTGTATATGCTTCAATATACTTTCCATAAAAGGCAAAACTCACATACTTAGAATCCTTTCCTATTTCAGAAATTGGCAAGTGAAACCTAATTGAGAAATTATCACATTTTACGCACAAATCAGCATTTTCAACTGTTTGTAAATCTAATTCAGGTTCAGAATTTGGGGGAAATGCAGAGTCCAGTTCAACTGTAGACCTAGAAGGCTTGTCTTTATCCATATCTCTTTTATATAAATCCATATGTTTAATCAATTCATTCCAATCAAATAAATACAACCAAATATCTATAAACGGTACCGAAACCAAAACCTCACTAAATCCTTCAGTTTTATGAACATAACTAACTCCCAATTGCGAGGAAATAGAATTATCCGAACTGAAAGAGACTAAAGTCCTGCAATTCCGAGTAGAATCCAAAACCATTTTGAATAAATCCATATTAATAAAAACCGGGATTTGATTTACCATTTTAAGTGAGACATCGAGACCTAAATGGACAACAGCCACACTGTGACTTTTTGAAGAGTCGATTTGATTGAAATGAGAGAGATTAATTGAGAGAGATTTGAGTTGGATTTTCATGCAAACGATCGAGTCCTTTTGGACTTGAGTGGGAATTGAAATCCCGGTTTTCTTATTGTGTAAATAAAGGAGAGCGTCATTTTTGTATTTTCTGGATTCTTTTCTGACGATCGAAAATTCGTCGATGAGGTCAGCAAATGCTTCCAGGCCAAGTAAAAAGTTCAAATCTGAAAAATAAGGACAACATAGCTATGTCAAAAATGCAAGATTTTGATACATTTGCCAAAAAAAAAAGGAAAAAAAAAAAAGAGTTATTCTCCCTATATATTTTTGGATACTCCATATTAGTCCTTACAAAGTGAAATAATTTTTTTAGCTGCCTATAAGTGTTCAATTTAATTCTTTTTTGAACTAAAATAACTCTAACAATTATTTTCCATAGGGTTTTTTTCAAAATAGAGTAAAATTCATTCACTTAATAAGTTTTCTTTTTCAAAATATTCAGAAAAGTTAATAGTTTTTTTAAACTTCCCTTGCAATTAATATTTGCAAAAATAGAACTCATTCCTTTATTGGAGAAATTAATAAAAAATGGTGTAAATTAATTACCTCGAGCAATGATGTTGAAATTCCAAGCTTGCATCATAAAAAAATCAGGCAGACTTGTAAAACCGTCTATAGAACCGTTTAATGGCATTCTTACAAATAAGTCCGCATCAAGTGTCTCAACAATTGGAAACCCTAAATTCAACAAATATTCTTCAAACCTCATAAAATTCATCGATTTTTCCATAAAACAAAGAGAAACAGATAAGTTTCTAAAGAACACATTTATGATATCATTTCTTTCCGGTACCAAACATTCATTAATCAAACAACCCGTTGGAATTTCCGTACCAGTTTCAAAACTGGTACTGGCTTTCACAACCTTACCGAAAAGATTCGGTACCGAAATTTTCATACACAATTTCTCATGTTTTTCAACCGGTACGAAGAAAAAAGAGTCTAGAAACTCAAACTGGTACCAAATGTTTCTCAAATTAGGGTTTTGAATCTCGCTCGGTATGGGTGGGTCCCAGTGTGGCAAATCGAAATATCCAATTAATAAAGAGAGAAATTCAGACGGTAAAATGGCACAAGTGTTTTGCAAAGAGAATCTTATCTCAATTGGCCGTACCGATTTGTCAAAAACCACTTTTCTTATACGTAGATTTAATACATTCGTATTATTATTTTGTACAGATGGGCCCAATACAAGTTCTTCTATATTTTTAGATAGAAATTTTGAAACCATTTTCATTCCTCTTATAGATACAAGAAAATCCCAACAATTATCCATGAGATACAAAAACCGGGAATTCATTTCCAGGATTTCAACTGTGGCCAAAACACAAGTCAAATCATGAAAGTCCAATTTTACTCTGTTTAGAGAGAGATTAAGATTTATTAAGCTTTCAGAGAGAAATTCCCGCTTTTCGCCGTAATAATTTTTCAAATTAGACGGAACCAGAAACGGAAAATGGTTTACAGGAATTCCATTTCCGTAATTTGAAAAACCGTAATTTGAAATCATGGAATTAGAAGAAACTGGGATTTGTGAATCAGAAACATTGTTTGGTGAAAAAGAGTTAGAATCTGATGCGAGATTTTTGAAGAAAACTGTCATGAGGCCGGATATTTCAGGATATAAATGGAAATCCATATCTTCCAAGTTTATATCAAAATTATGTTGATTATTCGACCTGTTAATATGTGGTTTATAATATATATTTAGGCAAGTAGAATCCAAAGAAGAAGAGGTTTCGGTTTCATTGCCTGAATTTTCAAATTTGGGATTTGAATTGTGCAATAAATTTAACTTCGGTCTATTTTTCAAACCAGTTGCTTGGATTTCAAGTGTTTTTGAATTCACCCACATTTTTGGATATTCAACAAGAGTATATCTGTAATTAAATTTAAAAAATTATTCATTAATTAAACGAACTAAAAAGTAAATAAATTTTGAAAATAATAAAATTAGTAAAGTAGTAAACACTAACCTGATTCCAGTATTTCCAATAATAAAAGATATAACTGCATTTATTTCAGTTTCATCTTGAAGACTTAAATCGAGTCTCAGTTTGTCTAACTTGACTGAAGCTGAAATATTAGCACTAGAAGATTTTTTGGGCCCCAAATTGTTGTTATTATTATTTAAATAATGCATAATATGATTATTTTCCTTTACATTTTTTTCGTAATTTGTTGCAAGAAACTGATGCGCTTGATTAAAAACACTGTGTAATTTTCTTGAGAAATTCAAGTGCATAAATGGTATATTTACATCAACCTATGAAAAATAATTAGATAAATTATGTTACGAAAAATAAGAATGAAACAGATTTTTTTTAGAGCAGGAGAAATATAATACCTCCATTTGTTTTATTTTGGGTTCATCTGATAAAATGCAGCTACTAAGTATAATAGAAGAATCTAATTTTTCAAGTATAGAAATATCACCACTAATATCAGAAATTAATATCTTTGCCTGAAAAATTAAAAAATAATATATAAATGTTAGAGCTTAAGTATATTCTATTTATCCAAAATTAAATGCAGAAAAATAATAATTTGAAATATTGAATCATACCTCACAGCCTGTAAATTTAACCTCAAAATTATCATAAAGATCCTTCAAATCCATACTGATAAACATCTCTTCAAATAAATTAGAACCATTTTGGGGTTTTTCTATATGTTTTAATTGCACCGACTCAATTTCGAAAACCTAATATAACCATAATATAAAATTCAATTCAAAGAATTAAAAATACAATAAAAAAAATTGTATAGTTAAAATTAAATTAATTCATACTAGCGATTCGTTGTGTAGAGGAGCTCTAATAATAGAATTTTGAACGCTGATGTTCCATTGAAGTTTCTTTCGGTTAAGAGATAAATATCTACAAAAAAAGGAGTTATTAAATACGCAAATAAATAAAAATAAAATATCAACTTATTAGAGAATTAGAAACTCTTCTCTTAAAAAGAAGAAAAATTAGAAAATTACTCGACTTTTGAGGCAACACGAACCGAGAAATCATCCAATTGATTCAATGAAGATATTACCTGCACCAATTTTTTATTTTGTCATTTCTTATTATTAGATTTCGTTCACATAACAAACTGATATAAATAAAGTATAGTTTAGTTCATATAATCATATTCTGCTTTTATATTTTACTTACTCGATTATGTTGCCAGTCAATTGAATCCAAAACTCTGTGAAGATATAAAAGCCCAGTGAAAAACTCCAAGTCAAAAACAGCGGCTAAATCATGCACCACAACCTAATAATTAAGCAGAATTCACAAATAATTATATTTCTTCAAAAATGAAAATCACAAATAATTAAAGGCATAAAAAATTGAAACATTTCTTCAGAAAAAAATTATTTGTTACCTGAATTGAAGGCTCTGATTGGCGGTTCAACTCTGGCAAGTCTATTTGCATGCTTATAGCCCCATTAGAAGACTAAAAATAAAAATAAAAATTCAATATAAAAACACCTAACTATATTTTAATAGTTTAAAACAAATTGAGGCATAATAGTTTGAAACAAATTGAGGCAACAAGTGGCTACCTCTCCAAGCATAAGAATAACATTATCATTGCACGGATTTACAATTCTACAAGATTCTAGAGAAGTAAGAATAGTGGCTGAGTCTTCCCAAATTTTGCACTCTAGAGCTAAACCCAAAAACCTCGCCTCCGCAATTTTTCTTCCATAAATACTGTACAATCAAAAACACAAATCAGTGACAAAAATTCAAACATGAAATTAAAAAAAAAAAATTTAAATATATTGCCTTGAGTTAATTGACGTGATTATTTCAGAAATAGCTAACTTAATAGATGAATTTAGAAATTTCTCATTTATTGAAGAATCATCATTTGTAGATGAAACGGGACGAAACTCAGTTCCTTCAGATATATCCTGTCAAAAAAAAGAAACAAACCTCAAAAATTAAACCCTAGAAAAAGCTATAAAACAATATAGTCAACATAATTCAGGAAATATGGTAGGGCTTTATTGCAATTTCCTAAAGAATAGAGGCATTTTTTTTTTTGCAATTTTAGCATAATGCAAAGATCTTTTTTGCAAATTTCTCAAATAATTAAACATTGAACATTTATTATTTCATCTGAAACAAAAAAAAACATATATTATGTTTACATTGCAAAAAAGCCCCTCCATTATTGAAAACTCCAAAAAATATTTATTCTTTAGAAAATATGGTAGGGGCTTTTTCGCAATTTCCTAAACAATAGAGAGCCTTTTCTTTCCTTTTGCAATTTTACCATAATGCGAGGGGCTTTTCTGCAAATTTCTCAAACTAAACAATTAAATAAATAAAATAATATTAAACCTTTATAATTTCATCAGAAACAACTCCAGCGAAAGAATTAGTACTGGCTGTACCGCCAGCTCCAAGCATTCCAAGTGAAAACCAATTTAACCAACGAGCCGTTTTACTTTGATTTATTTCCTCGTTTTGCGATTTTTCTTCTGAATTATTATTATTATTTGTATTATTATTATTATTACTAATTGGTACCAAAGCGAGAGAATTTGTCCTTGCCATCCCCTCCTGTGTTTTAAAATATAAAAATATAAGTGATGTTAAATATTAATGTAGAATTTTTATGTAATTAAAATGGAAAAGGCAAAAGGGAGTTAGAATAAAGTACTTGTAATTGTTTTTCTGCACAGGATCTGTAGTTCAATATTTCGTCAATTTCACATTCTTTGTCTAATTCTTCAAGTTCTTCCAAAATATCTTTACTCACAAGCTGTAAAATATATAAATAAACTAACCATTGTATAAAAAAATTTGAGATTTATTAAATAATAATATATGAAAAGTGAAAAACCTGCTCTTTCTGAATCAATTCCAGTTTTGTCTTGTACAAATCAACATACCTACTCTTGTTATTTCTGCAAAAATTTATTTACCAACACAAAATTAATTAATTAATTAAGTAAAACAACTTAATAGTTAAAAGTACGAAAATATAAAATATAAAAAAAAATAAATAAGTCAACTCACAGTCTTTGACCGAGAGTGGACCAAGAGGTTTTCCTTAGTTTTTTTCTAACTTCAAATAAAACCGAGTTTTTTGCATATTGCCACCATAATTTTTCCCATCCATTTTCTTTATTTGAAATAGAATTTTGAGATGGCCTGTACCGACCGTACCTGTCAAAAAAATAATAATAAAATAATAAACCATGTGAATATATAAAGTTTAGGGGTAATTATGAAAACAAAGAAAAAAGATGCATACTTTTCTCTGAGGGAACAAATGGTAAGATGATCTGTAAGACTTAGCATTTGCTGGATTTGATTCTCACTAGTTGAAATAACCTACAATGAAAAAAGAATAATTTAAATAAATATTAAATTAGAATAAGAATAAAATAACTATAAATACAAACCAAGGCTGTTAATTCAACATCTATATCATATTGCGGAGCACCATCAAGCTTTCCTGGTTTATTTGCCTACAAAAATTAAAAAAATCAAACCTAAATTAAAAAAAAAAAGATTATATTTATATAAAATTAAGTATATGAGAATTATTATGAAATTGACTTACCAAAACGGATACATTTATATCGAACGGGTCGATTATGTAATCATCACTTTCTCTCTCTATCTCCAAAATGTTTTTTATTTGCATTTCAATAAAATCATCAGTTCCAAAATTATTTAAATTGTCGCTAAGTTTATTACAATAAAAACCCGCATCTGATATTTCAATAATCTTACTGACTTGGCCTGATTTTGCTTTCCCAGTCAAAACCCTAAAAAAAAAAAAAATAAATGAGTTAATAGTAAAATAATTATATTATGGCTAAGAAAATAAATAATTAGGTTAGAAATGAAAATCTTACTGAGAGAAACTCGGCTTGCGAGTGTCAGTCATTATTGTCAGGCTAGAAAATCTCAAACCGAATAAATATTTTTCCTGTTTATATATACCAACAAAATATTTTTATTATTATTCCATGGAAAATAAGAGGCATTATTGGAAATTTTAAAATAAAACTATGTGAAAAAATATAAACCTGATCTTTGTGAGTATCAATATACACAACATGCACATTTCGTATCGAAACTTGTATATTATCAAGTATCTAAAAAAGGAAAATATAATTTCCATAGAGGAATTAAAGTGATAAAAAATAAAGCGAAAATATTTTATGATTTGAATTTATTTATTTATTTTTACCTTTGCAGACATGTATGAGAGAAATGATTGGCCAGTTAAATTATCTACAAAGAACAATTAATTAATTACGTAACTAAGACTAATAAAATTTTGGTATAAAATTCATAAGATGTAAATAAAGATATAATTTGGGAAATTAATTAACCTGTAACTCGACTTGAGAACTTGGCTAACTCAATTGCATTTAACTTAGCCATTTTTCCAGCTATTTCCCTTTTATCAACTGATTCTGAACTCCACTGAACAAAAGTAATATTAATAATAATAAATAAATATATAATATCTAAAAAAAATACAATTTTGAAGTAAATATACCTCAGTATCCTCTCTTTGACAAGCACAGATAAATACATCTTCTAATACAATAATTATTGGGTCCCAGCCAAGCTTCTTCCATGGAATTTTTATGCTCAATTTTCCAACCCGCCCTAACAATTTTTAGAATTAAATTATTCAAAATAAATTATAATAAAATTTAAATAGACTGTGTATTTACAAGTTATACCAGTCTTTAATGCAAAAGGCAATTGAAGGTAGTCGAAGGCTTCAAGAATAAGCTCCACATTTTCCAGCAATATTGCCTCTAATATATCATGAGAATTAGAAGAAATTAAATTAATAAAACAAACCAGAAATTAAATGTTCAGTACATAATTAAGAAATCAATTATGCCCATTTATACCCCAACTAAAATCATCTCATCTCAACACTCAAGACCAGTCAACATTAATCCTCACAAAATCCAAAATCCAAAATAAACTTACAAACTAAATTCATAAAGTTACTGTTTTTATTTCCATGATCCGACCAAACAGAAACATCAAAATAAGCTCTAATTCATATCAAAATTCAGCCTCCAATTCCCCGTTTCACTCACTCGTGACTAACAAAACACTTCAAATCACAAAAAAAGAAAAGAGAAACAACTAAAAAGCGTACCGTTCCAAATCCCGATCTTGAGTTGATCCTTCTGAATCCCCTTGACGTAGCGGCCAAGAAACCCTGCGAGCACCTGGCTCACCACTCCCTCAAACATGGTTGAACCAAAACCAGAAATCCTGCTGCTTTGAAACGCTAGAGCTAACACGCAGTGGAGCTTGAGAGAGCTCTCATGGCGGGAATAAAGCGGAAAGGAAAAGGCGAGAATTTGTTCTCTTGGCGGAGGGACAAGACCGGATCTTCCCTCTCAAATTCCAATTCCCGGATTTTATAACAACCGGGATTTCAGTTCCTGGGTTTAGCTTTTGGGTTTGGTAAGCATCCGGATTCCGGGATTTGCTAACGATTGGATTTCTTTTTTATTTTTGAGGGAGAACTATTAATCCTGCTAGACGCGGGGTTGGTACCATGATCATTAGGCTAATTTAGTGGTGATAACGATTGGATCTTTCAGTTTTTAGTTTACACTAAAGAGTAATTCTAGATTATTTTATTCATGGTGAGAATTCTTGGTATAAAAATGGTTGGTTTGAGTTTTGAATATGAAATTGTTGATTAGATTAGTATATATTCATCTGTTAATATGGTTAGAGGAGCCGAAAGAAGATCGTGAGTAGAATTTGGGATCAGTGAATTTTGCAATTGTAGTTTGATGTTTTGAGCGAAGAGTCGGAGAGATTGGTATATTGAAGGGATAATTGAATTTGAATTGGGGAGGTAGATGTAAAAGATGAAGCTTTGGAGCTTTGATGTTTTGTGCCGTGCCGCATGAAATAACGCATCTATTGCTGTGAATGAAGAAACGGCGAGAGTGAGAAGAGAAAAGGGAAAATTTGGAGAAAATTGCAAGTTAAATTCGCCATTTTTGAAGTTCTAATGAATTAGGGGGATTTACAGTTAAAAGTTCAGTTCAAGAAGTGAAATTTTGTAATGTTCGTGAGATGATAAGAAACATTGCAATGCATAGAATCAAGTCAAATTTTTAGAGTGTACTTATATTAACCACTTTAAATCACACAAATCAGAATGAATCAAAATTGACGAAAGCCACCAAAAGTTTACTTGATAAAAAGAAAAAGAAGCCAAACCGATAAAAAAACTTGAGAAATAACCATGCCTCATCCACCATTAAGTGAATGCTCTTAAACATAAAAAACAACTCAATACGAAATCACATTCCACATAATAATAAAAAAAATATATACAATCTATTCATGACTTAACAAGCTACAAATAACCATATCTACACAACCAAAAACCAGCTCATGTTTGTCCCCTTACCTCCACATTGTCAATCTTCTCTCCTACAACGAAATTGCACAAAAATAATAAGAAATAAAACTCACAACTTTTCATAAAATTAAAAAACATAATTCTTACCACTATGGCAAGTCATCCAAACTTGAATAAGCTGAATATCCGCCATGCTGATATCCCCTGCACATTCAAACATGGAAAACATACATAAATAAAGAGTGAATAAGGTTTTAGACTTAGTTTATAAATCACACAAATGTTAAATTCATTGTAAATCCTTACTTCCACATTTCTATGAGCTTTTTCAAAGAAACGTCTTCTTCTAAATTAGCATTAGCGAGCTCCAAATTGGTGTTTGGAGACTTCGTACCATGTTCATTCCACCATTTCAATATCGCGTTTTTTTCATAAATCTGACCATCTGCACATCTCACCGGATCCAACATGGTTTCCTAAATTCATGTTAACATAAACAACAAAATTGGAATAATATGTCATTAGAATAATATATTACAAGTTAGTAACGAGTATAGCTATTTACAAACTTACCTTGGTGATTTTGCAAACGAAGTCAGGTGGTGCTGTGTGAATAAAAGAGAGCAATAACCTGTGAAAATTAATAGAAATAAAATAGTCAGATGGTAATTTGAGTCATAAGTGACTATAGTACAAGTATAAGGGCTTGTTTGGATCTGCATTGTTTTATAGGATAGGAAAAGTAATTTTGTAGGGTTTAGGATTTGCAAATATGAGTTCCTATAAAGCAAAGAAAATAAGAAAAATAATTTTATGAATTAAAAAGTAACTATAATAATGATAAAAAATATTTTCTATTTTTAGACCTTATATATCATAACAACCATTCTTTACTTTTAATTTAATTAAGCTTCAATTTTGTTTTTGTTTTTTTTTAAATTAAATTAATATCAATTATGAAATTTAATTTAACAGAACGAATTCTATAAAAAATAATTTTATCAAGAGAAACGATAGAATCAAATATTAAAGCAACATAAAAAACAACACAAAAATCAAGCAACAACTAAAATTAATTACTGGAAGCTTATTGTCCAAATAAATTTGTCCTGCATAATTTTAATTTTCGTCTCAGAAACTTTTTTAACAAAGAAATCAGGACAAAAATAAAGATAACATTCAAGAAACAACCCAAAAATCAGATCAAAAGCCAGCCTCAAATTTCCATAAATCTTCTACAACAAAGAAATTATCCTACAATACAATTAAGCAAAATTAACAAGCAGTCACTCATCATATAGTCAATTATACCTAGATCCAAAATCGTCCCAATTATTGGAGAATAACAAACAATAATCATCAATAAAAAAAAAACTTTAAGACAATTCACCACAAATCATCAAATACTTCACTTTGAAATCTTTTAACCACTTTTTATACCCCAAATCCATAATTCCAAAATTAATTATAACTACTCTAGCCTCAAAGAATCAATCCATGCTAGAACATATCACCATCTCAAAAATTCCCCTGTTGCTAAATCAAAAACTAGTACAAATTTTATATTCAAAGTTGAAAATATATGGAGTAGTTGAAAGAAAAAAAGGGGACAGGACAATAAAAATGAAGCGGGAGAAGAGAAGAAAGGACAGAGAGAGAGAGAGAGAGAGAGAGAGAGAGGGGACAGTGGGGAAATATTCCTAAAAATAAAACTGACCAAAAAGGTCATTTTTTTTTGGCTCAATTTCTATACAAACTTCCACAAAAACTCCTAAACTGAAAATTCCTTACTATTTATTCCTAAACATCCAAACTTAGCTTAGTAATAATTTTGTATTTTTTTTTCCCTAAACTAAGAATTTCGTAGTACTTCCTGATCATCCAAACAAGCCCTAAATTACGGTTAAAATAAGATAACCTAGGTTGTTAATGGAAAAATTTCACCAATCGAGAATACAAGAAATCGAATAGAAACTCGAATTAACAACCACAATTGATACTTCTATTTAAACCACTAAAAGGAATCTTGTCGAATACACACAAAATAAATTACGTATTAACAACGCAAATAAATAAATAAATAAACAAAGAAAAAAAAATGGATAAAATATGTTACTTCATATATGCCGGGTTTTCTGGGAAAGCGCTCATCGGAAGAATCCCGAGCTCTTGAGCTCGAGATATGGCTTCATTTTCAGCCTTGTCCATGTCTTTTGATCAGTAAAATCTGATCAAACAAAAAAAAACAGAAATAAATTCAACCAAAAACAATTCCCAATAAACGAATTAGTTCCCACGTAGAAAGAACCCTAAGACAGAAGAAGAAATCCCAGAGAAAACGTGAACGGTTGAAGTTTTCGAACGCTAGAAAGAACTAAAACCAAAAGAGAGAGTAAGAAAAAGAGAGTGAGAGAGACCTAAATCCGAGAATTTAATTCCCTCATTTGATGAATGATAAAACCGAGATTTGAAATACGAGTTCTTCAACAATCCAAGATCTCCAGTCTGTATTATTTCTTACAACTCCACATCCGAATCCAACGGTCAGAAGATCAGTAGCACACTTTCCTATACAATCCGCATTGCAGCCGATGCGCACCCTAATCCAAACATTTGAGAGTTCACTCTTCACTGCACTTGGAAGCTTTCGTTTCTTCTTCTTCTCTTTCAATCCATTTCAATGGCGCCTTTAACCACTACTTCCTTCTTCAAATCGCCATTTCTTCTCCACCCTCCTCTCAAATCCAAATCTCGTGAGCCCTTTCAAGTTTCCATTTCATCCCCCGCAGTTTCTGTTATTCATGCTCTTTCTTACAACTCTTCCTCTAAAACGAGACGAATTCTGGCTGTGGCTGAGGAAGAGAAGCAAGAGGTGGTTTTATCTGAAGGAGAAGGGGAAAAGGGAAACGAGGGTTATTCTTCTTCGGCTGATGAGACAACGAGGAGTAGTACTCGTGTGCGTCCTTGCCAGTTGTTCGTGTGTAATTTGCCTAGGAGCTGTGATGTGGCTCAGCTTTTGGAGCTCTTTAATCCGTTTGGAACTGTCAACTCCGTCGAGGTAGCTCTTTTTTATGTGTGTTTGTGTTGAGTTATAGATTATAATTATGTAAATTCTTAGTGAAATGTTGAAATTTGGAAGGTTTCGAGGGATCCAGAGACTGGACTGAGTAAAGGATGCGGCTTTGTCACCATGAATTCTTATCTTGAAGCTAGAGAAGCAATTTCCTCTCTAGATGGATCAGTAAGTCGTAACTAATCATATTAAGTTTCCTATATTCTAACCAAACATGATTTTAATTTTGATTCATCATAGATAAGATGTCCTAATGATTACAGGAAAAAATCGAAGTTCTCAAACTAACCAAACTTAAACTCAACACTTATTTCCACTGGATTTGATATTCTGGTTCATTTTTGGTTATTTGCTAGTTAATTAACCAAAAATTCTTAACAAAAATTCCAGACTTCCAAAACAAAGCCCAACATTTTATTTTTTGAGAAAAATCAACAGACTTTCAAAGTCCATTTCAAGTTAGTCCAAGAATAAAGTTGAAAATTCAAATATTTCAAAAAATTCTGAATGAATTTAACAATCTTACTTTCCTTTAACAGGATTTATCAGGCCGACAAATCCTCGTAAAACTCAAACAAGAGCCCAAATCCCAAAAATTCAACTCCAACCCAAAATCCGATTCAATCAAGAGGGACTTTGTCTACGAAAGCCCGTTCAAAATCTACGTGGGAAACTTATCTTGGTCGGTACTGCCAGAGCATTTAAGAGACCATTTTAGTAAATACGGCTCTGTTATTAGCTCGAGACTGATTCATGACAGAAAGGACGGAAAACACAGGGCTTATGGTTTCGTTTCGTTTGCTAGTGAGGATGAGAGATTGGCTTCACTCGTGTCAAGTCAAACTGTATGTTTATGTTGCTTAATTATACATATATCTATATATATATATTTTTTTATTTTGTTTGATAAATTATAATTTTGTTGTGGTTTTTATTGTGTAGATGTTTCACGGAAGAGAGATTACGGTTAGGTCAGTTACTGAGGAGAGTAAATGAAGTATGATATGAATTTAAGGTATCAAAAAGAGTTTTTTAGTAAATTTGATTTATGTATGTATTGTTTTATGTCGTATATTCTTTTATGCATTCGTATAATAGTAACTCTTGTTTGTTTTGCTTTGTATAGAGTGAGAACTTTAGCCGGTGCAGAAGCTCAGAAATAAAGAAAATGTTTTGAATGGTAAAAAAAAGGATTTAAGTATCATTTTTGTCAGATAAGAAGAACTGTTAGTGTTGTGTGATTTGAATGTTTATGTGTAACTTGAATATTTATTTGATTAGTATAGTTCTTATTCTTTTTTTTTGTTTCATTAGATTAAATCTATTGTTTCATTAAGATTGAAATATTCAGACTGATTTTCTGTTAGTTTTCTCGCACAGCTTTGTATTTTCAGTTTCTGAATGATCTTTCTTTGTATAATGAGCGTGTATTCTGTTTCTTTAATATTTCAGCATTTTCAAATGGATTTGAATGCATAATATTATCATAGAGACAATTGAAAAGTAAAAAAATAGTTCGGAAACAATAAAAAGGATTATTTTCAAATATTGAAATGGTAAGAACTCAAACAGATAATAAGTATATGTTCATATGACTAACGGAAGCAGAATATTATAAATCCAAAAGAAAATGAAAACCAACTCAAAAGCATAACTTCTTTATTTCATTTGCCAAAATTTATTGAATGGAATATTTAGATCTTATAATTTTAACCGAAGAGGGATCTGCTGCGGTTGCGCTCCAGCCGAGCCTCCCTCTGTAAAATAAATAAACAAATATAAATGTTAATAAAAAGTAGAACTTGATATAACATGCAAATAAAAATGCTATGGTTTTTTCTTAATCTTTAATATATACATTTCAATTTAATATTAATCAGTCATACAGAAAAGGAAAAGAAAGAAACAGCAGTGAAGAAAGTTTACCTCTTTCTTCTTACATTCTTTGTAATCATCAAAATAATGCTGGCACTTGCTCTTGTCCTGATTTCCCTCTAAACCTAAAACACAAACTCTCAAACGATCATTCAATTGATTTCAAAACAAGAAAGGCAACCAGGTACAATATGAACAATTTTTGCAAAGAAAAGGCAGTAAAAAAAAAGAACCGCTCTTCCAAAATCATTACTATGTACCATACTAGACTTCAATTGGTTACCAGCTCGATCCAAATTACAAAATTTCCAAGTTCAAATCGAAAAATTAAAACTTTTGACTCATCCTGTATAATAAACCCCAAAAAGAAAGTAAAAGCGAGGGAATTGAGAGCGTATACATTTGAGAGAGGCGGTGTACTGAGGGAAGCACATAGAATCCGATATCCTCGCGGCGCTCGGGTACTGGAGATCTCCAGTGGACGGAGCAGAGTCGGAGTTGGCCATGGCGGGAGGAGATAATGATGATGATGATGATGATGATTCATGCGACGCCATTGCTAAATACCCTTTCTTCCATCTCGCGTCGGGAATTAAATTCCCGGATTTCGGAAGAGTCAGAATTAAATTCCTGGATTATGGAAGAGTCAGAACCTGGTTTCCCGAGTTTAAAATAATGATGTTGACTCGACTTCATCCGAGACCCAGCCAACATAAACAGACCCGGTCTATGGTGTAACTAGAAGAAATTCTAACACTGACAAATGGGACCCACTCGACTAAGTCAATGAATCCTTTCCTTTCTTCTTCCTCACTTCGACAACCTCACTGAGTCGTCTCTCTCAAATCATAATTTTCCTCTTCCTCTTCTTCTTCTTCTTCTTCACAATGCAGATGCTGATCGATTGCTCGCACTGCGAAATCCAGCTTATCCTCCCCCCAAACGCATCCTCAATCCGCTGCGCTGTTTGTCGATCCATCACTTACGTCGCCGAGCCTCGCCCTCTCCCTCCTCCTCCTCCTTCCTTCAGAGATCACCAACCAAACCTCCCATCGCACAATCGCAGTGCTCATTCTTCTCGTTACGGTGGAACTGTGCCGTGGGCGCCGCCTCCGGCCGGTCCGAACGGGAGGAAGAAGGCGGTGGTATGTGGGATCTCGTATAAAGGAGCTAAGCATGAGCTGAAGGGGTGTGTTAATGATGCCAAGTGCATGAAGTACTTGCTTGAGCATCGGTTCAAGTTTCCTGCGTCGTCAATTATTATGCTTACAGGTGCTTTCTTTTTTGTTTCGTTTCATGCTTAAATTTTTACCTTTTCTATGATGCTATCTATATACTACCTGAAAAGTTGCTAATTTTGAAATATTACCACATTCTATATCTGAAGTTCTAAACTTTGCTGCTTTAATTTCCATTTTCACCAGTCAACTTTGACAAATAACAAAACTGCCCACAAAATTCTGACTTCGACATTCTAACCTAGCCTCTGTTTGTGGAAAGTTGAGTTGCAGAAGAAGAATCAGATCAGAGCAAAATCCCTACAAAGGAAAACATAATCATGGCCTTGCGTTGGCTGGTGCATGACTGCCAGCCTGGCGACTCTTTGGTCTTCCATTACTCCGGCCATGGATCACAGCAAGAGGACAAAAATGGGGACGAAGCGGACGGAATGGACGAGACGATTTTGCCCCTGGATTTTGAGAAGAATGGAGTGATTGTTGATGATGAAATAAACGATATAATCGTCAGGTATTATGAGAGAATATTATTTATTATTTTAGTATTAGTTACAATTGGAGTTTATTTATTAAATCTTTTGATTAATCAGAGTTTGGTCTAATTGAGTTCATCTGTAATATATAACATTTGATAGATTACAATGTTTAATACAGATTAAGTGCGTTAAATGTTGCATTTAATGCTAATGACTTTATTGATCTATTGTCAGGCCGCTGCCAGCTGGCGCAAAGCTTCACGCGGTTATTGATGCGTGCCATAGTGGTACTGTTATGGACTTGCCGTATTTGTGCCGTATGACCAAGTAAGGAAAAATTGTTTGACTGTTAAATTTGCAACTTGTAAAGATAGTTTGATTTATCAATGTCTTAACAGTAAGATTGCAAACTAACCCATGAACAACTCGAAATTCTTAAGGTAATTTACTGTTCAATTTTATTCCCAAACTAACTCGAAACGGACTTTCAAAGTCCGTTTCTTTTTTCAGAAGAAAGCGCTGATATTTGTAAGTCCAGTACTGTTTTGTTTTCTTACTGTGCTTTTTTGGTTATTTGCTGATTAATTAATTAAAAAACTAGAAAATACCGGACTTTCAAAATCCGGTACCTTCTTGCTACCGTACTTTCAAAGTTTAGTACTTTAATATTAAAAAAAAAAATCTCATAAATATTTAAATTATTTAACAATACAGGAGCGGTCAGTATGATTGGGAAGATCACAGGCCAAGAAACGGGATTTACAAAGGAACAGAAGGTGGCCAAGTTTTCTGCTTCAGCGGTTGTGACGACGACCAAACTTCTGCTGATACAACTGTAAATCATAAATCTTTTATTAAATTAAAAATAACATTATTAATTAATTTACAATATACAACAATCCTCGCAAGCCTTACTAATTAGCCAAAACATTTATTAAATTAAAATAACACTTATTAAATACAAAAACATCTATCAAATAATCCCATCCATTAATTCAAAACATGTAACTAGCACTGTAACGTTTTTTTGACAAGGCTTTGTCAAGAGGGACTCAGACAGGGGCAATGACATACTGCTTCATACAAGCGATCGAGCAAGGCCAGGCATCCAGTTACGGAACAATATTAAATTCCATGCGGTCCACCATCAGTAACACTCGGCCGGTCGACGGAGTCAGCCGTGTTACGACGGTTTTGGCCGTCCTTCTCAACGGCCGCTCCGTTTTACGCGGTTTCAAACAGGTAGTTTTATTTTTATTTTTGGGGTGAATTTACGATTTGGTCCCTGTACTTCTACCGTTTTGGCCGTGTTGCGAACGGCCACTCCGTTTTACGCGGTTTCAAACAGGTAGTTTTATTTTTATTTTTGGGGTGAATTTACGGTTTGGTCCCTGTACTTCTACCGTTTTGGCCGTGTTGCGAACGGCCACTCCGTTTTACGCGGTTTCAAACAGGTAGTTTTATTTTTATTTTTGGGGTGAATTTACGGTTTGGTCCCTGTACTTCTACCGTTTTGGCCGTGTTGCGAACGGCCACTCCGTTTTACGCGGTTTCAAACAGGTAGTTTTATTTTTATTTTTGGGGTGAATTTACGGTTTGGTCCCTGTACTTCTACCGTTTTGGCCGTGTTGCGAACGGCCACTCCGTTTTACGCGGTTTCAAACAGGTAGTTTTATTTTTATTTTTGGGGTGAATTTACGATTTGGTCCCTGTACTTCTACCGTTTTGGCCGTGTTGCGAACGGCCACTCCGTTTTACGCGGTTTCAAACAGGTAGTTTTATTTTTATTTTTGGGGTGAATTTACGATTTGGTCCCTGTACTTCTACCGTTTTGGCCGTGTTGCGAACGGCCACTCCGTTTTACGCGGTTTCAAACAGGTAGTTTTATTTTTATTTTTGGGGTGAATTTACGGTTTGGTCCCTGTAATTTAATTGGGTTGCAGTTTGGTCCTTGTATTGCTGTTTTAAACTGTTACTCATAAAGTACAGGGATTTAATTGCGAAATACAAGGACTATAAGCAGATATATCCCTTTTATTTTTACGATAATAAATTTGTGTTCGTTGTTTTCATTTTATTTTCTGAAATTGATTAGAATTGTTTGTTTATTTTAGGAGCCACAATTGACGTCAAATGAGCCGTTTGATATATACGCCAAACCGTTCTCTCTGTGAATTGGTTTTTTTATTTGTTTGATTGTTATTGATGTTGTATTTTATTTTATTTTATTATCATGTGCCCCGTAAAAGTTTAATATTGAACATGATGATATAAGCATGGGCTGTGATTGAGATATTTCCATGTGTTTGTAATTAAGGACTTGAGAGAGACTTGTATTTTACAAGGGTATTTTTTTTCTTTTTTTCATCTTTTTTGTGGAAAGCCTGTATGATTGCAACTTGTAGTGTATGTTTCTATGAAATTACGCATTATATCGAGTTAGTCAAAAGTACGCATTATTTTTCCTCAATAATGAAGTAATTCCACCACACGAAAGCTTTCAGCATTTTTGTCTCGTGCAAAACATGACAAGTCGTTGCTTGTTAGGATTTTCTATAATAATTGTAATAGTAATAAGGCAGATTTAAATTATTAAGACTAAGGAAGACCTACAATTATTTACTTTTGGATATATTGACTTGAATAAAAAAAATGTTCATTTAATAAATAGTGAATAAAAAATGTTAAACGATTTTTAATTCTATAAAAAATGTTCATGGCTGTTGCGAAACGGCAAATAATAAAAACATAATTATTACTATCATTCTCTCCATGGCGCATGTTGCATTTTGAAAGTCACAATGATTAGAATGACATAATCAAAAAACAAACTGTTGTGTCAATATCTACTGGAGAAAAAAAAAACTAATTTAATCAGATAGCAAAATCGGAAAAATAATAAAAATAAACAATTCATAAATAATCTTACTTCCAAAGCCAGCACTGAAATAAAAGGGAAGTACACAAAAAAAAGCCACAGAAAAACAATTAGATGTGATGAGTCAGTTCTTCGTCAGTTCTTAGCCAAGTTGTATTAATGAACTAAGCTGACAGACAGTGTATTCTTATTTTAAAAAGACCTTCGAATAGATTAGATCGATGATTCTTCATTCGTCCATTTAAATATTGTACTTATTTGAGTTAATTAAGCAAATACGAGTCTGAATTATTTCTTATTGGATCCTTTTTCAAGTTTCAGACCGCCAATGAATACGTCCAATGAAATCATGCCAAGACAGCAATTTGGTGTGACGTGGCGTATAAAAACTGGCTGGTCAACCATACACCGGTGCTCCAACCAATCATTGTTTATATAATAATTCACAATTAAACACAAATCCTAAACTCTAATCGCATCTCTTTTCCACTCTCTCATCCATCTAGCTTACAATGGCTAGACGAGTTCTCTTAGCATTAGCAACAATATTGATACAATTTTGTATAATACTCAACAAATTTGAGAGTGTTAATTCTTTCTTAGCCACAGCTTATCCCCAAATCGAGGAGCTCTGTTCTAATGGAGAGAAATCAGACCCGGATAGAACTGCATTCCATTTCCAACCATCCAAGAACTGGCTCAACGGTACTCTCTCTCTCTCTCTCTCTCAAGTCTCTCCCTCTCCAAAACCATTATGAAAGAGTTGAATCACCTGATTGATTGAATCTGGACTAACTATTGATTTCTTTGCATGGTCTTCTAATTGGGGATGATGTGATGAAACCAAACAGATCCAAATGGTACGTCTCTCTGTTCTTTCCTCTCTTAATTTCTTAGAAAATTCTATCTGCAACTGCAAGTGGTAAACAGTATATTCTTATCATAAACCAAAAAGACAGAGAGAGATTTTCTTTAGAAAAAGTGTAGTCTTAGGCCCCTATAAAACAGAGGAAATATTTTGCAACAGAAACAAAATTTCACTTTACGTCTCCTATTTTGACACAACACAGGGTTCCTTTTGCAAATAACTCATCAAAAATATCCTACCCTACTAAAATATATACGCCACATCATTTATAGATTGGGCCGAATCATATTTACTCAAATAAAAACAAATTTAACCAAGCACTTAACTTATAACAGGTCCAATGTACTATAACGGTTTATACCATTTATTCTACCAATACAACCCATTCGGCCCATTATGGGGAAACCTCTCATGGGGTCACTCAATCTCAACGGACCTAATCAACTGGGAAGCTCTTCCGCTCGCTCTGACCCGAACCGACTCGTTCGACATTAACGGATGCTGGTCCGGGTCCATCACCTTTTTACCCGAACCCGTTATGCTCTACACAGGCATCGATTATTTAGAAAGACAAGTGCAAAACGTCGCGTTTCCCCAAAACGGGTCGGATCCGTTTTTGTTAGAGTGGAGCAAACCGGGTTACAACCCGATTATGCCGTTGGGGAACGATTTGGATCCGGGGAAGTTTAGGGATCCGACGACAGGCTGGCTTGGAAAAGACGGCTACTGGAGAACTGCAGTGGCTGCTGAACTCGAGGGCACTGCTGAGATATTGTTGTACACGTGAGTTTGATTAGTTTTTATTTATGGTGTTAGTTATGTTTAATTTTCTTAAAGGGACTTGATGTTGTATGATGAGATTTTTCATCGTGCAGCATAATGCGAGAAAACAGTATATAAAGGGAATAAATAGTATATGAAATTAGACAAATAGTATATATGTTTCATTTTTTTTTCAAGGCAATAAAAAGTATATACATAAAATAATGAAAACAGTATATAGGAAATAAAAAGTACATTGAAAAACGGAAAAGACACTATACCGTCGTCACGTTTGGGGTGTTCGTTTTGATATTTTCCTTTCTGAAAATTTCGATTTATTTTGGACAGGAGTAAGAATTTTGTGAATTGGAGAAGAAGGGGATCGCCACTGCACGAATCTCAAAGCGCGGGGATGTGGGAATGCCCTGATTTCTTCCCAGTTTCTCTCTCCGGCAAGCAAGGACTCGACACGTCAGTCAACAACGGAGCGATCAAGCACGTGCTCAAAGTCAGCTTGATGAAGACCTTGCAGGATTACTACTTGATCGGAAATTACGACGAAAAGAAGGAGATTTTTACTCCAGAAAAGGAGTATGAGGATGATTACAGAACGTGGTTTATGATGGATTACGGACACATTTATGCGTCCAAGTCCTTTTTTGATGAGAATAAGAATAGGAGGATTGTTTGGGCATGGGTGAATGAATCCGATAGTGAATCGGATGATGTGAAGAGAGGCTGGTCTGGCATTATGGTTGGTGATTTTTACTCAAATAAATAACCCTCTGTTTTTTTAGTTTGTGATTTTTACGCAAATAGCTATCTGGTTTTAAGAAATTGTAATGAGGTTTGTTTTGTGTAGACAATTCCAAGGGAGATTTGGCTGGATACGAATGGAAAGCAATTGGTGCAATGGCCAGCTGAAGAAATTGAATCTCTCAGAAAAGATAGAGTTCAGTTGCAAAATACGGAATTGAAATCCCGGGAATTGCTTGAAATAACTGGGATCTCAACTTCACAGGTAAGTCGCTTGTAAATCACTAAATTGTAATGTAATGCAAATTATTCTATTAATTAACTTACTTTTTTGTTAACAATTTTCATTTCTTTTAAACAGAGTGATGTGGAAATAGTGTTTGAAATCCCCAGTTTGGAAAAGGCAGAGAAATTTGAGGAGCAATATCTTTTAGATCCTCCTAAGCTTTGTAAAGAAACAGGAGCATTTGAAAAAGGAGGAATTGGGCCTTTTGGGATTTTTGTTCTTTCTACTGAGGACCTAAGTGAAAATACGCCAATATTTTTCAGAATATACAGATACAATGATAAATATATGGTTCTCATGTGCTCTGACCTAAGCAGGTATCTTGACAATTAACCATAATAAATGCTTAGCTAAATACACAAAAAAAAAAAAACATTTTGTTGGTTTTTTATAGTTGAATCAAAGATAAAATTGTTTAATTACATTTAGGTCCTCGAAAAGAGAAGGGGTTTACAAACCAGCCCATGGTGGATTTGTTGGTATAGACATAACAAAAGACAAGACAGTCTCTCTAAGAACATTGGTATAACAAAAGTTTCCTCAATTTTGTTAAAATTTTATTTAGGTTCCTGAAATTCTATGGTTATAATGTTATTAAATTTTGATTTTGATTAATTTGGAACAGATTGATCATTCAGTTGTAGAGAGTTTTGCAGCAGGAGGAAGAATGTGTATGACGACACGTGTCTATTCTAAACATGTGTTAACTGGTCAAACCTCACATTTATATGTTTTTAATAATGGATCTGAATATGTGAAAATTAAAGAGTTGAATGCATGGCAAATGGAAAAAGCTAGGGTTAATATTGAAAATGATAAATTCATTTCTGTCAATTATATTTAGATTTGTTGGAAATTCTATGCTCGATAGGTTTTAGTTATTGTATTCAGTCTTTGAACTGCATATTTGCACTATTTTTTTTTTAATTTGGTAGTTTGTATTCTCTTGTGCGACGTCACAATAAGTATGGGAAATTCACCAAAACACTATATTCAATTTTATATTACCCTACCCTAAACCCCTTTATTTATCTAATAAGGAAACGAATAAGATGTCATGTAAGAAAAGAAAAATATGATTCTGATCTTTTCTCTCATTGCACCCTACCATAGTTTATTTCTCAAGTAAACCTCTTTTATTACAGTTTATTTCTCAAGTAAACCTCTTTTATTACAGTTTATTTCTCAAGTAAACCTCGTTTATTACATTATAAAATCTCACATTTAACCCTCATCATAATTAATTCATTCAAAACCAAAATCATGAGTACTACACAAGAAAACGAAGAACAATCAACCCCAAAACTCAAACTCAAATTATTAGTTGATGAGCATTCAAACCAAGTCTTATTCGCTGAGGCCGGAAAAGAGGCAGTTGATTTCCTTCTTGGCCTTCTCAGACTCCCGCTCGGCCTGGTTACTCGACTTCTTCTAGGAGAACATATTTCCGTTTCTCAAATTCCCGGTTCGCTCAGTTCCATCTATACCAGTATTAGAGATCTTGACGAAACTTATTTAGTTTCGCCGGATCGTGATGTGCTGTTAAATCCGAGACTCCCTTCGGTTTCTCTTCCTTTACTTGAATCTGAACCGGCTCCTGCGGTGACTCCACCACCGAAGAAGTATTATAGGTATAAAAGGGTCTATAAGATAGTTTTGTTTTCTTACTAGTCAAGCCACACCAAGGTTCATGTTCATTAAAAATCTTAGGCTTAATGACATTCAAGTTTGAAATTACTTCAAATTCTGACACTTCATATGCCTCATTATAATTAATGATTTTTTAAATTCAAATCACTATTAATAAATTAAGAGACTTACTAAATATTAATTGTGCTAAATGGGTTTGCGGCACTTGAACTTAAGATCTCTTTAAAAGTTCGAGGGTGTCTATCGCTTGAGCTGGCAAATCCATGATTAATCAGAGCGATATACATGCTGACCGATCAATACAATGATTTCAATCTATTCAGTAACCATTATTTAAATTAACCCAATGAATTAATGATTTAGTTGGTTAAGTGCATTGCACAATAATTCTAAGTCATGAGTTCAAATTATGCTGGAATCATAAAAACATATATCTGAATATTCAAATTAAATATCGCATCTTTGTACAAAAATTGTTAAAATTTCTCAAAACGCAACTATAACCCTATAAATGACAAACCCTAATGAATGAATTTTATTATCTTAGGTGTTCTGGCATAGTTGGACATTGTCGTGGGAACCCAGCATTTATGACAGACACAGGAGGGTTGCTATGCCCCTCCTGCCGCCAGCCGATGATATATGAAATTAGATTTGCCGAGAGACCAAAGTTGGAATCTACCGAATCCGGATACGTGAAGGGGATTGTGACATATCTAATAATGGATGATCTGTCTGTCACGCCTATGTCGACTATTTCGGCTATAACTTTGCTCAATAGGTTTCAAGTGAAAGATCTTTCGATGCTTTGCGAAATGACCATTGAATTTGGGATTCAAGAGGTGATTTTACATTTATTTCTTGCCAATTGGTGTATATTGAAAACAATATATCTTGATAAACTTAAAAACAGGTATTTTTTAAAATTTGGTACTTATTTTGTTGTTATTTTAATTATAGGCTTTGGAGTTGCTCAATGGTTCACTTCAGTCGACTACGGTGCTAACGGATGTTTTCTTATCAAGACCGCGGGTTGAGATTGATCGACTAAATACAACATAAATGATGTTTATTGTATATTTATTGTATATTTATTGTATGATTAAACTATTAAATGATGTTTATTGTATGATTAAACTATTAAATATATGTAAATATATGATTAAACTATTTATGGTAAATATACATTATGTGATGTACATCATATCAAAATATGTATAGCAAATAAATCTCTCATTAATTTGATTAAAACTTTATTTTATCTTACATCACACTCTTATAAATAACACAATCACAAACCTAATTAGAGAAACAAATGGTGTTGATCATAATAATGATTTATGAAAATTTTCTTAAGTAGTTAAGTATCTTAATTGATTGAGATACTATAAGTAATTAGGATTTCATTTGGAAGAGGATATTTAAAGGCCTCTCCAAATTTCTAAAAGAAAAGGTTAGGATTTCCAATCTTATATGCACGAAATATAACGAGTGAAGTTAGTATTTTACTTGAGAAGCTTAAAAAAAGAAAATTTCTAAAGGCCCTTCTAATATTGATTAATTACATACAAATTATCTAATTATCATTGTCAAGCAAAAAGCTGTCTTTCAGTTGCTCTGATTCCGGTGCTTGTATAATCAGGCCTAGGGAATATACCGTCTCTCACACAGAAAACCTAGCAGTCCTACTGTTTTTTCAGTCTTCTAAAATGATTATGAAATAAAATAAATACAAAAATATATGATAGGCATGCACGAATCTCAAAGAAAATCAGAGAGGCTGATCCACTTATTCCTCCTATTGCTGCCTAAGTAAGATCATGCCAAATACTGATTTAATATAACATGACTTAATTTGTGAAAATACTGCCATGATGTTTAAAACAAAATCATACAAATTAAAAGGGTTGAACTTGAAAATGACCCGTTACTATACTATACAGTTAGCTCAGAGAAAGAGATAAAGAAGATTCGGATTCCTTCAAAGAAGTTAAAATAAGAAATAAAAGAAAAAGAGTGAACAAGTCCCTGAAATAGAAGTTCTAAAAGGAAGTACAAAAATTAAACAAAGTCTAGACCTCTATTATATTACTTATAGGATTGAGATATTATTACCTCCATTAATATTTGTCAAAGAGAAACAGTGGACCAAATCAAAGTACTAAATACTACACTGGACCACACGAGTACAAATCAGATCTTTTACTCTCTTTGTTTCTTTCTTTCTTCTACATTGGGGGAGAGAAAAATAGAGAGGAACCTAGGGTTAGCTCCAGTGAAGTTGTACTAGGCTGGCTACTGTAGAAATACTGATGATTCATATTCTGATTATTTATCTCTTGATTTTGTTGCAAATGGTTATAATAGAAGCTTGGATTGTGAAAGCCCGAGTTGGTTGTGAATTGAGAAAAATGGTATGATGGTTCTTGACGTACATGATGAATTTGGAATTCCGGTTCGGCTTTTACAGGGAAAAGTTGAAGGGTTTCGAGCTCTCGAGTTACAGCAATGGTGGCTGGTGATAATTGTGGCTCTGTGTGGGGCTGGAGAAGCCATGGATTTGTAGAGTTGAGCTCTAGTTCTAAGTTTCTATTGTTGGCTTGCATTTGTGGAGCTTCTCTTTCTCCTGTGGTATTCATTTTTAAGTCCTAACAAAAATAAAAGAAATGTAAAAATGTAGAAACATGAAATGACTAGTATTTTATTGCGCAGACATTGTTGAAATTTGTGTGACTATTTGAGAAAAAAAGCCATGCGTATCTACCGAGGAATGGATGTTTGTGTTAGGTAAACAAAAGAAAAAAAATGAAAAAAGAAGAATGAATTCCTACTTCAAAAGGGGAAAAAGAAAAGAAAAAAGAAGTATGAATTCAATGTGAGACTTACAATAATGTTTCTTTCTGTCGGTACAACACCATAGAAGCACCCGGAAGAACTTGGAGCTGAAACACCTGCAGATTACATAAGCTTCATAATTTTATTTTTTTTGAAATACAATAACTTCAGAAATAATGTACGTACATGAACAACATTCACGGAATAATGATAAACTTCAGTACTTCATAGAGAAGGAGAGAGAGAAGAGATGAATTACATACCTCCAGGAGGTGTAACAACGCCAACTGGAGACTCCAGCAACCCATTACCATTATTACCATGATGATTCAATCTTTTATTACCAACATCAACAACGAGTTTCTTCTTCTGTCTCTCTCTCGCCTTATGATTCTGAAACCAGTAAAACACATTCTTGCCTTCAATCTTTCCGTACTGTCTCAACATGGCTGAAATCCTCTGAATTTCATCAGAGTTTGGAGATCTTATTCCACAATTATAGTACAAATCACGCAATATGCGGATTTGTTCACTTGTTGGGATCCAGCGTGTGCTTACTTGTCTACACATGTAATTATTGGTATTGCTAGGGTAGTTTTGATGATTTTTGTTTGAGTTGTGAGTGTTAGGGTTTGTAAGGTAGGATTCGAGCTCTTGTTCTGGTTTTGGTTGAGGCTGGTAATGGAATGGATCCATTTGGAAGTAGGAAGAGAGGCTTCAGAGAGAGAGATCAAAAGTGTGTAATGTGTGTGATTGGGAAGGTAGGCTATTTGTAGAGGTCAGATTTATTTTCACAGAAAAAAAGAGGTCTAGTTCTAAATATTTTGTAAGAGTGCATTTATTTGTTGTCATAAAACTTGGTCCATATTGATATATATGTATTGGGTATTTCAATTGAAGTAGTTAGTTAATCAACCTCTATAATTACCATCAAATTTATGATTAAAGTGGCCAATCATTCATAACTAGGATAATATTCGCGCTTTGTTGCGAATATTTCAATTTTATTTCAATCTATGTATAAATTGCAATTATGAAAATTCAAAATAAAAATTTGAAATAAATTCGAGTAAATAAAAAATATATAATAATTATGTTAAATAAGCCGTCTATGTTTAAAATCATTTTGAATTACATCATAAGATATTTTATCCATTTATTATGCATTCAAAATATTCTCTATATTACATCTAATTTTGTAAGGATGGATAAGAAACAAAATAAGTTCATAAAAAACAAAAATTAATAACCGATTAAATAATTTGGATCATAATTTATGATCTCAATTTATTTTTGCACTAAGATTTCTAAGATTAAAAAGTCATTTTTTTTATTCTCTTTGGTTTCTTATGCCGTTATATATCTTGACATATTATATTACAAAAAAATCAAGCATTAATTAGGCAAGATAATTCATTTCATAGATTTTTGTTGAAATCACATAAAATTTAATTATAGATGATTAACTTTAAAAAACATAAAAATAATAATTATATTTAACATGATTCATAAAAAAGAAATATGATATTATATATATGGAAAAATTATGTATACTATACATAAGAAAATGTAACACCGCTATTTTTCTTATTTATTTTTTATTTATTTAGTTGTTAAAATGATACAAATTATGTATAAATATAACATGAAACATTAATCAAACTGATCATGTGATATTGTGATAATAATTTAAATGAAAAGCTAAGATTTGGAAAAAATTTGATCCAACGTCCGAGATAAAATTGAGAATAATTTTCTTCAGAATGCTCAAAGAAAGATGAAACATAAGGTATGAGTTAATGAACGTATCATTTTTGTACATGTTCTCTTATATAGTCTATATTCACATATTTTAGCAAGAAAAAAATAAATTATAACCACAACAATATAGAACTCAAAATAAAGAAAAAATTTCAACAAATTTATATTTGATGATTTTAACATGAGAAATAAAATATTCATTAAGACTTTATAATTTTTTAAAGAAAAATAGAAAAAATATTTATATTTTAATGAGTGAGATTTTTATGAACTATTGATATTAATAATTGAAAATAACTTTCAATTATGACTCATGATTAAGATTTGATGGACAGAAACAAATTCAACGGTTCTCACTAAATCGAGGATGGAACACAAAACACAAATTCAACCAATTATATGATTATATTTTAGTTACCACATAAATGTTGGCATGTATCAATAAATTTGTGAAAATGAATGGTTAAGATTCAATAAAACATTTGATCGAATGATCGAGATAAAAGCGATGATGTGGTCTTTTGAGAAAGCTCAAAATTAGGTGAAAAATAAAGGGTTGGGGTTAATAGGTGAAAATAACTTTGAATTATGAGTCATGATTAAGATCTGATGGCCAGAAAAAAAATTCAACGGTTCTCACTAAATCGGGAATGGAACACAAAATACTAATTCAACTAATTATATGATTATATTTTAGTCACCACATAAATATTACCATAAAATATCAACAAATTTGTGAAAATGAAAGGTAAAGATTCAACAAAAAATTTGATCGAATGATCAAGATAAAAATGATGATGTGACATTTTGAGAAGACTCAAAAGTAAATGAAAAATATGGCCATTTATATTTTTATTTATTTATTTATTTTTATTTTTAATACTCATCTAATATTTTAAAATAATCATGTAAAATTAAATTTTTAATAACCATTAATTTGTAATAATCACATATTTTAATGACCATCTGTTTTTTTTAAAGAATAGCAAATTTTTATTTTTTTATTTTTAATAATCATCTAATATTTTAAAATAATCATGTATAATTAAAATTTTAATAACCATTAATTTGTAATAATCAAATATTTTAATGACCATCCGGTTTTTTTTAAAAAGAATAGCAATATCAAAAATTGGTGATGATTCTAAGGATTAAATATCTTTTCTCTTCAACTGAATTACAGTTAAAGTATTTCTTTTCAAAGGGCGATGTGCGAAATGACCACCCTAACTTCATTAACCAAATGAAAGAAAATTACATCACCATTTGTCTTGGTATTCAATTGAACTGTCGAGAAAGTATTTTTTTTTCAAGGACTGTACCTTAATTCCATTAATCAAGTGAAATAGAATTACAACGTTCAGAAAATAAAAAAAAAATGAGACAGAAAATAAAAAGAAAAAATTGAGGAAAATGTAGTAAGAGAAAAAAAAACTACAACTAAATTATCCTACTACTAGATAAAATAAAATAAACAACTAAAGGGGCGTTTACTTCGCGGTAATGTAAGATTACCATGATAATCACATTTCTAGGAATGTGATTTTTTGGAATCACTTTACCATGACAAGTGAATGTTTTTGTTTACTTCACAAATTTAGATTTATAGGAATGTTAATTATTTGAACTATTTTTAAATATGAAATGATTAATATGTCCTTGATACTAGTATAGCAAATCAACCATATTTAATTATAAAATTTGACTAACTCCATATGACATAATTTCTAAATAAATATTTATTTATATAAAATTGGATGTTTAATATTATTTTAGTTAAATCGTATTTTTAATTAAATCATAACAACTTTGCAATAAATTAAGAAAAAGAAAATTCACAACCCATTTTTGAATAAATATTTAATGAATACAACATATAATTTAATTTCCTAAATTTAAATATTAAAATATTATTATTTTTTTTAGTTATATTTTATTTCTATAATTAAAATATAACTAATAAAAATAATAAAATAATAATAATCATGTTAATGTAAATAATAAATAACATAACAATTAAGGACATTTTGGTAATAAACATGGGAATGTAACATTCCCATCCATTTTGGTGGGAATCACATTAACATAAATGTGGTAATATCACTTTGCCATGGGAATGTGATATTCCTGCTACGTAGGATTCTCGTGTCAAAATAAAATGGTAATGTGATTCCAATGCCCAAATATTTCTAGGAAAGTTAAACTTTCCCACGAAGTAAACGCACCTTAAAGGGCTTGTTCGGCAACTGGCAACGTACAGAATAATAAAATTGAGGAATAGAAAATAGTCGACTATTATATTTTATTCTAAGCGTGTTCGGCAAGATGAATTAGTAAAATAATGAAATAGTAAAATAAATTAATATTTTTTTTATTAAAAAATAAAATAAATAGAGAGAAAAAATGAGTTATTTCACTTTAATTGTTCTATTCCATTTCTAACATGAAATAATTTTTTCATCATTTAATCTACTTTATTATGTATTATTTCATTCATGTTCGGCATAATAAAATTTTGTATTCCATTATATTCCATGAAATTGTTCTGTTTCATTCCAATTCCGTCCCCCGTCGAATGGGGCACAAAATGACAGAGAAGAAAGATCAATAAAAACACTTCCAACAAGCGGCCTCTTGCTATGCCGAAATTATAGTATTCCACGGTTCTATGATTTTGATTTAAGATTCTTTTATTTTTTTCATTCCACAAGTTCCAATAGCTAGCCATCTATAACGTGTTACCCTTCAACTATTTATGAAGTACAAAAAACTATTTATAAATGTTGTTCTCAGTTTGATGATGTTTAAAAGAATTCCGTAATTACTAATCTTGTTTGAGTTTATTGTATAAGATCAGGAAGTATCAAGTTCAAATTGACGTGCACGTTGTTCATCTTGATCAGATCATAAGCCGTCGAAGAGTTGCATCCCGATTTAAGTTTTGAAGACTCGTTCGTGACGTTCAAGAGTTGGAGCTCTTCTTTGTGTTTGAGTTTTTGGATTGATTAATTAAATCAAAATCTAGAGAAAAATCTCAGTTTTTCAACTTTTTTCGCTTTGACTTGGACCGTGAATAGTGATTTTGTTGTCAGCGGAATAGCCTGTTTTTTCATATCTGTGAGTTGTTCCTTCCATCTTTATAAAGGCAGCTCCAATGCGAATTTGACAAGAAGTTTTCTAAGCAATATTTCTGAGTTTTTCTCTCTTAAAACAAGTTTAAGCAATCGATATTTTTGTGAGTAATTTTGAGAGGAATTAGATCTAGTTTGTTGGGCTATTTGATTGAAAGAAATCAAGTTATTTAGTCTCAACGAATCGCTACGAGTTTGTAAAGCGATCGTGGAGTCGAGTCTTATAAAATGTTATTTTGATTAGTGAATCAAGGAACCGAAATCATACCCGGAGAGTAGGCGCTCGTAAACGCATCAAGAGTTGCCAGCGAAAACATGTGGCTAAGGCTAACGCAACCACCTTGCTGAACTTCGTCAATATATCTGGTGTTCGATATCTTTATTTACTTTTCTTTATTTATTCAATTATTTAATTATTATGACTATCAAACTTAAAAGCCAATCAAATTAAAAGTCGCAAAAACCTAAAAGTCAAATTCAACTTCCGCACAAATACCATTTCAATTTCAATTTTGAAATCAAACTTGCGAAGTGAGTTGTTAGGTTAATCTTTTTTATGATAAAGTCCAACTTGTTAAATACAATTTTTTTAATAGGGTGGGGGTTCGAAACTATTCGTAGTCATCACTGTTGTAATGCAGCTAGATTGGTATTAGGCCCTCTCTGAATAGGGTGAGGGTTCGACACTGGAGGTCCCTTAGTTTAACAGGTGTGGGTGCCTACGGGCTATGTAATCGGAAAAAAAAATATTATTTAAATTAATTTGAATTGTTAATCACGATGGATTTCGATTTTTTTCTGACTGGATTTGCAAAGCCTTGAAAATTCTACATATAGAATGTTTCAAAATATAATTTTTTTTCGAAATTTTATTTTAAAACAAATATATAGATGGCAAAGAACTTACATATAGCAAGTTCGTGATAATAGTTGAAACTTTGCATAAACATCTTAAATATATCGACCAATCAAGTTTGTGATAGCTAAACATACATACATATGTGGCAAAAAGTCATAGAAAGATATGGTTTGTGCCAGTAAACTCAAGGATTTCACTCCTCATGTCTATGAGAGATGGGAAACAGAAAAAAAAAACAATATTAAATGCGACTCAATTTAACACATATAAACAGTAACATATCTTAACAGAGACTACGCTATCTTTCATAGATTTTGATCAGGATTTACAACTGCATATAAGTTTTAAAGGGGGACAATCCCAAGTTCACCAGGGACGAGTAAATGCATTCAAAAATCTTATACATACAAGTCCCGTTAAAAGATTTTATTTTGTTGTTTAATAAAATTTCATGGTTTTAGTAACCATAAAAATAGGTAAAATATCTAAAGTTAATGAAAAAAATAGTGAAAAAACTGAAAGCTGTATTATAAGATAAAAAGCTGATAAAATATTGATTAGTAATTGTTGAGTTGTTGGTGGAACAAGGAGAATCCAAAAAACAAAAAAGTGAGGGACTTTTCATTAGGGTTTGATGGTAGTAGACTGACTGACTGTACCAACCTATCCAGTGAAATTTATTATTTTAATTTAAAATAGAATATTGGTCTATTTCACGAGACAGAGAGAGACAGAAGGAGAGGATCAGGGGGATATCTTTTAGAGAGAGACTGAAGTTGACAGATAGGGGGCTTGAAAAGGGAGGGAAGGGGGCAAAGCAGAATTGTGGAAAGTTAGGGGGGCCCATTTGCAAATTTAAACTGGCATGCAAACACAATCATTACAAGTCCCCACTTCTTTCTATCCTCTACTACTAAAATTCAGTTTACTACGAGTCTGTACAATCTCTTAAAATTTCATGCATACAGGTAAACAACTGAATTTGTATAGAGCACATTCATTATTTAAATTAATATTGTTTATACAATATATATTAATCTTTGATTAAATCTGCATAATAAAAGAGGGATCATATGGAGTTTTCCCCTTGTAAAAACAATCATATGGAGTTTTTTTGACATTACATACTATAATTTTAGATGTGTATATTTTTTTCATGTGTAAATATTATATCACTATATACATGTATTAAATGAAATTCAATTGACATTAAATAGTAAAAGATCAACAATGTAACATTTTTTATTTAAGTTCATAACTATTTTTTTTATCGAATAAATATGGCTTTTTGCCCCATTTCTAATTGATGTCATTATTAATGAGAATTGAATTCATAACATATGTTTTATTGTATTTTACACTTAACTATTAAATTATAGACCCATTAGCTATAAATATAACAAAATTTTTGAAGATTATTTCCGACTTGGTCGCTATATTTTGAGCTAGCTAAGGTATCTTCCATCAAATAAAAAAAAAATTGAAGATTCAGAAAATAATGTTAAGAAAGATGTCATTTTTTCTAGCAATTGTTTGGATATTAAGGAATGAGAGAAATAATAAGATTTTCACATGCATGCCTAAATTTAAAATTTTATGATATGAATTTTTGAAAATTGATAAAAAAAAGTTAAATATGGAATTATTTCTACCAAAAATCACATGTAATATAAACAAGCTATAACAACTTAGACAACATCTAACATAAACTCATAATCATGTCTTAATGCTGTGACACGACATGGATCAAAATCAATTGACTCAACAATTATTCTTAGTTAGCCCATTCCATGAAATTGTTATTAATCATAGAGCACGAAAATGATGATCAATCAAAATGGAGAGAGAGAATGAATGTGTGGGTAGGAAGGAAAAGAATAGATAGCTAAGTACCTAATAGCTGGGTGGCTAAGTACTGTGGAGGCTGTTTGAATTGAATGTGGGAAATTGGTGCAAGTCCGTCTTGGGAATACATATAGAATGGAGATCCGGCTTTATATAATCATTGATTTTTTGACCATTTCATTTTCTACATTTTATTTCCTACCCAATCAATCACTGTTCCATCCCTAATCTTCGCTCCCTTTTCTCATTTTATTAAAATTTATTATTAGGGAAATTTAAAAAAAAACCCTGTCTTTTCTGAATATTACAACTATCCCCCTGTATTTTTATTTATTACAAATAACTCCCTATCAGATGTGTTTTGCTACCCTCTTTTTTCCATCAATTTCATGGTTAAAATTTTAAAAATGACGAAAACGCTCTCAATTCTTTTATAACATTTTCTTAACAATATTTTTCTCAATTCATATATATTGATGTGAATGAATCAAATTCATGGTTGTTTGTATTGTGATTTAAAATATTAAATATTAAATATTAAGTTAACTTATAATAAAACTATTTATTTGAGAAAGAAACATAAATTGTAAAAATTATATAGCATTTTGATATTAATAGATATTAATAATAATAATAATAATAATAATAATAATAATAATAATAATAATAATAATAATAATAATAAAATATTTTTATTTGAGCTTATATTGCTGAACCGAATATTATATTATTTATGAAAATAGAATATTATGAGAATAATATATAATATTTTTGAGAAAATATAAAATGTTTTATGAATTATATAGTATTTTGAGAATGATTTCATGGGATAAAGAATGAGATGTGAAGTGAAATGGATACCGCCGTACTTGTATTTTTATATATTTTTTTCAAATAAATAGTTGTATTTTAAATTAACTTAATATTTAATATTTTAAATCGCAATATACCACAATACAAACAACGATGCATTTGATTCATTCACATCAATATATATGATTTGACGAAATATTATTAAGAAAATGTTATAAAGAATTGAGGGCGTTTTTGTCATTTTTTAAATTTTAACCATGAAAATAGATGGAAAAAGAGGATGGGGATATTTGTAAACAAAACACATCTCACATGAGGCTATTTGTAATAAAGGAAAATATAGCGGGTTATTTGTAATATTCAGAAAATATAAGGATTTTTTTTGTAAATTTCACTTATTATTATATAGGCTAATATATAAACGATCTTAGTTTTGGCTAAAATATATGTAGATACTATTCTATCACATGAGTTTTGAACGTACGTTTTTGAAAAATGTGAGAAAGTACCGCAAGATCCGATATTCTACGTATAACATGAAGTAATATATTACACATATATATTGTTTTGTATTTGCATTTTTATATGGGTTTTTTTTCTGTATCAATTTATGGAACATGTTTTTCAGGGGTGATTTTTGGCATTCCAATAATATTAGCGTTGGTTGTTGAGATTTTAGAACTAGTTATTTTGTTCAATAACATATATTAGAATTCAAATTATATTCCTAATGGGTCCTTTTGTCAAAAAATTGAAAATTATAGAAATGGTTCCACTGTTTTGAGAATTTCCATATATTTTTCGCTATTTCTTCGGAGGCAGAGTTTTATAGAAATGGGTCATACTCTCTCCAAATTTTTGACATAATAATATATTAATAGTGTTTTAATTAAAAAATTGAAATACATATATATTTATGTATTTGGTCCCTTTAATTTTTTGTATAGTGGTAGCCAGTAAAGATAATTTTTTTTATCTCAGTAAATACAGTTAAGCTCCGCTCCTGTGCTCCATTTCTTCCGGAATCTTCATCTGCTGCATTTTATAAACTTATGAGCAAATTAATATGCAATTAGTGAGTTTAATTAATATATTATGAACAATTAAATAAGTTGGCCAAAAATGTCATACATAGATGATCACAGAACCAAGACAAGAAGTGATGATGTATTTGAAACCGACAAGACATAAATGGCCATGGTATGGCCATCACGCCTCTTGTGAGTGACAAATTTCAGCTTCTAAGAAAAGAAAAGAGATGAACATGCACTCATTCTTCTGTTGCCACTTGCCACTTCAGAAAACTAACATCCATCATATATATTGTCTAGATATTAAATTCAAACATATATTTATGTGAATGACAAAGATCTTAGTGATCCTGAGTCCTAACTTCATTCTTTCATTTTCATCAAGGCCCAGTGGGAAAAGAAAGCATTAATTATGTTAGAGGCAAGAGGAACAGATGAGGTATGCATATTCATTCAGTTCGGATCTTTTGTTCTTGTCTAATGTATTGGTTCAATATCATTGTTCATGCTAAATCAACAGTCGAAATATAAACTGTTATAAGAATTTTTAATCGACACTAAATTGGATAAAGAATCATGACTGCAAAAAGCTTCAAATTAGACATCCGATGTTTCTTAATTAGACATTAAGACATGAATCGCTGTTTTTATTTATGATTCGAACTTATTTATAACAAAATACATGTCAATATATTGATTACTATACACAGAGAATCCAGGCCCAGATTGAATATCTTCACCAGTAGTTTCTCCTAAAGAGGAAAAAAGAAAGCAAAACACAAAATTAACCCCTAAAATGTAGCTCATATATAATTCCTATTTGTGATGGGGACATCACTGAAACCCTTTAATTTCCAAGTGGAGCCTTTCCTTTCATCATCCTTGTATTTTTCTTTTGGTTCTTTCTCTCTTTTGCACGAGTAGAAAAGGGATAGTGATTGGGTGTAATGCTGTTAGAGTATCATACAAGTGAAAGTTTTCAGTCACTCAAATGAGAAACTGAAGGAAAGGTACACTCCTCATCAGGTTTCAACTCCTCTCCGTTGTCTTTAAAATGGAGGTATAAAGTGCATGTATTACAAAAAAGAAATATAGAAAGAAAAGATTAGCCTGTCGATTGAGAAAGACTGAAAGAATTGTGTGAGGTGTTAATTGGACTAACCTATTATTCATGACGAGCTGCCATTGATATAAAACCCTAGTTAAGGCTAGAAGAAGAGGTAGAATAGGTAAGATTAAATAAAATAAAATGAAAAAAGGGTAAGCACAATCTCATGATGGCTGATACAAAATCTGCCTTAAATAAAACCTCAATCTCAACTCAAAAAGATGCACCTGCTCTCTCTATCTAGACCCTTCTAGCCTCGTTCTCTGTGTGCTGATCAATTCAGAATAGCCCCCACATGACATGAGTCTCTAGTTCTGTTCTCAAATTCGACTCCTCATTTCTTCTTGTGTGTATATTTTACAAATAATATATCATCTCTGTAATATTTAGAACATTATATTTTATGTGATATTAATAAAAATAGTTTCAGTTTGTAAGCTCAAATTACATGTATATTTTGCCAGGGACAAATCCCATATAACATAAGGACTATGTTGGTCATGTATATAACCATCAATGTGTACTATAAATATTCCTAATATGTAGTACAGGCATTTAATTCAGAAAAGTTGTATAATTCTCCAAATAAATGCAGTAATCGATATCTTTTTCTTTTCATTCATGAACGTATCACTTCATAGTTCATGGTCTCATGCTTCTGTTGGCAAGTGTAGTTTTACCCATTGGCCAAGTAATTTCAATGCGGGCCCCATTTTCTTCCCATATGGAGCTATTTTCATTTTCATTCAATCAATTTCAATCCCTCTATTCAAAGAAGATCCACTATTATCTCTCAGCCAGAATTCTCAATCAATTATTATTTTCTCTAATATATTATGGCCTTTTCATTCTCCATACTTCATTCATTAATCATGCACACCTATTTTTGCTTTAAATTTCTAAAATCCTGAATCTAGTTCTATTACATCTTGTTTAGATGAAGAGGCTAGTTCCATTTCAAATATAAGACAAATTTTTAAAATGAGTGAGCTACTGATAATATTATTTAAGAGTTCTGAACATGTTACAGTTGTTTTTTTTTCTTTTTGATAAATTGAATCCAGGCCGAGCCTGGAGTCTTGGACTTAAAAGTAATTGCATTTTAAGAGAATAAGTTCAATCAACAAGTTTGATGACTGAAATTACAATAGAAAGGATAAAAAGAACTGAAAAAAAATAAAGAAAAGAATTCGCTACAGCTGATTATTAGTCATAACATTTTTCTGAGATCAATATATAACACAATTCCTGATTATTAGACATAACATTTTTCGGACATCAATTTATAACATAATTCTCAGGTCTGTACTAATTTAGTTCCTTGGAAAATAATTCAGCCCGTAGGCCAGAACAGATATATTATTAACAGAAAATAGGCCTTTAAAGCCCAATTGTCCAGTCTAAATTCTCCGTTAATTAATAGTACTCTTATTTTAAAACTTTGTTTTAATGATTGATTGGATATGTCGCTCCTAGTGTAGTGTGGGAGTAACCCACCTTGAGTAATTAAAAAAAAACATCCATTCGTGTATTTAGATTTTCAATTTATCATACATGTCAACTTTTATGTACAAATTTAGGGATGACATTCTTTTTAATAGTAGTGCAAAAGATCCTTCTAAAAATACGATGCTCGTAATAGCTGAGCTGTGAATAATTACAATATAAGCCTTTTGTACAATTCGTTGATATTTATAGAAATATTGTAATTAATATTAGAAAATATTGTTAAGTTAATAGATCAAGTATAACTAACCTAGCCAAACAATAAAAAAATTCTACAATATATATACAAGTTTATTGACAAATCATTATTTTAGTTTGTCTTACCATTTTTTTTCTTTCTTGTCTTCATAAGTTCTGAGTGAGTTATACAATATATATACTACTTTGTTAACAAATCATTGTTTTAATTTGTCTTTACCATTTTTTTTTCTTTTCCTGTCTTTATAAGTTCTGGATGAGAGTTGTTTTGGAGGTAAATTACGCACGGCTCCTTTGTGGCATTAAGTAGCTAGAGAAACAATTTGTATAAAGCCACACTTATATATATATTATATATATTATTTTACTTTAAGAGCACATATAATCCATAAGAGCAACTATTTTTGCCAGGCGTACACCCTACTCAGCTTTTGCTTTCTTCTGCTATTGCATTCTCTATTAGTCTCTTATACTTATATAACCTTATTTTCTTCATTAATTATTTTTTGACTTCGATTTATAGCATATAAAAGGACCAAAATTTAAATCTTAAGGACTACTATTGAATTTATAGATTTATAGGGGGGGCAAGCCCCCCTTAGATCCGCTCCTGGCAATCTTCCACATATATATTATTAATTTTGAGTTGACATGTAGATCTTGATATCTTGCTTTGCCAATATCTTTCAACTCCTCAATTGTTTAATCTTGATATCTTGCTTTGCCAATCTCCTTCAACTCCTCATGAGGTTGTAACTAGGTAATACTTAATTATTAATCCGTATAACTATAAAACAGGATTTCACATCTTTTTGAAGCAAAAAAAATGGCTAGACCTCTAAAATTTCTTGTTCTATTTCTTTTACAAGTTACAATTTTGCTCCTCGACTCTTCTCCTCCCAATTTTACTCTTGTGATTGTATATTCATCGCCCTCGGCTTCCCCACTCCCTCCTGCGCCTCCGTCATCGCCACCGCCACCGCCTCAATCACCTTCATCTCATGATGCACCCCCAAATTCTGCAGAATGCCCTGTTAAGTACACCGTAGAGTTCGAATTGTACCGTGAAATAGTAAATCATATTTTGTACAGCAACTATTGCCAGCCTGTCCTCCAAGCCTTAAAGATGCTCTTTCATTGCGATAATGATGTTGTCGAATCCGATGGGGATCAACACCCGACCTAAATATATTTTTGCTAAAAAACGGAATTGTATTTGTGTAATATAAACGTGTCATGGGGAGGTGGAGTTGACTAGTTTTTATATGTAGTTTGTATTTCTTATATAGTATATAATTTGGGGGGTGAGTTTTGTGAATTTGTGTTAGCATGTTTGGTTCTTTTTGTATTATTTTAAATATTTTGTTAAGTTCATGTTATTATTAGCGCCATACGTAATTAAATTAGGTACGTTATTTAGAAACATTGAAAGGGGATCTTGCGGCGCCTACAAATCAACCCATCATTTGACTAATTTATTTTCTTTAGGAACAATTGCATAATTTATTTATACGAGGGGTTATGAGAATGCAGCTATGTCTAAAAATCTGTATATATGTATAATAAAATTACATTATAGATATTACAAAAATAGCATGTACTAGCAAATTGATATGTATCATATGACGACCTAAAATAGTTGAATTTACCCAGAGAGAGACAATTAATGAAATTCAATTTTAGTCACTACTAGGCCCAGTAATCCAGTTAACTATTAAATACAGAAAACACTAGAAATCGTGCTTGAAATGCAAGACCAAGAAACCCGGGAATTGAACTACCAACTTTCATTTTAACCATCTTCCATAAAACTTGATATCGAACCCAACAGGAAAGACCTCTCTTTCTTTCATCCCAACTAATTCACTCCTCTAATGGCGGAGGCTCCGTCAACCACTCCGATTCCTCCTCCGCCGCAGCAACACTCCATAGCCAAATCTCCGTTAAAAATCCCAACGGAGCCGCAAACGCCGTCAGGAGTCAAAACTGAGCCGCCTTCCACGCCTGCCGCCGCCGCCGGAGAGGCGGCGGAGATAGCTTCGTATACCATCACCATTCCGAGCTGCTCAGGTACAGTAGTTGTAATTGTACTAATACTAATTTCACTGTAATTGATTTGGTTAAACCCTAGTAATATTGTTTGAGCTTGCACAATTAGATTTTTAAATCTCACTAAACCTTGTTAAATTACTCTTAATTCCCTAAAGTTACAATCTTTCGGGTTCTTTTCACCCACAGCATGGTTCTCAACGGACGAAATCCACGAAACCGAAAAACGAACCCTCCCTGAATTCTTCACTTCCTCCTCCTCCTCCTCCTCACGAAACCCTAATTCCTACAAACACATCCGAAACGCAATCATTTCCCAATTCCGCTCGAACCCCACCAAAAAACTTTCCTTCACCGAAGCCCGCAAAACTTTACTCGGCGACGTGGGCTCAATCAGACGAATCTTCGATTTTGCGGAGGAATGGGGGCTGATTAATCACGCGCCGTCCGTGAGGAAATGGAAGGATAAGAGAGAGGAGGAAATGGAGGGGAAGCTCGCGATGGAGAGGAAGGAGAAGGAGGAGGGGTTTATGAAGAGGACTTGTACTGGGTGTTTGTCTGTTTGTAGCCTTGCTTGTTTCACCACTGATAAGGTCTCAATTTTATAAATTTTTTTTTATTTTTTTGGAGATAAAAAAAAAACTGTATTGTCACATATTGGGGCGGACGAAACATCTCGCACATAGCGTTATATCCGCCTGATTTAGTAAACTAAATTATTATTATTATTCACTCAACTTTTGAAAATGACCAAATAAGTCACTCATCTTTCAATTGTTCCATCTAGGTCACTCAACTTTCAAAAATTATCAAATAGGTCACACAACTTTCAATTGTCTCCTATAGGTCACTCAACTTTCAAAAATAATCAAATAGGTCACTCAAATTTCAATTAACCGGGTGATTTTTTTGGTTATTTTTTAAAAGTTGAGTGACCTATTGGGGATAATTGAAAGTTGGGTGACCTATTTGATAATTTTTGAAAGTTTAGTGACCTCTATGAGACAATCGAAAGTTGAGTGACTTATTTGGTCATTTTTGAAAGTTGAGTGAATTATTATTATTATTATTATTATTTTTTTTATTAACAGGCGGATATAACGCTGTGCGCGAGGTGCTTCGTGCGAAGCAACTACCAGCGGCCAGGCTTAAGTTCGTCGGACTTCAGGCGGGTGGATTTGTCGGAAGAGGGGGCGAGAGCGGAGTGGAGCGAGAAGGAGACGCTGCACTTGCTCGAGGCCGTTTCGCACTACGGCGAGGACTGGAAGAAGGTCTCCGACTACGTCGCCAGCCGCTCCGAGAAAGACTGCCTCGCCAGGTCAGCGTTTGAGATTTAAACCTTCTGTTTTGTTATTTTTGGGGTTTAGGCTCTCTGTAAAGTGTAGAATGTTTGAAAATTAATTCACCACTTTTGATTCTGTAAATTGTGGAGTGTTTAAAAATCGCCGGTTTTAATACTATAATTTGGGGATTTGTTAATATTAGTAATCAAAATTCCCTTTGGTTTGTTATTTTATAAGGGTAATGTTGCGTGTGTGTATGACCGTTTAATGAGGAATTTTGGATGGATGGATTGATGGCAGGTTTGTGAGGTTGAGGTTTGGAGAGCAGTTTTTGGGAGAAGGGCAAAAGGGTAATTTTGACTGCGATGAGGAAGAAAATAATGCAAAGAGGCAGAAACTCAGTCCTTTGGCTGATGCGAGCAATCCAATTATGGCTCAGGTTAGTAATAATAATATTATTTTTATTTATGTTTGGAATATGTTTGGGATAAAATTTTATTTTTTATTTTTTTAATAGGTGGCGTTTTTAACTGCGATTGTGGGCCCACGTGTGAGTGAAGCTGCTGCTCGAGCAGCCGTTAATGCACTATCTGATTATAATAATGAAAATATTACTAATTTAAAAGACGGAAAAGAAGGTATGAGATTTATTATAAGTATTTAATTATTATTTTATATTTATGAAGATTTACGTTGTTTTAAGCTTTTTTTTTTATTTTTGTTTTTGAAAGATTTAATTAAAAAAGCAGAATTAGAGATTGAGGAGGAGGAGCAGGATGTTGAGCGATCTTTATCTGAAATTATAGACATTCAGGTACAATATTTTTATATTCTTTTTGGTATAAAAAATTATAAATGACTGTGATAAATACTAATGAGTGAATTATTTTGTTTTTTAGATGAAGGAAATTAAGAATAAAATTGAGAAATTTGAGGAGATGGAATTTTTAATGGAAAAAGAAAAATTACAAATTGAAAGCATAAAAGACATGGTTTTGGTGGACCAACTTGCACTTGCTCAAAATCAACAAAAGGGCAAAGGAGAAATTAACGTGACGTGGCATAAATTTAGAGCCATTGGTGATGTAATTGACAAAGGGACTACCATTCTTCTTTAATTATTTAACTAATTTGGATAATTGATTTATGTTTAGTTGTGTTTTGAAGCTAAATTATCAGTGATATTATGTCTTTGATTTTAATTTTTTATGGTAATTAGTACTTTTGGAATAAAACCATATGTTTACACTGCTGATACATTTTGATATTTTAAGATTGTAACAATTTGAAAACAAGAAGTGACAACAATCTTTCAACTTAATAGAACTAGTCTTGTATAAATGAGAGTAAAATAAAATATTGTTTTTCAAACAAATAACAGTAAAATAATATATTGTTTTTTTAAACAAGCCCTTGTGCAAGAAAAAAAAATATTTGTTTCTAAAATTACCTATGGTAAATATAAAATGGCGTAAATAATGCATCTAAGTAATCTAATAATAGAATGGAAACAACGATGTTATTTTTCAACTGTGCTTTTGCCATGATAGACTGAAGTGAAGACACTTCACGCGTCTTCCATTTTTACTTTATTTTGGGCGATAAAAACGCAATCAGAAAAAGAAAAAAAAAATTAGAAAAAACTTTTTACTATGTGAGGCTCAATGACTCACTAATTTATCTATTTTTATCGTATGGGGCCATTATATAACAAACCATCCTAATTATTAACCAGTGTGTAAAAAAAAGAAACAAACTAATACTTCTTTTAGTCTCTTCTTCTCTTTAAGACTCTTGAGAGAGAGCATTTCTTGAATTGATATTGAAGCAATGGCACTTGTAAAATTCCAAGGTTAGTTTCTTAAATTTCTTCTTTTCATTTTCTTTTTTTGTAAGAATACAACTTAGTGTTTGGGTTGGGTGTTTTTCATGTCTAGAGAGGTGGCATATCCCCCTTTAGTTAGGATTAATCGTGCTAGTTTATCACATCATAAATCCATTCGTATAATCATGTAAATTTTCCGTTTATATTAATAGAAATTGTATAGAATGACAGATTCAACCCGCCCCTATTTATTAAAAAACACTTCAAGCAGCTCCCTAAATAGAGAGAAAATAAGAGATTTCCTAAATAGATAGAAATTATAGATGCCATAATTGAATGCATTATTCATTCATTCATTGTATGGTGAAAAATGAAACAATCAACCATCTATTTTTTAAGCCATAGCTCTTATTTTTAGGGGGTCTGCTATTCAAAATAACTATTTTTGGATGGAGATTATATTGCGAAATTGGAATTAATTACCAGCGTATTCGATGTGCAATCCTAATCTACTCACTATTCACAAACTAATTAATCTAATAACTTTCTTACTTTTGGGGCTTGCATGATTTATGTAGTGGTGAATCCGAAAATAAGTAAATTAGTTATGAAATAGTTAGTGTTCATAACTTTATTTTTATATTAGTTGACTGAATTCTCTCGGTCAAATCTTATAATTTTATTATTAGATTAGTTGACTGAATTAACTCAGTCAAATCCTTTCTTATTAACAATATACACCTTATATAATCTTTTTTCCCCAATACATACTACAGAGAAATCATATATATTAATATTTGTCTTAGATAAACTTATTTAACACTAGGTACTTTTTTATATCGCTATATATTGCATTTATCTCCACATGTATTTTCGTAAAATCTATTGGGATGCTATTGAGTGGTGAAAAATTCGATTCAGTTTTAGAGATTCAAAAAGGCATCTAAAGATATAAAAGTTCTTTTAAAAATATTTAGAAAAATTAATGGATTTTTGAATTTTTTTTTCCCATTTATTAACTCGCTCAAAAAGAGGAAAAATAGGTGCAGATCAATTACTCCTTTTCACCAGTTTCCTCTTTGGTGAAACGAACTGTCAAAATCGATACATTACTTGGCCTAGTTGCCTTATGTTATTTCTAGGTGTATAAAATGCTTTTTGTCCTCTTTTTCTTAATTTCCTAAATAATAAATAATGCATATATCTATTTCAATAAAATAAAGAGAAATTTACAAAAAAAACTCTACATTATTCCGAAGTTTCAGAAAATCCCCTACATTATCCCAAGATTGTAAAAAGTTCTTACTCTTAGTTCTAAACTAACACCACTAATTTTTTACCCTAATTATTTGAAAATTCAAATTCAAATTTAATTACTATCTCCCCCTTAAAATAAAAGAATCTGATATATCATGACGCAATGTAGCACGTCCATATCATGACGATAATATATATAACTCATAAACAATATATATAATTCATTTTTTTGTAACAATATATACGTAAACAATTAAAACTGTATATAGAAAATAGATAGTATATTAAAAAGCGGTAAAATAATTTATAGTAATTTCAGAAGTAAATAATACATTAAAAATAAAAAGATGTCTAAAACAGTGAAATAATATATAAAAATAATAATATATTGAAAAGCGGTAAAACAATATATACAATCCGTCGTGATTTGGACATGCTACAGTAAATCGTGATAACACATTTCCCTAAAATAATTATTAAGAAATCTTAGATTTTAATTCATACAAATATATACATTAAAAAAAAATCACTATTGCACTACTGATAAATAATACTCTCTCAAAAATATTGAGGTGGGACATCCATTTCATCCAGTCCCTACAAAGTTTCGTCATGTATATACAGTTTGGATAGTTTTAATTCTTCTTCTATATATGTACTAAAAAAACTTAACTAATAGAGATACAGTATATCGACCAATATCAGTACCAATTATGAATATCATTGTGATCAGATTTTTGGCTAATATGTAAAAACATATGATATATATATATATTTTTTTTGAGTGGGATTCGAACCCGGGTGGGTTGTTCCACACGTGCATGCTTCCAACCACTTGATGCAGGCTTTGCTTGTTAAAAACATATGATATTTAGCATGTGATCAAACCATAATGTATTTAGTTATGGTTTCAAAATTCAATCAAACTCATCTCTAAATAGTTAATTATGATACTCCTTAAAATTAAAGTCTAAATTTATCAGATATTGAAATTATCCTCTTCCCACTAATCAACACAAACAACCAATTACTTCTCACCATTTCTTCCATTTAATTCCGATAATTCGGCAAAAACTTAGGCAACAACAACCGTCTCAAGGACCATTTCATAATCAACAAACAAATCCAGGGCCCAAACTCAAAACATCCCCTCCCCAGTCCCCTTAAAACACGCCCATAACGGAACGGAACGGAACGTCCCAATCCACAAAAAACAAGGAGGGTCACTCCCGGAAATAACCAAAACAACAAGGGCCAAACGTAAAACATCCAGTGCCAAAAACGCCTTTCGAACAAGTCCCCTTTCGCAATAACCGAAAACACCAAGGGGGCAAAAGCATAACATCCAGGGCTAAAAGCGTCTTTTCAGTCACGTTGTTTCTATAAATGGACGTGGGAATGAGAGCAGTGGCGCCACCCGTTGTTGGCTCGCTCTGCCGTTTCGACATTGCTCTGTGAGGTTCAGTTTCTCCTTTCTCCCTTTCCTTTTCATCTTGATCGCCCTTTTTAGCATTTGTTCTCCCTCTTCAACCATCTTCATCGCCCTTTTAGCATTTTATTCTCGCCTGTGAAATTATGCCAAGGGATTTTGTGTTTGTTAGGCTTGATCGTTGGGAAGGATGAGTGGCGTTTTTGTGTGGTTTTTTGAGTAGTAATGGTGAGAAGTGATCGTTCTTTTCGTGTTTGTGTTGGGAAAGCAAGGGGTTGGTTGGTTATTAGGGTTTAAGGGTGGGTTTGTTCCTTCCGTCGTTTTTTATTTTTTTTATTTTACCCCCTTTTTCTTGAGTTTTTTAGGTAATTTGAGAGGTATTTATGCACATTTTGTGAGTTTTTAGGTAATCTCTGCAGTTTGTTAATAGCGTGCTTAGTTTCTTGATTGGCGTTATAGATTTTTCATTTTTATCCTTTGAATCTTGATCTTGCATGGTTGGGTCCATAAATAGAAACATTTCCAGTGAGTTATTTTGCTCATTCATCTTGCTGTGTCTTTAAATTTCATAATTGTGGTTCTTATACTACAGTAAATAAGTACAAAATTGACATAATATTATGTATCATTCTGTGAATCTAGCTAAAATTAGGAGCTTTTTAATTGTTTTGTCGCAAAAATCCCCAATTTTTTATTTCAGGATTGTCATCTTTCTTTCAAATTCCGCACGAGCTAGTATAATCTTCAGATTATATTTGTCTAGTTATTACATTCATTATTAGCTTAGTTCCCTTTATAAAGAAAATTGCAGTTTAATTCATTGCACGTGTCGCACATTCTTTATTTTTGCATGATTAAAACTCTCCTTATAAAATATTTCCATTTTATGCCTTTTAATCAGTTTCGCAAACAGAATCATTTCCTGTAAAAGAAACCCTTGAATTAGCATAGACTGCACCAATTAGCAATAAGCAAAAGTCTCGTTGAATTCTAACTGAGTAAAATACTTGAAAATTGCAGGTGAATTGCTGACTCAAGACAAAATGGGTCAACATGATCCCTCGAGAGCCAAACAGAAACAACGTTCAAAAGGTCCCCCTCTCTCTCTACAATTATTCATCATAGAATTGATTTGAAATTAAAAATATGACATTTCTTTTTCTGCAGAGAGATTCCATCAGTACATTACTCTACAAAAGGACGGCAAACACATATGCCGATTCAAGCCGGTCAATTCTTTTCCAGATTTGTAAGAAACATTTTTTATTATTTATTTAATATGAACTTAACCGTAATTGTACTAATATGAATAATTTTGAAATGGTTTTTCAGGCCGAGTTCAACTTGGGATATTTTGGACTTTAAGTCTGCCGACATTATGCAAAATTTGAATTTAAATTCGGATCATAAGTTTCAGTTATATCCCGATCCTGACAACTCTTACCAGGTCAGAGAGTGGCCTAAATTCGCAAAATACCTTCACCAAAGTAAAAAGGTATTTATTTCCTTATTTCTTTAAATCATACCTTTTAAAAACATCATAATAATATAATCAATCTTATTTACTTTTATATATTATTATTTTTATTCAATATATAGGTTGGCATTGTGAATCTGGACGGATTCAGGTTTTTTCTGCACACTCCAACAGACAAACCTGACTATCTCTCTCATCTTTCGGTCTCCTTTCTCTCTCCTCGGCCGATCGCCACATTTCCCCCCCAAATCACCACGCCAGGTCAGCATTTAAGAAACTAATGACATTTCCACATTCCATTAACCAATCTAACAATTTTGCGAAACTCAAAGTAGAAATAAACGAAGGAAGTCAGAAGGAGGTGGTGAGCATGGAGTTCTCAGCAGACAACTTGGGATCCGTGCAGATGGATTATAATAATAATAAATCGCCGCCAGCCTGTCACTCTTCTGGCGAGCCAGCTGGCGCGAAGAAACTAGCATTCGTGATGAAGAATTTTTCGAGTACTTATCCGACTTATTTGAGGACTCTTAGTCAGACTCATGGCGCTTGGATTTTTGGGGCCATTGCTGAACTTGTCGATAATTCCAGAGACGCGAACTCCAATCGGTATTATTATATTATTATTTTAATTTGTTTTTTATTGATTATGATTCTTTTAATTTATTTCAGGTTTATATTATGTTATGCAAATTTGTAGGGGCTGAGATGATATTTTGTATGTTATATGAGGGGTATAAATGATATTTTGAGATTTTGCAGGGGTATACATGATATTAGTTAACTGCTTTACTATCTCTCTTTTTGGTGAAATTTCACTTATTAAAAATCTCTATAATATCATGTATACCCCTCCAAAATGTTAAGTTATCGTTTATTTTATCCCAGCTTGAAAGTATGTTCTGTTGGTGTGCAACATATAAATGATATTTATTTTTATTTTTATAACAGCAGACCTGATACTTGATATGATATTTATTTCTATTATAACAGTATATATGGTATTTAATAATAATAGGGTTTGTGGTTTTTGTATAACAGGCTGGATATTAGCATAGAGAGTTTGTATTGTAAGAAGGAAGGAAAGACGATCCCGGTGCTGTCGATAGTGGACGACGGGCACGGCATGACGCACGACGAGATCATGCGCATGATCTGTTTCGGCCACAGCCTCCCCGACGAGTCCGACCCCGAAAGAGTCGGACGCTTCGGCATCGGCTTCAAGGTAAACATAAAATTTATTTATTTATTTATTTATAATAGAAGGAAAATTATAAAAAAAAACCTAACCCTTTTGTGAATTTTGAGGGTAAAATAGGAATTTCAAAAAATTTAACCAACTATCAGATGGAAAAGAGGTTTTTTTTATTTTTATTTTATAAAACATGAAATGTTTATAATAGGTTTTTTGTTTTTTGAAAATTTCCCATAATAAAATAGTATTATCATTATTACTGATCTTAAATTTATTTATGTCTCAATTTTTGTCTAGACTGGATCAATGAGGCTTGGGAAAGATGCGATTGTGCTCACTCAGACCAGTACTTCAAGATCCGTCGCTTTGCTTTCTCAATCCTTCAATAAAGACAAAAGTGTAAGTTGTCTAAAGTTTAATATTTTAATCTTCGTAAATATAACTGTGTAAAACAGAGAAGTGATGAATTAAGTTACTTTTGTTTTATGTTTTCAGAATCTCGAGATACCTGTTGTGAGCTATACCAAAAAGGAAAATTTTATGGAGGTGGATTTAAACATCCAATCAGAATGCTCAGCAGAGTACCATTTAAGCGCGATAAAAGATTTTTCACCATTTAATGAGTATTTTATCGGAGAAAAACTCGGCCTTTTTGGTCATGCCAGTAAGCATTTTATTTACTTATAATCACGTATCTTTTTATTTAATATTTAAAATTAGGCTGGTTGATTGGTTTGGGTGTTAATTTGAAATTTGAATATTGCAGATACTGGAACGCAGATATATATTTGGAATTTGGATAAGTGGGGCGAAAATTACAGTTTAGAGTGGGATAATGAGGATTATAAAGGGGATATTTTAATTAGATCTAAACGAGTTAGGTCGCGACCTGGCCAAATCACTCAACAGGTTTGTTTGTAAACTCCTTTCCTTTTTTTGGATGAAATTTTTGCATTTTTTTAATCTTATATTGTTATTTTTGGCGTTTTAATCTAATATTGTTATTTTTGGAATGTATATATAGGTTCCGTTGGATTATTCGCTTAAGTCGTATTTAGAAGTGATCTTCTTAAACCCTCGCATGAGGATTTATATCCAAGGAGCTTTGGTAAGTTTATAATTACTAATTAATATTTCACATTTTACATCAAAATCTGAATTTTTATTTAATTTTAATTGAAATTTTGTAGGTTAAAACTCGGCCGCTCGCAAGATCCCTCAACAAGACAGCAATAGTAAATGGACAAATAAATGGAAAACCACTTCTTTTAACAATCGGCAGAAGTAAGATTGAATGGGAGAGAATGAATTCTGGTATTTTTCTGTACTGGCATGGCCGACTCATTGAGGTTTGTTAACTTTACCTCATTTTTCTACTTCTTTCTACTTACTTTTTTTTAAATAATACTTTAATTTTCTTTTTTTATTTGTTTTAGGCATATAAGAGAGTTGGAGGCCAAGTACATAACGCTGATATGGGAAGAGGAGTAATCGGGGTTGTGGATGTAACAAAACTGATTGTATGTGCTTTTAATTAAATATTTTTTGTTTATGAAATTTATTTATATGATTAATGTGGTAAATGTGTTATAGGATGATGATGAAGGAAACTCCTTTGTGCTGAACAGTAAGCAAGGCTTTCAAGATTGTGAGACGTATGCAAAACTTGAAGAATGGCTTGGGAAAAAAGCCGATGAGTATTACGATACCAATTACGACACACTCGACTTGGTTCCTTATTATATAATTAATTAATCAATCACGATTGTATTAAAATAACAGATTTATTTATCATGACCTAAATTTAAATTGTATGTTTTTAGAGAAAGGGCAGTGACAAGTACAAACCAGACAATGAGTGGGTGCAGTGCGACAAGTGTCGCAAGTGGAGGATTCTCAGCTCCGATTACGACTCTAAGAATCTTTCTCAAAATTGGTAAATTATTACTCTTAAGAGATAAATAAAATAAAATTCAATTAAAAAAAAGAAAGTAAATGATGGTGGTTTGTTTGTTTTGTTTTATTAAGGTTTTGTTACATGGAGCCGTTTAAGGGGAAATGTGAGATGCCAGAGCAGCAAATGCAGAGAGGCGTAATTACGGTTTCGGCCAAGAGATCTGGAAATGAAATTGAAGGGAATATTACTGAAGAAGATGTGGAATCCAACAAGCCCACCAAGGTCTTTTATTTCTTATATTTCTTTTTTTTTACTTCCGTTCTAGTATGTGTTTGTGTTTTGACCATATCTATACAAAAACCCCTAATTTATCATGTAGAGTTTTTTCTCACGGTAGACAAAATTTCAGAATATTTTTACAAGGAAATTTGGAAATATTTCAGTTTTAAAATTCGATTTGTTGTTTGTATTAGAAAAAGTGAATTAAGGGGTTTTGAAATTTTTGTAGAAGTGTATGGGGGCTTTTGGAAAAATGAAAAATTGCCTTGTATTATTTACTTTGCAGTTGTCTAATTGATAATGAATTAATTGGTTAAATTGTTGGTTATTGCAGAGAGGAGGTAAGAAGCGTTCCAATTCTCCTGGGACTAAGAGGTCGAGGAAGGCTCTACCGAGAGGCGCCAAGGGCACTTAGAAAAGAGAATATTCCTTCTAGGAAATGGAATATTGGTTGGTTTTATGCTCCTTTTTTTTTTTCATTTTTTGTGTTTGAATACTCTTAACTGTAGAGAGGTAGAGAGCTCGCCAGTTAGTGTGAAGGATTTTAGATTGCGTGACCTTCACTTTTGGTGCGAGTAGGTTTTTTTTTTTTTTTTACTAGGTTGACTTCATGTTGCCCCAGCCAGTTAAAACTTGCTTAGTCTGACCCACTTGTGTAGTGTCTTTCAAAGCTTGGTTCAATGAAAAATGTAAATGTTTTGTTGCAGCTTTGTTCAATTAATATGCGTTGTGGTTACTACTTTGTATGTTTCTTTTATGTTGTGTTTTGCAATTCTTGATGATGGAGCTGTTTTTTTGTAAGTTGGGCACAAGGCAGGGTTCTTTGCAAACGTCCTAATTATAAAAGCTTGTTTTGGCCCAGCCTAGTACAAAAAACTCAAAAACATAAATACGAACCCCCTTATTCATGTATATTGGACTTTATTTCCATGATATAAAATGGGCTTAGAGTGCATATCGACTTACACAAGCTTACCTTAATAAAACATAAACACGGCCCATTAATATCCACCTTTCTCTCATCTCCTCTCATCTCCTCCTCTTTCTCTTATCCACACTAAAAATATCACTGAGCTCAATTCTCATTACACTTTTGCTCAGGCGATGATGCTTAGCCATGCACCTCTTCTCTTCCAATTCTAAATCCATTACGCCTCCAGCTCCAAGCCGGAATTAAACAGTCTATGACAACAATGGCCACTGTAGCTCTTCTTCTTCCCTTCACTCCTCTCTCTTCCCCCGCCTGCGGCTTCACTTCGTCTTCTCATAAGAATATCATGAAGAGTACTCGCAGCTCGGTTTTGCCTTTGCGACGGACCTATTCCATTCGGGTGAGCAATTTTTCATTTCCACCTTTTTCTTTTCTGTTTATCTATTATGATATCATAAAATGACTGTTTCTCATTTCCTTGAATTTATTTTTGATGAAATTCATTTCCTTGAATTGTTGGAATTACTTTAAGGTACTTTGTTTTTTCTGTGGTGTGCATTGCGCCTTTTTAAAGGTCATGTTGATTTAATTCTGTTAGTTTTACACACTGTTAGACAATTGTGAAAATTGATGTTGGATGGCTGGCAAATTGGCAATACCTTGTTTGTGCTGAAATCTACAACCAAATCCTTGATTAAATTCTGTTATGAACTCCCAACTGATGTAGGAAATGTACAGGATTTCTATATTTTTTGTACATAAATAAGAGATATAATGTTCATTTATATTAACTTGCTTTGATCATTTGAAGGTAGGCTACTAATGGACACCTCCAAAGCACTTCAATGTCAACACATAAGCAAGGTAGAATAACATTCCTTTTCGTACGATTATTATTATCCAAACATTGCAATTTTCAAACTATTTAATTTAACCAACAATCTTACTAACATCAACATCCAAACACATCCTTCATCATGACAGAACCAAAAACGCACCGCCTCATAAAATCCCTCACAATCCCATGCACCAGCACTATAACATGGCTAACTCTGGCTCAGGCGGCCCAATCGAGTGAAATTACGAAACTAGACATGGTCTATGAAATAAGCGAGTTTTTTGAACTCGGAATCCAACTCACGTATTTATTAACGTTACTTGGACTTCTTGGTGCCGGCACTTTTTTCGTTATTCGTCAGGTTCTTGTCAGACGCGAGTTGGATTTATCTGCGAAGGAATTGCAGGTAGAATCTTTTAATTATTAAATTTGAATGAGATTAATAAATAATTAATAAAATTGGTATGCTTTTAAAACCCACGATATTTTAATTACAGAAAATTTTTAATTCTTGAGATATTGAAAAAAATATAACTATTTTTAAGTTTCTTTTATAAAAAAGCCCTCCTCCGACTTCTGGAATTAAAAAAATTGAAGTTTTAACTTTCCGATTTTGAAACGGGTAATTTTTTCATAATTATATAAAAAAAATAATTTGAATGATCTACTATTAATTTTTCAATGAAACTCTATTTTTAACTTTCCATTTTTAAATCGATAATGTTTCAAAATTTGTTAATATTTGTAAAAATATTTCGAATATTATCAGTTTCGAAACTTACTTTTACAGAAAATTTTCAAATAACATTATGTATCCACTAATTTATTAGAAAAAAAGTGTTTTCTATAATTATAAAAGTTCAAAGGATTTCATAAAAAAATATATTTTTTTATAAAATCCTATTAATTATTACTTATCAATTGATAATTTTGATATTTACAAAAATAGGAGCAAGTGAGGAGTGGTGACGCATCAGCAACGGAATATTTTGAACTGGGAGCAGTTATGCTGAGAAGGAAATTCTACCCAGCTGCAATTAAGTATTTGAGAGAAGCCATTAACAAATGGGATCCTGATGACCAAGACCTCGCCCAGGTCTCATTTTAAAAAAACATAATCACAAGATTATGATAGTCAATCATGTTAGGCAAATTTACCCTGATTAAGTTTTAAAGTGAGATTCTCAATTGACCTCAAAAGACGGAATTTCTAAATTAACTCCTCTTTAACTTTATTCTCAAACTACTCCAGAACTGTCTTTGAAAGTCCGTAACTATTTTCTTAAGAAAATAGTTCTGATTTGAAAGTTCGGTAGAAAAAAAGCTACCTGGTTTTAGATGTCCCGTACTCTTTTTTACTGGAATTTTTCTTAAAAAAAATAGCATACTTTGAAAGTATTTTTTGGGTTAATTTTATATAATAATCCATTTAGGAATTACAAGTTTTTAGGTTAATTTGAGAATCTTACAAAATTCTAATCAGTTTTATGCACTACGAGTGAGTTACGTGATCGACAACGTTTCATAAAACCTACACTGATTAAATTTTAAAACTAATTAATCCTAATTAAATTTGACCAACCAGGTGTACAATGCGTTGGGAGTGAGTTATGTGAGAGAGAACGAGTTGGAAAAAGGAATAAAACAACTGGAAATGGCGGTCGCGCTCCAGCCTGGATACGTAATCGCGTGGAACAATTTGGGCGACGCGTATGAAAAAAAGAAGGAATTGAAAAAAGCTCTCAGAGCTTTTGAGGAGGCGTTGCTTTTTGATCCGAACAATGAGGTGGCGAGACCGAGAGTTGAGGTGTTGAGGAATAAAGTGAGGGTTTATAAGGGGGTTTCTACTATTAAGAGTGAAAAACGGTAGATTTTGTGTAATTTTGGTGTAATTTTTATTTAGATTGTATTTTTGTGTAATTTGGTCATTTAGATTTTGCTTGATCTTTATCTTTTGTGAAGATTAGAAATTTGAGTTTAAAAAGATTTGTTATTATTGATTGCATGCTTTTGTATGCCTTTTTGAATGGTGCACTTCCTCATATTAGCCCATTTTTTAAATTGTAAAGATAGCATTAAACAATTTGAAAAGATGATAGAATACACCTAATTGCGTGGAACAATTTGGAAAGCGCGTATGAAAATAAGAAGGAACTGAAAACGGCTCTCAGAGCCTTTGAGGAGGCGTTATTGTTTGATCCGAATAATGAGGTGGTGAGACCGAGAGTGGAAGTGTTGAGGAATAAAGTTAGGGTTTATAAGGGGGTTTCTACTATTAAGATCGAGTGAAAAACAACGGTAGATTGGATTTGTAATTTTGGTTCTTTAGATTGTATTTTTGTGTAATTTGGTTGCTTAGATTTTGTTTTTAAAAAAAAATGATTCATGAAGAAGTGCACCATTCAAAATGCATGCAAAAGCAATCAATAACAGTGAAGCTTTCTAAACTGATCAAATTCCCCATTTTCATAAAATATAAGATCAAACAAAATCTACGCAACCAAATTACACAAAAATACAATCAATAATTGTTAAAATAGCATTAAACAATTTGTTTTTCGACCCGAACAACCAGATGACACGACCAAGAGTGTAGATGTTGAGGAATAAAGTTATGGTGTATAAAAATTTCTATTAAGGGTTAAGATCGGTAGATTTTGAGATTTGAAATTTGTTGGAATTATGTTCTATTAGATTTTTATTGTTTAGATTTTGAAATTATTTTCTTGAAAGTTTGGTTGTTTATGTTTTATTCAAGGGAAATTGGAAATCACGCCGAGGTACTGTAGCGACTTTGTAACGACGGATTGAAATTATATATTGTTTTTTTGCGTTTCTGTATACGCTATATATTGTTTTCATTTTTTAAAATATATATTGTTTACCGAATGAATTTTTATATACCGTTTGTTTTCAATTTATATATTTGTATATACTGTTTTCATTTTTTTGTTAAATATATATTGTTTTATCGAATTAATTTTTATATACTATTTGTTTTCAGTTCATATGTTTATATACATTGTTTTTAGTTTTTATATTATGTCGCTACAATACCGTCGCACAGTATCAGCTCCCTTTATTCAAGGGGATGTTAGTTCCTTTATTTTAATTGGATTGCAATTCAGTATATGTACTATTGATTCGAATTTTTTGGCATGACTGTGAGTTGAGAAGTTAAGAAATAAACTGAGGGTTTATAAGGGTTTTTATTGAGTGTGAAGATCCGTAGATTTGTTAAAATTATGTATATTTGGGTGGAAATTTGTTTGATTTGTTTAGATTCTGATTTGCTGTAGTAATTTTGGTTGTTTTTTGTTTTCATTTTGGCTGGTGTTGTGAAATTGTGAAAAATGAGTTTAGATTCATTGTTATCATATGTTTTGCATGACTTTTGCATTTTAATTTTATGATTTACCCAAATGTCAGTGGATGCAGTACTTTTTCATTTGAGAAAATTACTTAATTTGTAAATGTACAGCGTAGCATGCTAAACAGGAAAACACTATATAAAAATTAAAAAGCAGGTGATGGTAATCTTACAAATTTATGAAAAAAGGCTTTATTTTATAAAGTTACACAAGTGAATGAGATCCATCCATTTGGCAATGGCTGATTGGTGAGTAGTGAGTTCTTTTTCTTATCTTTACACTGTTTCTTATATATTTTATTTTGAAACTTTATCTATGTATTTATATTGTAGTGTAGCTAATCAAGAACCAAGAAAACCTATTCATGTTTATCATTGGGCAAAAGTTCAAAAAAAGATAGAAAATAAATAGTGTCAGCAAAAGAAAAGGAACCTGTTGGTATAAATTCTTACAAGACTGTAAAAGTTAAGTGGCTGCATCTCTTTTTCTTTTCTTTTCATGCATGCCTTTATATGTCATGCCTGCGTCACAATTTCGGCACTTTTTACACACAAGGGCCCCTTGTCTTATACTATTCTTCTTTATCCTTCTTTTCAGATGTTTCATAAATTGTTTTTAGAATTAAAAATAACTTGGTGCATTGAGAAGATGGTATATACTATTTTGTTGGTCATTTCTAAGATTTTGGAAATTGACATGAACCATGAAACTTCTAGTATTGATTCTGTTGAAACAAAAACAAGAATATGTCTCTGGATTCCAAATGTTTTAAAACACTCTTTTGCAAATAAAGAAGTACTATTTTTTACATTTTAGTTATTTATTATTTTTGTAAAACAACTCTATTTAATGATTCTAAGGCCCAACCATCAGAGGCCTTTATAACCAACCAATCTTGATCCAACATCTGGTGATTTTCAGCTTTAGAACTCAAAAATATTCCTTTTTTTTTTTAAATAAAGAGTTACATACAGTACAGGTCCCAAAGCCGAATAGAACAGGAGCTCTTTTTCGAGCCACTTTAATTATTTAATGCCATAATTATCTTAACAGGCTTCATGTCTCGTACATTCCCTATCTATTCCCTTAGCTCTCCTCCTCTCCAGTTCTTCACCAGCCTCATATCCACTTCTCATTATTTTTTGTCATACATGATATATCACAAAATTAACTCAATTATCTTAATGTCAAATTGATTTTTGTGTGATTCAAACGACTCTCATATCAAATATACAACTTTATCACTTAAGCAATCACATATAAATTTATAATACTAATTCCACACCAGATAATTAACATAACAGTATGATATATTAAGAAATAAGGAGATATAAACCATGCACTGAACAATGGAGAGGGCTCCAATTTATTCTCTTTTTTCACTCCTTAGATTGGATTAAGCATGCGCGCTCCTCGATCGTAGTGAATTTTTTTTCTCAGCCGTCCAATTTATCGATCATCCTTAGCACGAATCCCGAGGCATGCATGTGACGAGGAGTACATAAAATAAAAGTCGAGACGTAGTCAAAAGTTTGGGCTCTTTTTTATTATTTTCTCCTTTCTCTTTTCCAGGAACTCAATTCCCGTATTTTGGATTCTTCCTTGTGTTCTGTTTCTTTTTACACTTCTTTATGTAAAGTCCTGCTCCTCCTGCATGGACCTGGTATGTAAAATGAAGTAGTTTTTTTTATGCCTGTATGATTATGGAGTGATATAGGATTGTTTTTGTTTGATTGAAGTGTAAAGAAAATAATATCCGACAGTGATGTCACAATGCATGCCAATTGTCTACACAGTTGAGTTTTGTGGGTTCCATTGAATTCCAGGATTTCATGTCATATGATGGGCCCATAGAGGCCCAGTCTCAGGTTTGTTTCATATATACCCTTATATGTTTACTTTTTACATTGATTTATATTTCTATACTTTAAAATTTAAATGTATCAAGTAAATTTATATATTAACGGATGTATTCCAAAACATGGAAATTATAAGAATGTTTTATGAATAAAATCCATAAGCTGTTCCTAAAGCTGCCACTGTACCAGCAAACCGGTACCAAAAAATAAAAATCCAAACAACCAAAATAAATATAACCCTTTAATAATCTAGAGAGAGAACCAAAAAATGAAAGAAACCCATTAGTTATCTAGAGAGAGAAAACATATAACACTAACAAAATAAGCTGAAAAGAGAGAGAGAGAAACAGAGTAAAGAAAAAGAGAGAGGGATAGATAGAAAGAATCATGTATTGATTGAAAGGTCAACATCTTTTTTACCAGGCGGGATGAAAAAGGGTACTCAGAATTAGACCCATCGTATATTACCATGATGGCGCTTTATTTCTTATCTCTCTCTCTCTCTGTCTTTCTCTTTCCCTGTGTAATTCTCGCGTGCTGAAACAAGAGCATTTCATCAAACCTGGTCCAAGGCACAGCAAACCCACTTGGGTTTTTACTTACATGCTCAGAAGTTGTGAAAGAATGCATTTCAGCAATCCGAATTGAGTTTTTTCTGTTGGTTTTTGGGGTTTTTCTTCAAAAAAATCCATGTTTGTTTCGATCATAACGTGGGCTCCAGAGAGATAGAAAGAGAGAGAGAGAGAGAGAGAGATTCCCTTTTGTGGTTATAATAACGTGAGAAAGAGTATTTTTCAACGTTAAAGATTGAAAACTTTGTGCCGTTTTGCGAGCTGAGTCTCTACTTGAAGAAAGCTTCTGTTTTGTGTTCTCCTTTCCGTCTTTCACATGAGCTCTGTTCATGATCAAGTTTCAGGTCTGAGCAACGATGCTTCGTACCTGTTTGATGAAATGAAGCTCTTGGGCGAAATGCAAAGTAATAAATATATCTTTCGTCTATCTTTTTTTTCTTTTCTTTGTTAAAAAATTTACATCTTTACCAACATTTTGGTGGAGATTTAAGCATCTAATAACATTATTTTTTGCTTAATAATAATTATGATTTTAATTTTTAAGGCACAAAAAAGATGATAAATTCGGAATTATGGCATGCTTGTGCTGGCCCGCTTGTTTCTTTACCTCAGCCTGGTAGTTTAGTCTACTATTTCCCACAAGGCCATAGTGAGCAGGTTCCATTTCTTTTATAAATATTTCGATTTTGTTTTTATAATTTTTTTATTTTTTTTATATTGATTTGTTTTTTCTATTTTTTCTATTTTAGGTGGCAGCAAGCACTAGAAAATGTGCAAATTCACAAAGTCCAAACTACCCAAATTTACCCTCTCAGCTCATGTGTCAAGTTTATAATTTGACATTACATGTAACTATTTTTTTTTGTTCTATTTTTCAAGCATTTAGTCTTAATTCCTTTTTTATCATAATTATTACTTATTTGTTTATTCATTGAATTATTTTTTCCTTTTTTGAGATTCTATCATAATTACTAATTACTTTATTTTTTATTCATTTACACAGGCAGATAAAGACACTGACGAGATTTATGCACAAATGACCCTCCAACCTGTAAATTCAGTGAGTTTAAAAATTACTTCAAATCAAAAGTTAAAAAATAAACAAAAAATTGCATTACTTAAATTTTTTTTCCCATTTTAGGAAAGTGATGTTTTACCGATACCAAATTTGGGACAAACGAAAAGCAAGCATCCAACGGAGTATTTTTGCAAGAATTTGACGGCCAGTGACACGAGTACACATGGCGGTTTCTCAGTGCCTCGCCGAGCTGCCGAAAAACTCTTCCCTCAATTGGTAATCAACCATTTATTCTTTTAATATGTTAATATTCATTCAAACGCAATTTATGAAAAAGATCCTGCATTCTGCTTAAATTGCAAAAAAGCCCTCTGTTTGTGAAAATATTAATTAGAATGATTAACAAACAGCTATGGACTTCTTTGCAAATTTCTAAAGAATAGATCCTCTTTTATATATTTCCAATAATGGAGGGGATTTTTTGAAATTTATGCATAATGCAGACGCTTTTTTGTTAATTTCTTATTAAAAGAATATTTAAATTTGCGTATAATTGTGTATTTGTAGGATTATTCAATGCAGCCGCCAAGTCAAGAGTTGAGAGTAAGAGACTTGCATGACAATGTGTGGACTTTTCGCCACATTTATCGTGGTACAAATTTTTTTGTGAATAATTATTAAAAGTTCATATATTAAAAATTCATATAATTTTAATTTTTATATTTTAGGGCAACCAAAGCGCCATCTTTTGACAACAGGTTGGAGTCTTTTTGTCGGCACGAAAAGACTCAAAGCAGGCGACTCAGTTTTATTCATAAGGTCCATTAATTTTAATCAACTAATCAGTTCAAAAAACAATTAAATTACACTTTCAAACAACCTTGCTCTACCACTAATCATAATAATTCCTACCTTTTAGAACTTCCCATCTTAAAAAAAGGATCTTGAATTCCTAACACACTTCAAAACATAAAAATACAAGTAAATATAGTTTTTTTTTTTTAAATTCTAACAATTATTATGTTTTTGGGAAAATAAATATAGGGATGAGAAATCACAGTTGTTAGTGGGGGTGAGGAGAGCCCAAAACAGGCAACAGCAATCGCAGCCTTCATCGTCTGTGTTATCTACAGATAGCATGCATTTAGGCATTTTAGCTGCTGCTGCTCACGCTGCTGCCAGTCGTTCTCCTTTCACCATTTATTACAATCCTAGGTATTGTTACCTAAATGTAATTTTGATTATTATAATTATTATTATTATTGTTGGTTGTTATGTAGATGTTTTACTGCTGATTTTATCTATATTTCGGTACTATCCTAGTTATGTAATGTATGGTTAAGGTAGGTTGTAGTCTCATGTTATGTATTAGTTAGATGTGGCTATATCTTTATTTATTACAATCCTGGTTAGGTAATCTATGCTTAAATTAGATTGTAGTCTCTTATTATGTATTAGACAGTTGCTTTTGTTATTGAGTATTTCTTTATTTATTTCAACGTAGGTATGTCTACTACTATGTAATTCTTGTGTAGATTAGATTATTGTGTCATATTTAATTAATATATGTTGGAACTGGTTATGACTTGAGTTGTTGGTTTGACATTGATTATGTTTATTGTTTATATATTTGTTTTTTTAGGACAAGTCCCTCTCAATTTGTGATTCCATTACCGAAATTTCACAAGGCAATATATACACAAATCTCTGTCGGTACAAGATTCGGAATGATGTTTGAGACCGACGATTCTAACAAACGAAGGTTTTTAATTTTTCAATTTTATTTAAATCATTTCCGTTAATTAAATCAAATTAATTTTCCTTCATTTTTTATAGACATTTATTTTTGGGTGTTTTTAGGTATATGGGCACAATTAAGGCCATCAATGACTTTGATCCCTTAAGATGGCCCAATTCTAAATGGCGCAATTTACAAGTAAGTTATTTTCCTTTAAATAAAATCATCCAAATAGTTACTTTTACATAATTTTTTTCAAATTCAAATAAAATTAATTTAATTTATTCAATTATAATTTAATAAAATTAGGTAGAATGGGATGAGCATGGATATGGAGGATCTGAAAGGCCGGAAAGAGTGAGTATTTGGGAAATTGAAACGCCGGAAAATATTTTCGTTTTTCCTAATTCTTCTCAAGAAGCCATAAATGTAAACCCTAAAATGAAACCTAAACGCCAATGTATTGATCTACCTATATACACAGGTAATATCATATTTTACCAATTTATTGACATACTTATCCAATACAATTATTACACAAAATTGAAATATTTTCTTTTTATATATGTTATTTAAATTTTTTTTTTTGCAATTATAGGGAATAATCCGTTTCAGAAAATTCAAGAAATTGGACAGAATAATTTATACGAAATTTCTAACGCGGGTGTAGACCCGGTTATGAAATTCCTAACCCGGTCTCAAAATCTGAACTTTGGCGAATCACAATCTATATACTCAAATATTCTCCAAAATTTAAATAATATTCCCACGACTTATCCATGTCTCCCTTCCTTGGAGTTTCAAACTGACAATTCAAATTCAAATTTGGTGAGAAATCAAAATGAGGATTTGGTTTTGGATTCTTTATGCGAATCGGAATTAAATGAAAATATTACAACAAATCAAGAAGAGGATCAGATTGCTCGCACGGTTTCCGATGCGAATTCTTCTGACGATGCCAGTTTTGCGTCTCAACCCTCAGAAAAAAACGAAATTATACAAAACCAACAAGATATTATACAAAAACCGGTCATTAATTCACCAAATTTAGATAATTTAACCGATTGGATAATGCAACAACCTTTAAATAATTACGAGACTCGACCGGACGCTCTGTTTTTATCTGCATCGGAAACCGCGCTGAGCACTTGTATTAATGAAGAATCCTCATTGGTCAATTTCCAAAGCATTGACCCGTTTGACTCGTTTCAAGAGTTCTTAGGATGCAACAATGATTTTAATAATAATAATAATAATAATAATAATAATAATAATAATAATAATAATAATAATAATAATAATAATCCATTGAGCTTCCTTTCTGGCGCAGAGGATCAAAATTCGAAATTCGAAAATTCAAAATTCGAAAATTTCGACGAAAAGTCGGACTTTTTCGGTACCAAGTCTCAAGTTACTAATAACACATCGACCAGTTTGACCGGTACAGAATTTTTCGAAATTGGCGATACTTCAAATTCCGGTAATAATAATATCGAAATAAACGAGGGTCGTTTTGGTAATAAAAGGAAACAAATCGTTCATCAACCAATGCGTACTTACACTAAGGTAACTAAATATATATTACTCATTTAATTTAATGTTTTCTTTAAATAAATTATAAAATTTTCAACATATATTTTTTTTTACTTTTTTATGTTTTGAAGGTTCAAAAGTTGGGATCAGTTGGAAGATCAATAGATGTGACAAGATATAAAGATTATAAAGATTTGAGAGCTGCAATTGGTTCCATGTTTGGACTTGGAACCAAATTGGACGATCCAATTAATTCCAACTGGAGACTTGTTTATGTTGATTATGAAAATGACGTGCTTCTTGTTGGTGACGACCCTTGGAAGTAATAATCTTTATTTATATAATGTGAAATTATTATATATATCATTTATGTTGTCATAATTATTTGATTTTTTTTTATTTGTAGGGAATTTGTGAATTGCGTGAGATGTATTAGGATTTTATCACCGACTGAAGTGCAGCAAATGAGTGTAGAGGGATTGCAGCTTTTGAGTGCTTCTCCTAAAGTAGGCTGATTAATTAAATAATATTAGTTTTGAGTTAAGATGGGGGTTTTGTATATGGAATTATGATTAGTTTAGAATTAGTTACATGTACTGTGTGGGATTCTTGATAGTTTGTTATTTTATCTTATGTTTCTTTTTTTTTGTCTTTTCTTTTTGCGAGTCTGATAGATTGTTTTCAATCTGTTGTATTTTTATTTCTTTTTTCCATGTACCAGTTGCAAATTTAGAGGCTTGCGAAATTTGCTTTTTTTTTGTATGATATGATTATAAATTATAAATTGGAAAATTACAATAAATATTAACATTAACCTAACAGTTTAACCCACAAAACTATAATCATTCAAACAGCAATATTTAATCAATGATTACATACTAATACATTTTAGAAAAAAGGAAAAAAAATAAAAATAAGCCAGCAGCAACTTAAAAAGGAAGAAAATGAAGAAATAACTTTTTCAATATCAAAACTGAAGAAATTAAACCAGACTCCAATCAAACACACCAGAAATTAATTACTAGGCAATCTCTAAATCTCTAAATGTTTACATTATTTACATCTAAATGTTTATATTATTTACAAAAAGGTCCCAAATCTTCGTCATCTTGGAAAAGAACTACTTCTACATCAGCAATGGTTTTCTCCGAGACTGACATGAACATCATGTCCCTGTTTCTCACACTTTTTATCACTACATCAGGGCTTTTATCGTCATTTTCCAAGTTTTTAAGCCTCTCTGATGCTGGTTTTACAGGAGTGTTGTATGAATGGTGGATCTCTCTCGCCACCAAAGTCTGTAAAAGGAAGACGAAAATTACATAAATATATATACCCTTCTAATTACGAAATTTTGTCAAATTATTGTTCATATTGAGTTGAAATAAATGAATATTATTTTAACTAATTTTGAATTTATAAAGACACATACTGCTTGGTAAAAAGATTTGGACACCAAAAGAACGTTCTTCAAGTCACTGTGATCCACCTTGCGCAGCAACTTGATCTGTATTTATTATCAAACTAAACATTAGTTTTGTTCAACAAACATATATGATATATTAAGCGTTTATTGAAAATTTGAGTGATAATTATTACCAGAACGTCTCGGGATAAAGATTCAATTAAATTAATCCTCTCCAATTCAGGCTCTCCATTTCTTCGTCTCTTTGGAGTAGTGCTAATAGGAGCGGTCCGAACTCTTTTTCTCCTCAATTTCATGATTCTTTTTTCTTGTTTAGTTTAGACTGTAATTAAGATAAAAAGTACTTCAATCATACTAATTTTTTTTACGTAATCAAATCAGAAACTAAGTACAGAAAAAAAAAATGAAAAGTAATTTTTTATCTTTGTGTTTGTGTGGAAGCGATTGATCAAAACAGCCACAATAACCTAATTAATCAAGCATTAAAAACATCATACACGTTCAGAAAAATAAACTAGCATAAAAGAAGGGTTTAATATTAGATAAAACGTAAAAGAAGAAAGAAACAATCGTACTTGAATCAAATTGTAGAACTTATCTTCCTTGTGAAAAATCAGAAGATTTGATCTCTGAACTGCCAAAGTATATAAAAGAGAGAAAAGTGCTTCATCAACTTATTCATTTGAGATAACTTTGTATATTAAACTATGCTCTCGTATGAAAAACCAACTATTGTATAGACGTTAAAGATCTGATTTGCATGAAAACGAAATCACAGAGACTAATTGAGAAGATTAAAATTAAAATAACAGAAAAGACATGCCAAAATACATCTGAAAGAAAAGACTGGCAAGGAGAGAGTTCTTCTTTTTCACAGGTTTTTTTGTTCGCTAAATTCTACGAGTTAAAAACAGAGTAAAACATAAGTGATTTGTTCAAACTTAGTCATATGAGATCACCAACAAACAGCCTAAATTTGGTAGAATCAAAGATCTGATTTGTATGAAACAGAAATTATCAGCATTAATTCACAAATTCGAAATTAAATTAACAAAAAAGACAGGCTAAATACCTGTGAAAAAGAGGACCAGTGAGCACGAAAGATCTCCTTGGCTTATCTAAAAAGCTTGGAAGTAAAGGACTTAGAAAGAATGAAAAATGAATGCTACATTCATTATGTAGTCGTTTGAGAAGGAACTGTGTACGTGGAGTCATGGCGTGAGTGTTAGTTTTTTCTGTAAAAAGTCGGTTTTAAATTCCCGGTATTTCAATTCTCAGCTTTATATACGTTTGTTATTCATAATCCAAGATTTTAATTCCCGGTTGGACGTTAAATTCAATATTCTAAGTCTCGAATTTTATCAAACCAGAATTTGAATTCCCGGCTTTGGTTGGAGAATGCGAATATTGTGCATTCAATATTCATCTAATGACTGTTCTGCCATTTACAAAACTGAAGAAATCAAGCAGAACTGCAATGAAAATCAAGGAATCCTTTTTACTTCACATTAAATCATATGATGCTTCCTCAGTTCTAAACTCAAATAGGAAGCCAGTACTCAAATATGCTTACTGGTTTATTCATTTTATTTTATTTTAGAATTGAAGCGGTTTTATTCAAAATGGAGTTTTCCCACCAAGTAAAATTAGGCTAGCATAAAAGTAGAGGATGTAATTTGAAGAGATAAGTTGTCTGAAGCCCTAAAAACTAGCTATCCCAATTCTTTTCTTTTATCGCGATTCTGTTGTACTGATTATTTTGTTCAATTTTAAAGCAAAAATCTTTGTAAATTGTGTGATGCTGATATTAATGTTTCTCATTTCAGTAATAATATGAAAAATGAAATTCCAAGAAAATAAAAGAACAGTATTTCATCCATAAATAAAGTTTTTCATTATTATAATATAGAAACCTGAAATAAAGCAATAAATGAAATTATTCATTCTACATCTTTCATCAACAGATAGATCTAAAGGAGTCTAAAACTAAATAAATTAATTAATTAATTAAATAATGGTAAATAAAATTAAGAAAATATTTAAATGATTAATATAAGTTTCATTATCATGTGCTGATACATGATTGATCTGATTAAAAAGACAAATATATAAATATTGATTAATTTAACAAATAAACTAAACTAATTAACAATATGAAATTAATTTAATTATTTAACAGTTTAACCCACAAAATTATAACCATTCAAACCACAATAAATGATCATACAGTAATGCATTTTAGAAAGAAAAAAAACAGCAAACAACAACTTAAAATGGAAGAAAATGATTAAATAATAAGCTTTCTTCAACATCAAAATTGAAAAAATTGAACCCTGACTTTACTAAACACACCATAAATCAATCAATTACAAAACCATCTCCAAATGTTTACACTATTTACAAAAAGGCCCCTAATCTTCAAATATTTACATAATTTACAAAGAGGCCCCTAATCCAAGTAATCTTCGTCATCTTCGAAGAGAATCACTGCCACAGCAGAAATATCTTTTTCCGGTGGACTGTAGCTGTAATTATGTCTCACGGATCTTACCACCACATCAGGGGTATTCTTGTAATTTTCCATGTTTGTAACCCCTTTTCTGTCTTGTTTTATAGGGGTGCTGTAAGATGGGTGGATATCTTTAGCCACCTTGGCCTGCAAAGAAGTATGAAAATTACATATATAGCGTTTTAATTGTTAAATTTTGTCAAATTAAGGAAGTTTTCATATTGAAATGGAATAAATGAAAATTATTTAAACTGATTTTGGATTTATAAAGGCACATACTGCTGCGCGAAAAGTCTCTGAGACCAGATTAAGGTGCTTCAAGTCGCGGAAATCCACTTTGCACATCACCTTAACCTGTGTTTATTATCAAATTAAGTATTAGTTTTGTTCAAGAAATATATAAGATGTAGTAATCTTTGTATTGAAACTTTGAGTGATTAATGATAATTATTACCAAAAGGTCTTGGGGTAATGATTCGATTATATTAATGATCTCCAATTCAGGTCCTCCATTTCTTCTCCTCTTTGGAGCACTGGTAGTTGGAGAGGTAAGAACTCTTTTTCTCCCCAATTTCATAGTGTTATTTTCTTTTATTAAATCTGTAATTAAGATAATAAGGTATTAGTATTTCACAGAATCAAATTACAAACTAAGTAAAAAGAAGGAAAAGTGAAAGAGATTTCTTATCTTTGTGTGAAGGACAGTGAGACAGAGGCACGACAACCTGATTAAGCATAACACAGTACAAAAATTCATCAAATAAATTAACATAAAGAAGGGTTTAATATTAGATAAAACGTAAAACAATCGTACTTAAATAAATCTGTAGAGACTTCCTTGTGATTTGTGAAAAGCTCTGTACTTGAATCGTACTTTTCCGTTTGTCTTTCACGCCCCTCTTTATATACCGTCAGGAAAATAAATAAATTAATAAGAAAAAGGTTTAATTTATTTTTAAATATTTGTTTGCTGAAGTAGGATTTCATTTTGGAAGTGAAATTGAGGAAATTATTATTGAGTATGTAATATTGGTAAATAGGAAATTTTGGAGAAAAGAAAGACCCTGTATTATTGAAAATTGCAATTAGGGTCCTCCAATCTTCCAAATTGTTCAGAAATCCGAAATTCAAAAATAGCAAATATAGTATGAGTAACTTATAGATGCTCTTTTTGCAATTTTGACGTAAATTTAGATTCTTTTTAAAAATTTGATGTAAATTATATATACATACCGAGTTCCAGCAAAATGGCGAGAGCCTCTTGATATGAGCACAACACTGAATTCGCTCCCAAATATCGTAATTCAACCTAATTTCCAACATTAAAATAGATGTACATATATATAACAATTTATATCAAATATAAATTTCAATTTATGCTAATTTAGGGAATTTATTTCTGAATTAACCTGTTTGTAATATCCGTGGAACAAAGCGATGGTCCAGATCTGATCGTCTCGGTCAGAAAAGTTTTCCAAATGAACAAATTTTCGTACCGAATTTCTCTAAACTTTATAATCATTGGATAATCTGAAGAAGGTTGGAAGACTAGTAAGCAGCAAATGATCTAAAAACAATTGAAAAATGAATGGTAAACTCACTATATAAAGTCGTTGGAGAAGAACTGAAGAAGAAACGTGCTGTACGTGGAGTGAGTATTTCAGTTATAACTAAATTCCAGTCTTTACATTCCCGGGATTCCAATTCCTGATTTTCCCATAACTCCTAGAATTCAATTCCCAACTTCGTCACAACCAGGTTTTGAGTTCCCGAATTTCCTTAGAACAATTCTTTCCTATCTCCTCCATTCTTACTTCCTTTCTCGGCTTCAAAAATGGAGAAGCCTTCGAGTTCTTCAAACCCGATGGATTCCGCCGCAAAGATCGCCGACCGGAAGCGCCCGCATGAACCGGATGTGAAATCCCGTCGTGAATCAGAATCCGTTCACTCCTCCAAGAAGCCGAAACCCAGCTCGAGCCACAAATCCAGAGAATCGAACTCTTCTTCTTCTTCGAAGGTGAAGGCGTCGCATATTCTGATCAAGCACGAGGGATCCCGTCGCAAGGCGTCATGGAAGGATCCGGAGGGACTCGTCATCTCAGCCACCACGCGGGCCGCCGCGGCGGAGCAGCTGGCGAAGATCAAGGAGGAGATTGATTCCGGCAAGATCCGGTTCGATGAGGCGGCTAAACATCATTCCGATTGTAACTCCGCCAAGCGCGGCGGCGATCTAGGTACCAACTTTTACAATTCAGTCTTGTTTTTTTTTTCTGAATTTATGTTTCTGATCCATGCTAATTTGATTTTGATATTTTATCCCAAATTAAGAGATTCAGAACTGATTAAATTAAATTGATTTTTTATCCCAAATTAAGAGATTCAGAACTGATTAAATTAAATTGATTTTTTATCCCAAATTAAGAGATTCAGAACTGATTAAATTAAATTGATTTGTAATCAAGTAATTTGATATGAATTGTTGTTGGATTGAATTATTTGCAGGTAGATTTGGCAAGGGACAGATGCAAAAGCCATTTGAAGAAACAGCATTTGCTCTTAAAATTGGGGAGATGAGTGATATACTAGACACTGACAGTGGAGTCCACATCATTTTGAGAACTGGCTGAGGAATTATTATTTATTTTTTTTTTTTTTTGGTACTTCATTTTTCACATAAAAAAGAAGAAAAAAGAAAGTAGTTTGTATTGTCTGTTGTCTCGTCAGTTGTCATGATTGTTAGGAAATAACAAAACTGTATTTGTTATGGTATATTGAACTTCAATCCATGCTAGTTCTCTGTGTTTTAATTTCTATCCACTGCCCCGATATATTGAAACAATTTAAACTAATATCATATATCTATTCAACTCAAAATATCAGCTGTTAAATAACACAGAGAGTTGAATCACGCCAACAGTTGTTAAAAATCAGCTTGACTGACTTAAAAACGAGTATTATATTTATTATATAACACGCCACAAAGAATCCTTCCCGCCTTCACTCCCACTCCCATTTCATTGGCCACGTATAACATATACATATACTGTTTCTTCATTCTTCTTCCTTCCATTCATTCCATCGTCCTTTCGGAGTTCCAAGCGACAGAAAGAAAGAAAGAGAGTGATATAGAGATGGGAGGCTCGAGTTCGACCGCCGCCCAGTCGCCGGAGCAGCAGGAGGAGGAGTCTCTCGCAGTGTCCACTGGATCCCTCCACTTCCTCCGTGCTGCCTTCTCTAAGCTCTCCTCCACCGATTCCGCCGTCCCTCTATCTTCTCTACAGGTATTGTTCGTTCTGTTCTGCTGTGAGATTTCCACGGAGTTTTCGATTTCATTTTGTGGAAATGTATGTTATTAATCAACTCTCGTTAATCAGGAAGTTTTATCTCTGAACATAACAAAATTCAAGTCAGAAACTGAATCGCTCCAAGTACCGGATAAATTTCCAGAATTAATATCGCATCTCACCTCTTCAATCATCTCTCTGTTCTTCAGCCCTTCGAACAATTCCGAAATTTCATGGATAGATTTCCTGAAAGGCTACAACAAATGCTGCGTAACGAGTCCAGTCTCTCAATCGCTCGCCACTCTTTACAACCTCCATTTCATAATGTGCCAACAATCAAAATTCGATTCAAATTTGAAATTCGATTTTGGGGAAGATGAATCTGAATCCCAAAAGGTTAATGGATCGTTCGATTCGACTCAATTGCTTTGTTTTGTGTGGATGTGCTGGATTCTGATGCATGGGGTAACAATCTCAAAGCAGAAGGGCGATTTGGTCATTTTACCTGACATGACACATTTAATGAACTCTGTTTTGGGAGAGGAAAAAGAAATTCAAGTGCAGAAATTCAATAGCTGGGTTTTAAGTACAGCTGTTGGAATTTCAAATTGTCTTAAACTGTATTTGTCACAAAAGATCAGATCTTTTTCTTCTTCTATTGAGGTTTGTTTTTTTTCTATTATGTAACATTATTTATTTATTTGATGATAATTGAAGTATATATTTCGTGATTTATATAATTTATATGCAGGAAAATGATTTGGAGACAGAAAATAAGGATAATAATGATAAATATTTATTGACAAGAGGAAGGGCTTGGGCTGTTTCTCTCTCTCTAAGAACAAGTTCTTTAAATGATCAATTTTTAAATGCTTCTTTTTATGGAATGGATGAAAATAACCTTTTATACAGGTCAGTTATAAATTGTAATTGTAAAATAATAAACTATACTTGAAGACAATTCTGAAAAAATGAAATTAAGAGATTTTTTTTAATTTAATTTGAATTTAGGTCATCTGTAAATGGAAAAGGACTGACGAGATTTTGGTTAAATGTGGAAGGATATAATGGACCTGTTTTTCTTTTAATATCTGGCTTTTCTCCAAATTCCAGCGATTTAAATAATAATAATGATAGTAATAATGAAAATAAATGGATTATTGGTGTATTGACTGAACAAGGATTTGAAAATAAAGATACTTATTTTGGGAACTCGGCTCATCTTTACGCTTTAGACCCTGTTTTTCATTCATATTCTCCATCAGGTCCTTTTCTCTCTTTTCTTTTAAAGTCCTTTACTATTATTAAATAAATAAAATAATGAAAAATAATTTTTAATAAATGAATTGTAGGGAAGGAGAGGAATTTCGTGTATTGTCATGTGAAGCCTGCAATAAAAGTGTACGAAAGAAACCCTAAAGTCATAGGGTTAGGGTTTGGCGGTACAACTGAAAATGAAAGAATATTTTTAGATGATGATTTTTCTAAAGTTATAATTCGCCATCATGCAGCTGATAAAACTTACCAACCTGGCTCTCTTATTCCGAATCAGGTAATATAATAACATATTATTTTAATGCAACTCATTACGTTTTAGTTTTTATGAACTTTTTTTTTTAATAATTAATTTTTTGAAAATTAGGGTTTCTTAGCGGTTGAGGGCACAATAATGGAGGTGGAGGCGTGGGGTTTGGGAGGAAAGAGTGTGAGAGAGAAACAAGACTTGTTTAAGAAGAGAGAGAATCTTTTCTCTGAGCAGCGCAGAACAGTAATAATAAATATTAAAAAAATAATTAATTGAATGATTTGGATGTTTATATATATTTTTTTTGTTTTTTAGGTTGATTTGAAGAATTTTGGGAATTGGGAAGATTCGCCGGAAAAAATGATGATGGATATGGTTTCGGATCCGAATAGACCTAGGCGTGAAGAACGATAATTTAGTAATAAATAATTATGTTTTGTTTTATTTATTAATTTTCAATAATGGTTGTATTTGGTTTGTATATGTTTTAATATAGTGTATATACAAGGATTTTGCTTGTCGTATACGATTTAATATTAAATAATCATGTATTTGTTGGTGTGCAAATTGCTGTAATGGAAACCTATTTATATGTTATAATTTTGAAATACGAAAAAGATTTTGAGGGATTTTTTTTTTCTCGTTCTTGAATAAATCAGATTCTTGAGGATTTGTTTGTTTTAGAAAGCACATATCAGGTCATGAATTTGGGTAAAATAGAAATAAAAATGACCTGAGTATATATATCGCATCTCTTTTCTCAACTTATTTTTATTACAATGAGAGACCATATTTCATACAATTAAATATAAATAGTTGTCTCCAATATCTCACTTAACGACTCAAATCTCCAATATCTCACTTAACAACTCAAATCTGTATGATATGGAATACTCTCTATGGTATGGATCTGTATGATACGGAAAACTATCGTTCATTTCTTATCAATGTATATCGTATAGAAGATATTTCATTTATAGTGTTGGTCATTCATTGAGTCCTTGTACTGTCTAATCTCCATTCTATGCAACTTTCTTATATATGGCGCGACGTTGTTAATGAACATGCCCAACCTTATTGCAGGAACTAAATAATATTTAAATATCACGAGAATAATGTTGTAGGCTCAAATACAGACAACAATTATATGTAAATATGTAAAAAGGGGAAATCACATGCCAAGTCTCCAATAAATGAAATATGAACTACGCCTTACATAAAAGAAATAACTTTAAAAAACTATGAAATGAAAAACCAAGAAAAAAACTGGGAAAATAAATATCAAGTAATAACCCGGAATGCAAAAATTCATAAGATATGAGATATAAGACCCGGACAATAGAAGGAAACCTCTACACTCCGGCATATTATGATAAAAAATTGTCATTAATTAAAAGTAGTTGGAAGAAATCAAACATGACATTTTAGTTGTCTCTGATATCTCACTCAAATACCGAAATCTGTATGAATTGAAATAGTGTCAATCTCATTTCTAACTTAATTGCTTTCATTCTTACGAGTTGTATCTTTTATACTCTTCAATGCAACTTTTTTTCATCATCATCGCATGATACTTTTATTGAACATGCTAACAGCATGAACTATCAATTAAAAATCATGATACATCAAAATATGAATTGACCGTCCATTATTGTACTAATTAAATAGCAATGTAAGAAATCAGGATATTTTAGGGCCCATCCCAATTTTTTTGGGCCCAAGCCCAAGGCCTATTTTTAACTCACTTAAAAAAACATCAAATTCATTGTCTTCAGAGCTTTTGAAGGGCAGACGTTTCCCTAATTTAGAGGAAAGAATAATTATATTATTATTATTATTCTCTCGATCCAATTTGTATTATTTTATTAACAACAAACCTAAGAAAATCCACATCTTTATTAGTTATTTCAACTCAATCTAAATTCCAAACACGTATGAAACAAAAACAAAAAAATCACCCCTTAATTATCATATCATTATCACCCTTCATCAATTAACCAAAACATAACACAAATCATCACACGAACAGAAAGAACTGGAAAGTACAACAAAGTTACAAACCCAAACCCCCTGAAGGAACAACATATACAGTCAAAGCAAAATACTTCCTATCTCATACTTCATTTCCCATAACAAATCATAGTCCACACAATTAATCTCCTGTCAGTGATTTGTCACACGAACATAATCACAAAATACACCACAATATACAACTCGGAAAATAAACAACGAGAGGAAAAGAAGAGAGAGAGAAATAGTGATTCATTCAGACAATTAATTAATTCTCTCTTATCTCTGAAGAGAGAAAAACAAAGAGGAAACGCCTTGGAATAGAAAAATAAAAAGAAAAAAGATAAATTAGGGTTTGCGAATTGATTAAGGAAAAAAGTAAGATCTTTCTTGGTTGGTTAGGGTTAGGGTTAGGGTTTGGATTGGACTGGGATCTGATAGATTGGTTTTGGGGGGAATGATGGTGAGAATGGCGGGATCCAGGAGATTGAAGAGGGTTTCGTGGGCGCCGGAAGTCAGTCTTTGTAAGGTATATATATATATATACAAACCACACGCCGATCAATCCAAATCAGCGTCTCTTTCTTTTCTTTGTTTTTGTTTTTGTTTTTGGTTTGATTTGATTGGTTAAAAAAGGAATTGAGCTGAATTATTTGGTGAAGTTTTTGAATTTTCACTGTTTGATTAAATTCTTTGAGAAATAAGATGAATAAGTCTTTTAATTTGGGGTAAAATTGGTGTTTTTCATGGTAAGAAAGAAGAAGAAGAAAGTACTGACTTGAATATAACGAAGCTTAATTGGGTCATTTCTAATTGATGAAATGAATTTCGGAAAACGAATTGAATCTGATTTGTTGAGAAAATAAAACCGCATTATAAAGGAGTTAAAGCAAGACAATATGATTATGAATTATGACAAATTGTTATGGGATTAAATCGACTTAATGATCAGACTACCAGCATGTACTGACTAAATGCAATTTATACGTTAATTTTTTTTATTTTGCATAATTGACGGTCAATTGGGGCTTATATTTCTATGTATTATTTATTAAAATATTTCTTCATTTAACTTCATATTTGAACTTATTTTCATGACATATTTCCTGAACTTCTGCTCAAAAGAAAAAAGAAGAAAAAAAAAATCCATGGTTACAAACAAAAGAAAAGGTAAGTTTTATTGTACCACAATCTTTTTTCTTTTGGTTACAAACAAAAGAAAAAGAAAAGAAAAAAATGTGAAGTCTCAATTCATTGAAGATCAATTAATTTTGAGAAATAAGCAGATTTCTTAAAGAGGCAGCATAGCAGAAGTGCGGAAATATAATCCTGCATTCTACAGGAACCGGATTTTGATATTATACTATATTAAGATATGATGTTTCATGAAATATAATAAGAACATGGAGTAAAGAATGACAATATGTTGCCAAAATTAAAAAACCTTTCAAAGGCCTGAAAAATTGACAATGCTGAATAAAAAGCTCCTTTCTATTGCTTTTCTGGAAAGATGATTCGACAGAAAAATGAATAAAAAATTGGGACTAAAAATCTCTGCCAAATGGTAAAACACTAAAAGTCATGACAGTGTTTCTGAAATTTCATGCGCAAAAATAGAAAAGAAGGAAATTGAATAAGCAGGAAAATGCGAAAAATGATTTGAATGCGAAAAATGATTTTGATCGAACGGAATAAACAATAAGCATTATGATTGTGCAAACAATTGGCTGAAATGTGTGCACATATGTATATTTTATCTCGGACTGACGATCCAAAATTCATCGGATAAAATTTGTGAGGCTAAAAATAAACCAAAATTGACAAAAGCTGCGTTATAAAACTAAATTTGAGGAAAAAATATTGGAGGTTATTTTATGAGAAAAAAGGTACATCATGCTGAAATTCAGTTCAAAATTGCACCGAAGATATAAAACCCTAAAATTCACTGAATCTTAGACTCTAATCCTTGAACCGAAAGAATCATGCATATTTAAAGTTACACTAATTTTATTTTCATCTGAATAATTCTATTTTAAACAAATACATCTACTCACTCGCCCTGACTGGTACCGTACCAGTTTTGTACTGTACTTTACTGTTGAAATTTCTCAAATAAACTCCCAAAAAATGAAATAACTTTTACAAATATACATAAAATTCCACTCCAACACATGAAACAATAAAAGTTGAAACAAAATTATTATTTTTTCCAAAACAGGTACGCCTTTTCCTGTCAGAAGAAGCACCGTACCAGTCCGGCCTCCTCGGTCCACAAGACCAACTCCAGCCAAAAGGGTCCGCCTCGTTCTTACAGCACGCCAGCGCGGGCCCCACCTCTGACGACTCAGCACTGCCACCTGGCTTCGAATCCTCATTACAGAATGTTAACAAACAATACAGAACCAATGTTTCTCAAATTCCAGTTATCAATTGGCGACTCCCTGTCAAGGTATTTTCAAGTAAAAAAAACAAATGAATTGTTGAGTTGGAATGGAATGGAATGTGTTTTTTGTTTTGTTTTATTTGTTTGGGTTTAATATTTTTTATTTTTGTTTTTCAGATTGTGTTGAATCCGGAGTGGTATGTGGTGTGTGGAGAAGAAAGTGAGGAGATGGATAAACAAAATAAGAGAAATTTCGGGGTCCTTGAAGCAATTTATCCCCGCCAATCTACTGTTCCTCCTAAGTAATTTAATTTATTTTAAATCAACTTAATTTGATTTAGTTTCCTTCTCTTATATTACATTTTAAATTTGGGGTTTGGCTAAATTTTAAAAATGAAAAAATAACGACCAAAAGTCATTAATTGTGACATGTCCGTAAATTACTTCAATACATTTATTACCTCTACAAAAATATAATAAAAGAATTATTTAATTAATCTTCACAATTGTTTTGTAAAACAGCCCAAGTATCTCAACCGAGGCTCAAAACTCATCCTACAATGACGAATTTGCCCCTTCCATCCCTCTAACCGCCACAGAAGAAGACGACCCATCTGACCCGTTTCCTGAATCTGAACCCTCACCCCCTAAACCCTCTTCTTCACAAACACCCCCACCAAACACCAACACCAGCAGTTCCAGCACCAGTGCGGGCCCGGTGTATGGTGGACCGGGTGCGCAGGCTGACATGGGGAGCTTCCTGGCCGGACTCGGTGCGCAGCAGCAGCCTGACGTGACGGCTGCTGTTTCGGCCGCGGTGACGGCTCTCATGAGGAGCACTGAGCAGGGAAGTTTGATCGATCAGAATCTGCTTATTAAAATATTGAGCGATCCTTCTCTTGTTGAGAAGCTCGGTTCTCAACACCAAAACCCTAACCCTAACCCTAATTCCAGGGCGATGAGTGTTTCGGCTCCACCATTGCCGAATCCGCCACCGCCATTGTCACAACAAGTCAATGTTGTTCCTTCGTTGAGCTATGTAAGAAACCCTAACCCTAATGCTAACCCTAACCCTAATTTTAGACCGTTTCGGCAACCTGTTTCAGGCCCGGTTCCATCACCACCACCTCCTCCACTTCCGCCATATACTAATCCTTTGTTTAACTCTAACCCTAATTCTAACCCTAACCCTAATTCTAGACCTCTGCCCCCACCATTGCGACCACCTTCATTCTCTGTATTGAGACCAAACATGGCAGCAGCACCAATGGCCACACAGCCTCCACAACCAAACATGGCAACACCAATGGCCACACAGCCGCAACATAGCATGACAACATCAATGGCCACACAACCGCAACTTAACATGGCAACACAAATGGCCACACAGCTGCTGCCGCCACAGATGAATCAAGGAAGGGACAGGAATTATTACATGAACTTAATACAGCAACACGGGGGCGAATATGCCATGAACAATAATAATAATGGTAATATTCAGAAAAGCGGTAAGAGTCAAAAGCCGTGTGTGTATTTTAATACGACGAAAGGGTGTAGAAATGGTGCGAGTTGCATGTTTTTGCATGATAATAATAATAATAATAATAATAATAATAATAATAATAATAATAATAATAATAATAACAATAATAATAATAATAATAATAATAATTCGGTTGGTGAGTTGGTTGATGAGAGGAGTAAGAAGAGAGTGAAGGTAGATAGTAGTGAGTGGTATTTATAGGATTTATGGTTTTTTGGGGTTATTTTTGTTATTTTTTGTTTTGTTGGTTCATGTTATGAGTTTCTTTTTTTATGTTTATTATAGTAGAATTATTATGTTGGTTTGATTTTGGGGAAATTTAAGTTTACAGGGAAGAAGTGATTATCAAAATAATAATGCGATGCATGAATTGGTAAAGTATTAGTACTACAACCAAAGATTTTATTAGAACATGAAGTTCGAATCTTGTTTTAAATCGCATTAGTTTTTCTTTATTTGAACTTTGAAGTGAATTTTATTGAATTATTCTGATTTTTGAATTTTGTTTTAATGTGGCATTTGTATCTTCATGCTGTGTAGTTTCATAATGCAAATGAAACATGTATAATATAATCTATCTAAACATTAGAATCATAAACAGTTGCCGGAAAATATTTTCTCCAAAAAGTCTGCTGAAATTGAAATGACAAAAACATTTAAAGAACATTTAGTTTTCATTTTGATATTTTGTGTCCCCTTCAGTCAGAATCGGTATTAAACAACTCAATAAATCAAATTACACTTTCACAATGTGTATTTCTGCAAACAACCATAATGTATTACACAGATATGAAGTAGAAACAGCTACATTCATTTTCAGAGATATGAAGAGAAATGCTCAAAGTTCTACTGAGAATTGATATTATGGTACCGATTGGATCCATCTAATGACAATCAAAAAATATATAATTTCTCTGAAATTGCACAAATAATACCATTATTGTAACAATTACAACCAACAAACAATTCAGATAACGAGAAGAATTCATGTCCATACAAAGATAATGAGAAGAATTCATGTTCATACAAAGAGGATTACAACCAACAACCAATTCAGAATCTCAGATAATGAGGACTTCATGCCCATACAAAGAGAACTAAGATCAAAATAAAGCACAAAATACATATAAAAGAAGAAAAGAAGAAAGAAACTCCAATAAACCGAGATAACTGGATGCCATCAAGGATAAACTTAACGGTTTCTTTTGTACTCTGAGAAAGACATTTTACCAAAAAGTTCAAACTTTTATCTGATGTCAGGTAGATCAGCTCTACTGTCTTGAGATGCTCACAACAAAACCTTTCAATCCGCCCTGAGTTTTGATCATTTTCTTCTATCCCATGAATCACCGATGTTCTAACAAATAACAGATTATCAAACCACATATATCATAAACTCATCATTAAGTACTTGACAATAAGAGTCCGAATGGCTTAAATAAAGAGTCTCCGAATTGGGGCAGCGGTTAAGGGAAGCAGCCAAAAAACCAAAAGCACAAACCATGCAACAATTAATCATTCTGAGGTTCTTCAAATTCTTGAATATTGGCAATTTCGGTAATTCTCCCTCCAACATTTCCAACGATAAACAATGAATCAACCTACTATGAAATTGATAATAGACAAACCCTAAACCCTAAACAAAAAAAGTAATCCGACCAAAATCAAAGAAAACATACATACATACATACCATAAGAGCCTGACTACACAAGTCAAGTTTCTCAACACCTGAAAGGTCACTAAGAACAGGAGAGTAACAAATCGATAGCAATCCATGCCTTTGGTACATTTTTCATACCTTCAAACGCTATCTTCACATTCTCTGAGCCCAAATAAACTTCAAAATTCAGTTTTTCAACATACGGAGCATAAACAGTAAACACCGTGGGGCTTGATTTTTTACCGATTAAATCGCCGTTTCAAACTCTGAGATGAAACAATTGCCTTTAAGATACAAGCATTCATTGAATTCAAGTTTTTTTAGTCTAGGTAAACATATCCTAGCCGATTTAATCTTCACTACATCATTCTTTACACTCCGAATATTCCAATAAAGATTCTCTAGGGTTTCAGAAACGAAAAGGCAGTCCAGTATTTCAACCGGTTCACACGATGATAAATACACACTGAGCTTCTTAACGTTGTGCTAACGAAATTTTGAAATCTTTCAGGTTCTCTCTCTGAAATCCTCTCTGTTTCTTCATTTCTGAACTAAGAATTGTCGCTCTCACATTCTCTCTCTGAAATTGAAATCCCCTCTGCTTCTTCATTTTTCACGAATTCAGAAATGTCGCTCTCACAATCCCTCTCTGAAATTGGAATCCCTGTTGATTCTTCATTTTTCACGAATTCAGAAATGTCAAAATCCAAACACGGCACGGAGGCCCAAAGGTAGCGCCATCTGTTTGAACCATTTCTCTCGCTTTTCTGTAAGAACTGAATCAGGCAAACCGCTCAATCTATCACTTTGCTCATTATGCCTTATCGTTTTAACAGGAGAATAATATGAGGATTACAAAGAAAAGTGAGTGAGTGAGAGAGTGGAAGTCAGATCAGGTATGGATTATAAATGGAGGAAAAAATGAAGCAAAAGTAATTACCATGATGAATCTGAGACTGAGATTTCTTGTTTTTAATTTTGATATTTGATTACTGGGCAGTCACATACTCAAATCCTGCAAGAAAAAGCGAATAAGTAATAGAATAATCAAATCATTAATTGCAAGAACGAACCAATTTGGAATAAAAGAAGATATAAATTTTAGGGACAGAGCATATTTTCAGGATTGTCACTATACTTGCACATGAGGTGTTTGTGGAAATACATAAGGGTACATTCTACTGTAAAATGAGATAATATAACACATGCTCTAATAAACTTCGGTCAGAAACCAATTGAGAAATAATACCCATACTAATCCATTAAGATCAAGAAAGACAAGGACGACAAAAGAATGAACATTCCACAAAAAAGGGATTATTAAGGGCGGGATTCACTTGTAATAATGGAATGGAATTATCACACAATTAATTAGTTAACTGGATTAATTCTACTAGGGGACTCTGTAATGAACTAACTTTCCTAAAATAGAATTCAAAATATGGAAACAAAGCTGTTTCCTTTCCATTTTCTAAATATTCCCTAAAAACCAAATTTCCAAACCTTAGTCTTCCTTTCCTAAATATTGTTATGCGAAAGGAAACAAATTATTTCCATATTTTGATCCTTTCCTTACATAACAAATTGAACTTCTTTTTATACTAAGTACAGTTCGAAGTTCCTTCTATCTTAATTACACTCAAGCTAAAGAATAAAAAAATGAAATTGGGGAGAAAAAGAGTTCGAATCTCTCCAGTCAGCACTAGTTCAAAGCGAAGAAGGAACGGTGGGCCTCAAATGGAGATGATTAATATAATCGAAACCATGACTCAAGACATTTTGGTAATTATTATCACTCAATTTTTCAATAAAATAATTAATCTATCATATATATATTTGTTGAATAAAACTAATATTTAATTCCATAATAAATACAGATTACGGTGATGTGCAAAGTAGATCATAGCGACCTGAAGCACCTTCTTCTCGTCTCAAAGTCTTTTAATCAAGCGGTATATGCCTTTATAAATTCAAAATTAGTTAAAATAATTCTTGTTTATTTCAATTCAATACGAACACTAATTTGATTTAGACAAAATTTAGAAGTTACAAGGGTATACATGTAATTTTCATCTTTCTTTACAGGCTTTGGTGGCTCGAGAAATGCACCCTTCGTATAAAACTCCAGTAAAACCAGCCTCAAAGAGGCTTAAAAACTTGGAAAATGACGATAAAAACCCTGATGTAGTGATAAAACGTGTGAGAAACAGGGACAGGAGGTTCAAGTCAGTACCGCAAAAAGCTGTGGCTGATGTGGCAGTAGTTCTTTTCCAAGATGATGAAGATTAGGGGCCTTTTTGTAAATAATGTAAACATTTGAAGAGATTAGGCGTCTTTTTGTAAATAATGTAAATATTTGAAGAGATTAGGGGTCTTTTGTAAATAATTTCTGGTGTGTTTAGACGAGACATGGTTTAATTTCTTCAATTTTGATGTAAAGTTTATTGTTTCATCTTTTTATTATATTATAAGCTGTTGGTTGCCTTTTTTTTCTTTTTCTCTAAAATGTAAACCGTTAGCTTAATGTTAATATTTATTGAATTTTTCCCAATTTATAATCACATCATACAAAAAATTTGGAATTATTTTCAAATACATTTTCTAAGCCTCTAAATTTGATTATCAAGAATCCAACAAAATTTCTGGTTTGTTTAGTAGAGGCATGTTTGATTTGATGATATGTTAGTTACTTAGTGTAAAATAAAATTAGTAACATTTTAATTAGAGGATTAAAAATCAATGACTGAACAAATATATTGCATTAATCAAGTAACTGTACAAGGTGAAAATTGCTCAATTACATACCAAATTACAAGCTAAGCTAACTTGCTGTATAAAAAAGAAAAGAAGGAAAGAGAAAAATAAATAAAGAAAACTAAAAAAAAATCCTCTCAAATAAAGCAGCAAAAATGCTCAGCTTCATTCTGAATATTATAATCCATCTCAAATAAAACACCAAATTGAAGTTGTAGTGCTTGTGCAAAGACAAGCCTCTTCAGCAATAACTTCATTCTTCCATTACCAAAAACGCATCCTCGCGTGAAACATATGCCTAAATGGTATAATCCAGAATTAGTTAAAAAGAATTAGAAAATTTAATTAACAATAACTTATGGACATTTTTTAATTTCTCCACTGAAGAAATTTGGAGCTATTTTGCAGCTTCCTTTGCAAGCGCGTCTAAAGGCTTTTGCATTTTGTTCCTTACCAAATCGACCCATTTCCCCGATTTTAAGTGCAAAAACTGTTCTTTTGCATCTATCCCTTACCAAACAGACCTGTAAATAATTAAATCAACAATAATTCATATCAGATTATTTGATTAGAAATCAATTGGATTTAATTAATGTTATGAATTTAGTATCTTTGTAAATAAAAATATTGTAGGAGTGAAAATGAATACTGTAGCATGTAATTAGATACAGCGGAAATAAGGGCAGTTAAGGGGTCTGCCACGTGGAGATTAGTGTGTGGGTAGATATGGAACAGTCATAAAGTTAGTTTAGGCGCTGGAGCTTGCAGAGTTAGTGAACCAGGTGCATGGAAGAATTTCCTTTGTAGGATTGTTCTAAGGAAATTCGGGAGCTCAAAACCGGGAATACAAAGACTGGATATGGGATTTGAATTGCTGGATATATACAAAGATCGGGAATCAATATACCGGGAATATAAAGACTAGATTTTAATTATAACTGAAACACTCCACGTACAGCAGCACGTTCCTTCTTCAGTTCTTCTCCAACGACTATATAGTATAGTGAGTTTACCATTCATTTTTCATTGTTTTTAGATCATTTTCTATACTCTTCCAACCTTCTTAGATTATCCAAGGAGATCTTTCCTGCTTACTAGTCTTCTTTTTCACAGGTATTTTTGTATGTCTTTTTTGTTAATTTAATTTCGAATTTATGAATTAATGCTTGTGATTTCTGTTTTCATACAAATCAGATCATTGATTGCTACACTGCGAGGTCCAGTCTTCTGATATAATTCAAGAAGATCATTGTGCTTACTATTCTTCTTTTTCACAGGTATTTTATGCATGTAAATTACTGTTAATTTAATTTTCGATTCCTGAATTAGTGTCTGTGATTTCGTGATTTCTGTTTCAAACAGATTATATCTTTGATTTTACGAAAGTTAAGTTGTTTGCTCGTGTTACTGAACGAAGTAATCTAATATGACTAACTTTGAACAATCACTACTTATTGTCTCTCTGTTTTTAACTTTCAGAGTTTGTTTGAACAATCACTACTTATTGTCTCTCTGTTTTTAACTTTCAGAGTTTAGTGAACAAAAAAACTGTGAAGAAGATCTTTCGTGCTTACTAGCCTTCTTTCACAGAGGTATTTTAGTATGTCTTTTTTTTTAATGTAAGCTTGAGTTTTAGTATGCCTTTTCTGTTAGTTTTTTTCGAAAGAACCTTTTCTGTTAGTTTAATTTTAATTTACTTATTAGCCTCTATGATTTGTGATTCAAACAAATTAGATCTTTATTTTTCCTAAAGTTGTTTTTTCTTCAGATGACAGACTTTTAATCTAACAAATTGATCTCATTTGACTAAGTTTGAATGAAGCGTTTTTCTCTATTTTTATATAGTTCTACAGTTTAAACATAAAAAAACTCTGATCTTTAACGAGGAAGATAATTTCTTCAGTTTGATTCAAGTACGATTGCCTTTCTCTTCTTTTACATTTATTTAATTTTAATCTTAAACCCTTCTTTTATGTTATTTTACATACTGCGTTTTATGCTTAATTAGGTTGTTTAGGCTCTGTTTCACTCGCTTGCACACAAAGATAAGAATTTCTTCCAATTTTCCTTCTTTGTACTTAGTTTCTAATTTGATTCTGTAAAAAACTAAGTTTGATTGAATTACTTGTTTTTATCTTAATTACAGTCTAAACTAAACAAGAAAGAATCATGAAATTGGGGAGGAAAAGAGTTCAAAACTCTCCAGTTAGCACTGCTCCAAAGCGAAGAAGAAGAAGAAACGGCAGGCCTCAAACAGAGAGGACTAATATAATTGAAACATTACCCCAAGACCTTCTGGTAATAATTATCATTCAAATTTTCAATAAAAAGATTAATCTATCTTTTATATATTTTTTGAATAAAACTAATATTTAATTTGATAATAAATACAGGTTAAGGTGATGTGCAAGACCGATTACAGGGACGTGAAGAATCTTCTTCTCGTCTCTAAAACATTTCATGAAGCGGTATGTGTCTTTGTAAATTCAAAATTGGTTCAAATAATTTTTATTTATTTCAATGTCATATAAACACTACTTTAATTTGGACAAAAATCACTAATTAGATCTTAAATAATAAAAAAAATCACTAATTAGAAAGGGTACATATGTAATATCATCTTTCATTGCATGCTCAGGTGGCTAAAGATATGCACCCATCTTTTTGAAGTGGCAGTGAGTTCTTTTTGAAGATGATGAAGATTACTTAGATTAGGGGCCTTTTTGTAAATAATGTAAAATATTTGAAGATTAGGGGCCTTTTTGTAAATAGTGTAAACATTTAGAGATTGTTTTGTAATTAATTTATGGTGTGTTTAGTAGAATCGGGCTTTAAATTTTTAATTTTGATGTAAAGTTCATTACTTCATCAATTTAGTAATTAATTTATGGTGGGTTTAGGAGAGTCTGTTTAATTTCTTCAATTTTTATGTATTGTTCATTTTCTTCCATTTTAAGTTGTTGCTTGCTTTTTTCCTTTTTCTTTTAAACTGTATCATTATATAATCATTTAAATATTTTCTTAATATTTAAATGAACATATAAAAAAAGAAATTCAAAAGAAACAAAATTTCTTGTCAACTCAATAAATCAAATCATCACACTTTCAAACAGTGTACTTCCACAAACCAACCCCAATATATTACAAACAAACACAATATAAAATAAAATATAAAAGCTGAAGCCCAAACCTAAGAAAACCCAAGTCTTTATATTTTTACATTATCATAATAATCACACACCAAATAAGAAAATAAAAAACAGAAGATAACAAATTAAATCCAAGCACATAAATGACAGTAATAGTATTAATAGCAGATAACAACTGACACATATTATCTCGCTCAAATATGCCACATTATATTTGCCATCTCTTATCTGAAAAATATAAAAATAAACAAGTGAGGATATAATATCCTACAAAATGGAAAATGTCACAACTATCCCAACAAAATATCACACATATACGATATTTACCCCTAAAAAACATAAAAAATATCATGTATATCCTTCATTTTCATATATGCTCCAATATATCTCCAAATAGGAAATACCGTATCTCCAAATACTGATATATCTCATATTTTACATGATCTTCTCAAATTATATGAAATTATACCAAAAATTAAATAAATAAATAAATAAAAATAAAAAACATACCAGTAGATCCATTCGACTGGGCCCCAGTTCCTTTCTTCTCACTCTCATGACTCTGAGACCTCTGCATTCTTGGCGACAATTCCTTAATATTATTAACATTAATATTATTATTAACAATCGCTCCCCCACTCAGTCTCTTAACAATCTTCTTCTCACTATTATCATTATTATTATGATTATTATTGATAATCAAATCCGGACTGCTACCCGTTTTAACCGACCCGCTACACGCTTTGGCGCGCGCGGATAAAGTAGCCTGCATATAACTCGGCAGCGAGCTTGAGCTGTTACTCATCCGCGGCTCGGAATCTCCAGCTTGCTGCTGGTGGGAATCGGACATTGGCGAGGCGTTAAGCGATCTTCGCGCGCCGGTTTTATTCGCCTTTTTGTGCTGATTGTGGTGTTTTTTGTCCTTTTTGGTCTTGTTGTTTTTGGATTTTGTCGTGTTGTTGTTGTTTACTGAGGCTTGGCTTGATGGAGTTTCGTTTAATTCTGTCGTTATTGTTGTTATTGTTTTTTGAGGGGTTTCTGTTGTTTTTTCGTCTTTTTCGATTTCAATCGAGGTGTTATTTTCACTTTCGGCGAGCTGAGATTCGGAATTAGGGTTTGGAGTTTCGGGTTCGAGGGGTTTTAGGGTTTCGGAGTGAGTAGGGGTATTTTGGTAATTTTTCATTTCGAGATTTTGAATTTCGAGCACGATTTCGCCTCCTTCAGTTTCGGATCGGTCGGGCGAGTCGAGCGTGGATGAAATGGAAATTTCGGTTCCACATTCTGACGTGGCTTTTAATAAATAATTATTATTATTATGATTATTTTTATTTTCATGGTTTGTTGTGTTATTATTATTCTTTGGTGAAGGAAAGGTGTATGAATTTGAGTTTGAGTTTGAGTTTGGAATTGAGCTCAATTGTTGGAATTTCATTTGGGCTGCAGCAAAAGCAGGATTTATCGGTTTTTCCAAATTAGGGTTTTCTTTGATTGGTTCATTTTCCAACTTGGTTTCTTCACTCAGATCATTCGATTCCAATTTTTCGGTTTGAATTTCAAATTTCGAATCTGAAATCGAGTTTTCTTCCATTTTGGGAATTTCCACTTCCGTTTCTTCTTTCGGAACCTCAATTGTAACCGATTCATTATCCGGCTTTTTAATCTGAGATTCAAAATCAACAGGCGTAATGTTTGAATTTGAATCCATGTGTGAAATTAACTCTCTGTTTTGCTCTGATTGATCTACCGATGCTTCAAATATTTCATTTTGGATCGACAAATCAGGACCGTTGGATTGAATAATTGTATAATTCCACCTCTCAAGCCATTCCCATGTAGAATTCGGTTTGTATGGATCACATTTAATGTGAATTGCCTTTGCTTTTGGCATAGTATCGATTATCTATCAAAAATCAACAAAATTAATAAAATAAACAAAAAATCAACATAACTCTTTCAAATCATAAGATTGATTTAGAAATGAGATATTAAATTATTAATCATACCTTAGAAGCAAATCCATTCAAAAGGACATTTTCATTTGAAATATAGATATTGCTACCTCCTTTCACCTGTTTTAATGCAATTTAATACCAAAAAAACAAGAAAATTAAAAAAGGACAGAAATGAAATCATAATATAATAATCCCATTTTTTAATTAAAAATAATAAAATTAGAAGAATATTTGTACCTGGTGAGACCGTACCATTGATTGCATTTTGATAATAGCAAGAAAGCATCTGAGCGTACCGACCATTTGACTCCTCACTATAAATCCCCGTACCGCTGCTTGAATTTTCACCACTTTTTCTAATTTAATCATTTCTTTCCTTGCCTGATTAATCATTCAATAAAATCAGAAAATTATTTAATAATCATTAAAAAATAATAATAATAATGAAAAGAAGAAGTAAAGAATGGAAAATTACCATATAGCCCCTGAAACCTGCCTGAATAACAAGTGCAGCTGGTTCAATGTTCTCATTTCCATTCTCATGTTTCTCTGTTAATTCAAATTGATCTGAATTAATTTCCAATTCTTTTTCTTCCAAGTCATCCTTTAAATTCAAATTTTCCAATTCTTTTTCCTCTAAATCATCCTTCAAATTCAAATTTTTCGATTCTTTTTCCTCTAAATCATCCTTCCAATTCAAATTTTTCGATTCTTTTTCCTCTAAATCCTCCTTTAAATTCACATTCAAATTTTCCCCTGTTTCTTTTATCGCCGAATTATTTTCCTCCTTTTTCTCATCAATTTCCTTCTCATTCTCTTTAGTTCCCTCTATAGTAATATTATTATCATCATTACTTTTATCATTAATATTTTCTGTTAATTTCTCCTCAATTTCTCTTGCTATCGCATTATTATTCTCTTTGGGTTTCTCTTGCTCTACTATGCTTTTTTCTGTAGCAGATGAGTATTTAGGAGAAGAAAAATTATTAATGTTATTATTATTTTCATTTATCGGATCCGTGTTTGGATTTTCCTTATTGTTATTTTCATTGTTTCTAAGTACTCTGTGTCTTGTAGATCTCCTTCGGAAACTCCACCTGCTTTTGTCTGATAAAACTTTGCCCTAAAAAATATTTTAAAAAAAAGTCAAATTATGAAATAATTAGGGTTTGATTAGAAGGTAAATGAAAAAGATAGGGTTAGGTAAGAGAGAGCAGTCTACAAATAAGTTATTTTAAGATAAAAAGGTCTTAAAAGTCAAGTCTACTTAGTAGATGCTTTACTTAGTATAATTCATAAATGTTATTCGCCACCTAATAATTGACTCATTAGCTGCATTTATTACGGGCTAATTAAGTTACCAAACTATTCGCTAAGAATAAATTAAATGAATAAAGAGACAAATAATTGAATGAAATCTGTTTAGCCAATGAAAAGGTTCAATTTTATGAATTATTATAAAAGCAACTTTAAGGAAATTTTCGAAATTAAAAGAAAACCTATGCTAGATCTAAACAAAATACCAACTAGCTACTCATTTGACGCTAAATTCACTTAATTATAAGCAAAAAAACTTCAAATTCGAATTCATGCATAACTTATCATCGGATCCACCTCAAATCGTGGATTTCCCACTGTAGAATGCAGCTCAAATCAATTCTCAATGAGAAAAAAAAAAGGAATTCACAAATTCCACAATGCAAGTAACTGTTGGATCCAATCATCCAAAGCCTCAAAAAATACTAAAACTAGACTAAAACATTCTACACCATCAATTTTCAATCTGCTACTAATATCCTAACTTTTCAATCTACTACAAGATTCCTACACCTTTAACTAACTACACACAGAATGACAGAATGCAATTACCCCAATAAAATCACACCAAATACAAAAAACCACAACAGATCTGAGCAGATATTCAACTCAAACAAACTAAAACCGAAAGTAAAAACTAGAAGTAAAAGTACCTCCTCGCAATGGCAATCAGCGGCGTCATCAGCGGCTGCATTAGCCGGATCGACGGCGACATCTCCGCCTCCGCCTCCTACTCCGGCGCAGGTCAGCATGCTGAAGCACTTATTCTTCCTTTCCCTCCCCATTCTCTCCTTTCCCTCTCCCTCTCCCTTATTACTACTAAATAACGCTTTTTATTAGTATTAGTATTAGTATTTATTCTCTCTTCTCTTTCTCTTTCTGTTTCTCTTTTTTCTTTTTTCTGTTTCTGTTTCAGTTGCTGCTCTGTATTTTATTTCTAGAGACTTAAACGACGAACAAACACATGCAGTGTCTTCTTATGTTACTTAGTAAACTCTTCTTCACTGTCTTTTCTCTTTTGTTTTCCTTCCTTTTTTTTTATCTTTTATATTTTTTAATGAGTTTTTTATAATGGACATCTCGTGAAAAGAAGAGAGAGAGAGAGCAGATAACGAGGCGATACATTAAACAGGAGTAACTAAACTCTGAGTCAGAATCTCTGTTGATAATTGTGTAACGAGTTATTAAGGACGTATATTTGGTAATGACTAACTCGTTATAGAGAGATGTTGAGTGAAAGGGGAATAGGGAATAGTAGATGCCGAAAAGTTAAACTGAACCGACCGAATCTACGCGAGTCCGTTACGACATTCATAACGGGTCGGATCCTTTTTTATTCTTTAGTTACTGTTTTATTGTTTTCATGAGTAGATATGAAATAGACTTGATATATTGTGGAATGAAATGATATATTTTGAATTCAATTCTATGAATAATTACTGTTGCCATCTTAAATGGTGAATAAAAGGATTCCATTAAGGATTAATTGTCGCTTATTGGAAGTTTAATATCCAGTTGAGAAACCACTTTCCAATAGCAAAAAAAAACGGCTTAAATCATTAAATACAAACGCATGCATTATTTAGCCATAATAATTTCTAGTACTGAGTTTGGTAGCTCGCATTATCCAATCTTCTCCATTCAAATTCCCTCTCCACTCTCCATTAGAAAGAGATATTGATTCCTTTTAGATAGATCTCCTGTTTCATCATCCCACAAAATCATTTTTCCTTATCATTTTGCCAAGCTAAACGAATATATATTTGCAGATGAAAATCAATATTTTCTGAAGGCTTATCCAGATTTTAATACAAACATAGGAGTACACGCGGTTCAATTGAAACGAAGTGGGCCTGTAACACTGTCTTTTCCATCTTCATTACCATGTGTTAGGATTCAGCTTTCCTATTGTCGTGCCTCAGGCTCATCATACCGGACACGTGATTAGAAAGAGCTTGTGGGGCCCACATTGTCAGATGTGTGAATGAAATGAATGGATTAGGCACTTGAGAGTTTATTTTATTCAAGAATTAAGATGCTAATGCTATTATTGGTAATTGCATTTGCCATTTGCATCTGATTTATTTAAGTATGAAGTACTAATCAGAGGTGGTGTTTATGCTGAAATTGTTGAAGACTTTTTGTCAGTTTGGTACAACAACTTGAAGAAATAATGGAAGGACTTCAAATTTTTCAACACACACAATTTGTGAAATAATTCATTAGATATTCTTCAAAATAGACCTTTTAATAGCTTTTCTTTAGTTAGCTCTTTTATTTTTTTTTGTAGTAGCTCTTTTAACTTTGTTGCTTAGTGCTTTACTTTCCCCCCAATTACTTGGAACCTCGCAAGAGCATCTGCATATGCTTGTGTTCTTGAGTCATTTTTGCTTAGTGCATGATTAAATGGTTATGAGGGGAAACCATGGATTTTAAATGGCTTCAATGGTGCATTCATCATGCATATACTTTGAGCATTACTCATCGAGGCTTGGTCGATAAATAATTACGACAATTGTGATTATAATTGTTAACTAGAATTGGTAATAGTCCTTAGTTGCTGAGGACTAGTAGGAACTTTTGCAACAGTGTCACACACACACAAAAGATCCAAGTTTGAAGCGACCTCAGCTCTTAATTACTGATGAAGGCAAAGTTAAATCAAGTGAGGGATATAATTAAAGTTAAAGGTATAAGGGGGTTTGGTGAATTTGTTTGGACGATTTGGATAGATAGATGTAATGTGGTACTTAAAATACAACTCAACACAACACAGGCTAGCCTGGTTTAGTCTTTGTCAGATGGTTAGGAGGCACTGACACCACATCCCCATGTTGCTTCAAACAAAGAAAAAGAATAATATGGTGCTTCTCTAATCTTTAGAAGTGTAGACATTTTAATTATTCGATTATCTACTAACTGTTTATGACAATCAATTCTGATATGCATGAAGTCATAAACACTTTCATTAAATTGCAAGACAAGATTATCTGAAATAAATATGACAAAGTTGTTTGCCCTTAGTTTTGAGAGATAAGCCAAAGTTCAAGAAAATATCAATTTTGATTTTTGTTAGCTTTAAATCATTTATCAGTTTCTTATTTGTATTTTGCTAATTGCTTGGATATTATCTCAAGTTTATGTTCAATTTTCTCTCTTCTTATTTTGATGTTTTTTAGGGGTATACATGGAACTATATTATATAACAATAATGATTGGTCTTAATCATATCATATAACAATAATGACTTATCTTTAAGATAATGATAGTCTAGCCTAAATTATCCAAATGACCAACTTAAAAAAGAAAATAATGTAGTTTGCCCAGAGCTAAAATCTCTAGGCCATTAATTTCGATATTTCTTTGTATTTGTTTAATTTTTTTTTTTTTTTTTGGCTTTCTTTAAAGATTGTGATATGTTCTATATTATATTTCATAATTGTAACTTTTAGTAGTTTAGCAGAGCAAGCAGGGTGTCTATTCAGTTGTTAGTGAAAATTCAGCTAAACCTAATTCTTTTTTTTAGAAAGCCCATTTAAATCAAATTATAAATATTTTTATTAAATCGTGAGATATCATAATGATTAAATGATAATAAAACAATAATCACGTTACTGCAACACTAATCACCATCAATCTATTTCCTGCCAAACCAAATTAAATTAAAAAAATATATAACTTCTATTAATCCAGAAAGAAAATGTATAGGATTATAATTTAGGCCCATTTATTCTGACCGGCCTATAACAATTTGGGCTGGAGTTTTACATCAAGTCTCACTAATCTGCTTTTTTCCCCCCTCAAATTACACCCAACATGTATTGCCAAACCATATTTTGCGAAAAAACCTTACTTCAATTTAGGGACGGTTTAGTTGTTCAATGGTGCAGTAAAGGATCCAAAAAGAGGATTGTTAGTCTACTAAACAGAATCAAAGGTTTGAGTAACACACATGCCCTCACACAATTTGTATGTTTTTTATTGAGGGTAAATTTGCCATTCACATGCATATTTAGTATTTACTATACATCAAGTAAAATTTGTTCATGTGATCATCATCGTCACCCCAAAAAGTGCCCATGGTTTTTCCTTATATTAGCTTTTTTATGAATACAATATAAAAATAAACAAAATCTCACATACATGCATGATTGTTAGTGCACATGTAAAATGTCTTTTTGTATATCATATGTAACTTTCATATATTAAGATATACAAAATGGACCCATGCAACCGCATATACATGAACATATGTGAGATCTTTGTACTTGAGATATATGACATAATTAACCCCTACGATCAGGATATTTTAAGAAGCCCATGGTTTTGTATGTTGTTTTTCTCCCATTATATAATCATAATGCGAGTATTTAAGTGGACCCCTTCATATTTGAGATCTATATTTAGATCCTCTCCATTTATGATGAATAATGAAGGCAGCCCTCATCAACCACAAAGAAATTCATGAATTCTTAATATTCCTTTTTAAGGTGAAATTGTATCTTAGACCGGATTATCCATTTTGCTTAGAATGGAGATGATTTGATATAAAACAAATGGGACCATATTAGCCCAAAGAGAGGGAGCCAACCCTTGTGAAGTGTTTATTTCTCATTGACAGACAATCCAAACATGTTGGCCTTCTTAAATCTCCAAAGTTGATAGATAGATAAGCCAATTCAAATTGCATCAATCAATGCATGCATATGCACAAAACCTATGCATATATATAGAGCCCGTACCTCCATTTTTCATCACAAAACACCTCTCAAATTTCCTCCAAATTCTTTCTCAAAATTCAAATTCAAATTTCAATACAAGTAAATATGGCTGGAAAGCTATTTTCTCTTATCACAAGGCTTCCTTTGAGAAGAAATAATTCTTCCACAATAGATGTGCCGAAAGGGCATTTTGCGGTTTATGTTGGAGAGAGCTCAAAAAGATTTGTGATTCCTACAAAGTATCTAAGAAATCCTTCATTTTTGACGCTACTCAAAAGAGTTGAGGAAGAGTTCGGATTCGATCATCCGTATGGTGGAATTAGAATTCCGTGTAATGAATGTGATTTTACGGCGATTGTGACAGATTTGAGTTGTAGTTCAAAGTAGAAAAGGCTAGAGGTTCCTTCGATTTATGGATGGATGTAGAGTTTTATTTTGTTTTATATTTATTGTTTTGGAAGAGAAACAAAGACGTTTCTCGTCAAGGAGTTTATTTTGACTTCTTAAAGAAATTTTTATTGTACATCTTTATTTTGAGGAAACTTTTGTGCCCTCAATGTATTTATTCTTGATAGCAGACGACTTGATTTCAGTTGAGGTTATTTTGTGATCTAAACCATTCCTATAGGTTCCTTGTTTCATTAACTGCCAAACACAAAGACGCAATGGAGTGTAGCACAAGAGGAAAATAAAGTGGGACACAATGAAGGTATGTTTGATTTGACGGACAGAAATACAAGTATATAATGATAATTTTTGTATTTGCTAATTCATCTGCATTGCCCGATTTTGTATAGTTTTGCACTATATTTCATATATTTTGTAATACGAGTTCATTTAACATATTATAAAATACACATCCCATAATCCCTAACATTAAACAATAAATCTAAACCAAATGCAATATTTGCAATTATATATACCTCACAATCTCTCAACAAACCAAACATGCCAACAAAGAGAGAGACCTTCAAATTTCTCTATTGGGGGCAACGCCAATGAAATTACTTGCCAACAAAATCAGTCTACTAAACATCGTTACAAATTCAAATTCAACCATACTCTAAAATCAGACAATCATTAACCGCACACACTCAATCCAAAATCAAATCCAAGTCCAACCACTCCCCCAAAACAAATCCAATCAAACTTCAAAAAAAGGGGAAAAGAAAACTAACAAAACAATCACAAAAGTAATTAGTAGCAAAACAACAACAATTCCAAAATAATTCTATCTCCTAGCCTTACCTTTCTTAGCAGCATTACTACTACTAGCATTACTCTCACTCTTCTTCGGCCGCCCTCTGCCTCTCGCTGCAGGTTTGACTTCGGTCAACTTTCCTTTTTTGGCAGGTTTTCTCCCACGCTTCCTCTTGCTGCCACTTGTCGCGTTCCCATTGGCCGATCCATCGTCATCTGAATCTTCCTCTGATTCAGGTTCTTTTTCGTCTTCTTCTTCTTCTGAGTCGGATTTGTACTTTTTTGTTTCTTTCTTTTTTGGCGCTGCTGCTTTCTTTTTATTTGAGGGAGGAGTTTTTTTCACCTCTGTTTCCACTAAATAATTAAATAAATTTATACATTAAGTATTGTTAGAAATATTAATTTACAATTTTGTTTTTCGTTTTTTTTTATTTTTTCAATGTGCACCTTCAATTGGAGCAGGAGCACCATCAAATACCTCCAGCTGACCAACGTAAATAAATATTAAAAGTCCATAAAAAAATATATAAAAAGAGAAATAAATAAACAAAAGAAATAGGAAATATGATGTCATTATTCACCTGATCAAGCTTGTCACCAGCTTTTGCTCTATCTACTATGATCAAAGTCATCCCATATCCACAACCCACACTATAAAAAAATAAAAACAATAATAATTTCAAAATACTTAAAATGTTTTTTATTAATATTATTTTTAACTAAGAGAATATATTATTAAATAATAAACCTTAAGACATGCATTCCTTCAAGAGAATCAACCTTCTTCGGATTTGCAGACGACCTAAACAAATAAACCAACAAAATTTCATAAAACTACAAAAATAGAAATAAAAAGTTAATACAAAATACCAAGGTAAAAAAAAATAACAAAAGAAATAGAAAAAGAAAAACTAATATAACGATTACATACTTTCAGCCCTCCAGACCATAACCAACTTCAAAAAACGAAAAAAAAAAAATATTGACAAAAGATATCCAATATATATTTTTAACCTTGAGGACCAAAACCTCAAGAAAAAAAAATTAAAAAAATTAACCAATATATGCATTCGACCTTCATGACCATATCACAAGTTCAAAAGAAGATAATAATAATAATAATAATAATAATAATAATAATAATAATAATAATAATAATAATAATAATAATAATAATAATAATAATAATAATAATAATAATAATAATAATAATAATAATAATAATAATAATAATAATAATAATAATAATAATAATAATAATAATAATAATAATAATAATAATAATAATAATAATAATAATAATAATAATAATAATAATAATAATAATAATAATAATAATAATAATAATAATAATAATAATAATAATAATAATAATAATAATAATAATAATAATAATAATAATAATAATAATAATAATAATAATAATAATAATAATAATAATAATAATAATAATAATAATAATAATAATAATAATAATAATAATAATAATAATAATAATAATAATAATAATAATAATAATAATAATAATAATAATAATAATAATAATAATAATAATAATAATAATAAAATAAGGAATAAAAATATACTTTTGGCCTAGTGGACCGTAACCAAGTTCGCCATATAAAGCCTGGCCCCAAGTTATGCATGATTCATCGGCCCCCACTGCATGATGCATATTTCCTGACGCCATGCACCTTATATTCCACCCACTATTCAAAAAATATATATTATATTATATTATATTATATTACATTACATCATTAAACAATTCATCCAGTACCACTCTTTTCTACATAAAACGCCAAAAAAAGCGCTATAATTCACTTTCATTTGTGATGAAACATACTACCGAAACCTTGTATTTTGTTTTTGACATCGTAGAATAATGTGATTTTTTTGAGATTCCGTATTTGAGAAATTTGTACAACTAACAAAGTTCATGATATGTAATATGAAAAATATAATAATTAATAAAGTTTATTAACAGTACCTTAAATCCATGAGGGGTTTAGGATACATCCAGTCATCCCCAGTGTTCTTCAACTTCCCCCACATGTACATCTGCCCGCCCCCTATTATTTAACATTATTTAATCAGTCAATCAATTAATAAACTTAATTAAACTAAGAATATGATTAAATAAAAAGAGTAAATAAATGGAGACCTGCAGTGCAGGCGCAACTGGAGGCTCCAGCTGACACAATTGCGTCAGGAGGAAGAACGTTGTGTTTTTGAAATACTTCCACTAGACGAGGGACAAACTCGTCCTTTTGCTCTCTGTGCCCTAATCTGTTGTTATTTTATTATTTTAATTATTATTATAATTATTATTATAATTATTTAATTAAGTGTGAAATGGAAGTAAGAAGAAGAGAGGAGCAAAGGGTTGGTTACCTTCCGTAGCCACCGTTGCCCCATCTGTAAGATATTTGATATAAATCAGCAAGTGAATAAAAATATATGCATTTAATATTTAAAATTGGATAATAGAAATATTCATTTTTTATGAAATATAAGAATAATAATATGCATTTAATAGTAATAATAAAAAAGGGAAACATACGTGTAAACAAAGCCATTGGAATCCACAGCGACTGAAACAAAACAAGGCATATTATTAGTTTATATCACAAAATAAAGACTATCAAGTATTAACAAAAAATAATTAAATAAGTAAATAAATGAACCTGTATGATTTGTTCCACAAGCAACTTTAACAATTTTCTTCTCTGAAAATGCAATTATCGGTTTTGGCTTAGGCTGAGCTTCATAAGCTAATTTCACCGATGAATCTTTCATATTATACTACATTTTAATCACAATAATATATAAATATATAATAAACATATTAATATATAATTATGAATAAAATAAAATAAAATAAAATATACCTCATTATCAGTTCCATGGCCAAGTTGTCCATACTGAGGAAGCCCGCAAGATCTACATTAGAACAAAATATAATATAATAAACTCTTAATCTCATATTTTCTCATATTTCATAATGTGATTAATTAAGCAAAAATCAATAAATATAATTAATTTATAATTTTTTTTATTACAGAATAGAGGAGCCTTCAACAGAAGAAAGCCACATGGTGAAATCTGAGCCACACGCAACATTTGTCGCGTCAGAAACTAAACAGAGCACTGGAGAGCTCTCCATTTCTGCGCAATTTCACAATTCAACCCTCATGAAAATTAAAATTCAAAATTTACCATTTATAAATTAAATTAAATAAATAAATTAATTAATTACCGCTTTTGAAGGAACCAGTGCCAAGCTGGCCGTGTTTATTATACCCAAAAGCCAAGGATTTTCCTTCATCTGTTACTACAACTGTATGATTTTTGCCCACACTCGCTTTAATTATTTTATATCTATATAAATAAAAAGATTATTATTAGATATATTTATATAATGGAAGAGATGTTTTTGTAATTTGATCATTATTATTTTTTACTTGGAAAGGGAAGAGACGATTGTTGGTAAACTGCGTTGAACTGTATCTCCATGTCCAAGCTGTCCTTTCTGAAAAAAAAAAAATTGAATTTTCAATATTACAGATTAAAGATTGTAGTTTACGTACAAATGTAAATAAGGAGTTTTACAAGGTAATATTTGAAAAATTGTAAAATTTTACGTCATTTCTGCCCCATGAGTAGCAGCGGCCTTCTGCATCTAAAGCCACACAATGAAATGCAGCTACAGTATAAAAAAGTATTAATTAAGCTTTATTAGTGTACAAAATCATGGTTAATTAACTAAATTTCATAACATTTTTGCTCATTTTTAGCAAAAAAATTAACATTTTGTAGAATGTATAAGCCAGTTTAATCCATTGAGCTACCAGTTTTTACATTTTAATATTTCAAATGGTATAAAACAAGGAAAATGGCAAACAAAAGGAAAAAAGAAAAGGGAAAATATAAACAGATCAAGCAAAAACACAACGAAAACACTGATTCAAAACCAACAAATCACTCAAAGAATCGAACACGTACCACAGCCAGAAGCAACAAACCGAATATCAACTCCGACAAGCGGCCTGAGCCTGGTGGGCGAGACGAGATTCCCACTGAAGAAACCCCCGGCCATCTTCTTCCCGATCGCGTCAAACTGCGTCGCGCCGCAGAACACCAGCTCGCCGCCGCCGCCCTCCCCCTCCTCTCCGACCTTCTCCGTCGCCATTCTACGGTTTCGCCGGAACTAGGGTTTCGCCGGGACTAGGGTTCGGAAGGAATTAGGGTTTCGGCTTTGATTTTGGGGGAAAATGAAATTGAAATTGAAAATCGATTTGGAGTTGGAATTGGAATTGGAATTGGGGATTTTATTTTATTTTATTTTATTTTACATTACTGTTTCTCGGTACTGGCGGGAGAGGGATTCTTTTATTCCTCTCTGTTTTCCTTAAAATGGAGAACTATCGTATTATACTGACCGTTGGATTCCGATCGGACGGATGTTGTTGAATGTAGGTTATGGCGTTTTAATTTGGGAGGCCCAATTTGATTAATGGGCTTAAATAGGCCTTATTTGTTTCATTTATTTGGGTGTGAGTTAGTTACACCAGGAGAGGATCTGTAATTATGGCCCAAATATCTTGTTTGGTTATTAAAATATGAAGGAAATAGAAATGGATAATTAGTTTAATATCAGATTTTGTTTTGTGTGGTTTCTGATTTACTTGAATTGATGTTTAGTTATTAATGGATAATATTCCAAAAATTTTGCAATGCCAAATTTTGCTTCACTGAATACCATGAATGGGATTGATTTGTTTTTGTTTATGCGGAAATTAATTTCATAAGGAGAGGATCCATGATTATAGCCCAAAATCTTATTTAACTAGGATAATACTCGCGCTTCGCGGCGAGTACTTCAATCTAATATTGTATAACTTTCGATTATGAAAATTCAAAATTAAAATTTGTAAATTCATAGTACATAAATAATATATGAGAATTCAAAATTGTTGTTTTTTATTTTCTTATGTCAGTATGTCTTGACATATTATTTTAGAAAAACAAATTAAGTATTAATCAGTCTTATATAAATGAGATCAGAAAAAATAAAATGCAAGGTAATTTATTTCGAAGATTTTAATTGAAACTACATAAGATTAAATAATAGATGATTAAGTTTAAAAAAAAATAATAATAATTATATTTAATATTATATATATGGAAAAAAATATGTATACTACATAGAAAAATATAGCATTACTCATTTTCTTCAAAAATTTGTCACTGTTATTTTTCTTATTTTTTTAGATATTAAAATGGTATGGATTACAAATATCGTATTATGAAATCCGTAATACATTAAGTAATATAATATAGTTTTCAGTATTCTAAAATTTTGTTTGAGATGATAGTTCTCACATAACGGAGATATAATAATGAACATTAATCTAACTAATCATGTGATATAATGATAATAATTGAAATTAAAAGCTAAGATTTGATAAAAAAAAATTATTCGGTGGTAAAAGAATATGATAAGAGTAAATGTGTTTATCATTTTATTATATGTTATTTTATATAATCGAGCTATATTCACATATTTTATTAAGAAAAGATGAAATTCGAATAATAATAATATGTCTTTATGTGATATTGTGGTAATAATTTAAATGAAAAACTAAGATTTAAAAAAAATTGAACCAACGCCCGAGATAAAATTGACAATAAATCTCTTATGAGAATTCTCAAAAAGACATGAAAAACATATAATTTTTGTACATCTTCATTCATGTAGTCTATATTCACATATTTTAGCAAAAAAGAAAAAAAATTGAAACTATAATAATTGAGGAGGCTCAAAAGTATGTGAAAAATAAGGGGTTGGGGTTAATTATAAAAAAGAATAAAGGAAATATAGTGGGCTTTTAATTATAAAAAAAATTGAAGGGAAAATAAGAAAGATAATTATTTTAATATCAGGGTATATTTGTGTGTAATTTCTGATTTACTTGAATTAATGTTTAATTATTAATGGATAATATTCCAAAAATTTTGCAATGTCAAATTTTATTTCACTAAATTCTCATAAATATTTTTTTATAGAAAAAAAAATCCCATAATACTATTATTTTACTTTAGATGATTCTTTTCTGAATTCCAACTTAAGGTCAATTCAGTGTCAAACTTTAGATATCTAACCAGGAATATAATTCCATTTTTTCTTTTTTTTTAATGCATGCTTGAGGAATTCCATTTTTTGTTCATAAAGAATTTTGACATGAGCATTGAAATATTGAGGGGTTGCTCTGTACAAACGGAATTTCACAGTTGACTGAAGAAAGCTTATCACTCAGAGATAAACATAAACCAGCCCAGCATTTTCAACAGATTGACTGATGAATTTTACAAAATGAAAGCAATTCAAAGAACGATTAATAGAAAAAAAAACATTTGCAATATTCCAATATAAAGATCTATGTCTAATTTTCAAAAGCGAAAGTGACATGAGTAGAAAATTTAATTTTTTTCGACGCCATAAATTTGAGAATTTTTTTTTGTTACGACTAAAAATGGTCCTTAAATTCAAGAAAATGATGGAAATAAGAGAGGGATTACTAAATATTAAAAAGAAAATTGACTGTTAAAAATTCAAATTGCTTGTAAAGAATTTAATTTGATCATGTCTGCTTAAATAAATTCATGTGTTTAGAATGTTCTTTTCTCGATTTTCTTGATTACTTGGATCCTCTTCATTTCATTTTGAAAATGGAGAGTCCTTTACTCTATAATAAATTATACATGAATTAAATTGATGTGTTTTGTATGTTCTTTTATCATAATCAAGAAAATCGATATAAATGCCGTACTTCATTTATTCAAATAATATAACCACTTGTAGGCATAATTGCTGACAGTGTGATGGACCATCCTCAGCTATAAATAGTAAATACCTTTTATGTAAATTCAAAATACACAAACTTTCAATTTTTTCATCAAAAAAAAAAAACTTTCAGTTTTATAAAAAAACACAAACTTTCAGGACAGATAGTAAATATTTTTTAGCTACAAATAATAAATAGTTTTTTTTTTCAGTCTCATTTTCATTATTTCATACTGATGAAATTTAAACAACTTATTGATTATAGTAGAAATGGAGAGGATCCAAAATGGAAATCCAGATTCTCAAATCTCTTGCAAGTAGCAGACACATACTGGGATTTCTATTCAACCTTCCAGAAGCCCGACAATCAATAAGCCTTCTGTTTTGCTTCCTTGAAAATTAGTCTCTTTACTTCCAAACTTCATAACCAAATCCATTAAATTACAATATGTATAACCCGTTAACCCAATTCCATCAATCTCAAATTACCTTATGGTTTAATTAGTAACTCATTTGTCATGAGTCTCTCATCATATGTTCATGTATATGATAAATATCTTAGCATATGTTATAGAAATGGTTACTAATTCAAATCTTTAAAAGAAATTGATTTGAGAGAATTAAGAATTTCATAACGGGCATCCAATTCATGATCAAATTCTGTCCCTACGAGACCTTAGACTCTATCCTTTTAAAATTCAAAAAGACTTCATAAATACAATAAATTGCAAAAATAAAGTCTCATTCTCTCTCTACAAAACCGGGTCACACGCTCTCACTCTCTTGACAAAAAAAATCCTTTTGTTGGACAACAAGTCGGCCCACGATTTTGAAGACTAATTTATCATAGATATGATACAACACAAGAAGTGAATTGACGTGTGTTATTATTGTTAGTACTAAACTACACATACCAATCAACACGACTTGATCAATATTCAGAATTCAGACCCTGTTAATTATGCCAGAGATTCTATTATGTTAATACATCACACAGTTCACAGAACACTACAACAAAAACAATGTAACACAAATATTATAGTGATGATATTAATTAACTAATCAATAATAAAAGTAATTAATACAGAGGATAGTTAGTTGCACTGCAAATCACGTGAATCTTAGCACCTTAAATTCCGGACCCATGCATCTCGACCTTCCATTGTATTGTGAAAACACGCTTCACCAAACTTTCAAATATCCTCTCTGATCCACTGGACTCTCTAAACACCTAACAGTAAATTAAACCAATAATTTCTAAAATATCACGCCTGTCTTTCTCCCAGTGGCTAAGAAATTATTAATTGTTGTGGATTTGTTTGTTGAAAACTCAGAATGGTTCTACCAAACTATCTAACTCATGTGCATTGGTTTGTTTGCTTGCTTCATATTTCGAAAAAGAATATTAGTTATTTTTGTATAACAAATATTTTTCTTTTGATTTGGGGCGTTTTGACAGTCGACTGATGGATGCTATACATATTTTAGGAACTTTATAAAAAGGTCGCAAGAAAGAAAGGTAGTAACTAGTATATTTATGAAATGTAAATTATTATGTCAACCCAAATTGCACCCATCCATGTTTTTTCTTAGAATGTTTGCTCGAGAAAATGCACAATATTATATTTTTCTTTTATTTTTGCGGTATTACATTGCTAAAATATGTTACGTAACTACGTTATGTTGTATTTTATTGAACCAAATATGCCACGTACCGAATAGTGGTTTATTAATCACTCCTAGCTAGGATCCATTCAAAATTATGTGTGAAGTTTCTCATATTAAAAGCAAGAATGTATATTAAATAATATATTTTGACGGCATGAGTCATGACTAAGCTACTATTCTCAATATAGTGACTCATCATCTCATAGTAATAACTAAATATATTCAAATATAATGCCAAAGTAGTGTAAAATAAACTCTTGAACTACATGAGAAGCATTTGATACATATTAAAAAGTCAATATAACAAAAAGTGAAGTTTTGTTCGATTCTTAAAGCAACCACGTAAATAGATGACGTGTTAATGAATAAATAATTATTTTACTTCTCAATATGTTAGCTAAATTTAATTGATATATATTACTCATCCCATTATTTTTGTTAGTGACAAAATTTAAAATTCTTCTGAAATATCAATTCAAGCGAGATGCACATATATATGTAGGAAATATAATTTCTCAAAGCATTCTAAAATAATCCATAAACCAAAATTGTGTGCAATATGGGGACATCAATGCACAAAAGACAAGAAACAAAAATGGTAAACGGAACAACATTTTCATTTTCTTCTTTTCTTAGTGTAATATATAACCATTACAACTAAGTTGGTAGATAAGAGCACGCATGATACGGGTGGTAGTTGGCTAGTTATACTCATTGTCTCTCCTTATATATATGTATCCTAACTACACTTTGTATCTACACACAACAACATAGAGTTTCATTTCAATACCATTCCATAGTCAGATACAAACATAGCAAAAGTGTGACCTAAAAGAGCTCAAAACCAAAAATGGCGCCAGGTACTCTCACTCCGTTTCTCCCCACAGTTTCTGAGGAAACCACATTGAGGGCTTCTTTCGTTCGAGACGAAGATGAGAGGCCAAAGGTGGCCTACAACCAGTTCAGTAACGAAATTCCAGTTATATCACTCGAGGGAATTGATGAAAATCAAGGGACCAAACGAGCTGAAATATGCAAGAAAATCGTCGAGGCATGCGAAGATTGGGGGATTTTTCAAGTGGTGGATCACGGAGTTGATACTACTCTAATATCTGAGATGACCGGCTTTGCCAGGGAGTTTTTTGCGCTTCCACCAGAGGAGAAGCTTCGGTTTGACATGTCAGGCGGAAAGAAAGGCGGATTTATCGTGTCTAGCCACCTTCAGGTTTGAGTTTTTTAGTTGATATTTGTTGAGTGAATTTTCCAAATGGGTTGATATACGGAATATAGGCTTTTATTGTATTTTTTTTCTTAAGAAAGGACTCGGGATTACCTCAAAAAAAAAAAAGTAAAGATTTTAAGAAAAGAAGGAAGGTTTTAGAGTTTTGAGTTCATGAAACAATTGAATAAATGCAAGAGATTCGTTGTTATTGTGAGAGGAGGAATAAATGCAAGATATCTCTCTTCTTACAAAAAATGCAAGAATTTCAATGGTAGCCAACCCTTTCATAGGATAGTAAAAAGCCACCTTAATTGCGCCAAAAGAGACACTAACACAACCAGTCAACCAAAGACATGGATTTTTATGATGATCTTTGGTAAGTGTTTCCCGCTTAATCTGAAGTCAAACTTTTGAAAATATGTTACATCACTTTTCATCATAATTAATAAGTTTCAATCATGATCTCAAAAATACAACTCAAATCATACTAATCAATAATTTAACTAACAATTTTCAATTTGGGTATAAATTATACAGGGAGAGTCGGTGCAAGATTGGAGGGAGATAGTGACCTACTTCTCACACCCGTTAAAAACACGCGACTACTCACGTTGGCCGGACAAGCCAGAGGGCTGGAAAGCCGTTGTTGAATCGTACAGCGATAAACTCATGAATTTAGCAAACAAACTCCTCGGAGTTTTATCAGAAGCGATGGGTCTCGAGTCAGAGGCCTTAACCAAGGCCTGTGTTGACATGGATCAGAAAATTGTGGTCAACTTTTACCCCAAATGCCCTCAGCCCGACCTGACGCTCGGACTGAAGAGGCACACTGATCCTGGCACGATCACTCTTTTGCTCCAGGACCAGGTTGGTGGACTCCAGGCTACCAGAGACGGTGGAAAGACGTGGATCACCGTGCAACCGATCGATGGAGCCTTTGTTGTCAACTTAGGCGACCATGGACATGTAAGCATTTTATTTTATGTATATTTTGTAATCCTAGTAGTTTCATGTTGTAGTCATAGTAGTTTAGTTTCCATTCAAGTAAAATATAATACATATATTATAAAGTAAAATAAAAATATATTGAATAAACCGTATAAGATGAAAAGTATGTCACATATCCCTATAAAATATGAAAAATAGCTATGTAGACACCCGAAATATGGTAAAAAACCTCAATAATCATAATAAAAAAACATGATTTTACATGAATAAAACCATATTATCATTCTATAATTTCTCATTTTTATAACTTAATCGATGCAGTATTTGAGCAATGGGCGATTTAAGAACGCAGACCATCAGGCAGTTGTGAACTCCAACCATAGCAGGCTCTCAATCGCAACTTTTCAGAACCCTGCTCCAGATGCGATTGTATACCCATTAGCGATCCGTGAAGGCGAGAAATCCATCATGGATGAGCCAATCACATTCACCGAAATGTACAAGAGAAAAATGGCGAATGATTTGGAGAAAGCGAAGCTGAAGAAACTGGCGAAAGCAGAGCAGCTGAAGGTTGATGAGACAGCTGAGAAGGAGAAGAATTTTGCGAATATTCCGCAAAAGAAACCTCTCGATGAAATTCTAGCTTGAATACTTAAGTTTGTTATTGGCTTTTTTTAATTTCATGGTACTGTGATGGTTAAGAAATAAATGGGTAGTAACGGAGGTGTAATGTTTAAGTATCTTGCAAGTTTAAAGTTTAATGAAGTTTAACATTTCAAAAAAAATGTTTAATAAAGTTTTGTTGTGATTTGTAGAATGCTTTCGTGAAAAGTTACGTAAGAAAGAAATAATTCAAGAAAAAAATATAAAGTAGACTTCATTGGTTCAGAAGGTAGAGTACTCAACTTTGATTTTTAAACACCATTTTGATTTGAAAATTCATTGACTTGACATTTGAAAAATCTATCTACCCAATTCCAACACTTCAAATGGAGAAAGTACAAAATCATCTTATTAAAAAAAACTAAATAAATAAATACCATTTTCCTTCCAATTTAACAATAATAATTTTCCTTCCAATTTAACAATAATAAACAACAAAACAATACAAACTTGAACAAAAACAACGCACCCGACAATTCTCATTTCGCCTCGATCAAAAATAACAATTATCATTTCGCAATTTGGTCCTTGGATCTGTGACCAACTCTTTTCCTTTTATTTATTTTTGCCGGTCCGTAACTTCCCCTATATTTTCGTGCATCTTCTAACTCCACTTTTTCTTTCAATTTCTCCAAAGCTACACAAAATAAACAATTTTACAAAATAAATAAATAAACCAACATTAAAAAGTAAATAAAAAAATTACTAAAATACCAGATGTATAAATCGGCATAAGCTTATCTATCCGCTCCGAATCCAAACTCTTGAGCCCACAAGAACTATTTTCCGCTTTTTGAAGCATCAAATCAAATCTCTTATCCTAAAAAAGCCAAATTAAAATGCACTATTTTATAATTAAAGGGACTCAAAAAGTCAAACATATACTACATGGATTAAATTTCAATTGAATTAAAGGACAAGCACTAACAATGCATCTAGATTTATCCCTTGAAAATATAATAGTTTACCTCATGTTAATATGATATACCTCATGTTTTCCTTAATCAATACAATATACCTCATTTCATCAAATATAATACACCTCACATTAATATAACATAATGTACCTCGTTTCATGATTAATATAACACACTGCAGCGCATTATGCCGAAATTGCATAAAAGCCCCTACGTTAGTGCTTGAATTGCAAAAAGAACCCTACCGTTAGTTATAACACAAGGGCCTTTCTGCAATTCCAGAAAAATACAGGGGCTTTTATGCAAACTTTCCTCACACAACATACCTCGTGTTTTCTTAAGAGCGTGAAACAGGTACCCTGTATTAACATAATTTCAGATTTGTGTTTTTCATGATATGCACAAAATTTGAGATAAGATTCACAAAAACTTGTGAGAATACGAATCTCAATGCAAATCCAACGGATGAAACCAAAATTCGGCTAAATAATTTATCACTATTATTATTATTATTTATTATTCATACTACTATTATTAACATACCTCGTGTTTTCTTAAGAGAGTGAAACAGGTACCAGCCGTACCGGCACGAGCGGTACGGCCGGCGCGATGAATGTAGGTTTTGGTGTATAATGGCATGTCGTAATTTATTACTATTTTTATTTTTTCAACATCCATTCCACGTGTCATCGCGTCAGTTGCGATCAGGACTTGCAATTTGCCCTCTCTAAAATCCCTCAATGTTTTACTGTAATAAAATAATAAAAATAAATAAATAAAATGAAGATGATTAGTAGATTTGATAGATAGTTTTAAGTGAATAATAGGGGAGATTTAAAGAGAAATCATTTGATAGATGGAATATTTTGAAAAAAGCTCATATATTCTGGGAAGTTATGTTTTAGACCCTATGATATAGAATGTTTTTTTTTTACTTACGGATAGTTAAATTTTTTTTTTTTTAATGCAAACTTGAGGATTTAAAAATATTGAGAAAGTATGAGGGGTTTCGAAAATTTCCTTTAAATTTTTTAATATTAGGATGAAAGAGTTTTACTTCCATATATCGGAAGGAGTTAAATATAATTTATTTTTTGGACAAAAATACACTTAAAAATTCAACTCAAATCACAAGGGCCAACAAAACATAGTTTCCAAAAATAATTGCGATTTTCAAAATATTCAGAAAATGTGAGGGGTTTTTTAAAAATTGCTTTTTGAAAATTTTAATATAAGGATTTGAAAGAGTTTTTTTTACCTTCTGATCGATTGTTTTTGCAAGCGTGAATATTCGCTGAATGTAAAATTTAAATCTCCAAAATAATTTAATAATGCGCATAGTCTATGTGTGGATTCAACAGAAGAAGTAAATACGATGCATTTCTCGCCTTTTAATTCTTCCAAAAGCGAAACCAAGTAAAGCGGCTTCAGTTTTGATGTACACACCTGATAAAAAAATAATAAAAAAATGTTAAGTTCTTTTTTTTTTTTTTTTTTGGAAATTACAGTACAACTATTTTTTCACCTATAGAAAATATTTTGCAAAACAACTTCAATATTGCTAATCGCAAAAGAACCCTAAATTCTTTAATACAAAGTAAATTAACAATATCAAATCTAAACTCATTGGGTCTTTTTGCATATTTCCATAAAAAATAATTTAAATATTAAATTAATAGAGAGGTATTGTACCAGTTTAAAGGAAGTGAGTTTATCTGGTAAGCGGTACCGTTTCGTACCACTTGTGAGTAAAATGGGTTGACTTAATTCCAATTGAGATAATTTGCTTGGATCTTGAGTTAATGTGGCTGATAATATCATTTTTATTAATCTCGGTTCATTTCTGCCTTTAAACCCCCTTTCCACACCCCTGTAATAAAAAATTAATAAAAAATATTATTACAATTTAGTCCTTTATGTTCTGTTATTTTGGAATTTTTTAGGGGAGAGAGAGGGATGGAGGATTTACGATTTTCGAATGGTTTTTAAGGAATTTTGAATATTTTCATGTGAAAATATTGTTTGATTATTTGAATTGGTAAGATTTAGAACTGTTGGGAGCCAAGATTGGTATGCTTCTCTTAATAATCTATCTGTCTCATCAACAACCTAAAAACAAAAATAATATTAAATTAATAAATAAATAATATAAAGAGAATACAATGAGGGAAAATAAAAAAACTGTATATTTTCTCAAAGTTATAGAAAACTAGAGAGTACCCTCGCTCCGCTTTGGATAAGATATCATTCAATTTTTTTTCAGAAATTACATAATATTCAATTGTTAGTAAGGAAAGAGGGGAATAAATAAAGAAAAAAACTAAGAACTTGGTATTATGAATTACTTCTCAATTATAAAAAATGTAAAGTAACGGAATATTTGAGTCATTGGCAACAAAAAGACTTACACCCATAAGTTAATTAAAAAAAATTCTTGACCTCTTTTGTTTCTATATTTATTTTGATTATATCCCCTAATATTTTTTAAATATTAAAAAACCTAAATATTGAAAATAGTAATTAACAAAATAAATAGTATATACTTAACACAATAATAATATAATAAACCGTTTATTATTTTCTAATAAAAAATGCAAGAATTTTCAAAACAATGATTAACATGTAATAGTAAAATAATTAATATCTAATACATTAATTAAAGTATTAATATTAATTTGTATTAATTAATATGTATTTAATGTAATTAATATAGAAGGATAAAATGGTCAATTCAAAAATTATAGTATAATGTGTCTCATTACACTGAGTATCATAAAGATTTGGCCACAGAATATCAGAATTTTGACACATGTCAAAATTTTAGCTCAAACTGAGCTTTGTATGTAGTGATAATGCCATACATTTTGGAATATACAAAAAGTAACATTTAAAAAAAAATATATATATATATATAAATATTGGTAAGCAATAAGTAAAGCAAATTATCAAAAACTCAGGGTTCGAAAAATGGAAAGTTCAATGTAGGGTTTTTCGGAAATCCTAAAATGTAGTTTTCTAATTTTTCTTTCATAAATACCAAAAAATAGTGTTTCTTTAGAATATTTCCCATAAAATGAAAGAAAATTTTCTAGAAAAAAGTACCAAAAATTGAAGATGCTCCAAGCTAAAACCCTTAGTCATATTAATATGGTCCATTAATCTGCCAGGTGTCGCCACCAAAATATCCACAGAAGTTTCAGGGGCAATTTGGGAATTTCCAAATTCTTCATCCAAAATCGAGTAATTATCCATTTTGGGTTTCTTTATTAATTCTGATATTTCATCAGAAATTGATGATTGGCCGATTGCTGATCCGACTGCCAATCCTACAGCTGGCGCAATTGATTCGAATACTTCCTTAACCTAATTCATTTCACAAAAAGTTCAAAAATTATAGTAAAAAGTACTAAAATTGATATTTTAATTTTAATTTTTAATTACTTGTAATGCGAGATCTCGAGTGGGAATGACAATTAGGGCTTTAATGCATCTAATTTTACGATTCGCGAGAGCTTGAACAATCGGCAACGCATAGGCTAGGGTTTTTCCACTTCCAGTTGGTGAATTTACACAAATATCCTTCTCAAAAGCACCAGGACCAATCGTTTCCAGCCAAACTGCCATCTGTACAGGGAATAATGACTCGAATTTCATCTCTCTCAATGCTTCCTTCAATCTGACGAAGACCCATTATTAATAACGATGAGTTTTTTAGAATTGTTTGTGCAATTATGCGAAATGGGTACCTGGGATCGAGATGAGAAACGCGATTTAATGGCCGTCCGTCGAATTGATCAATGTCGATTGGATTTCGCATCCATGGAAGATGCGCTACTCTCTTTTGCGCCTGCTCCATTGTTGAATGGGAATGAATGAGGGTTTAGGGTTTTAGGTTTTGAGAAGAAGGAGAAGAGACTTGGCTTACAATCCGGGAAATGAATTCCCGGTTTAGGAAATCCGGGATTTGAAATAATGGGCTTTATTGGGTCGGGTTGTTTTAGTTATAATCAGGCCTTACGGATTGTTGTAAAAAGAAATGATGTTGTTATTTACATGGGTATACATAGATTATTTTTGTTTCAATTTAATTTTAATTAAATAAAATAAATCATTGGTTTGATTCAACAGAAGTAGTTGTGCGTAAAAAGATTTTTTTTTAATAATCTAACAACACATGTTATTTACCTATAAAAATGAACATGCTATAAGTTTTAGTTGATTGGTTCTAAATTTGATTTACATGAACATTGATTGTTTTTTTTTTAATTCATTTCCAATTAAAATAAAATTAATATCAATGATTCATTTCAACTGAAATGATTGTACATAGATAGTATATGAAGTACTAGTTATCATAGCCTTATTCTTTTATCTTTCTTTTTATATTCTAACAACCATGTTATAAGCCGAATTGATTGGTTCCAAATTTGATATCATTTGATTTTTGTTTAGGAGTTGGTTAAATTATTCATGTGTGATTAACGGCTAATTATTGACTAATTAATTTTTGTCTGCGTCCACAAAATGGTGACACGTATTGGAAGATCATTGTATGGAGACATGGATACATTTAATGATTAGCATCATACAAGTTGTTAATTAGGTTTAATTTATTCCATATCTTTGCAAGTTATAACAACCTCAAATTAATTATTTTTAGGATTTTTAGGATTATATTTCATCACTCGAAGCTTGCACACCTACTTAACTAATTTCATAATTCAAGTTTGGTCTCATTTTTTTATTTGTTTTTTTTATTTTTTATTTTGGGGGAGGGGAAGTCAAGTTGGGCCAATTGAGTTTATGTAATTCATTTTTTACTTCAAATATAATCTGAATTTTCTTAAAATGATAAAGAAATTTTAACAGAAAACAAGAAGATAGTATTTGAAATGAGTCCAAAAGAACAAAACAGTGGAGGTGCATGTGAAGATGCTCAAATTTGGATTTTGATTTATGAGCCGATTCTTCTAAGATTAGACTGCACATGTAACATGTCCATAAAAGATAAACCAAAATATAATTATATTATATTATATTATATTATATTATATTATATTATCTAAATTTAAAGTTAAAGTCATGGTATTAACTAGGATTTGTAGTGAAAGGCGTGAACTCTACAGATCAGTCTATCTGACTCCAAAGTTTTTTCTTTTTTTCATTTTGAGAAATCTAGAGTTGGTTTATCATTATGCCAATTGGCAATGATAAGTCAGAAGTGCACGAGCAGGAGAAAATAAGTAAAAGAAATAATTAAGATGTTTTGAATTATTTCGTTTCAAGAACTGTTGCAACTTGCATGTGCAACTGGAAAATTTCATTTTCTTGATTCTATTGTGCTTCATCGTTTCTCGCCACGTATAGATTTTAGTTTGAACAAGTGATTAGTTTCAGTTTCACATTATAATTTCAAGCAAAAAAAAAAATTCACATTATAATTAATCATATTATACTTCTATTCAAAAATATTATTTTGGTGCCTAATTATTCATTTTCAAGTTACCCTTATTAGGGAAAAATAATATATTACATCAACACACGACAATCAATTATAATTTATAAGGGTTACAGAAAGAATAATATGATATTCACTTACTAGACTTCCTTCTTTTTTAAATAGCACTTGGTACACACTAGTCTTCATAATATTTCAATTAATGTCCATAGGGCTCACTTCAAATTCACTAGATACTTTCCCTCTTATGAAAAGTTTACAGATTACAACTAAAAATAAGAGATTATTTGTAGTGTTTCTTGAAAGAAGAGGGATAAGGACGATCAATCAGTAACGGTATTTCAGGTAAGAAGAGTATAAAATTACAAAGGCTAAGTTTGTATAGTTGTGGTTCCAGCTACACAACAGAAGGGTGCATATTAAAGAAGTAAAAAGTAAGTGAGAGTACTTTATAATACCGAACGGACGGTACGATGCCATCCTTACTTCATAGATTGATAGACTCCTTTATTCAGGCATCTTTCCCGCAAACTTTTTCACTTTTCACTCTATTCTTCTCCATTATGTATAACACTGTTTAGTCCAGTCTTTAGTTTTCCATCATTCTTGACCACATTGTGAGATTCTACCTAAAATAAATAAATAAAATCTTACGTGACTGTAAAACAAATGAAGCTTGTTTATGTGTTCTACATCCCCTTCATTTTAACTTTTTCTTACAACAAAAATGATTTTCTATATTTTTTTTCATCTATTTTGGTGATCATTTATCAAAAGGTTGATCATTTAATATTTATCATTAGAACAGATAAAGTTAGAAAACATAAATTGGATAGTATATAATCTCATCATTCAATAATTTGATATAACAACTTTTATTGTATAAATGAAGAAATTAGGTGATTATGTACGCAAATTTTCATTCTTACAATTTTTTTAAAACAAACATGATCTCTTAATTGGTGCACCATATTATCACACCGTATTAACAAAATAACCAAATCAATCATGATTTATAGCAAATACATGATCTTTTAGTCATATTATATCACACTGCATTAACAAAATAACAAATCAATCATAATTTATAACTTTTTTTTATATTTCGTTGTCAAATAGGCCAAATTTTGCTAGCTCAAGCTGTAGGTGTTCCTTGAACTTTGGAATATCTCCTAAATTTGAATTATATCAAATATATTTAGCACAGTCTCTCAATGCACAAAAATTGAATTTAAGTGTAAAAATTTAGAATTAACAACTTTTATTCTCAAATAGTATGAGCACAATTACATCAAATATATTATATCAAATATATTTAGCACAGTCTCTCAATGCACAAAAATTGAATTTAAGTGTAAAAATTTAGAATTAACAACTTTTGTTCTCAAATAGTATGAGCACAATTACATCAAATATATTATATCAAATATATTTAGCACAGTCTCTCAATGCACAAAAATTGAATTTAAGTGTAAAAATTTAGAATTATATCAAATATATTTAGCACAGTCTCTCAATGCACAAAAATTGAATTTAAGTGTAAAAATTTAGAATTAACAACTTTTGTTCTCAAATAGTATGAGCACAATTACTTTTTCTACAAAAAAATAACATGTTGTATCATATAGTTAGGGGTGTAAACGGGGCGGATAATATCCGTATCCGAACTGTACCGTATCTGTAAAATATCTATATCCGAATAAAAATATTCATATCCGATGGATACGGATACGGATATGGATACGGATATGGATATTTTATAAGGCATATAAGGATACGGATACGGATATTATCCGTATCCGGATAATATTTCTATTTAGATATCCGTTTTTATAAGACTCAACTTTGAATCCATATCCATTAAGTATTAATTTTCTTTTATTTCATAACCATACTAATTTTCATTTGATCCACCTCCTTGTATTTCTTTCCTTTTATTTGACAATCGAGTTTCCATTTTTTTTTCTTCTTTAATCGTTACATTCAACTTAAAGACATATTTTAACTCCTTCTCCATATAACAAAACCTTAGCCGTCATAAATATAGTTATGTTTTTGTTTTAATACTATTATTATATTGAAGTAGTTATATTTTAATATTGTTATTATAAATATGTAGAACAATGATATATCTAATATAATTCCTTGCTCAAAACTTTTTTTTTTTCTAAAATCTATATTATATAACAATTTAACAAACTCAAGTTTTGAAATAAGATATCGGACTACATATTGAAATATCCGTTTTAACAATCCGAAATGAGTCCACATTCGTATCCATATCCGAGATATCCAAACCGTATCCGTATCCGTTTAATATCCGAACCGTATTCGTATCCAGCTCTATCCGTATTCATATCTGAAAAAAATATGAATACAGATATGATAAAAGTACTATCCAAATCGTTTACACCCCTACGTATAGTATTGATCACGCATGTAAAATAAGTTTAAGTTGACATAAAAAAAGGAGATGATCAAGTAACATGCGTAAAAATGGAGAGGATCAACAAAACAATAAACAAAGATTTCTATGAAAAGGCATTAATATCATAATCTAATATATCTTTTAGTGATGATAGCATCATCTAAACTAAATATTTAAAAATACATATTTAGAAAAAATATGGATAAAAAAAGGAATGGGGCAGGGGTGCACATGGGTGGGGGGATCAGATTTCATTTTAGGTTGGTTTTTTTGGGTTGAGGCTCGCATCTTCTTGGCCCCAAATGCCCCCAACTTAGCATTTTTTTCCCTTTTTTATTTTGAGAATTTTGAAAAAATTAATAAGCTAGTTATATGTTTATAATTTTTTATGTTTTTTATTGGTTCTTCTATTTCATTTCTTTAACAACCGAAAGAAGGTGAGCATATATATCACCTTTTCACATGGTTGGTTTTTGAAGGTGATGTTCCATACTTCCATGGTAAAGTTGGTTTAAATGATTTTTTTTCTACTTTGGGTTAAATGAATTTTGATTACTTTTGAAGTGTAGTACTAATTCAATATAATTATTTAAATTTATCATTAATAAAGCAGTGCTTAAGTCAAGATGCATTAAAAACTTACCATATTAACAATATACATTATTCTCATTTTATTAATAAAAATATTTAGTTCACTAACCTGCTCATATACTTGAGTGTAAAAGAAGGATGGTGCATGCATGAATGTGAAAGGTTTGGGAGCATAATTTGACAAAGATTGTCAAAGGCTAGTAAAGAGAAGTCACATGCCACGCTAGACCATAGGTATAGGCACTTGACCAATATTCAAGCCTAATGAATGAATCATTTTTAGTGTTTGAATTAATTAGAGTATGGTTCTAGATGCTCTTAACTTGCTTCCTCATTCCTCAACCTCATATTATCATAATATAGTAATTGTATAGATACATCTTGCTTAGTATCTTGGAAACATTAATTGTATCTAGCTATAAGTTCTAATTTTACTATATAGAAATGCATGATACTAACCATTAATCATGCACATAATTACGGTGGATTTTTACATTGACGGTGGATTTTCTAATCAGAACTTTTTCATTATTTGATAATTACTCCTTCGAGGCTTCGATTTTATACAAAGTGCGAAAATAGATATTTGACACAACATTTTATACCATTTATCCTGAATAATAGAGTAGTTGGTATTTAGGCGCAAAACATAAAACTTTCTTTACGTCACAGTGAATACATTAGAAGAGCTCTAAAGATTAGATGAGAAGCCCAAAATATTTAAATTCACATTACGCACAGTTTACAGTCTTCAAAAGTTCATTTAAATATTTCCTTTGTACATTTTTTTTAATTTAATGTGTAGTTCTGAATTCTGATCTTGATCGTCAGTCACTATCTCGTCCTACCATGTTTAACCATAATATTCTTGTAATAATATCTTTGGAAAAATGACACATTTGTTCACAAGTCACAACGACAAGTGGATTCATTTTATTCGAAGAACAGAAAATTACAAAACAGAGTCTTGTAATAATCACTAGAAAAATAAACATTTGTTAAACTATTTTCAGATCACATGATCACAAGTCACAACCACAAGTGGATCCATTTTATTCGACGAACAAGCATCGATGTAAATATATTTCTAGAACAATTACAAAATAAAACAGAGCCATTCAGAAAGAGAGAAATCTTGCCCTGACAGGTACAAAATATCGATGCTTGACCACTGAGTCACTGACCACTTTCATTCATTTGAATTTTAAATTCAAATTTAAAATCTCTCTTTCATTCGATAAACAAACAAAACTCAACATAATTTTTACCGTTGTAAATGTATTCATATTTAACTTAGCACTCAGCCCAGCCCAACCAAATGAGCACTACAAGTAACAACAGTACAACACTTTCCAGTTTCCATTACATTGTTCCATGATACAATTAGTACCCTCGTAATTGTTTATAGAGCCCCTAACTGATTACAGCTAATGGATACTGACCTTTTAAAACCCAAAAAGTAGTCTTTCCACACAATTAAATACTTAATATACTCATTTCATATTCGTTATTTTTCCCAACTCCAGACCCATTTCACAAACCTTCCGTCTATATATTCTCTATTCCTGCTTCCATTCTTCCCTCCCTCTCTTTCCACCTTTCAAAAAAAAAAAAAAAACCAACAAAAAACTAGAAATACCAACAAAAAGAAAAGACCAAAACAATGGCTTCTTCAAAATGCAGCAACAAAATCCGATGCATAGTGCGCCTGAGGCAAATGCTGAAGAGGTGGCGAGCCCGGGCCGCCGCGTCCGCGGTCGGCCACGGCACAGACGTCCCGGCCGGCCACGTGGCGATCTCTGTGAACTCTCAGCGCTTCATCGTACGTACCACGTACCTCAACCACCCTTCTTTCAGACAGCTTTTGCATTTGGCTGAAGAAGAATATGGGTTCAACAACAATGGCCCTCTTGAGCTGCCTTGTGATGAAACCCTGTTTAGGGTTGTGTTGAGACACGTGTCGAGCTCTAAGAGAGGCGTGAGTTTGGATGAGCTGAGGAAAGGAGTGTGTGGCTGTGGGTGTTGCGGGTCGAGTGGCGGTCGAGGCGCAAGGTGGCAAGCTGACAGTCTTCCTCTCTTGAGAGGGTTTGGTGAAAAAACAGTCTGGTGAGAAGAAGTTGTGATGGAATGGAATTTCATCATTTTTGGAGGGGGGAGTTGGAAAAGTAGGCATGAGGTTGAAGAAGAGCATGTGGTAACTCTGGAAGGAATATTGCAGCATGCGTTTTGTTGATTATTGGTTTTTTGGTGGTATTTTTGAACCATTTTTTACTATTTTTTTGGGGGCCTCTCTCTGTTTGAGAAAATTGAGATGAGGCGTTGTTTAAGTGAGGTGCGATGGCAAGCTGGATTTTAATTGTCCTGGTCATCCCTTCTCAAATCCATTAATATAGTTTCTGTGTTGAGAGAGAGGAGAGATGAATATCATCATTTCTTTTGTAAATAATTTCTTGACCATGAAATGAAAATTCTTTGCTTTTGTCATATTTATTTATATTTTATTCATTTATTTATCCAGAGTTTGAACATTTAAAGGATAGGGTAATTTTGACTAGTTACATGATATTTTTGAATTATGTTTAAAAACTGCTATATATTGAATACCAACTTATTCCTTTATGGCGAACCTAACACAATGATTCAGGGTCAGTTTTTCTCATTAAAGCACACACAATTTATATATATATACTTTAGTTCCACATGATATTTTTTGTAACTTTAGTAACAGGATAACAGAACATGGGTGGCTGCATTTATATCTGGAAAGGATGCTGCATTTATATCCGGAAAAGATTCATATTGATTTTATGCACACCTATTTTTATATTCATATTGTTTTACTGATTTCATGACCAACATTAAATTCTTGAAAATAAATTTACCACAAAAATTCTGACCATGCAATGCATGGTCCTCTCTTGTTCCATATGCTGTGTTTAATGCCCACTAACTTCTCACTTGACTATGCTTGTCAGAATTTCACATTGGTCCCAATTAATTCATATCATTGAATTCTAGATTTCATAGTTCAAATAATTAATTTATCCAGTTATACATCCCATGGTAGATACGTCAAACAATATTCTAACTTAAAACGTTCATTTTCATACAAAACATAAAAAATATCAAGATACTTGATTGCTATATACAACAGTATATTTTAATGACCCAACATCTTTTGATAATTTGGTCAGTGAAACTGTAAAAAAGTAATAAATGGGAGGGGTGAAAAGTGAAAGTTTTGAAAGGTACAGAGGAAAGTAAAATACCGTACCACAAGCTCGTGCAGTGGCATGTTGAGTCTGGTAAGGTCCACAGCATGTGGCCTTGATCCTGTCACAGCCGCTCAATGGTCGCTTTTATTTACTCCATTTCTATTAAACTTTTCTAACTATGCTTTTGTATTAAAAGAAGTTTGTATTATATTTTTGGGAGTAATGTTGTTATGAGAAGGCTATAGATGTAGCCTAGGATATAGGGGGAGTTTAAATCTTATGGAGGCTCTTTATTTTTGAATTTTGTGTAGTCACGATGATGTAATACTGATGGTTAATAAAAAAACTATGGTCTATTTATCAATTGTTGACAATACTAATATGTGATAAGAAATATACAAGTATACAAATAGTGGAAAAAATATCTAGATATATAATAAAGATAAACATATAAAAACATAAAGTATAAAGTATAACAATACTAATATGTGATAAGAAATATACAAGTATACAAATAGTGGAAAAAATATCTAGATATATAATAAATATAAACATATAAAAACATAAAGTATAAAGTATAAATGTAGTCTGATATGAGAAATAACTATATATTGATATAAAATACAACTATATACTAAAATAAGCAAATATATATTGCATGGATATGAATACGATTATCTTATCGTGTCTGACACGACGGTATGATAATTTTGTAAAAGAACTTAGAATGCAACATGTTTTATTATATGCTCATACGAGATAAAATATGTCGATGCCAATTGTTAATTCGCTATAGGACTATACATATTGTATGGTCTACAAAGTTTATTTTACTTTGTATAGAGCAGCTAGTAAGTGGAGTCACATGGTACTCCATGCAAATTAGCGCATTTCATCATTTACATTCTGACATATATATATGCTCAACCAACATCCCAAAGTTGATTTCTTATTTGAAAAAAACTCATTTTTGTCCCCTCAATTTTTTTTAAATTGTTCAACTTGACCCCTAAATTTATTTTTGCACACTTTTACCTTCTAAACTCTTCCAAATATTCAATTTGCCCCCCTCCATCCAGTTAAATGCCCAGTCAGCAGTTAACTGATTGCGTGGCATGCTGACGTGGCAAATATATTGATTTTTTATTCCACGTCAGCACACCAGCACAGAACCCTCTTTTTCTTTCTTCCCTTTCTTCTCTTCCCTTTCTTCTCTTCGCTCCTTACTTTTCTCCTTCACTCTCTTCTCCTTCGCTCCTTCGCTCTCCTCTGTCTCTTCGCTCCTTCGCTCTCTTCTCTGTCTCTTTGCGCCCCACTCGACGCCGCCCGCCCACGCCCACGCCGCCAGCCACCTCTCCTCCTCCTCTTCTCTTTCAACTCGAAACCCTAAATTTCCGAAAATTCAAAATCGGTCCGAATTTGCTCCATTAAAGTAACGGTTTTTTTCAAAAAAACCGATACTAAATCGTTTTAGTAACGGTTTTTTTCAAAAAACCGATACTAAATCAGTTTAGTAACGGTTTTTTCAAAAAAACCGTTAATCGATTTAGTGTCGGTTTTTTCAAAAAAAACCGATACTAAATCGGTTTAGTAACGATTTTTTTCAAAAAACCGATACTAAATCAGTTTAGTAACGGTTTTTTCAAATTAACCGTTACTAAATCAATTTAGCGTCGGTTTTTTCAAAAAAACCGTTACTAAACTGATTTCGTATCGGTTTTTTTGAAAAACCCGTTACTAAGCAGATTTAGTATCGATTTTTTTGAAAAAAATCGGCGTCGTCGGCGGGTCTGGCGTTACGCGGAGAGAGGAGAAGAGACAGAGAAGGAGAAGAGAGACAGGAGCGAAGGAGAAGAGAGTCAAGAGCGAAGAGAAGAAAGCGGAGAGGCTGCTGCTGACGTGAAATAAAAATCAATATATTTGCCATGTCAGCATGCCACGCAATCAGTTAACTGCTGACTGGACATTTAACAGGATGGAGGGTGCAAGTTGAACATTTGGAAGAATTTAGGGGGCAAAAATGTACAAAAATAAGTTTAGGGGGCAAGTTAAACAATTTTAGAAAGTTCAGGGGCAAAAGTGAGTTTTTTTCTTCTTATATTTTTGTCTTTGACAAAAGTTCATTTCATGTGGAAATAGTACAAGCTGGTCACACTGCTCATGTCCTTCCTGCCTCAATATATTTGGACCCGCCTCCTTGAATTTTAATAAAATTAAAATATGGATCATGTGATGATTTTGTGCAAATATATAGTTAGATTAGTTATTATTATTGTTGGATAATGTGGGCGGGCTTAAATCACTGAAAAAACTGATTATATCATCTGTTATTGCACGTGGAAAGCTTTCAGTTTGTGGACCAATACAACTACTCAGCTTTATTTCATAAATACAAGTACCTGTATCTACGGTGGCGATCTGTGTGGCAGCAGCTCATTACACCAAATATATTCTAATTCCAAACTACAGAACATGTTTAAAATTAATATTTAGTAAGAAATATATTAATAAGTAGGGTTTTTTTTTAAAAAGAAATGAAAATGGTGCTAAAATAAGTAGGGCAAGAGGATATTGGGAGAAAAGGAAGGGCCAACATTCATGTTATAATGTCCATTTGGGACCTTAAATACTAATGACATGTATGGTGCCCAGTTTATGTGGCCAGCAAAACCCTAACCCTAACATGCAAAGCTGGTGTTTTCTCTCTGTCCTACATTGTCTCTTTGTCTTTGGAACTAATCCCTTTTTATTTCATTTGTTTTAGTATCTTTTATTTTTGTATGTTTTTCAGAAAGTGGCAGATGTTTCACTTTGATGAGGTCTCTCCAAATAGAGTGTTTTTATCATTAATATTTTTCCCCCTTATTATAACTTTCTAAGGAGAAGTTAAGGATATGACAAGTGGGATCCACATAACATACATTTGCTACGCTCTGAATATTTTAATTGCATTATTCATTTTCATACAAAATACATAATATTACAATTACACAAAATCTAAATAATATTTAAAATTGATTATAATATTTAAATAATATAATATAATTAATATTTTTATTTTTTTTACTATAAATTTTTAAATAGACATTAGATTATGACAAGTAGGTAGGATCCATACAACAGTCTTTTCTGATATTTTCTTATGCTCTTGTAGTTTTACATTGGGTTGTTTAATGTTGCTCTTTCAATTTTCCAATCCAAAAAAGCCCATTCAAACCTCGCCGTCTCAAATTGCTTAAACCCTAACTCTCTCTCTTTCTCTCTCTCTTTGAAACCTCGGTTCGGTGCTAAAGGTGATTTCTCGATTGTTTTTCTTCCGATTTCGCCTTGTGAATTGAAGTTGCGAGTTTCTAATCCATTTGTTATGTGTAGTTTCGGTAGCAAGAAGCGTAATGAGGAAATTGAAATACCGCGAGAAGAAGTCATGAAGAAGGTCGATTTCTTGGATTGGAAGAGAGAGAAAGGCCATCGTGAGGAAGGCGTTCTTCAGCGCTACCACGTGGCTGAACGAGACGACTACAAAAAGTATTTTTTTTTTCAATTTTTTTTCTAGTTTAAATCTGACCTGAAGAGTAATAATGAAATGTAGAAATTTTAGTATTTTAATTGCAAGATTGATGTGTTTGGTTTTTGGGTTTTTGTTTCAGGTATTCGAGTATTTGTTTGAGTGTGCAAAAGCTTGTGAATTTGTTGAAACAAATGGATCCGAGAGATCCGTATAGAATTCAAATGACTGATTCTCTACTCGAAAAATGGTAAGTATCTAATTTCTTTCAATTTTATATTTTTTGTCTAAACCCCCCCAAATTTAAGATTAATTGATCCTCAATTATATATATATTTTTTTTATTAAAGGTACAATATGGGAGTAATTCCCTCAAGAAAAAGCTTGTTAAAATGCGAAAGACTTTCCGTCAGTGCATTTTGCAGGTACGATAATTTCCCTTTCAAATTCATATATATATTATTGTCCCTGTACTTTAATGAATTGCAATTTAGTCCCCGTACTATTGATTGAAACTTTTATATCCTTGTACTTTATGCATACATGCACGATTAGCCCTCAAGTCAGGGACTAACAACATACAATTCAAGGATCAAAAAGTTAAATCAGTAGTACAAGGACCTAATTACAATCCAATTAAAGCACACGAACCTACGATACATTTATCCCTTTATTTAACTTAAAAAATAATATATTTTTTAATTCAAAAGGAGGAGACTGGAGACTGTTTTAGTCCGTTTAAAATTCGCTGAGCATTTAAAAGAAGCTGTAACATACATTGAACAAGGTCATGTGCGTGTGGGACCCGACACGATAACCGATCCAGCCTTTTTGGTCACGAGAAATTTGGAAGATTTCGTTACGTGGGTTGACTCGTCAAAGATTAAACGCAAGGTTTTGGATTATAACGATCAGTTGGATGATTATGATGTAATGTTTTAAGTTCATTGTTTGTATTGTTGTTTTTGTTTATTATGTGTTTGTTTTGGTTGGTTTGATGACTGTACTTTATTGATTGGAATGGTAATGATATGTTTTGAATAGCTAGACTTAGAGACGAGTCGTGTAAGGCTTCTAAAAGAGTTCTAGAGTGAAATGAAACAAAATGCTAGGTATTTAGGAACTAGGTGCAAAAATAATTCTGAAAATGAAAATAATTAAGACATAAGTGAAAATAAAGATAAACCGATCTGGCTTTTCTTATGAGAAATTTGGAGTATTTCGGTACGTGGGTTGGGTCGTCGAAAATTAAACGTAACGTTTTGGATTATAACGATCAGTTGGATGATTATGATGTCATGTTTTGAGTTTATTGTTTGTATTGTTGGTTGTAATATTTTGGACCTGGATATATTGTTTGGTTTGAAAGTAGTTTGATGGTTATGATGATGTGGTCCGTGATATAATGCGAGATTTTGATGTGATTGAGTGCTGTTTGTTGATTAGATTGCTAATAGTTTTGGATAATTAGGGATTGATTGTGTATGTTTTTCAAGAGAGAGAAAGGAACAGTGCAGCAGTGAAATGGAAAAAAAATAGTTAATGGATTTAGTGTCGGTTTAGTAACGGTTTTTTGAAAAAAAAACCGTCAATGGATTTAGTGTCGGTTTTTTCAAAAAAACCTATACTAAATCGGTTTATTAACGGGTTTTTTCAAAAAACCGGTACTAAATCATTAGTAACGGTTTTTTCAAAAAAACCGTTAATCGATTTAGTGTCGGTTTTTTCAAAAATACCGACTAAACCATCAGTTTAGTAACGGTTTTCTCAAACTAACCGTTACTAAATCGATTTAGTGTCGGTTTTTTCAAAAAAACCGTTACTAAATCAGTTTAGTAACGGTTTTTTCGAAAAAGCCGTTACATAATATTACAATTACACAAAATTTAAATAATATTTAAAATTGATTATAATATTTAAATAATATAATATAATTAATATTTTTATTTTTTTTACTATAAATTTTTAAATTGACATTAGATTATGACAAGTAGGTAGAATCCATACATTGGGTTGTTTACATTGGGTTAGTGTCGGTCTTTTCGGATATTTTCTAATGCTCTTCTAGTTTTACATTGGGTTGTTTAATGTTGGTCTTTCAATTTTCCAGCCCAAAAAAGCCCATTCAAACCTCGCCGTCTCAAATTGCTTAAACCCTAACTCTCTCTCTATCTCTCTCTCTTTCAAACCTCAGTTCAGTGCTAAAGGTGATTTCTCGATTGTTTTTCTTCGTCATTTGATTGTGAATTGAAGTTGCGAGTTTCTAATCCATTTGTTATGTGTAGTTTCGATCGCAAGAAGCGTAATGAGGAAATTGAAATACCATGAGAAGAAGCTGCTGAAGAAGGTCGATTTCTTGGATTGGAAGAGAGAGAAAGGCCATCGTGAGGAAGGCGTTCTTCAGCGCTACCACGTGGCCGAACGAGACGACTACAAAAAGTTTTTTTTTTTTCAATTTTTTTTTCTAGTTTAAATCTGACCTGAAGAGTAATAATGAAATGTAGAAATTGTGGTATTTTAATTGCAAGATTGATGTGTTTGGTTTTTGGGTTTTTGTTTCAGGTATTCGAGTATTTGCTTGAGTGTGCAAAAGCTTGTGAATTTGTTGAAACAAATGGATCCGAGAGATCCGTATAGAATTCAAATGACTGACTCTCTACTCGAAAAACCGTAAGTATCTAATTTCTTTCAATTTTATATTTTTTGTCTAAACCCCCCTAATTTAAGATTAATTGATCCTCAATTATATATATATTTTTTCTTATTAAAGGTACAATATGGGCGTAATTCCCTCAAGAAAAAGCTTGTTAAAATGCGAAAGACTTTCTGTCAGTGCATTTTGCAGGTACGATAATTTCCCTTTCAAATTCATATATATATTATTGTCCCTGTACTTTAATGAATTGCAATTTATTCCCCGTACTATTGATTGAAACTTTTATATCCTTGTACTTTATGCATACATGCACGATTAGCCCTCAAGTCAGGGACTAACAACATACAATTCAAGGATCAAAAAGTTAAATCAGCAGTACAAGGACCTAATTACAATCCAAGTAAAGCACAGGAACCTACCATACATTTATCCCTTTATTTAACTTAAAAAATAATATATTTTTTAATTCAAAAGGAGGAGACTGGAGACTGTTTTAGTCCGTTTAAAATTCGTTGAGCATTTAAAAGAAGCTGTAACATACATTGAACAAGGTCATCTGCGTGTGGGACCCGACACGATAACCGATCCAGCCTTTTTGGTCACGAGAAATTTGGAAGATTTCGTTACGTGGGTTGACTCGTCAAAGATTAAACGCAAGGTTTTGGATTATAACGATCAGTTGGATGATTATGATGTAATGTTTTAAGTTCATTGTTTGTATTGTTGTTTTTGTTTATTATGTGTTTGTTTTGGTTGGTTTGATGACTGTACTTTATTGATTGGAATGGTAATGATATGTTTTGAATAGCTAGACTTAGAGACGACCTGTGTAAGGCTTCTAAAAGAGTTCTAGAGTGAAATGAAACAAAATGCTAGGTATTTAGGAACTAGGTGCAAAAATAATTCTGAAAATGAAAATAATTAAGACATAAGTGAAAATAAAGATAAACCGATCTGGCTTTTCTTATGAGAAATTTGGAGTATTTCGGTACGTGGGTTGGGTCGTCGAAAATTAAACGTAACGTTTTGGATTATAACGATCAGTTGGACGATTATGATGTCATGTTTTGAGTTTATTGTTTGTATTGTTGGTTGTAACATTTTGGACCTGGATATATTGTTTGGTTTGAAAGTAGTTTGATGGTTATGATGATGTGGTCCGTGATATAATGCGAGATTTTGATGTGATTGAGTGCTGTTTGTTGATTAGATTGCTAATAGTTTTGGATAATTAGGGATTGATTGTGTATGTTTTACAAGAGAGAGAAAGGAATAGTGCAGCAGTGAAATGGAAAAAAAATAGTTAATGGATTTAGTGTCGGTTTAGTAACGGTTTTTTGAAAAAAACCGTTAATGGATTTAGTGTCAGTTTTTTCAAAAAAACCGATACTAAATCGGTTTAGTAACGGGTTTTTCAAAAAAACCGATACTAAATCATTAATAACGGTTTTTTGAAAAAAACCGTTAATCGATTTAGTGTCGATTTTTTCAAAAAAACCGATACTAAATCGTCAGTTTAGTAACGGTTTTCTCAAATTAACCGTTACTAAATCGATTTAGTGTCGGTTTTTTCAAAAAAACCGTTACTAAATCAGTTTGGTTGAAAAAACCGTTACATAATATTACAATTACACGAAATCTAAATAATATTTAAAATTGATTATAATATTTAAATAATATAGTATAATTAATATTTTTATTTTTTTTACTATAAATTTTTAAATAGACATTTGATTATGACAATTATCCAGAATCCATACAACAGTTTTTTCTGATATTTTTTTATGCTCTTGTAGTTTTACATTGGGTTGTTTAATGTTGGTCTTTCAATTTTCCAGCCCAAAAAAGCCCATTCAAACCTCGCCGTCTCAAATTGCTTAAACCCTAACTCCCTCTCTTTCTCTCTCTCTTTGAAACCTCAGTTCAGTGCTAAAGGTGATTTCTCGATTGTTTTTCTTCTGATTTCGCTGTTGTGAATTGAAGTTGCGAGTTTCTAATCCATTTGTTATGTGTAGTTTCAGTAGCAAGAAGCAGAATGAGGAAATTGAAATACCATGAGAAGAAGCTGCTGAAGAAGGTCGATTTCTTGGACTGGAAGAGAGAGAAAGGCCATCATGAGGAAGGCGTTCTTCAGCGCTACCACGTGGCTGAACGAGACGACTACAAAAAGTATTTTTTTTTTCAATTTTTTTTTTCTAGTTTAAATCTGACCTGAAGAGTAGTAATGAAATGTAGAAATTTTGGTATTTTAATTGCAAGATTGATGTGTTTGGTTTTTGGGTTTTTGTTTCGGGTATTCGAGTATTTGTTTGAGTGTGCAAAAGCTTGTGAATTTGTTGAAACAAATGGATCCGAGAGATCCGTATAGAATTCAAATGACTGATTCTCTACTCGAAAAACTGTAACTATCTAATTTCTTTCAATTTTATATTTTTTGTCTAAACCCCCCCTAATTTAAGATTAATTGATCCTCAATTATATATATATTTTTTCTTATTAAAGGTACAATATGGGCGTAATTCCCTCAAGAAAAAGCTTGTTAAAATGCGAAAGACTTTCCGTCTGTGCATTTTGCAGGTACGATAATTTCCCTTTGAAATTCATATATATATTATTGTCCCTGTACTTTAATGAATTGCAATTTAGTCCCCGTACTATTGATTCAAACTTTTATATCCTTGTACTTTATGCATACATGCACGATTAGCCCTCAAGTCAGGGACTAACAACATACAATTCAAGGATCAAAAAGTTAAATCAGTAGTACAAGGACCTAATTACAATCCAAGTAAAGCACACGAACCTACAATACATTTATCCCCTTATTTAACTTAAAAAATAATATATTTTTTAATTCATGAGGAGGAGACTGGCGACTGTTTTAGTCCGTTTAAAATTCGCTGGGCATTTAAAAGAAGCTGTAACATACATTGAACAAGGTCATGTGCGTGTGGGACCCGACACGATAACCGATCCAGCCTTTTTGGTCACGAGAAATTTGGAAGATTTCGTTACGTGGGTTGACTCGTCAAAGATTAAACGCAAGGTTTTGGATTATAACGATCAGTTGGATGATTATGATGTAATGTTTTAAGTTCATTGTTTGTATTGTTGTTTTTGTTTATTATGTGTTTGTTTTGGTTGGTTTGATGACTGTACTTTACTGATTGGAATGGTAATGATATGTTTTGAATAGCTAGACTTAGAGACGACTTGTGTAAGGCTTCTAAAAGAGTTCTAGAGTGAAATGAAACAAAATGCTAGGTATTTAGGAACTAGGTGCAAAAATAATTCTGAAAATGAAAATAATTAAGACATAAGTGAAAATAAAGATAAACCGATCTGGCTTTTCTTATGAGAAATTTGGAGTATTTCAGTACGTGGGTTGGGTCGTCGAAAATTAAACTTAACGTTTTGGATTATAACGATCAGTTGGATGATTATGATGTCATGTTTTGAGTTTATTGTTTGTATTGTTGGTTGTAATATTTTGGACTTGGATATATTGTTTGGTTTGAAAGTAGTTTGATGGTTATGATGATGTGGTCCGTGATATAATGCGAGATTTTGATGTGATTGAGTGCTGTTTGTTGATTAGATTGCTAATAGTTTTGGATAATTAGGGATTGATTGTGTATGTTTTACAAGAGAGAGAAAGGAACAGTGCAGCTGTGAAATGGGAAAAAAATAGTTAATGGATTTAGTGTCGGATTAGTAACGGTTTTTTGAAAAAAACACCGTCAATGGATTTAGTGTCGGTTTTTTCAAAAAAACCGATACTAAATCGGTTTATTAACGGGTTTTTTCAAAAAAACCGATACTAAATCATTAGTAACGGTTTTTTCAAAAAAACCATTAATCGATTTCGTGTCGGTTTTTTCAAAAATACCGACTAAATCATCAGTTTAGTAACGGTTTTCTCAAATTAACCGTTACTAAATCGATTTAGTGTCGGTTTTTTCAAAAAAACCGTTACTAAATCAGTTTAGTAACGGTTTTTTCGAAAAAACCGTTACATAATATTACAATTACACAAAATCTAAATAATATTTAAAATTGATTATAATATTTAAATAATATAATATAATTAATATTTTTATTTTTTTTACTATAAATTTTTAAATAGACATTAGATTATGACAATTATCTAGAATCCATACAACAGTCTTTTCTGATATTTTCTTATGCTCTTGTAGTTTTACATTGGATTGTTTAATGTTGGTCTTTCAATTTTCCAGCCCAAAAAAGCCCATTCAAACCTCGCCGTCTCAAATTGCTTAAACCCTAACTCCCTCTCTTTCTCTCTCTCTTTGAAACCTCAGTTCTGTGCTAAAGGTGATTTCTCGATTGTTTTTCTTCTGATTTCGCTGTTGTGAATTGAAGTTGCGAGTTTCTAATCCATTTGTTATGTGTAGTTTCAGTCCCAAGAAGCGGAATGAGGAAATTGAAATACCTTGTGAAGAAGCTGCTGAGGAAGGTCGATTTCTTGGATTGGAAGAGAGAGAAAGGCCATCGTGAGGAAGGCGTTCTTCAGCGCTACCACGTGGCTGAACGAGACGACTACAAAAAGTATTTTTTTTTTTTCAATTTTTTTTTCTAGTTTAAATCTGACCTGAAGAGTAATAATGAAATGTAGAAATTTTGGTATTTTAATTGCAAGATTGATGTGTTTGGTTTTTGGGTTTTTGTTTCAGGTATTCGAGTATTTGTTTGAGTGTGCAAAAGCTTGTGAATTTGTTGAAACAAATGGATCCGAGAGATCCGTATAGAATTCAAATGACTGATTCTCTACTCGAAAAACTGTAAGTATCAAATTTCTTTCAATTTTATATTTTTTGTCTAAACCCCCCCCCAATTTAAGATTAATTGATCCTCAATTATATATATATTTTTTCTTATTTAAGGTACAATATGGGCGTAATTCCCTCAAGAAAAAGCTTGTTAAAATGCGAAAGACTTTCCGCCAGTGCATTTTGCAGGTACGATAATTTCCCTTTCAAATTCATATATATATTATTGTCCCTGTACTTTAATGAATTGCAATTTAGTCCCCGTACTATTGATTGAAACTTTTATATCCTTGTACTTTATGCATACATGCACGATTAGCCCTCAAGTCAGGGACTAACAACATACAATTCAAGGATCAAAAAGTTAAATCAGTAGTACAAGGACCTAATTACAATCCAAGTAAAGCACACGAACGTACCATACATTTATCCCCTTATTTAACTTAAAAAATAATATATTTTTTAATTCAAAAGGAGGAGACTGGCGACTGTTTTAGTCCGTTTAAAATTCGCTGAGCATTTAAAAGAAGCAGTAACATACATTGAACAAGGTCATGTGCGTGTGGGACCCGACACGATAACCGATCCAGCCTTTTTGGTCACGAGAAATTTGGAAGATTTCGTTACGTGGGTTGACTCGTCAAAGATTAAACGCAAGGTTTTGGATTATAACGATCAGTTGGATGATTATGATGTAATGTTTTAAGTTCATTATTTGTATTGTTGTTTTTGTTTATTATGTGTTTGTTTTGGTTGGTTTGATGACTGTACTTTATTGATTGGAATGGTAATGATATGTTTTGAATAGCTAGACTTAGAGACGAGTTGTGTAAGGCTTCTAAAAGAGTTCTAGAGTGAAATGAAACAAAATGCTAGGTATTTAGGAACTAGTTGCAAAAATAATTCTGAAAATGAAAATAATTAAGACATAAGTGAAAATAAAGATAAACCGATCTGGCTTTTCTTATGAGAAATTTGGAGTATTTCGGTACGTGGGTTGGGTCGTCGAAAATTAAACGTAACGTTTTGGATTTTAACGATCAGTTGGATGATTATGATGTCATGTTTTGAGTTTATTGTTTGTATTGTTGGTTGTAATATTTTGGACCTGGATATATTGTTTGGTTTGAAAGTAGTTTGATGGTTATGATGATGTGGTCCGTGATATAATGCGAGATTTTGATGTGATTGAGTGCTGTTTGTTGATTAGATTGTTAATAGTTTTGGATAATTAGGGATTGATTGTGTATGTTTTACAAGAGAGAGAAAGGAACAGTGCAGCAGTGAAATGGAAAAAAAATAGTTAATGGACTTAGTGTCGGTTTAGTAACGGTTTTTTGAAAAAAACAGTTAATGGATTTAGTGTCGGTTTTTTCAAAAAAACCGATACTAAATCGGTTTATTAACGGGTTTTTTCGAAAAACCGATACTAAATCATTAGTAACGGTTTTTTCAAAAAAACCGTTAATCGATTTAGTGTCGGTTTTTTCAAAAATACCGACTAAATCATCAGTTTAGTAACGGTATTCTCAAATTAACCGTTACTAAATCGATTTAGTGTCGGTTTTTTAAAAAAAACCGTTACTAAATCAGTTTAGTAACGGTTTTTTCGAAAAAACCGTTACATAATATTACAATTACACAAAATCTAAATAACAGTTAAAATTGATTATAATATTTAAATAATATAATATAATTAATATTTTTATTTTTTTTACTATAAATTTTTAAATAGACATTAGATTATGACAATTATCTAGAATCCATACAACAGTCTTTTCTGATATTTTCTTATGCTCTTGTAGTTTTACATTGGGTTGTTTAATGTTGGTCTTTCAATTTTCCAGCCCAAAAAAGCCCATTCAAACCTCGCCGTCTCAAATTGCTTAAACCCTAACTCCCTCTCTTTCTCTCTCTCTTTGAAACCTCGCCTACGTGCTAAAGGTGATTTCTCGATTGTTTTTCTTCGATTTCGCTTTGTTGAATTGAAGTTGCGAGTTTCTAATCCATTTGTTGTGTGTAGTTTCGGTCGCAAGATGCGTAATGAGGAAATTGAAATACCATGAGAAGAAGGCTGTCGAAGAAGGTCGATTTCTTGGATTGGAAGAGAGAGAAAGGCCATCGTGAGGAAGGCGTTCTTCGGCGCTACCACGTGGCCGAACGAGACGACTACAAAAAGTTTTTTTTTTTTTCAATTTTTTTTTTCTAGTTTAAATCTGACCTGAAGAGTAATAATGAAATGTAGAAATTTTGGTATTTTAATTGCAAGATTGATGTGTTTGGTTTTTGGGTTTTTGTTTCGGGTATTCGAGTATTTGTTTGAGTGTGCAAAAGCTTGTGAATTTGTTGAAACAAATGGATCCGAGAGATCCGTATAGAATTCAAATGACTGATTCTCTACTCGAAAAACTGTAAGTATCTAATTTCTTTCAATTTTATATTTTTTGTCTAAACCCCCCCTAATTTAAGATTAATTGATCCTCAATTATATATTTTTTTTTTCTTATTAAAGGTACAATATGGGCGTAATTCCCTCAAGAAAAAGCTTGTTAAAATGCGAAAGACTTTCCGTCAGTGAATTTTGCAGGTACGATAATTTCCCTTTCAAATTTATATATATATTATTGTCCCTGTACTTTAATGAATTGCAATTTAGTCCCCGTACTATTGATTGAAACTTTTATATCCTTGTACTTTATGCATACATGCACGATTAGCCCTCAAGTCAGGGACTAACAACATACAATTCAAGGATCAAAAAGTTAAATCAGTAGTACAAGGACCTAATTACAATCCAATTAAAGCACACGAACCTACGATACATTTATCCCTTTATTTAACTTAAAAAATAATATATTTTTTAATTCAAAAGGAGGAGACTGGCGACTGTTTTAGTCCGTTTAAAATTCGCTGTGCATTTAAAAGAAGCTGTAACATACATTGAACAAGGTCATGTGCGTGTGGGACCCGACACGATAACCGATCCAGCCTTTTTGGTCACGAGAAATTTGGAAGATTTCGTTACGTGGGTTGACTCGTCAAAGATTAAACGCAAGGTTTTGGATTATAACGATCAGTTGGATGATTATGATGTAATGTTTTAAGTTCATTGTTTGTATTGTTGTTTTTGTTTATTATGTGTTTGTTTTGGTTGGTTTGATGACTGTACTTTACTGATTGGAATGGTAATGATATGTTTTGAATAGCTAGACTTAGAGACGACTTGTGTAAGGCTTCTAAAAGAGTTCTAGAGTGAAATGAAACAAAATGCTAGGTATTTAGGAACTAGGTGCAAAAATAATTCTGAAAATGAAAATAATTAAGACATAAGTGAAAATAAAGATAAACCGATCTGGCTTTTCTTATGAGAAATTTGGAGTATTTCGGTACGTGGGTTGGGTCGTCGAAAATTAAACTTAACGTTTTGGATTATAACGATCAGTTGGATGATTATGATGTCATGTTTTGAGTTTATTGTTTGTATTGTTGGTTGTAATATTTTGGACCTGGATATATTGTTTGGTTTGAAAGTAGTTTGATGGTTATGATGATGTGGTCCGTGATATAATGCGAGATTTTGATGTGATTGAGTGCTGTTTGTTGATTAGATTGCTAATAGTTTTGGATAATTAGGGATTGATTGTGTATGTTTTACAAGAGAGAGAAAGGAACAGTGCAGCTGTGAAATGGGAAAAAAATAGTTAATGGATTTAGTGTCGGATTAGTAACGGTTTTTTGAAAAAAAAACCGTCAATGGATTTAGTGTCGGTTTTTTCAAAAAAACCTATACTAAATCGGTTTATTAACGGGTTTTTTCAAAAAACCGATACTAAATCATTAGTAACGGTTTTTTCAAAAAAACCGTTAATCGATTTCGTGTCGGTTTTTTCAAAAATACCGACTAAATCATCAGTTTAGTAACGGTTTTCTCAAATTAACCGTTACTAAATCGATTTAGTGTCGGTTTTTTCAAAAAAACCGTTACTAAATCAGTTTAGTAACGGTTTTTTCGAAAAAACCGTTACATAATATTACAATTACACAAAATCTAAATAATATTTAAAATTGATTATAATATTTAAATAATATAATATAATTAATATTTCTATTTTTTTAACTATAAATTTCTAAATTGCCATTAGATTATGACAATTAGGTAGAATCAATACAACAGTCTTTTCTGATATTTTCTAATGCTCTTGTAGTTTTACATTGGGTTGTTTAATGTTGGTCTTTCAATTTTCCAGCCCAAAAAAGTCCATTCAAACCTCGCCGTCTCAAATTGCTTAAACCCTAACTCCCTCTCTTTCTCTCTCTCTTTGAAACCTCAGTTCAGTGCTAAAGGTGATTTCTCGATTGTTTTTCTTCTGATTTCGCTGTTGTGAATTGAAGTTGCGAGTTTCTAATCCATTTGTTATGTGTAGTTTCAGTCCCAAGAAGCAGAATGAGGAAATTGAAATACCATGAGAAGAAGCTGCTGAAGAAGGTCGATTTCTTGGATTGGAAGAGAGAGAAAGGCCATCGTGAGGAAGGCGTTCTTCAGCGCTACCACGTGGCTGAACGAGACGATTACAAAAAGTATTTTTTTTTTTTCAATTTTTTTTTCTAGTTTAAATCTGACCTGAAGAGTAATAATGAAATGTAGAAATTTTGGTATTTTAATTGCAAGATTGATGTGTTTGGTTTTTGGGTTTTTGTTTCAGGTATTCGAGTATTTGTTTGAGTGTGCAAAAGCTTGTGAATTTGTTGAAACAAATGGATCCGAGAGATCCGTATAGAATTCAAATGACTGATTCTCTACTCGAAAAACTGTAAGTATCTAATTTCTTTCAATTTTATATTTTTTGTCTAAACCCCCCTAATTTAAGATTAATTGATCCTCAATTATATATATATTTTTTCTTATTAAAGGTACAATATGGGCGTAATTCCCTCAAGAAAAAGCTTGTTAAAATGCGAAAGACTTTCCGTCAGTGCATTTTGCAGGTACGATAATTTCCCTTTCAAATTCATATATATATTATTGTCCCTGTACTTTAATGAATTGCAATTTAGTCCCCGTACTATTGATTGAAACTTTTATATCCTTGTACTTTATGCATACATGCACAATTAGCCCTCAAGTCAGGGACTAACAACATACAATTCAAGGATCAAAAAGTTAAATCAGTAGTACAAGGACCTAATTACAATCCAAGTAAAGCACACGAACGTACCATACATTTATCCCCTTATTTAACTTAAAAAATAATATATTTTTTAATTCAAAAGGAGGAGACTGGCGACTGTTTTAGTCCGTTTAAAATTCGCTGAGCATTTAAAAGAAGCTGTAACATACATTGAACAAGGTCATGTGCGTGTGGGACCCGACACGATAACCGATCCAGCCTTTTTGGTCACGAGAAATTTGGAAGATTTCGTTACGTGGGTTGACTCGTCAAAGATTAAACGCAAGGTTTTGGATTATAACGATCAGTTGGATGATTATGATGTAATGTTTTAAGTTCATTATTTGTATTGTTGTTTTTGTTTATTATGTGTTTGTTTTGGTTGGTTTGATGACTGTACTTTATTGATTGGAATGGTAATGATATGTTTTGAATAGCTAGACTTAGAGACGAGTTGTGTAAGGCTTCTAAAAGAGTTCTAGAGTGAAATGAAACAAAATGCTAGGTATTTAGGAACTAGGTGCAAAAATAATTCTGAAAATGAAAATAATTAAGACATAAGTGAAAATAAAGATAAACCGATCTGGCTTTTCTTATGAGAAATTTGGAGTATTTCGGTACGTGGGTTGGGTCGTCGAAAATTAAACGTAACGTTTTGGATTTTAACGATCAGTTGGATGATTATGATGTCATGTTTTGAGTTTATTGTTTGTATTGTTGGTTGTAATATTTTGGACCTGGATATATTGTTTGGTTTGAAAGTAGTTTGATGGTTATGATGATGTGGTCCGTGATATAATGCGAGATTTTGATGTGATTGAGTGCTGTTTGTTGATTAGATTGCTAATAGTTTTGGATAATTAGGGATTGATTGTGTATGTTTTACAAGAGAGAGAAAGGAACAGTGCAGCAGTGAAATGGAACAAAAAATAGTTAATGGATTTAGTGTCGGTTTAGTAACGGTTTTTTGAAAAAAAAATCGTCAATGGATTTATTGTCGGTTTTTTCAAAAAAACCGACACTAAATCGGTTTATTAACGGGTTTTTTCAAAAAACCGATACTAAATAATTAGTAACGGTTTTTTCAAAAAAACCGTTAATCGATTTAGTGTCGGTTTTTTCAAAAATACCGACTAAATCATCAGTTTAGTAACGGTTTTCTCAAATTAACTGTTACTAAATCGATTAAGTGTCGGTTTTTTCAGAAAAACCATTACTAAATCAGTTTAGTAACGGTTTTTTCGAAAAAACCGTTACAAAATATTACAATTACACAAAATCTAAATAATATTTAAAATTGATTATAATATTTAAATAATATAATATAATTAATATTTTTATTTTTTTTACTATAAATTTTTAAATTGACATTAGAGTATGACAATTAGGTAGAATCAATACAACAGTCTTTTCTGATATTTTCTAATGCTCTTGTAGTTTTACACTGGGTTGTTTAATGTTGGTCTTTCAATTTTCCAGCCCAAAAAAGCCCATTCAAACCTCGCCATCTCAAATTGCTTAAACCCTAACTCGGTCTCTATCTCTCTCTCTTTCAAACCTCGGTTCAAGCTAAAGGTGATTTCTCGATTGTTTTTCTTCCGATTTATTGTGTTGTGAATTGAAGTTGCGAGTTTCTAATCCATTTGTTGTGTGTAGTTTCGGTCGCAAGATGCAGAATGAGGAAATTGAAATACCATGAGAAGAAGCTGCTGAAGAAGGTCGATTTCTTGGATTGGAAGAGAGAGAAAGGCCATCGTGAGGAAGGCGTTCTTCAGCGCTACCACGTGGCTGAACGAGACGATTACAAAAAGTTTTTTTTTTCAATTTTTTTTTCTAGTTTAAATCTGACCTGAAGAGTAATAATGAAATGTAGAAATTTTGGTATTTTAATTGCAAGATTGATGTGTTTGGTTTTTGGGTTTTTGTTTCAGGTATTCGAGTATTTGTTTGAGTGTGCAAAAGCTTGTGAATTTGTTGAAACAAATGGATCCGAGAGATCCGTATAGAATTCAAATGACTGATTCTCTACTCGAAAAACTGTAAGTATCAAATTTCTTTCAATTTTATATTTTTTGTCTAAACCCCCCTAATTTAAGATTAATTGATCCTCAATTATATATATATTTTTTCTTATTAAAGGTACAATATGGGCGTAATTCCCTCAAGAAAAAGCTTGTTAAAATGCGAAAGACTTTCCGTCAGTGCATTTTGCAGGTACGATAATTTCCCTTTCAAATTCATATATATATTATTGTCCCTGTACTTTAATGAATTGCAATTTAGTCCCCGTACTATTGATTGAAACTTTTATATCCTTGTACTTTATGCATACATGCACGATTAGCCCTCAAGTCAGGGACTAACAACATACAATTCAAGGATCAAAAAGTTAAATCAGTAGTACAAGGACCTAATTACAATCCAAGTAAAGCACACGAACGTACCATACATTTATCCCCTTATTTAACTTAAAAAATAATATATTTTTTAATTCAAAAGGAGGAGACTGGCGACTGTTTTAGTCCGTTTAAAATTCGCCGAGCATTTAAAAGAAGTCAGTAACATACATTGAACAAGGTCATGTGCGTGTGGGACCCGACACGATAACCGATCCAGCCTTTTTGGTCACGAGAAATTTGGAAGATTTCGTTACGTGGGTTGACTCGTCAAAGATTAAACGCAAGGTTTTGGATTATAACGATCAGTTGGATGATTATGATGTAATGTTTTAAGTTCATTATTTGTATTGTTGTTTTTGTTTATTATGTGTTTGTTTTGGTTGGTTTGATGACTGTACTTTATTGATTGGAATGGTAATGATATGTTTTGAATAGCTAGACTTAGAGACGAGTTGTGTAAGGCTTCTAAAAGAGTTCTAGAGTGAAATGAAACAAAATGCTAGGTATTTAGGAACTAGGTGCAAAAATAATTCTGAAAATGAAAATAATTAAGACATAAGTGAAAATAAAGATAAACCGATCTGGCTTTTCTTATGAGAAATTTGGAGTATTTCGGTACGTGGGTTGGGTCGTCGAAAATTAAACGTAACGTTTTGGATTTTAACGATCAGTTGGATGATTATGATGTCATGTTTTGAGTTTATTGTTTGTATTGTTGGTTGTAATATTTTGGACCTGGATATATTGTTTGGTTTGAAAGTAGTTTGATGGTTATGATGATGTGGTCCGTGATATAATGCGAGATTTTGATGTGATTGAGTGCTGTTTGTTGATTAGATTGTTAATAGTTTTGGATAATTAGGGATTGATTGTGTATGTTTTACAAGAGAGAGAAAGGAACAGTGCAGCAGTGAAATGGAAAAAAAATAGTTAATGGATTTAGTGTCGGTTTAGTAACGGTTTTTTGAAAAAAAACGTTAATGGATTTAGTGTCGGTTTTTTCAAAAAAACCGATACTAAATCGGTTTATTAACGGGTTTTTTCGAAAAACCGATACTAAATCATTAGTAACGGTTTTTTCAAAAAAACCGTTAATCGATTTAGTGTCGGTTTTTTCAAAAATACCGACTAAATCATCAGTTTAGTAACGGTATTCTCAAATTAACCGTTACTAAATCGATTTAGTGTCGGTTTTTTCAAAAAAACCGTTACTAAATCAGTTTAGTAACGGTTTTTTCGAAAAAACCGTTACATAATATTACAATTACACAAAATCTAAATAATAGTTAAAATTGATTATAATATTTAAATAATATAATATAATTAATATTTTTATTTTTTTTACTATAAATTTTTAAATAGACACTAGATTATGACAATTATCTAGAATTCATACAACATCTTTTCGATATTTTCTTATGCTCTTGTAGTTTTACATTGGGTTGTTTAATGTTGGTCTTTCAATTTTCCAGCCCAAAAAAGCCCATTCAAACCTCGCCGTCTCAAATTGCTTAAACCCTAACTCCCTCTCTTTCTCTCTCTCTTTGAAACCTCGGCCGTGCTAAAGGTGATTTCTCGATTGTTTTTCTTCTGATTTCGCTGTTGTGAATTGAAGTTGCGAGTTTCAAATCCATTTGTTATGTGTAGTTTCAGTCGCAAGAAGCAGAATGAGGAAATTGAAATACCATGAGAAGAAGCTGCTGAAGAAGGTCGATTTCTTGGATTGGAAGAGAGAGAAAGGCCATCGTGAGGAAGGCGTCAGCGCTACCACGTGGCTGAACGAGACGACTACAAAAAGTATTTTTTTTTTCAATTTTTTTTTTCTAGTTTAAATCTGACCTGAAGAGTAATAATGAAATGTAGAAATTTTGGTATTTTAATTGCAAGATTGATGTGTTTGGTTTTTGGGTTTTTGTTTCGGGTATTCGAGTATTTGTTTGAGTGTGCAAAAGCTTGTGAATTTGTTGAAACAAATGGATCTGAGAGATCCGTATAGAATTCAAATGACTGATTCTCTACTCGAAAAACTGTAAGTATCTAATTTCTTTCAATTTTATATTTTTTGTCTAAACCCCCCCTAATTTAAGATTAATTGATCCTCAATTATATATATATATTTTTTCTTATTAAAGGTACAATATGGGCGTAATTCCCTCAAGAAAAAGCTTGTTAAAATGCGAAAGACTTTCCGTCAGTGCATTTTGAAGGTACGATAATTTCCCTTTCATATTCATATATATGTTATTGTCCCTGTACTTTAATGAATTGCAATTTAGTCCCCGTACTATTGATTGAAACTTTTATATCCTTGTACTTTATGCATACATGCACGATTAGCCCTCAAGTCAGGGACTAACAACATACAATTCAAGGATCAAAAAGTTAAATCAGTAGTACAAGGACCTAATTACAATCCAAGTAAAGCACACGAACCTACCATACATTTATCCCCATATTTAACGTAAAAAATAATATTTTTTTTAATTCAAAAGGATGATACTGGCGACTGTTTTAGTCCGTTTAAAATTCGCTGAGCATTTAAAAGAAGCTGTAACATACATTGAACAAGGTCATGTGCGTGTGGGACCCGATACGATAACCGATCCAGCCTTTTTGGTCACGAGAAATTTGGAAAATTTCGTTACGTGGGTTGACTCGTCAAAGATTAAACGCAAGGTTTTGGATTATAACGATCAGTTGGATGATTATGATGTAATGTTTTAAGTTCATTATTTGTATTGTTGTTTTTGTTTATTATGTGTTTGTTTTGGTTGGTTTGATGACTGTACTTTATTGATTGGAATGGTAATGATATGTTTTGAATAGCTAGACTTAGAGACGAGTTGTGTAAGGCTTCTAAAAGAGTTCTAGAGTGAAATGAAACAAAATGCTAGGTATTTAGGAACTAGGTTCAAAAATAATTCTGAAAATGAAAATAATTAAGACATAAGTGAAAATAAAGATAAACCGATCTGGCTTTTCTTATGAGAAATTTGGAGTATTTCGGTACGTGGGTTGGGTCGTCGAAAATTAAACTTAACGTTTTGGATTATAACGATCAGTTGGATGATTATGATGTCATGTTTTGAGTTTATTGTTTGTATTGTTGGTTGTAATATTTTGGACCTGGATATATTGTTTGGTTTGAAAGTAGTTTGATGGTTATGATGATGTGGTCCGTGATATAATGCGAGATTTTGATGTGATTGAGTGCTGTTTGTTGATTAGATTGCTAATAGTTTTGGATAATTAGGGATTGATTGTGTATGTTTTACAAGAGAGAGAAAGGAACAGTGCAGCTGTGAAATGGGAAAAAAATAGTTAATGGATTTAGTGTCGGATTAGTAACGGTTTTTTGAAAAAAAACCCGTCAATGGATTTAGTGTCGGTTTTTTCAAAAAAACCGATACTAAATCGGTTTATTAACGGGTTTTTTCAAAAAACCGATACTAAATCATTAGTAACGGTTTTTTCAAAAAAACCGTTAATCGATTTCGTGTCGGTTTTTTCAAAAATACCGACTAAATCATCAGTTTAGTAACGGTTTTCTCAAATTAACCGTTACTAAATCGATTTAGTGTCGGTTTTTTCAAAAAAACCGTTACTAAATCAGTTTAGTAACGGTTTTTTCGAAAAAACCGTTACATAATATTACAATTACACAAAATCTAAATAATATTTAAAATTGATTATAATATTTAAATAATATAATATAATTAATATTTCTATTTTTTTAACTATAAATTTCTAAATTGCCATTAGATTATGACAATTAGGTAGAATCAATACAACAGTCTTTTCTTGATATTTTCTAATGCTCTTGTAGTTTTACATTGGGTTGTTTAATGTTGGTCTTTCAATTTTCCAGCCCAAAAAAGTCCATTCAAACCTCGCCGTCTCAAATTGCTTAAACCCTAACTCCCTCTCTTTCTCTCTCTCTTTGAAACCTCAGTTTCAGTGCTAAAGGTGATTTCTCGATTGTTTTTCTTCTGATTTCGCTGTTGTGAATTGAAGTTGCGAGTTTCTAATCCATTTGTTATGTGTAGTTTCAGTCCCAAGAAGCAGAATGAGGAAATTGAAATACCATGAGAAGAAGCCTGTCGAAGAAGGTCGATTTCTTGGATTGGAAGGGAGAGAAAGGCCATCGTGAGGAAGGCGTTCTTCGGCGCTACCACGTGGCTGAACGAGACGACTACAAAAAGTATTTTTTTTTTTCAATTTTTTTTTCTAGTTTAAATCTGACCTGAAGAGTAATAATGAAATGTAGAAATTTTGGTATTTTAATTGCAAGATTGATGTGTTTGGTTTTTGGGTTTTTGTTTCGGGTATTCGAGTATTTGTTTGAGTGTGCAAAAGCTTGTGAATTTGTTGAAACAAATGGATCCGAGAGATCCGTATAGAATTCAAATGACTGATTCTCTACTCGAAAAACTGTAAGTATCTAATTTCTTTCAATTTTATATTTTTTGTCTAAACCCCCCCTAATTTAAGATTAATTGATCCTCAATTATATATATATTTTTTCTTATTAAAGGTACAATATGGGCGTAATTCCCTCAAGAAAAAGCTTGTTAAAATGCGAAAGACTTTCCGTCAGTGCATTTTGAAGGTACGATAATTTCCCTTTCAAATTCATATATATGTTATTGTCCCTGTACTTTAATGAATTGCAATTTAGTCCCCGTACTATTGATTGAAACTTTTATATCCTTGTACTTTATGCATACATGCACGATTAGCCCTCAAGTCAGGGACTAACAACATACAATTCAAGGATCAAAAAGTTAAATCAGTAGTACAAGGACCTAATTACAATCCAAGTAAAGCACACGAACGTACCATACATTTATCCCCTTATTTAACTTAAAAAATAATATATTTTTTAATTCAAAAGGAGGAGACTGGCGACTGTTTTAGTCCGTTTAAAATTCGCTGAGCATTTAAAAGAAGCTGTAACATACATTGAACAAGGTCATGTGCGTGTGGGACCCGACACGATAACCGATCCAGCCTTTTTGGTCACGAGAAATTTGGAAGATTTCGTTACGTGGGTTGACTCGTCAAAGATTAAACGCAAGGTTTTGGATTATAACGATCGCTGGATGATTATGATGTAATGTTTTAAGTTCATTATTTGTATTGTTGTTTTTGTTTATTATGTGTTTGTTTTGGTTGGTTTGATGACTGTACTTTATTGATTGGAATGGTAATGATATGTTTTGAATAGCTAGACTTAGAGACGAGTTGTGTAAGGCTTCTAAAAGAGTTCTAGAGTGAAATGAAACAAAATGCTAGGTATTTAGGAACTAGGTGCAAAAATAATTCTGAAAATGAAAATAATTAAGACATAAGTGAAAATAAAGATAAACCGATCTGGCTTTTCTTATGAGAAATTTGGAGTATTTCGGTACGTGGGTTGGGTCGTCGAAAATTAAACGTAACGTTTTGGATTTTAACGATCAGTTGGATGATTATGATGTCATGTTTTGAGTTTATTGTTTGTATTGTTGGTTGTAATATTTTGGACCTGGATATATTGTTTGGTTTGAAAGTAGTTTGATGGTTATGATGATGTGGTCCGTGATATAATGCGAGATTTTGATGTGATTGAGTGCTGTTTGTTGATTAGATTGTTAATAGTTTTGGATAATTAGGGATTGATTGTGTATGTTTTACAAGAGAGAGAAAGGAACAGTGCAGCAGTGAAATGGAAAAAAAATAGTTAATGGATTTAGTGTCGGTTTAGTAACGGTTTTTTGAAAAAAACAGTTAATGGATTTAGTGTCGGTTTTTTCAAAAAAACCGATACTAAATCGGTTTATTAACGGGTTTTTTCGAAAAACCGATACTAAATCATTAGTAACGGTTTTTTCAAAAAAACCGTTAATCGATTTAGTGTCGGTTTTTTCAAAAATACCGACTAAATCATCAGTTTAGTAACGGTATTCTCAAATTAACCGTTACTAAATCGATTTAGTGTCGGTTTTTTCAAAAAAACCGTTACTAAATCAGTTTAGTAACGGTTTTTTCGAAAAAACCGTTACATAATATTACAATTACACAAAATCTAAATAATAGTTAAAATTGATTATAATATTTAAATAATATAATATAATTAATATTTTTATTTTTTTTACTATAAATTTTTAAATAGACACTAGATTATGACAATTATCTAGAATTCATACAACAGTCTTTTCTGATATTTTCTTATGCTCTTGTAGTTTTACATTGGGTTGTTTAATGTTGGTCTTTCAATTTTCCAGCCCAAAAAAGCCCATTCAAACCTCGCCGTCTCAAATTGCTTAAACCCTAACTCCCTCTCTTTCTCTCTCTCTTTGAAACCTCAGTTCTGTGCTAAAGGTGATTTCTCGATTGTTTTTCTTCTGATTTCGCTGTTGTGAATTGAAGTTGCGAGTTTCAAATCCATTTGTTATGTGTAGTTTCAGTCGCAAGAAGCGTAATGAGGAAATTGAAATACCATGAGAAGAAGTCGGAAGAAGGTCGATTTCTTGGATTGGAAGAGAGAGAAAGGCCATCGTGAGGAAGGCGTCGGCGCTACCACGTGGCCGAACGAGACGACTACAAAAAGTATTTTTTTTTTTTCAATTTTTTTTTCTAGTTTAAATCTGACCTGAAGAGTAATAATGAAATGTAGAAATTTTGGTATTTTAATTGCAAGATTGATGTGTTTGGTTTTTGGGTTTTTGTTTCGGGTATTCGAGTATTTGTTTGAGTGTGCAAAAGCTTGTGAATTTGTTGAAACAAATGGATCCGAGAGATCCGTATAGAATTCAAATGACTCGATTCTCTACTCGAAAAACTGTAAGTATCTAATTTCTTTCAATTTTATATTTTTTGTCTAAACCCCCCCTAATTTAAGATTAATTCATCCTCAATTATATATATATTTTTTCTTATTAAAGGTACAATATGGGCGTAATTCCCTCAAGAAAAAGCTTGTTAAAATGCGAAAGACTTTCCGTCAGTGCATTTTGAAGGTACGATAATTTCCCTTTCAAATTCATATATATGTTATTGTCCCTGTACTTTAATGAATTGCAATTTAGTCCCCGTACTATTGATTGAAACTTTTATATCCTTGTACTTTATGCATACATGCACGATTAGCCCTCAAGTCAGGGACTAACAACATACAATTCAAGGATCAAAAAGTTAAATCAGTAGTACAAGGACCTAATTACAATCCAAGTAAAGCACACGAACCTACCATACATTTATCCCCTTATTTAACGTAAAAAATAATATTTTTTTTAATTCAAAAGGATGATACTGGCGACTGTTTTAGTCCGTTTAAAATTCGCTGAGCATTTAAAAGAAGCTGTAACATACATTGAACAAGGTCATGTGCGTGTGGGACCCGATACGATAACCGATCCAGCCTTTTTGGTCACGAGAAATTTGGAAAATTTCGTTACGTGGGTTGACTCGTCAAAGATTAAACGCAAGGTTTTGGATTATAACGATCAGTTGGATGATTATGATGTAATGTTTTAAGTTCATTGTTTGTATTGTTGTTTTTGTTTATTATGTGTTTGTTTTGGTTGGTTTGATGACTGTACTTTATTGATTGGAATGGTAATGATATGTTTTGAATAGCTAGACTTAGAGACGAGTTGTGTAAGGCTTCTAAAAGAGTTCTAGAGTGAAATGAAACAAAATGCTAGGTATTTAGGAACTAGGTGCAAAAATAATTCTGAAAATGAAAATAATTAAGACATAAGTGAAAATAAAGATAAACCGATCTGGCTTTTCTTATGAGAAATTTGGAGTATTTCGGTACGTGGGTTGGGTCGTCGAAAATTAAACGTAACGTTTTGGATTATAACGATAAGTTGGATGATTATGATGTCATGTTTTGAGTTTATTGTTTGTATTGTTGGTTGTAATATTTTGGACCTGGATATATTGTTTAGTTTGAAAGTAGTTTGATGGTTATGATGATGTGGTCCGTGATATAATGCGAGATTTTGATGTGATTGAGTGCTGTTTGTTGATTAGATTGCTAATAGTTTTGGATAATTAGGGATTGATTGTGTATGTTTTACAAGAGAGAGAAAGGAACAGTGCAGCAGTGAAATGGAACAAAAAATAGTTAATGGATTTAGTGTCGGTTTAGTAACGGTTTTTTGAAAAAAAAATCGTCAATGGATTTATTGTCGGTTTTTTCAAAAAAACCGACACTAAATAGGTTTATTAACGGGTTTTTTCAAAAAACCGATACTAAATAATTGGTAACGGTTTTTTCAAAAAAACCGTTAATCGATTTAGTGTCGGTTTTTTCAAAAATACCGACTAAATCATCAGTTTAGTAACGGTTTTCTCAAATTAACCGTTACTAAATAGATTAAGTGTCGGTTTTTTCAGAAAAACCGTTACTAAATCAGTTTAGTAACGGTTTTTTCGAAAAAACCGTTACATAATATTACAATTACACAAAATCTAAATAATATTTAAAATTGATTATAATATTTAAATAATATAATATAATTAATATTTTTATTTTTTTTACTATAAATTTTTAAATTGACATTAGATTATGACAATTAGGTAGAATCAATACAACAGTCTTTTCTGATATTTTCTAATGCTCTTGTAGTTTTACATTGGGTTGTTTAATGTTGGTCTTTCAATTTTCCAGCCCAAAAAAGCCCATTCAAACCTCGCCATCTCAAATTGCTTAAACCCTAACTCTGTCTCTATCTCTCTCTCTTTCAAACCTCAGTTCAGTGCTAAAGGTGATTTCTCGATTGTTTTTCTTCTGATTTCGCTGTTGTGAATTGAAGTTGCGAGTTTCTAATCCATTTGTTGTGTGTAGTTTCGGTCGCAAGAAGCGTAATGAGGAAATTGAAATACCATGAGAAGAAGGCTCTTGAAGAAGGTCGATTTCTTGGATTGGAAGAGAGAGAAAGGCCATCGTGAGGAAGGCGTTCTTCAGCGCTACCACGTGGCTGAACGAGACGATTACAAAAAGTTTTTTTTTTTTCAATTTTTTTTTCTAGTTTAAATCTGACCTGAAGAGTAATAATGAAATGTAGAAATTGTGGTATTTTAATTGCAAGATTGATGTGTTTGGTTTTTGGGTTTTTGTTTCAGGTATTCGAGTATTTGTTTGAGTGTGCAAAAGCTTGTGAATTTGTTGAAACAAATGGATCCGAGAGATCCGTATAGAATTCAAATGACTGATTCTCTACTCGAAAAACTGTAAGTATCTAATTTCTTTCAATTTTATATTTTTTGTCTAAACCCCCCCTAATTTAAGATTAATTGATCCTCAATTATATATATTTTTTTTCTTATTAAAGGTACAATATGGGCGTAATTCCCTCAAGAAAAGCTTGTTAAAATGCGAAAGACTTTCCGTCGGTGCATTTTGCGGGTACGATAATTTCCCTTTCAAATATATATATATATATATATATATATATATATATATATATATATATATATATATATATATATATATATATATATATATATTGTCCCTGTACTTTAATGAATTGCAATTTAGTCCCCGTTCTATTGATTGAAACTTTTATATCCTTGTACTTTATGCATACATGCACGATTAGCCCTCAAGTCAGGGACTAACAACATACAATTCAAGGATCAAAAAGTTAAATCAGTAGTACAAGGACCTAATTACAATCCAATTAAAGCACACGAACCTACCATACATTTATCCCTTTATTTAACTTAAAAAATAATATATTTTTTAATTCAAATGGAGGAGACTGGCGACTGTTTTAGTCCGTTTAAAATTCGCTGAGCATTTAAAAGAAGCTGTAACATACATTGAACAAGGTCATGTGCGTGTGGGACCCGACACGATAACCGATCCAGCCTTTTTGGTCACGAGAAATTTGGAAGATTTCGTTACGTGGGTTGACTCGTCAAAGATTAAACGCAAGGTTTTGGATTATAAAGATCAGTTGGATGATTATGATGTCATGTTTTGAGTTTATTGTTTGTATTGTTGGTTGTAATATTTTGGACCTGGATATATTGTTTGGTTTGAAAGTAGTTTGATGGTTATGATGATGTGGTCCGCGATATAATGCGAGATTTTGATGTGATTGAGTGTTGTTTGTTGATTAGATTGCTAATAGTTTTGGATAATTAGGGATTGCTTGTGTATGTTTTACAAGAGAGAGAAACGAAAAGTGCAGCAGTGAAATGGAAAAAAAATATTTAATGGATTCAGTGTCGGTTTAGTATCAAACCGTTAATGAGTTTAGTGTCGGATTTTTAAAAGAAACCGATACTAAATAGGATTAGTAACGGGATTTTCCAAAAAACCGATACTAAATCAAAAAACCGTTAATAAGTTGGGTGTCGGTTTTTGCAATAAAACCGTTACTAAACTGATGAATTGCAATTTTCCAGCCCAAAAAAGCCCATTCAAACCTCGCCGTCTCAAATTGCTTAAACCCTAACTCTCTCTCTATCTCTCTCTCTTTCAAACCTCAGTTCAGTGCTAAAGGTGATTTCTCGATTGTTTTTCTTCTGATTTCGCTGTTGTGAATTGAAGTTGCGAGTTTCTAATCCATTTGTTGTGTGTAGTTTCAGTCGCAAGAAGCAGAATGAGGAAATTGAAATACCATGAGAAGAAGCTGCTGAAGAAGGTCGATTTCTTGGATTGGAAGAGAGAGAAAGGCCATCGTGAGGAAGGCGTTCTTCAGCGCTACCACGTGGCTGAACGAGACGACTACAAAAAGTTTTTTTTTTTTTCAATTTTTTTTTTCTAGTTTAAATCTGACCTGAAGAGTAATAATGAAATGTAGAAATTTTGGTATTTTAATTGCAAGATTGATGTGTTTGGTTTTTGGGTTTTTATTTCAGGTATTCGAGTATTTGTTTGAGTGTGCAAAAGCTTGTGAATTTGTTGAAACAAATGGATCCGAGAGATCCGTATAGAATTCAAATGACTGATTCTCTACTCGAAAAACTGTAAGTATCTAATTTCTTTCAATTTTATATTTTTTGTCTAAACCCCCCCTAATTTAAGATTAATTGATCCTCAATTATATATATTTTTTTTCTTATTAAAGGTACAATATGGGCGTAATTCCCTCAAGAAAAAGCTTGTTAAAATGCGAAAGACTTTCCGTCAGTACATTTTGCAGGTACGATAATTTCCCTTTCAAATGTATATATATATTATTGTCCCTGTACTTTAATGAATTGCAATTTAGTCCCCGTACTATTGATTGAAACTTTTATATCCTTGTACTTTATGCATACATGCACGATTAGCCCTCAAGTCAGGGACTAACAACATACAATTCAAGGATCAAAAAGTTAAATCAGTAGTACAAGGACCTAATTACAATCCAATTAAAGCACACGAACCTACCATACATTTATCCCTTTATTTAACTTAAAAAATAATATATTTTTTAATTCAAAAGGAGGAGACTGGCGACTGTTTTAGTCCGTTTAAAATTCGCTGAGCATTTAAAAGAAGCTGTAACATACATTGAACAAGGTCATGTGCGTGTGGGACCCGACACGATAACCGATCCAGCCTTTTTGGTCACGAGAAATTTGGAAGATTTCGTTACGTGGGTTGACTCGTCAAAGATTAAACGCAAGGTTTTGGATTATAACGATCAGTTGGATGATTATGATGTAATGTTTTAAGTTTATTGTTTGTATTGTTGGTTTTGTTTATTATGTGTTTGTTTTGGTTGGTTTGATGACTGTACTTTATTGATTGGAACGGTAATGGTATGTTTTGAATAGCTAGACTTAGAGACGAGTTGTGTAAGGCTTCTAAAAGAGTTCTAGAGTGAAATGAAACAAAATGCTAGGTATTTAGGAACTAGGTGCAAAAATAATTCTGAAAATGAAAATAATAAAGACATAAGTGAAAATAAAGATAAACCGATCTGGCTTTTCTTATGAGAAATTTGGAGTATTTCGGTACGTGGGATGGCTCGTCCAAAATTAAACGGAACGTTTTGGACTATAACGATCAGTTGGATGATTATGATGTCATGTTTTGAGTTTATTGTTTGTATTGTTGGCTGTAATATTTTGGACCTGGATATATTGTTTGGTTTGAAAGTGGTTTGATGGTTATGATGATGTGGTCCGTGATATAATGCGAGATTTTGATGTGATTGAGTGTTGTTTGTTGATTAGATTGCTAATAGTTTTGGATAATTAGGCATTGATTGTGTATGTTTTACAAGAGAGAGAAAGGAAAAGTGTAGCAGTGAAATGGAAAAAAAATAGTGGAAATTCAGAAACTTGTTATGAACATAAATTCATAGAATGTAAATAAGGAAGATACAAGTGAATGTCAGGAACGAAAATGCTAGAAACCCCAAATTAGTTACAAAATGTTAAAAAAATCCAGAAACTACTTGAAAAAATAATTCTGAAAATGAAAATAAGGAGTACTTCTGAAAATAAAGAAAAAGAATGTTAGAATTTAGTTTTCATACTGAAAATGAAAATAAGGAAGATATAAGTGAAGATAACTAAAATATTTTTGCAGTTCAATTTCGAAGTTAATTATAGGTCTGATTTCTGAGTTCCTTAAACTAACTAAAATGAAAAAAAGGCTTGTTGACATGAGAATTATTATGGGTCGCGAATATATTGTTTCAGATATTGTTGGCTTTGGAACATTTTTGGTGTGAGGTCTTGGCTTGTTATTTAATTTTTTGTGTTTGTTTTGATTTATGGAAGTAGTCTGATGATTGTTTTTTTTTTTAGTAGTAGTTTGATGATTGTGACAATATGGTCCATGTTATACTACAACACGATTTCGATGCGGTTGACTATACTTTATTGATTAGATTAGTTATGATTAAGTTTGAATACTTAGATACTAATTTTATATCTTTTCTAAAAGTAAAAAAAGATTAAAAAAAAACAGTTACAGAATTAACCTTTCAACTTTTCTTTATTTTAATTCTCGAATATTTTTTCTTTATCTTAACTTCGGTTTAATTATGGGGTCCGATTTCTCTGTATTCACATAAGAATTTACATTTCTTTTATTTTAAATCCATACAAAAACTCTGAAAATTTACCAACAAAGTACAATAAATACTGTTGTTCAGGGACCAACATGCAAATGGGCCCTATAGGCCGAAATAGGCCGCACAGAACCACCATGGCATGTCTCCACATCAATCTCTGACTTTGGGCCCAACTAAGATTTGATCGCCTTCATCCACTTCTCTCCATTTATTCAATGTTATAATACTGAAATGGATGTGCTATGATTACATTTTGTTGTCATAATACTGATATTTTTGAATGGATGTGCTATGATTTCATTGTTATATTACTGACATTTTGGAATGGATGTGCTATGATTTTTGAAACTGGAGAGGAATGGAAGTAGTTGGATTTAGGAGTTGGGCCTACAAATAAAAGGCCCAGTGGAAATTTGAGTGGTCACATGCACATGCACTCATGTCCCTGCTCGGTGAGAAGACTGACCAACTGCATGTTCCCTGCTCAAATGGGTCACACAAATGGATACCTCTAGTTGCTAACTGAAATATGTGATTTAATAAAACTTGGAGAATCTTTGAATAATTGTAGAAATGAGAAAATAACCAATTAAAAAAAGATAGTTTGGGGACCTTGGTTAACAGACCCATGGGCCTTAATCACATGGTAGCCACTAGTTTTCTTAATATGGTCCCTTCAACATTTTACATTTTTTTAGATCTACTGCTTATTTATATATATATATATATATATATATATATATATATATATATATATATATATATATATATATATATATATATATATATATATATATATATATAAAGTGTGGCTAAACAACATACGTATGCACAACATACGTTTTTTTGCCACACCCAAAATATGTATTAAAAAAAATAAAAATAACAATTTCAACCGTACGGATGTAATATATATGTTATAAATATGTTGGAGATTAATTTTCACAAAAATCAGAATATTATAACATTACCATCATATATCATCAAATATATGCAGCACTATTCAAAACATATATCGGAATAATAGTTTGATGATACATGATGACAATGATATATTATTCTGATTCCCGTGAAAATTAATCCACAACATATTCATAACATATATATTACATCCATACGGTTGAAATTTGAATTTTTACTTTTTATAACCACTTTACGGGTATTTTAAAAAAACGTATGTTCGAACATACGTATGTTGTTTAGCATCTCCCTATATATATATATATAATGTTTATATTTTTGTTGGCTGAAATTTTGGGTTTGATTTACAAAACTATTTCTTTATAATTTAAAAGTAAGTTTTGAAAGTGTCACGCATTTCTTAAGGTCACTCATGCAATTTAGATGTTCAGTTCATGTTACTTTCATGGAGCTTATAAGCCGTCAAATTTATAAAGGTGTGAACATTTCCCCATATCTTTTAAGAAGAATTCACAATGAGCTGGGAGCCTCGCAGAATATAGTTATGTTGGATATTGAAGAAAGATCAAACAAAAATGATAAAGATTATTATTGTGTTTTATGCTAACACAAGTTATTTGTGTTGGAAATTATTATATTTTTAGAATTGTGCTTATATTTAGTGAATCACATATACACTAATCAAAAATACTTTGATTAGATAAGCTTGAATTGTAGTTTTAAAAATTACAAGATCATGGCAACGATTTTAGGCATGTAAGTTATTTTATTCTTTTTAATGAAAATATTTTAGTAGGTCATAACCTACTAAATAAATAAAAAATGGATCATATATCCTGGATCTTGTTTGTTTTTGCATAAAAAACGTTCAGAATTATTACTGCTAATTTGTTGCATGAAAGACATGTTTTATGAAGATGTATTTGATGCATAGAATAATATGATTGAAATTTGTGTTTTTGTTAACATTGAGTTGAAATAAAAATGATGGTAAAATAGGAGATATGATTTTTTTGAATGAGTGGCAGGCGATTGCCTATTTCCGCTCTTTTTTCATTAAATAAAATAAAACAATTTTTTTACACACATTGGTGGGTTACACGAATATAAACGAAAGTGATATACGACTATCCTGGTTACTAAATGCATGAAAAAGCTCTATGGTTTACAACATGATGTTGGGGTCCATGAATGGCAATGTGGATTGCAGGTTTACTGACTGAATTTTTGTAAGGGAAATTGGAAATCACGTCGGGTACTGTAGCGACCCTGTAGTGACGGATTAAAATTATATACTGTTTTTTCAAATTTCTATATACGCTATATACCGTTTTCATTTTTTTAAATATATATTGTTTACCGAATAAATTTTTATATATTGTTTATTTTCAGTTTATATGTTTGTATATACTGTTTTCATTTTTTTTCAAAATATATATTGTTTTATCGAATGAATTTTTATATACTGTTTGTTTTCAGTTCATATGTTTGTATATACTGTTTTCAGTTTTTATATACTGTCGCTACAGTATCCATCGCACAGTATCATCTCTCTTTTTGTAAACACTTAAATAACATTCCACGAGCCGTAATCACGTGCTAGACGCTATTTTTCTTAATATGGTTTCTGTAAGATTTTTTATAAGAATTTGATATTATTTTTTTTACTCAATATTTGTAATGTTTATATTTGGGATAACTGAAAATTTTGAGTTTGATTTACAAAATTATTATTTATAATTTGGAAGCAAATGTTGAAAGTGTCATGCATTCAACTTTAAAAAAAAAAAGCGCCATGCAATCCTTAAGTTGACTCAGGCAATTTATGTGTAATTCATGTTACATGCATGGGGCTTACAATTAGTCCAAAATCCAAATATATGAAGGTTGTAAGCATTTCCTTCTACATGCCCCATTTTTCTTAGAAGAATGCACAAATATAAGTGAACTAGAACAAATAATATTATGTAAGATATTGGAGGAGAATCAAACAAAAAAGATAATATTTTGGTTTATGTTTTTGTGAATATACCATATTTGTGCGAAAACTCCAAATATTTGTAGAATTGTGATATTATTTCATGAATCACATATCCACTACTGGCGCATAGAAACCTTTCTATGAGAAAATATCCAAGGGAAATGCAAGTTTTTGAATCATATTTGTCGAATTGTGGTATTGTTCGATGAATCATATATCCACGTCTCACTTCTTCCACACAGAAACTCTTTTTATGAGAAAAAACGAAGGAATATGCAAGTTTTTGAATCCATTCCTAATGAAAAAAAATTCTTGGATTATGTGATCCCTTCGGATTAGAGAGTGCGACTCCTAACCGTTGATTCAAAACTCTTTTTATTATTATTTTTTTGACTAAAATTGGAATTTTTTTTATTATATGATGTTTAAATATCTACATTTGCATTATCTGTGACTTGCTGCGTATATGTTAACATGGGTAGTTAACGTAATTTGTGATGGAATCTTAAGACAAATTTGGTTTACTATAATGAAAGATATTTGAATACGCGAATTATCTTGTGGATATAATTAACGCATATTTTTTTTTTGCTCAAAAAGGTGATTGCCTACCGAGATTTTCATATAAATAATAAAAAAGAGAGGGAGTTTGTTACATAGGGAGAGATTTGCACTGATTTTCATGTGTGGAACACATATTTGAATTGAGAGTTATGACTTGTGGCTTGTGCGAGTTATTATAATAGAATAATACGGCATATGTAAAATTTCCAAGCAACCAAAAGAATAATAAAACCCTCCTCTTTTAGTTCAGGTAGGGAATTGCCTACTGAAGATTTCATTTAGGGTTTAGGTTTTTGCCTTTCACTTACAGGAGAATTTTTTTTAATTTTCACTTAACAGTGTTAACACACACTGCATTAAGTAAATCCAGTACAAAATAAAAAAAAACGGCAACAAATATAAATTTAGGGGCCGGGCATGGCATGTGCATGTGATGGTCAATGCCAAAGTAGCAATAGCTGTCATGATGTATGAAAATTGAAAACTATATATATAAGCACTGTATGTAGGATTTTTTTTCATTATTAATCCGGAAAAGCATGCAGTTTAGGTAAAACAAAACGGTGCATTTAATATTTTTTATTTACATAGTACACATGATGGTACCATGCATCCATGCACGATATATTATATAACCATCAAAGTTCTAATTATAGTACTAATTAATCATTAGTGATTAATATAAACTCGTGCGGGCTATTTAAAAAATGAAAGAGTTGAGATAATGAATATAATATATCCAGCTGTCATCTTATTTTAGTTAGTACTACTATTAAATGTATGAAAATATCTAAGTCTTTGATAACCGCCAATGAGCATATAACTAGTAATTGATTGTAAATGAGTTGTAATCTAATTGATTAAAGTATTTATATATGTAATAAAATGTCATAGTTCAATTTTTGACAAATACAATATAATACATATTTAATAAAATTTCTTACTCAATAAATTGAACATAAGAAAAACTAATGGTTGATTGCAAATAACAAAAAAAAGGAAAATAAATAGAGATATTAGTTTAAAAAATGCGTGAACTTCGTAACAATTTTTTTTTTTGATGAATCTTGCAACAATTACTTTTACATACGGGGCGATTTACCAATCACCTCTCTTTTACAATACCACCTAAATTAAAAAATTTACCCTCAACAATATTTAACAACCAGTACATTTTTCTACTTTAAAGAATGCAATATATATAGTTAACTAATTAATCCATTATAAATATGTAAATTTCTCCATTTTCTCTCATCTAAGAGCTGAAATGAGGGAACAAAACACCACCTCCTCACAAGGTATGATCAAGCCCATGTCATAATCAAAATGAAACTCTTCTTCGGCTCGCCGGAGCAGCGACTGAAAGACATGATTTGATAAGAAAGAAATCGGTACGACATATCTCGTTCTGTTGTCACCGACATAGACCACAAAGTGCCCTTTCGGTACATCAGATGGAAAAGTTTCATCATAATCTATATTCTGCTGCTTTCTGCGGAGGCTGGAGCAGCGTTTTATGATCTTCTTCAGCCCGGGTGTTTGGGAGTTCTTGCCTTGCTTCCCCGTAGCCATTTGTGTACGATGTTTGTACTTTCTAGAGAGAGAAAAGGTATCTTTTACTATTTTTTTCTAGAGAGAGAGAACTTTTATTTTGGGTGGTGGAAGTTGAAGAGGATCTAAGGGGTTATATAAAGAAAGTTAGAGAGAGAGAGAGAGAGAATAGATAGCTATAGAGGGAGAAGCTAGAGAGAGCATGGGCATGTGGGGGTGGGGTAGAAGGGGGAAGGACAGAGAGGACAGGGCAACTGGCGTGTGGGTGTGCTAGTGTGTGTGATACACTTATATGAGAGTTTAGTTATTTTAGTTTATTTTGAGAGAAATTATGACATGAAGGGCTGAACTTCCCGTGGCTTTGTACTCTCTTGCGAGGACATTTAGGCCCCCCCACTTACCAACTTATCTATTCTAAGATCGGGTTTAAATATTCATCAGCATTGATATTATTATCCCATCAAAAAGTGGGAAAATATATTTTTTATATATTATTTATATATAGGGTGCTTGTGAATATATGACGGTAAACATTTTGAATAGTTCTTAAGTGAGAATTTAAGCATGTTGGCCTATTTTGGGTTTATGTTTATGGGAGCAGCAGGTTAGGTGTTTGGAAAATAGATGGAATTTTGTTTCTAAGAACGAAATTTGATTTCAATCTACAATCATAATCGTTTTTCTTTATTTGAAAATATTTTCTTTCATTTTTATGTAAAACTTATGATCACTGTTTAATAAGATAATTATGGAAGCTGTAATGAAAAATTGAATAAATATTTATTCAAGTATTTTTTTTTTCCTCAAAAGCTTGAGAATCAAAAAAATATTATTTTTTTCAAATACACACCTTATGAGCGCTTTCCAATGCTTGGCCGCCCTTTATCAGCACGCCTTGCGAAGCACCGACTCCGGTGGCAACCATGACAGCCGTTGACCGTTGGGGTGGCCAAGCCGAGAGCACAAGGACAAGCTATTACCATAACGGAGATTCCAAATTGAAGAGCGAGTTGAAAACTATCCATTGAAGATGGGTGCATGCAAACCTACTTAAACGTTATCATTTAAGAGAAATGATTACATCTTAACCAAAAATAATATTATGATTGCATAAATCATGTCCACAGTGGTCCAAAATATAGAGTTCAATTTCTTTTTTTTTGAAGGAAAATTTCATTTTTTGTTGCAAGAAGAGTTTAGTTTTTGCATCTCTAACAATATTTTACAAATTTTGTATTCCCATTCATCCATAAATCAATGTTGTTTGTATTAATTTTGGTTTTCCAAGTTTCCGTTGTCTTCGTAATGCAATTGTTAATAATTAATAACAACAATATGCAATCGTACATTGAGTATTCCTAGAAAAAAGTAATTTTACATTGAGAGTTGATACTACGTGACGGGTATCGTAGAGACCCTGTAGTGACGATATATAAAAACTAAAAATATATAAACTGAAAATAAACAGTATATAAAAAATTCGTTCGGTAAAACAATATATATTTAAAAAAATAAAAACAGTATATAGATACATATAAACTGAAAACAAACAGTATATAAAAATTCATTCGGTAAACAATATATATTTAGAAAAATGAAAACAATATATAGCTTATATAGAAATGCAAGAAAACAATATATAATTTCAATCCGTCGCTACAGGATCGCTACAGTACCCCCGTATTGATTTCTGATTTCCCTTTTACATTTTTGTAGGAGTAGGATGGTACAATTTTTTCAAAATACTTGCCACTCAAGTAAACTACCTTTTAAGTATATTAATTTTTGCATCTTAAGTTATTGTTCTTTTTTTTACAAATATCAATTTTTCTAGTTACTTACATATAAAAGTGCAAAGATGCCTCAAGTTTGCCTCAAAAAAAAAAGTGCAAAGATAAGTGCATACTTAATGAAATGATAGTAACATAACTTCTTTTATATGGACAAACAAATTTCTATGAAAAAGGCTTAACATACACTCCAGTTGGCATAAATTTAATATATGAATTTTTGTTCGAGGATAAAACTAACTCTAATAAATATATATATTCTCTTCCTTGATTTGGACTAAATAGTGAGTCTATTATCTGTGCAACTCTCGGTGTAGCGAACATTTATATAGCGCTTGTCCCATAATTCACTTCATTTGTACGACACAAGGATTAAAACACTCAACTGCATTTTGTTCACAAACTTAGTATCTCATTTGTTTAATATTTACATTACTTCTTTTTACAAAATCTCTTAACTAATTAATTAATTAATCAAGAGGAACAAAAACAGAAAATAAAATGGATTGCTATATAAAACACATCATAATAAAGAGCAAAGAGAAGATTCAAATTCTACAAAAATAGACTTAAGCAACAAAGAGAGAGAAAGGCACGTGCATGTGCAAAGATGGGACAATGCAATTTAATGGAGAAGGTTTCTTAACTATAATGGCTCGTGACCACTAAGGACGCAATTTGTACAATCCGTGATCCTTCTTATCATTCAAATTAATTAATCCCATTTCTTATCTTTAACTCATATTTAACCATGAAAAAAAAGATAGCCAGTCAATAGCTTATTGTTTTTATTATCTTGGTTTGATATCTATTATGAAATGCAATAGGTCGATATTTTGTACTTGAGCTTGTTTTTGTATTTTTTTTAATCTTTTTGCAAGATGATTATACCATCACTTAAAGAAAACTAAAATTAAACTATATGTATTTAATAGTCCTTCCTTCTAAGAAAGAATCTTCTGCGATCATTAAAGACGTGTGCCCTATGAAGCGAGTCAAAATTTGTAAGTCATACATCTTTTTTGGCATAATGGAAAAAAGCTATCTGTTGCACTTCCATTATTTGAAGCCAATGAGTTTTGAAGTAAGCCATACATCTTCAAAACATATATAATAAAGGGAGCTGATACTGCGCGGTGGTACTGCAATGACGGTATATAAAAACTGAAAAGAAACATACAAACTGAAAACAAATAGTATATAAAAAATTCATTCGGTAAAACAATATCTATTTTTGAAAATGAAAACAATATATAAAAATATATAAACTGAAAACAAACAGTATATAAAAATTCATTTGGTAGACAATATATATTTAAAAAAAAAAGAAACAATATATAGCGTATATAGAAACGCGAGAAAATATTATATAATTTCAATTCCATTTTCCTATAATAAAGCCATCTCTCTTTTTACGATAAAATTTTAATAGGTTACAAATTATTTATTCTTATAAGTATCATACACAATATACAATCAACAGAAGATTTATACTTTCTTCCATAAACAGAGGATTTTGAACAACAGAGAAGCTTATTCCTGTTATGTTTTTTTTATAAATTTTGTTCATGTTATGTTGTATTAAAATGAAATCAGATATCACTAGAAGAAATTGTGTTTAACCTTCTCTCATGCGATAAAAGTATATTTTAAGCTCCGCTTCCGGCAATAAAACACACGACAAAAGCAGTAATCTATACCTTGTGGAAATAAGAAAAACTAAGTAACTATTCAAAAAAAAAAAACTAAGTAAAATTGTACATGAAAACAGCTTTACTATTGACGAATATACGTAAATTTATGAGAGAAAAATAATTACAAATATCACACATCATATATTAAGATAAAATTTTGATAGACCCGTAACCCATTTACTTCTTTTATACACCAAAAGAGGAGCGCGATTTTAATTAATGCAGTCACTAATGTTTGTTAACGGTGCAAAATATGCCAACTGAAAGCTAATAATTACTTCTTATACACACACCAAAAGAAGAATGAGATTTTAATTAATGCAGTCACTAATGTTCGTTAACGGTGTAAAATATGCCAACTGAAAGCTACCAAATAATTAAATTTGAAATTGACAATCTATAATAGGATTTGACTATTTATCTGCTTCTGTAATTATTTAACTTATCCTATTGATGGTGCAAAATGTGACAATTGATAGCTAATTGCTTAAATGATTAAATTAGTTTTGATAGTCATAATGGGATTTGACTAGTTATATAAGCTTTAAAAATTTATTAAACTCAGCTAAACCACAAAAGAAAAAAAAAATTCGACTATTCAAGTGATAAGAATGAAAATTAATGATGAAGAGACCGAGAGTGAGTCAAAAAGTAAAAATATTTTCGTGAAGTTGATTACAATAAGAAGTTAATTTTTATTCTTTAAAAAAAGAATAAGAGTTTCGTTCCAATTTTAAGGGATGACTCCGACGAAAAAAAAACAATAAGAGTTGGCCTTTTTTTATTGTTTTATTTTTTATATTAGTTGCATAAGTTTCAGATTTGTGAGTTCAATTTTTAGATCCAAACTAAGTATATCAAATAATCATCTTATAGTCAGGAAGCCAAAAATAATCGTGTTATATTGTAATTGTCAATATATACGATGTTGAAGTTATTTATTCATAAATAGAAAAGGCCAAATTTCACCTGTATACGGTCTACAAAACCATTTTCTTTAGTCAACTAATATTTTGTAATGTTGTTAATGTTTTATTGTTATTAGTTACTTTATTCAAAAAAACATAATAATTTACTGAAATCTTCTTAACAAATGACTATTATATACCATCATTTTTATTATTTCATTTTTTTCAAAAATTATAAAATTTTCTATCAAATAGCTCTATCTTGAACCTGCAATACATAAATAAATTAACAAAAAAAAACGACATTAAGTGTCTTAATATAGATTCTTACCTTATTTACATAGAGGTAAAAATGAGAAAATAAAAAATGGTAAAATCGACACTATTTGTATTCAAGGATATTTATGATATACGAGTACGACTATATGAGTGACTTTATAAGGACATTAATGATATTTCACTTTTAGGGGGTGTATGCGAAATTATTATATTTTGTAGGGTACATGCCAATTTCGAACTCATAACTTCTTGAAAGAGAACGGTAGTGCATAACCGCTGTTACTAGGCGATGTTTTGGCTTTTGGCAGTCTACAATATAAATAAAATAAAAAATGTGACACAAAAATTGCAATTACACATAATTTTGAAATAAAACTTCATTTATAATTTAAAATAAAAAAAAATCAAAATCAAAATAAAAGCTTGAGATGTTTCTCAAAAGAAGGAAGCAGAGCCTCCATTTGTATTATTTTTTACAACTCACAAGTCACAATACTTGAGTCCTACATGGGCGAGATCCAGCACGCCTCTATAATTTACATGCCCAAATTACCCCACAAGAATACTCGTGGTTAATATCACAATTAATCCATCCAAAACTAACTCCTACATCAAACATAACTTAATTTCTAGTTAATTTCTCATCGTAGCGAGGCGGTCAAAGATCGAAAGACAACTTCCTCACAAGGAATAGTCAGGCCAGTGTCATAACCGTAATCAAACTCTTCCTCCGCGCATCTGAGAAGATACTGGAACTCGGGGCGAGATAAATATGAAATTGGTACGATGTGTCTGGTTCTATTTGTGCCTACATATACCGCAAAATGGCCTTTTGGTACATCTGTAGGAAACGTCTCGTTGTACTCGATTCCTTCTTGTTGCTTTTTGCCAAGGCTAGAGCAGCGTTTGAGTATCTGCTTCAGTCCAGCTGATTGGGAAACCTTGCTTTGTTTCTTCATGGCCATTGTTTATTTTTGAGAGAAGCTTTGTATCTTGAAAGTAAGTTTGTGTGTGAGAGAGAGAGAGTGTTTTAATTGTGAATGAGAGTTAGTGTGCGTGAAGGGGTATATATTAAGGGGAGGTTGATATTGGACGTATGATGGACCGAGTTCCTCATCTCCATTTGAGACAAAGAAAGGAAACTTTCATATCATGCCACCCAATTAAACTGCAACTGAGAAATTAATAATGTATATGATGTAAATAATATTCGTAGAAAGGTACATTTGTATATATAACTTAAATCGTATAATAAGTCAGTATGGGACAATGCTTGAATTTCTTGTAGTGGTGAAATATAAGGAGATCTCAATTGTTTGCTAGAAATGGGGAGGATGAGATCAAAGAGAGAAAAACAATAGCATGTGAGGGTGGGGGTCAACTGACTTAGAAGTAAATGAGAGTCGGTTTAGTGAGTCTATTGTTAATTAATAAATGACAAATTTGGGCTCACAATCTTGTGGGCTTGTAAGCTTGTCTCACTGCCTTGTAGTATTAAGGGCCCTCTCTCTCTAGCAACTTGCCTCTTATTAATGCACAAATTAAGCTCATCTCCAAAAATTTAGAGCCATTGGCGGTGGAAATGGAAGTAGAATTTATATTTATTTATTTCACATGGTAATATTGGTCAATGGTGCATGATATATATATATATATATATATATATATATATATATATATATATATAAAAACGCGAGGAGATATGGTTAATAGTTTAATGAGGCACTTCCATTCCCAAAACTCTGGCAATTTTTCCACACCGTTCTTTGAGAAAGGCATACTTGGTGCCTTTCCTTTATTTTATAAAATTATTGTTCCTTTTTTAGTGCTCGTGCAACTATATGTACGGCCATGGCTTTAATAAAGATGATCATAATATCTAATAGAAAACTATAATATTCTTAAGTTTGCCTCAAAAAAATAGATAACTATAATATTTACGTAAATATCCAATCATTAGTAAAAATAAAAAACACAAGAATTATAAAGAGAAGTAAATGAAGTGGTTTGTACTACTTGGTACTTGCTTCTAAGCAGTTAATAAAGGCTTGAACAGGGCCAACAAAGTTAATTAAAATGCAAAAGAAAAAGTTGGTTTAATCCTCCAAAAAAAAAAAAGAGAGTTAGAATACTTGTCACAATTTGAGAGATGCCAAATTGTACAAAAAAACTAGCAAGTACCAAGTTGTACATGTGCTGGTGATGGTCCAAATTGTACCACAATAATAAAATTGCAGAAAATATTATTCTTCTAAATTAATGATCAACATTATGTCCAAATTTTGAAAATGAGTTTGAAATATTTGAGAATATATGCATTATAAATTTGCAGTACTCATTGTCTTTATACATACATTAATAGAATTTGCATTAATTTTTTAATGAATGAAAAATTGTAAAAATTTAATAAGTTAGAAGTAATCGTGATGGTCCAAACTAAAACAGAAGAAACAGAATAATTTCCATTTTGAAGGCCAACCATGGCTGACATTTTAACAACTCCAACATGAAAGCTCCTTTTCTCCCTCTTGTCCCTATCCTATGATATGCTCGAGTCATAGAGTTATTTTTTGAAGTAATCTTACAATAAAAATACAAAAATAATGTGTTTTGAAATTAGAACTGTAATATTTTCATTTCGAACTAGAAGAGGTTGAATTTTTTTTCTGCTTGATTTGTCATAAAATAACTACATTTAGCTCCCAGGTTTCAAATTCTGAAAACAAGAAAAAAAATATATTATTCGATTTTCTAGAGTTTAAAAAATGCTATTTGTACAAGCTCAAACTTAAAAAACGTTATTGTTACAATTTTTTTTATTATAAGGTTATTTCACAAAGCAACTCTGTGACACATAATGCATGCAGTTACTTCATTTTCTGTTTAACATAAATAGGTCAATTCTATAACATATCACCTAACTAGCAATGAAAAGCCATAAATATTAGGTGGCCTCGCTCTTGTTCTGTTTTGTACAAAAAACATGCCATGACTTTATGTTGAGAGAGACTTGCAATGTAATATACTCCTTCAACTATATATTTGTACATGACATGTCTTAATAGAGACATGTAGCAGTTATATAATTATATTCCCTGACTATTTTCCCGCAATAATATAAGCCTTAGTTTCGAATATATTCCCTTACAAATGTATACGAAACTGTTAATAAAAATAATAAATTAAAGCTAATGATTCAATTAGCCTAATCAATCACATTATTTAAGCCCAACGAAAAAAGCCTATATCCTAATAGGCCCAAAATTGTTTTCCTTATATCTTCATTATAAATAATCATATTCCTTAATTTCACACAAATTGGCCAAATTTCAAATATATTTGCTCACCAATGTATCTGAAACTGTTTTAAATACTAATAATTCAATTAGCCTAATCATTTAATTAATTTAAGGGCTAAGAACATAAGCCTAATTATTTCAGATCAGCCCAATTTGTTTTTCCAATTTCTTCATAAAAACAAATAATAGGTCCAAATTTTTTGGAACTAAGCAATTGGGCCTATTTTTATATAATTCAGGTCCAATGAAATCTAAAGGAGAATTCTCAAAATATATCCCAATCATGTATATATATTCTGTTAATTATATATTAATTAATAAATTTTAAATTATATATTAAATATTTAGGCTAAATATTATATTATATATCTTACTAATTGATATTAACTTGTACATGAGTGATTATCTTTATATAAGGGTTATTTCAGAAAAATATAACCCAACCATGGATGAAAAAGTGGATTTAGGGAGTTTTTAAATTAATTAACTTTATAGGAAGTTATTTGAAGAATCCAAAATATAAAGAGGTTATTTGAAATATTCAGATTTTTTTTTAGAATTCCCCTGTATGAAATTATGGCCCAGCTGATAAATTTCTCAGGGTCATTTTACTCTAAATCAAAAATATTAATTTAAAAGAAATATTATTTTTTACAATAAAAAAAAGAAATAAACCTTTTACAAGAAACAGAACTAAACATTAATTTAAGAGAAATATTCATTTAAATATATATTATATATAGTTTATTTCTTTTTCTGTTGACTTTTGTCAGTAAATATTGATTAAAAGTAACAGAAAATTCTGGTAAAAAAAAGAAAAAAGAGGACTCTGACTCTGTATAATTAAGCCGCCTGTGCATCTGACTGATTGTTACATTTTACTTTATGGTCTCAAAAAGAAAGAATGCATAATAATTTACCAGTACATTTCATTTTCTGTTAGCTTAGTGATGCGAGCCTTATCTCCTCTCTCTCTCTTTCTTTTCTTTTATTTCCCTTCATCCTCCTCTCTCTGTCTCTCCATTTCAATTCAAATGGAAACCAAGAGTTGAACTGAATGTATATGTTTTTAATTCAGAGAGACATGCATATATTTCTTCTTTTCTTGAAAAAAACAATATGAAAACAATTTAGATAAACTATTTTATTGGGTTTTGTGTTCCATGATGTAAAGTTTCAACAGCAGCGCCGTGACGTCAGAAAAAAATCACATTTTCCATCAGTTATAATTTCTGTATTTCTTAATAAAAAAAAAAAAATATATATATATATATATATATATATATATATATATATATATATATATATATATATATCCATATTTAAAATATTACAGAACATCTTGTGGGACTGAGTTATACAGTCTTAAATAATTATCCTTTGTTTGTTCTCTTAAATCAAATATCTCCCAAGAAAACGTCAAATCAAATACAAATTACCCACACTGAAAAAGGTGCTCCATTTTTATTTCTGATAAGTTTGATTAAAATTATCAATATCAAAGTTGAAAAAGTAGAATCTGGCAGCAGAGCCAAACTCTGTCTTAGCCGCCTGTTTTCTGATTTTGATGGAATCATTTCCTTTTTCCTTTTTTTTATCACAAAAAAACATTTTTCCATTTTTTTCGCAAAAAAGACCCAATTATTTACCTCACACGTGTCAATTCATGCTTTGCCCTCGTCACACGAGCCTTATCGCTGTACTGTTCTTTCTGCATTATCTATCTCCATTTTTAACATAGCCTATAGTTTTTCAGTATAAAAAACTATGAAGTTTGGTGAATATCTGTTTTGTAGTAATGGAGATGATGAATAAGTGAATGATTAATATACGAAAGGACTGTATGGGCAAAATTGAGAAAACAATATAAATAATTTTGTTAAAAAGTACAAAACTTAAAATCTGAAAGGACTTTTATCAAACAAATTAAAGCATGGATATAATTATAAAGTACCTTTGTTTATTGTACTAGTTAGTATCTAACCCATGAAATTATTTTGAGATTTACTATACTATAATATCTTGTTCATTTAATTTAATTTGAGATTTGGATATACATGACATGAATGAATTGATGAGATATTATATTCCACTCTATCCAATATACGTGTCCAATTTTATCAAACAACGTTTCCCAACTAAGTTTTCAAATTTAAACACGTAAAAGTTCATAACAAAAAGATTTTCGAAAATTCAAAATTCTGAATTAAAAAAAAGAGCTCAAACAAATAATCACATTCCCAAAATAAGAAAACTGAAAAAAAATAAAGAAGCATGCGACCGCTAGAAAACTGCTGACAAACGGATCATGATCCAACAACCCAATAAATTTCTCACTAGACCCGGTCTACCAAACACCGTCGATTATAAAACTCATAATCCGGGCCCACACGTCGGTGGGTTACTGTGCAATTTTAGTTTCTACGCCTCCTTTCCAATTCATGTACATAGAACCGGTCTACCAGAAAGAATACTAAACTACAGAAGTAGGGCCCACATGTAAGTGACACGGACGGTGATTTCGCATCCATGCAACTACCGGTACATCTCGTGTTCTGAGTAAATAATAACACAGACTGGGTCTACGAGCCGATGGTGGACCTAAATAAACAAATTGGAGAAAGTTCATGCGGGACCCAAAGGTACGAGTCTACGGCGTAGGGAATAAATTCGCTCTGTCTTTGGATTCTCCACCAACCACGTTTCTCCTACCCCTCGTCCTCTTTTCTCCTTTGATCCCCCGTATTAAACAACAACAACAACAACACAAACTAAAAGGCAAAGCAAACCAAGCCTCTCTCTCTCTCTTTTATTGTATTGCTCAACTACGCACAAACTCCATCACATCACACCAAACCAACAGTCAATCCCGTTTCTTTCCCTTCTTCTTCTTCTTCTTCTTCTCCTTCAATTCAACCTCAACAACAACAACAACAACAACAACAACAACAGCAAGAATAAGGAGGAGGAGGAGGGAGAAGAGGGATCTTCTTTCTGGTATTTGGGTTGAATAGAAGGATCGATCGGGGAGAGGGGGATCATGGCGGTGGTGGAGAGCAACGGGAACCCGATGGAGGGGATGAGGCAGGGGGGCGGGGAGTTGAAAGAGGGGTTGGGAGTGGGAGGAGGGGACGAGGGATTCAAGAAGGAGATGAGGGATCTGGAGGAGCTGCTGTCGAAGCTCAACCCGATGGCGGAGGAGTTCGTGCCGCCGTCGATGATGACCGGAGGGATGTACGCAGTCGGGTTCGGCGGAGGGGCGGCGATGGGGTTTTATCCGAATAACGGAGGGTTTGATGTGATGATGAACGGAGGAGTTGGGTTTGGGACTGGAATCAGAAGGGTGAGTTTGATTGAATCTCTCTTCTTTGATTCTCTCCCTTTTTGATTGTTTTTACAACTGGATTGTTGGTTTTATTTTGCTTGTCTGATTTGGATAAAGAGAGCAATCTATATCTAAATTTTAGGCAATTTTGTCTAATTGTTTTGCTAAATTTAGAACAAAAATGGATTTGGGAGGAGGAGGAATACCAGAACCACTATGGCTCAGAGAGAGGACGTCATCAGACGCACTGTTTATGTCTCCGATATTGATCATCAGGTATATATGATATGATCCATTGATGTGTTATCTTTTCTTGTTCTCCTGTGAACTGTGAATTATGATTTTCTTTTTTGGTTTGGTTTCTAATTTTGTACTGTGATCTATGTTTGTGTTTTTACTATTTTTAGGCAATTTGTTTTATTTTCCTCTAATTTTTAAACGAGATTTATGTTTCTGCTTCTTATAAACTTTTGTTGTTTTGGATTTGTTACACCACTCGAAAATGATATAAAATTAGCGAAATATTTTCTATATTATGTACTAAATTGATGCATTTTTTATAATGATTATTGATTATTCAAATGCAAAAAGTAACTTTGACGTAATATTATGTTTTCACAGGTCACCGAGGAGCAGCTTGCCGCACTATTCATCAACTGTGGTCAGGTTAGTTTTCCATTTCACCATTTCATTCATTTATCATTTATAATTTCATAATTATTTTAATTATTTTTTCACATTTATTTATTTTTTTTACAATTTTTCTCTCAACAGGTGGTGGATTGCCGTGTTTGTGGTGACCCCAACTCAGTCCTCCGTTTCGCCTTCATAGAATTCACCGACGAGGGTAATTCCGTAATTTCACCCATCATCATAAATAACACCAACAACAACAACAACAACAACAACAACAATAATAATAATAATAATAATAATAATAATAATAGTAATAATAAATAACACCAACAATAATAATAATATAATAATTAATTAAATTGATTGATTTAATTAAACAGAGGGGGCAAGGACAGCTCTGAATCTGTCAGGCACGGTGTTGGGTTACTACCCGGTTCGGGTTCTTCCTTCCAAAACCGCTATCGCGCCTGTTAACCCCACTTTTCTCCCAAGAGTAAATATATTTCATTTTTTAATTAATTAATTAATTAATTTAATTATTTAATTAATTTCCCAATAGTAAATATTTTATTTTTTAATTTTGTTTATTTTATTAGTTAATTTCCCAAGAGAACATATTTTTATTTTTTTAATTTTGTTTATTTAATTAATTGAGTAATTTCCCGAGAGTAAATATATATATTTTTTGAGTTTGTTCATTTATATAGTAATTTAATTTGTTTATTTGAATTGATTGATTAATTTGATTATGTTTGTGATTTGTGTTTTAGAGTGAGGATGAAAGGGAGATGTGTGCGAGGACTGTTTACTGTGCTAATATTGACAAAAAGGTATATTAGGAGTTTAATTGTGTATTGTTTGATTATTTTGTGTATATTGGTTTATGTTTGTATGATCTGAATTTGAGATTTTTTGTTTGATTTAGGTTTCTCAAGCGGATGTGAAGCTTTTCTTTGAGTCTCTGTGTGGAGAGGTATTTTTTCCTCTCTCTCTCGAAAAGTTTGAAACTTTCTAAAGGGAAATTTGCAAAAAAGCCCCTACATTATTGAAAATTGCAAAACAGAAAAATAGTGTCGTAGTTTAAGATTTTACACTATTTTTTGTCATATTCTAATCTACTTGAATTATTGTCTTTTTCAATAAATCTCATTTTATTAACATAGGTTTTTCTTGCAATTTTGATATAATACAGGGGATTTTTGCAATTTCGCTAAATTACAATAATAGTAATAAAAAATGTATTAAATAATTATTTTAATATATATAAATTTGTAAATTACAGGTGTACAGGCTGAGGTTACTTGGAGACTATCACCACTCAACTCGAATCGCCTTTGTTGAATTTGTCAGGGTCCGTTTTTCATCTATTATATTATTTATTTCACAATAATAACTTAATTATCATATATTATTTTCATTACATACATTTATTATGAATTTTAATTTTTTTTAATCTCAGGCTGAGAGTGCAACAGCTGCTCTCAATTGCAGTGGCGCCATTCTTGGTTCCTTACCAATCAGGTATTATTTATATTCATTATTAATTACAATAATGACTAGTTAAATATTATTAAAATATATATATGTAAATTCTTATATTATTTATTTTAATAATAATTAGGGTGAGTCCATCAAAGACTCCTGTGAGGCCACGTGGGACCCGCCAGCAGTAGAAGAAATCAAACTGAACTGAACTGAGTGTTGTTTTTTTTGTAGGTATATAAAGTGCTATAAAATATATATATAATAATATATAAGCCTTTATATATTTATATATTATAAAAATATTAAGTTATATCATATCATATCAATGTCTTAGTATTAATATTTTAATATTATAATATTTTGTGTCATACATGTAACAGAGGAGAGAGAGAGAGAGAGGGGTATGTTTTATGTTTTTTGCACATAGAGAGAGAGAGAGAGAGTTAGAAAAAATTTGAAAAAGGATTTTTATATTGAGGCATATTTGTCAATTTAATGGTGGACCGATTTTGTGCCATGTCTATGTATGTTTTGTTCAGGTTGGTTGGGACATTTGAACTGAGGACCTATGTGGAAATGGCTTTATCTTTTTTGTTATATATCTTTTTGTTATATTTTTTTTTGTCTGTCTGAATAATTCTGTTGTGAAGAATGAAGATTATCTGTCGTTTTTATTGACATTTTCATATTTGATGGTTACTAGTATTATAGTTGCACTGAAAATGATTTGAGATTTATAGACTGGTTGGTTGGTAACGAATTTATTTGTATCAATTACATTTCCAGTGCCTTACAGTTAAATTATAAATATAAATAAGGATCCGACAAAAATAGAATATTGAAAGTGTATTTATTTTAACATGCTTTGGACAATTAAATTGACTTACAATTCAGTTCATTGATGTTCAAATATTATTAGCATTTTTCGTTATTTAACTGGGGGATATTTATTTGCAAAGCAAACTTCTACATTATGCTTAAATTGCTAAAAGAAATCTCCATCATTAGAAATTGCAGAAAAGCTCTTCCATTATTGAAATTTCAAAGTGTTTCTGCTCTGAATAAAAAAAGTCTTGACCAATTGTAAAAATCTGATACCGTTAATTGTACTCTTAATCACTCATCTTAATTAGGGGTATCAATGGGGTTGGGACATTTGAACTGAGGACCTATGTGGAAATGGCTTTATCTTTTTTGTTATATATTTTTTTTGTCTGTTTGAATAATTCTGTCGTGAAGAATGAAGATTATCTGTCGTTTTTATTGGCATTTTCATATTTGATGGCTACTAGTATTATAGTTGCACTGAAAATGATTTGAGATTTATAGACTGGTTGGTTGGTAACGAATTTATTTGTATCAATTACACTGCCAGTGCCTTACAGTTAAATTATAAATATAAATAAGGATCCGACAAAAATAGAATATTGAAAGTGTATTTATTTTAACATGCTTTGGACAATTAAATTGACTTACGATTCAGTTCATTGATGTTCAAATATTATTAGCATTTTTCGTTATTTAACTGAGGGATATTTATTTGCAAAGAAAACTTCTACATTATGCTTAAATTGCTAAAAAATCTCCATTATTAGAAATTGCAGAAAAGCTCTTCCATTATTGAAATTTCAAAGTCTTTCTGCTCTGAATAAAAAAAGTCTTGACCAATTGTTAAAATCTGATACCGTTAATTTACTCTTAATCACTCATCTTAATTGGGGGTATCAATGGATCGGTTTCGGGTGGATTTAGGTAATATCCACATGAGAATCTAATTTAAATTCAAAAGATCCAAATGCGAATTCAAATCCATTAAGAAAATGAAGATTCATATGTGAAACCAAACTAATTAACGAAACGGGTTTCAGATCGACTTTTGGATCATATCTTCAAGTTCAAAAGAAAATTTCATTTCACTTACAAAGATTATAAACTTACCAATTTTATTTTATATAAAAACTTGTCAATTAGTCAGCCAATAGCGATGTAAAAAAAATCCTGCTAATTAACCACTTACTAAATATTCAACCTAATTAATTTCTTACCTTTATCTCATAAGATTTGCGCTTTTTTGTCTATTTTTTCTTTCGCATATATTATCTTATTGCTATATATACATATTTATTATATGTATAAATATATATATTAATTGTCGGATTCATATCTAGTTTTGGATTCGGATCTTCCAAAATTCAAATGCAAATCCAATAAATTAGCGGATCTATTTTCAAAAATTCACATGCAAATCAATTTTATTATCGGATGCGTTTTTCGATCCATATGCGAATCCATTCATTTGAATTCGGATCGGATTATGGTTATTAATTGACAACCCTAATCTTAATATTGTTTTATCTAACACCGTTAGTAAAAAAAAAATATTTCTAGGACATAGTTAAAAAGTACAAACAATATGATCTCTTAATCATATCGACAAAATTCAAACAGTTCTATATTTTGAACAAATCTAATTACTCAACCTTGACTTTGATTTTCCATCCATTGGTCAAATGCAAAGTACATAATTTCATTACCACGTTGGCAGATTTACACTGATGTCACCAGATTGAAATTAGCCCTCGTGTTAATCTGATTCTGATCATTTTTTCACTTTTATTGTTTAATTAATTAAACCCAGTCAAAATTAAATTCCCTGATCTAGTTTCCTTTCCCATTTAATCACCATGATTTACATCTTTGACCCGCCAAGTTAACAACAACTTAACATAATATTTGTAAATTTTGTTTCTTTCCGAAAGGGTTGTTGCGAAAAAAATAGCAATGAATTGGTCCGCAAAATAAAACTTTAAATATAAAAACAAATTAGTAACTCGTGAAATAATATTACAAAATTTATTGATTTGATTTAATCTCATTGTTGAACTTTCTGTTATATAAAAGGGGACCCAAGACCAACTTTCAAGAAACAAAGCTGGTTCTGTGATGCATAAAAAAAGGGCCTTTTTGTTCCGTTTATATTGTTGGCTTACACACAAGCGGTTGCCCTGAATTGAAGTAAAATCTTTGTGATATTAATATCCCTGCAAAATAAATTAATTTGAAAGAATTACATATTGCCGCGGTATCTGTGCAACATAAATTATAATTAATTATATAATAATTATTAAATTAAAAAAAAATATTATATTATTTTAAAATATCAATATAAGTTTTATTAACAAAATATATTTTGCCACAACACATTATGTTATTTTTTATATTTATAACAAAAAATAGTTTATTATTGAAGAATATTTATTATGTTAAGCAAAATAAGAATCTGTATTTATGAAAAAAATCTTGTTTTTAACCATTAAATTATATACAATTTTTTTCTAAAGAAATTAGTGTACATGATCTCGGCCCCCCTAATATTCAGCTATGACTCCGTCTCTGAACATGAGTACTTTTATTTGCCAATATGTCATGTTTTACTTGCATGTCAACTAATCGGACGAAAAATTGGAGATGTATGGGGACTTCACAATTATCTTCCTCTACATCCTCTCTCTCTCTAAATCTATTGGGAGAGGATTTTTCACATTAATTTTGTATAAGTTAAAACATAGTATGTATTTTTCACACTAATTTTGTATAAGTTAAAACAAAGGGCATGTAGTATCTATAATATATATAAAATATTAAGCCTTCTAGTCCCACTTATTTCCATGCCATCTCCATCATTTCAATACCGTAGACGTTTTGTCCAAACAAGATTCTCTCTCATTCTTCCCCTCTCTCTCTCTAACTATATATAAATAAACACCTTCATTTCTACTAAACTTACTCCATTCTTATATTTCTCACGTTAAAGAAACAAAAATACATATATGGGGAATTGTATAAAGAAGACGAGTAGTCCATTGATCCATCCGTTATTTCCGTCCAAACACGCACGAATCAAGGTTCGCATGAAGGCTTTGGAATTCGAGCAGCTGACGACAGAACAAGCGAACAACGGTCTGGTTGGGCAGCTTATTGTGGAAGGTTGCAAGGAGGGAAGGTGGGAATTGTGGTCTATCGGAGCTTTGGAAGGATGAACGATACTTTGGGCGGGTAGGGCAGTGACGTGATTGGATAATTGGTTGGAGAGACACTGATTAAATAATTATTTGTGAAAATATCTGCTGGAAAAGATGATTTTGAGTGGCATGTAGTAGTCTTGTTTATAGCCTATAGGGGAGCGAATATGAGAGTTTTTATTTTTTAGTACTTAATGATCAATATATAGTGATTATTGTGCCAGGTATGTCAGGATTTTAGTGATGAATTTAACGACGAAATATACTATATTAGGAATATATTCTGTACACTAAGCTTTGCACCTCTATATATATATATATATATTAGAGGGCCGCCCGACCTACGTATTTTAATGACGTTAGATGCAGCAGTTAGTTCAGCACCAACCGTGCACAATTAAATAGAGTACATGGACTAAAAGATTCAAATCAATAGTACAGAGACTAGATTGTCAACCCATGAGAATACAGAGACTAACGGTGCATTTATCCCTTTCGTTTAAATACATTCGGAATAGTTATTGAGTCTGAATAGTCAATAGTTATAATAATATGGTAATTTACTACCATTAAAAAAAATGGTAATTTACTTGGTGTTGAGTAATGATTTCGTTGATAACTTAAAAGAAGCTGTTTTTAAGCCACAAATATACAGAAATCCAAATAAATAAAGGAAAACCATGCTCGTAGAAAATTTACCAAAAAAATGCTACATAATATTCATCCTTTTCATTCAAACAAACACAATCAAATCAGGGACCATGAAGATCACAAGGTGAAATATTGACTAAATTTCTCATAATTTACCCCTAACCTCAAGGCAAAGCAACTCACAAAAAAGGACAATTTAAAGTGATATTTGTAGACAAAAATTAGGTCAACTGTACGTATGTGGCTGTTGGTGATTTCTGTCCCTTCTATTCCTATATATTATTCCTACATATCATTTGTTTGTATAAAACTTGTTTACTAAATTGGAATTATATACACCAGAGAGATCTATTCTTCCTGAATATGAACAATTTGATTATGCAATTCGGCCTAAATATTTCCCTTTTTCTATTTTATTTGTACCTCTGTTACTTGGGCTTTTCTATTTTTAACCTTGTTAGCTCTATTAATTGGGTGTCTATTTTTAATCTTTTAATCTCTATTAGTTGGGCTTTATATTTTATTTTACCCTTATTAGTTGGACTTTGCAAATAGTAATGTTTTTCTCTCAATTTGGTGGGCTTTTATTATAATCCCTGTCTTTATTAGTTGGGCTTTTATATGTTAATTTAATTATATATTCACAATATGACAAGTTACTGCCGGGTTCATTATCTAACTGGAAAAGCTCAATATACATATTCAAAACCATAATAAAATAAAATAATAGGAAAACGAAAAAAGTCTTCTTGCTTAACAATGCATGTCAATGATTAAAGACATTTACTATTGTCAAAAAAAAAAAAAAAAAGGATTAAAGACTTTTACTATTGTGCACATTATTAATTTTACTGTTGGTCCAAAAATTCAACAAAGTTGCATTCTACCAATATTTCAAATATTTACCACGTGAAAATAATGTTTCATGTATAGTAATTTGTAAGCAGCTTAATCGTAATTTCATTTGATAAACATATTTAGGTCAAGTGTTCACTTCACAAAATAAACCATTTCTTTAATTTATTTTTATCTCATATGTAACAATATGAATCCAATCAACAATTGAGGGAGAGAGAGACTAGACTGACAAAAATCATTTCATTTCATTTATTTTTCTTTTTTTGAGTTTTCATTTTATTTAATTAATCTCGCATAAAAGGTACTTTATCAAATTCAAATCTAATCCCAATATATTTAATATTTTATATAGATGACAATTCAACAATTTTGTCAAAAAGAGGTTGGTTATATTTCTCTTTTTGGACCATAATGAAGTGATCTAAAGTTGGAGAACTGTCTGCCCTAAAATCCTCTCATATTTGATATGTATTATATATGCATATAGTTTGGAAAAAATAAAGGAATAATTTGTTTTTTCCTCAATTAAATCTTTGCATCGCATTTACAATTTCCGGTCTAAATAACAGTCCGAAATACTTAGCTGAATTATATAAAATTATGTATAAATATGTAATAAGCAATCAGAATATCAATTATTTAACTGGAAGTTTTGGATTATAATATATTTTTTAAATTAGCTGATTATAATATTGTTTTTATAACATAATGAACAAAATTGCCTAAAAAAAAAAACTTGATGAATACTAACGTCTAATAATGAAAATTGGGGAAAAAAATAATTACTGCCGACAAATTATGAAATTAGCTTTAATGAAATTCGCTTTTGTGAACGTGCATGTCAAAAGGCTAATTATCATGAAGTATGACCATGACTGCCAATTAAAATGTAAAGTCCAGATACCAAAATCCTAGCAATTATGTTTCTCCTTTTTTTTTGTATGTAAGAAACCCTAAACCCTGAACATTCTTTTTGATGTCGTGTCAAGTATATACTGACCTAACGTACGTTATCATATTTAGTTTCCTTCAAAAAGTATTATCATATTTACTGTTATATATTTTTGAGAGAAATGACTAGAAAGTGGGAGACAAAACGTAAGGTTTATAGAATTATAGCTAGTTTTATGAAAAGTTTAAAAGGGACAGGAAGAGACAGAATATATACAAAATGTAACATAGCTTTTGTTTATTAGTAGAGATATTTGACAAAGATCCGATTCCTTTTCGCCATATAGAATTTTCAAAAGCAAGTTACATTTGGATTATATTGTGATATGAAGTGCAGCACCTTCATGGATTGACATTTGACACAAAATATTATAATACTTGAGTTTTGAAAAGAAAAGAAAAAAGAATTTGAAATTTACTTTATTTAAAATGAGAAGATGCAAGCATTATTTTGAATTTCCTTCTTTTGTTAGCTATTTTTGTTGCATTAATTTTGCCTCGAGCTAGATATTAATAAATGCAATTACTAAGCTATTATTGTGAAAAAAGAAGAAAAAGAATGAAAAGAAAAATGATGAAATATACAAATATTTTCAAACTAACTCTCATCATATGAGACGACTAATTAACCAGTTAACCAGTATTATACCACAATCCATCAATCTTTTCAATCTTCCAATCATTTTTCTTTTCTAATTATATTTCATGCATGTGTAATAAAATTTTCTGTTTTGTTGGATTCTTGCATGAGCAGACCAGTTTTGGACCATTTTGGTACCAATAAAATGTGCAGGAAAAGGGAGAGAACAGCTAGTATAAAGGTACCCTTTTTAAGGATACTTAGCTCTCTGTCCCTATAATGGTGGGGGAATATTTGAACCATACCTTTAATTTGAGTTTTATACCAATCATGTGACTAAGAAACAAACAGCAGTCGTACCATATACACTAAAGATTTTTTTTGAATTGTAGTCCATAAGAATTTATCCTTGTCAGGAAATCAAGTTTTTTATAATAGAATCTCCTGGGATAGGGACAAAATGGTTGATGACTCATAAGACAGAAAAAGGGGAGCTAGAGTGTTGTACCGGTATTTGTTAATCCTCCATTCTAAGTGTCTGTAATTTGCTATAGAATCTCCTAATTTGCAAGACACTTTTTTATTTTATTTTAATAAAAATACTCAGTAGGCAATCCTCGAGACTCGAAAAAAAAAAATGCATAGATACTCTCATACCAAAAGTGGAAAATTGCAGACATGCATTGATATGAAATATGAAATGAATTCAACATGTTTTTTTTTCTCAAAAATAAAATAAAATAAAATAGTATTCCCTCAAGATTTGCCTAAAAAAATAAGAAAATAAAATAATATGCATGGATGAGTGTTTTATTTAAGAAGGAAGCAAGTGGAATCCAGGATTCGTATGTATCTTTTTTAAGATAAAAGCTAGTTGACACACAAAAAGTTGGGGACTAAACATTACTTGAAGCTAAACCAATTATACACTAACCAGACACATGTATGTATTGTCATATTTCATTTTAGGTCCCCTCCACATTATTACAATTCTATCAAAGATAAAAAAGCTAGGCACAATAAAAATTTCACTTTATGACAGCTCAAACTGCCGACTAAACAATAGTTTTATATCCTTAATTTTTTTGATAGAAAGTTCTATTTTCTTTTCGTCATATATAATACGGAAGTATCAACAAGAATTAACAGCTTAAATGGTACATCAAAGAAAAAAAAAGGGACATCATATGATGATACATAATCCTAAAGATTTAAAATTTCAAATATTATGAAATTTAACTATAACATACTAAATTCATATATGTTATCTTTCTTTCTTTTTCTTTTTTTTTTTTTGGAGAAATTTGGAGGGGCTTGTTATCCCCCTTCCAAAAAAAAATGATTTTGATCGTGTGATAATATGAGTCTTTACGCAGCTCTTTTTCTTTTTAGAGATACAAATAAAAAGAAAGAAAAAACCCCATAACCAAGAGTCTAAAAGGCCCAATCATATATGTTATCTATACTCTATGTGTTCAAATAAATATATTATATCTTTTTGAGAAATCAAGAGTCTAAAAGGCGCTTTCCTTTTTGTTGTTTTCTCCCTCCTTTATTTCGTTTAGTTTTTTTTTAATCTTTAAATCACCTAAAACTATTATTAATGAATTTATGTAACTGAACTTTGATTAATAGAATTACGCGAGAACTATTTAAGTTCTCCGTTTTTTATCAAAAAAATAAAAATAAAAATAACTATATTAGTTTTTTAAATATAATATATTCTATATTTTGAAGATAAAACTAGAACTTACGATATAAATATTGATACCTAAAAATAGTTAGCTTACACGTAACCGTTCTACTATTTGTGTACTCTACTGATGATAAGGCGAATCGATCGTTGTACACTGTTTTGAGTATTGTATAAGAAACAAAGGTGACACATCATGGTGCGAGCCCCACCAATTTCCTGTTCCAAAAACATCGTGCAAAAAAGATCGTGTGATGTAGCTATCTTTCTCTCTCAACGACCCCTCTAGCCATTACTGCACTTTGCACCAAGCTAGATCTGGTAGTTCATTTCTTGAATCTGAGAAATTGATTCCTTACTTCAAAATCCCAGTTTAAATCACCCCAGTTATAAGAGCTTTTCTTGTTAAAACAGAATTTTCTCGTGTACCCTTTTGAAATATCAGAAGATTGTTTACTCACAACCCTGTTAAATGGGACTTCTCATCTTATTATAGAATCAACTTCTTGAATCTTGACAGTTTGTAAACAATGGAAATTTCATGTGAAACCTCATAATATTACTCATATATACCCCTATTACAAAATGGTACAACTATCATCTCATCAGAGGAGTACGTAGCTTAAGAATGTCCCCACAAATATACATTTAAAATGTCATATATGTAACCACAATAAAATGGTAAAATATTATGTATGTGTTTGTGTATGTAAGTGTAACCTTGGATTTCATATATTTCCTTTCTTTGTAAATAATTTTTTTATTTTTCTCAAGCAAGTATTAAAAAAAAAATTATTTTTATTTTTTCAATGGAATCTCCGATGCTATCGCCTGAAGCTTCAAAAAAAAAAAAAACTTGGATTTCAATATCACACGTTTATGCCCTTGTAGAATGAAAAATTTGACTCTTGACAAGAGTGGAAAAAAAAAGTAATTTTGACAAGAATTATATATATGTATATACGGCTTAGTGTATTATATTATGACAAAACAACAAAATTAATGTATATTATCATCATTAGAATAGTCTAGTGGTAAGATAGTAACATTATCATTCAATAAATGAAGAGTTCGAATTCCGCGTATAGCAGGATTAATTTAAAAGAGAATAAAAAATCAAGCGATCGCTTGTAGTTTTCCCTCGAAAAAAATAAATAAATTAATGTATATTTAATAAGGTATTAGTAAAAAAATTCTTGCTCCTCCACACATTGAATTCCGTTCAAGATCCAGCTTCCAGCACTCTCCTAAAATGTCTCCTTATTTTCATCTCCTATTTTATGTAGAAAATTAGAACTTCGAGAATACTCTTAGCAAATCTTAAAACATCATGTACATCCCAAAAAATTGTGAATTTCATATATATCCCTGCAAAACCCAAAATACCAAATTACCAATATTTTTTCACTGGTCAATCCCGAAATGGGGCGAAGAACTTAGTTCACTAGTTGTAACCTAATGAGATGTTAAGTCTATCTATATTTCATGTAAATATTTTAATGCCTTTTATCAAAATTAGCAATTTTTCATGAGAAATAATAAATACGTTATTCCGTATTTCTTTCTTTTTCTTGCGTGATTGCTACTGTTTTTTCTAGAAAAAAAGTAAAAACACATTTTCAACACGCTAGGAAATCATTTACCTTCTCTTTAGAGAAATTAAATGTATATTTTAGTCAAGTTAAATTAATTAGGCTTCCTCATCCAAAAACATAATATTCTAGATGAAAATAACCATTTTTCACTAAAAAATGAATTTCAAAATCATATAAATGTCAAGAGAGTTCCTTAATGATTTGAGGTTAGATTGCGATTATAGCTCAAAAAGAGAAGTTAAATGTGTCTTTCTATTGTTATTTAGCTATCCAACCTTACTTTAGTGTTATGTGGTTTTCATGCTTTAAGAAATAACAATCAGTTTGAGCGTCATTAGCGCTCCTTTATTGACATGATTAAAAGTTGTTCTTTTTAAATGAGAGATTATTTTGATTTTAACCCCTTGAAATATGGTTTTAGGGTTTAATTGAAACAATTCATATATAGTTTCTAGAATGTATGGTCATTTTTCCAACGTCTCTTTTCGAAACAAGATATTTCTTATTATAATTAATACGTTCGTAAAGCCAAGATTTAATGATAAATATATATTATTATTTTGATGAACAAATAATTAACCCATAAGATTTAAATTAAAAAAAATGTGTACGAGCTAGAATGATCAATTCAATTTATGTCCCTTCAAAAGCCCCGTGGGGGAATATTCCATTTCAATCAATCTTAAATTTATACGGGAGATTAGCAGTTTGACAGCATTTATTAAACAAATATATGATGTAAGCTTTCAAAGATTATAAAATATCAAAGTCATGTCGATCGCAATTATGTTTCGACATTTTCACCACCTTTGCACTTAATATCAAAAATCAATAATTATGAATTTATTCTAATCATCATCAAACTTGTATCTTCATTTTAATTATGTTGACGTTGGTAAGTTCAGGAATATTATTTAGTCTCTCATTGAGATGACAAAAAAAAAGATATCTGTTTAAGTATAAATGTTAACAGAATATAAAGCTAGAAGAGTTGTTTCCATCTTTTTTTCAATAAAATTTCAATCTCCAATATCTTGTATCTTTTTAATATAATATCTAATAAATTAGATTATTCATGGGCTTTAATTAGCCTTTACCCTAACCATTTTGTGTAAGGATCTTTTAATAAAAAAACATTTGTTGAAGAAACTTACTGGAGGAGAATGACAATAAGTGAGGGTTGGTGTGTAATATGAATTGAAGTAACAATTCAGTGTCACGCTCAAACCTACCCAATTATCTTATCTCGCAAATTTTAATTATTAAAGTTTCATATGAAAATATATTGAATTATTAATTAAATTTAACAAAATGAACAAGAAATGACAATAAAGGATGTCATTTTCAGAGAAGGGATGGAGTCTCCCTCCATATAAGTTGTGAGAGCTTAATCAACTTTGTTAATTGCACCATTATGCCCACTTGGCCTTACAATTAATTAACTATTTTATTAATAATAATTCAAGTAAAACTAGTTTGTTAAACAATGTATATATATTGCATTTTGCACCATAATCAATGTTCAAAACGAATTGTAATAGATGTATTCTTATGACTATTGTATGTATCTTGTAAATAGTCAACTTCGATTATGAAAACATGTACATGTATTATATATATATATATAATATTTTTTTGTGAAATTCGATCATTTATTTGATAGAAATGCCTAACTAGTTCTCCTGTAAGTTTAACTTCATAGAGAGAGAAAAAAGAAGAAAAGAAATGACTACCGGTTACCAGCTCACTATCTGATTCTCCTTTTACAGTAGCTGCTTAAAAGATCAAAACAACATGTCAGTTGTAAAACCAAAAAACAACCGAAAAGAAAACAGCTGATAAATTATAAAATAAAGCCGTGTATGTATTTGCTAGACATGCATGTCACGTGGAAGGGTCTGATAAATATTTTATTATCTTTTTTAGGCTGATATATATATATATATATATTACTATCATAAAGTTTGTTAGTATAATTAAATTATACAAGTGGTTATTATTATATGCATGCTACTAATTAATGAGCTACTAAATAAAGTGAGTGCACGAGTCATTTTCAAGTGCCACATTGCTCGTGAAAGGAGATCTCAACAAAAGATTCTACTCATATCTTTTCAAATACAAAATAGGCATATATATAAATATAATATGATAACTAATTATGCAACTATAGATTCACCTTCAATGCATGTACGTAGGAACGTAGTATATCTAAGGATCTTTCTTTTGAAAATGATAAGAATTAGACCAAAATTATCTCCTTTTCATGACTTCAAATTTTTTAGAGAAGGAATGTTTTATTTTTCTTTGGTAGGCAAAACCCGCTATATATGTTACAAAATTGAAAATGTAAAGAACTTATATATTTGAGAATAAAAAATTGTGAAATTGATATAAAATTGGTACAATTAATCCACATCATGCATGGCATCTTAATTATGAAGAATAGAAAACAACTAAAAAGAATAATTGCCCCCCTATAATAATATTATTCCCCTAGACACTAGAACTGGATAATGACACTTTATATTTTACTCACACACAACAATTTAAAACCAATAGTTCCTCGAAGTTTTGGGGCATCTTAAATTTGTTTTTGTAGATGCTAAATAACTTTGTATTGAACCCGAATCTTTCGAGTATTATCCAACAGTTTTACTATTAGATTAAACGACCACTTGCTAAATTAATATTTGAAATTTCATCGGACATGAAATCTTTAATAGCTTTTCATCTATTACCTCAAAAACAAATACAAAAAAAAATGGTAAATATTTGTAATTTTATTTCACCTGTTACCTCAAAAAAAATAGATAGAAGATTCCTTCAACTATGGTTGAAAAAAGATATATTTTTTTTAGATTCAACCCATATTTGATAAGTTGAAAAATTTTTGCTAAATATATATTATATAAGTTTGTGTTTGTCGAATTTTGAACCCATAATCTTTTACTATACATATAATTGCTCTACCAACAAGTAAAATAACTCAAAAGAGGGAGAATTAAGTTTTTAAGGTCATGCTATAACAAGTATATGTTGTTAATAATGTTTCTAGTGTTGAATATGGGTTCAAGTTCTGACAAACGTCATAATAACATATATTTAGCAAAGTTTCTCAGTCTAATAGGTTGAATATAAAAAAAATATTTCTAGAGTTGGATTTGGATAATACAAAAGTGAAGTAGGTGAATTATCTGTTGAAATTCATTAAATAAATAAAATATATAATGTAGAAGCGAGTTATACATTTTTGGAAAGAGAAAGAAGTGTGGATGAAATGATAAATTACTGAACAACATAAACGAAATAATAACTAAATCAATTAAGATACAATCAGGTTCTTCACTTCATGCCACACTAGCCAGTGTTGGACTTGCCATATGGTCACACCAATGAAAAATTTCCTATGGAAAGAAATCATACGAAACTTGAGGATCAAGAAAGGGGAATACAAGATGACTTTAGGGCACAACTGGAGTATGGCAAAAAATTTGTTGTGTTCATATTCGGAATTAGGGTTTCGTGACCCTATAAAAAGGGACTCATACTTGTTGAGTTGACACAAAAAATACACGAATTCACAAGTCTCGTCTCCAATAACTAAGCCCTAAATCCACTAAATACTTATTATGCTTCCTACATTGGTATGAAGAGCAAGATTCAAATCTCTAAGATATGTCATCTGATGGCAGCCGCACGTTCTGTTCGACCGGTGTAGTAGAGTTCGGGTTAGATAGAACACCACTCCCCTTTCAGACTTCATCTCCGATTTGTAGTCTAGATGTCAAATTCCACTATTAATATCAAATTTATGTGGATTGAGCACTTGAACGGCAACAATTACGACATTTGGGCCGAGAAGGTGACCCATGCCCTGATAATTCATCGCTTGGACTATATCTTAGAAAAGGACCGACCCGTCTTAACTACTGCGATGACTGAAGCAGAAAAGAAGATAACTGGGAAGTGATACAATGATAATAAGGTCACTAGAAGTACCATCCTAGTGTTAATGGATGACAATTTAATGAAAGTGTTTAAAGAGCACTCAAGTGCTAAATCATTTCTAGCGGAAATAAAAAAAAAATATGACATTAAATCCCAAACACATATAGAAGTAATGTTGCAGTGTTATAACTATTGTCATATGTAAGAAAGTGCTGATGTGATTGACCATGTCAAATAACATTATGCTGATGGCGAAGGACTTTGAAGCCGGGGGATCTCTAATTTTGGAGAAGTTGCAGGTTTCAACAATCATCAATAGTCTGCCTCATTCTCGGGCAATGATGAAGACGACACCGCACATCGTACTCAATAGCACTAGCATGAAGGATCTGCCCCACCAGTTGGCCTATCAGCAACAATGCATGGTGGGAGTCCATAATGCAGATTTGAACTTGTCGCAAACAACTCCCACTGATGTCATGACCTATGCCGGTAAAAGTGTTCAAAACATGGATCTTTTTTATCCGAAGGGCAAGTTTAGACAACCGTTCAGAAGAACTTCAAGGTGAAAAACAACGCAGGTCCCGGTATCAAGGGTTCGTGCTTCAAGTATAAGAAGGTGGGTCATATCAAGGCCTAGTGACCTATGAATCAATGGCAGAAGAAGAACGGTCAAGATGGAGGATCTAAAAAGGACTTGGTCATGGTAACCTAGTGCAACTTCTCTTCTCATGGTGAAAGAAAATACGTAATCTCAGAAGCACATCAGAATTAAAAAATTTACCCTTTTCCTAACCGAGAATCTGTGTATTATCAATCAAATCAGAAAAAAAAATCTTATTTATACCTCAGATTCGGCTAACCCGGTTTGTAGGGCTTCACGATTCATCTCCAAATGATCTCCCTGCGTCTCCTGGCTCAAGACACCAATAGAAAATTAGGGTTTTGGGACAACCTTAAAGAAGGTCATCCATGGAGAAAAAGGAAGAGAAAGAAGAAGATAATGGTATTTACAATGGTTTAAAGATGAGAGAATGTTATGTCCATGGTGTGGATGTGTAGGGGTTTATTTATAGGAGAATTTGTCTTGCAAAAGTTGAAAACAAAGGTTGTGGGACTAAAGAAAGAGGTTTGATCCGGTTTTGTTATAGGTAGTATTTTGGGGGATATTTAGCATTCCCTCCTTCATTTTCTATTCAAAATCTGATCAAACTCGTTTGGGTGCACTTTGTGGGAGTTCTATAATATTTTCTCTTTAATCCAACAGCTCATACACGTGTCTGCTAGTGATTGGCTCAAATTAGATTTGATGGCCACGTGTCACCTTCTGAGTCGTGGGCATTTTCCTCATTCAGAGATTCAAACCCAAAGAAGAATGATCTGAATCTTCTTCTGTATTTTCGAAACAATTGGAAAGTCCATTACTTTAGATTAGTTGATATTAATTGCATGAGAGAGGAAATAGAGAGTCCATTTAGAATTAAATGGAGGGTATATCATTCTGGAAAGAAGCAAAACGTGTTTCTTTGAATTGGGAGCTGAAATTTTGAGTGGCTTTTGCATTGCCACGTGTCAGATTTTCAATGGTCCAATTTATTGCTATTAATCATATTTTCATTTACGCTTTCTGAGAGTTCTATAAGGTATTTTTTTCACGAGGTTTGAACCCTTGGATTCGTATCATCGAGACCTTCGTGTTGACACCCCACAAGACCCTATTTCGGAAAAGTTGACTTTTGGTCAAATGCGATTTTCGGGTTTGACTTTTTATGTTTTTATGGATTTTTGCTGTTTTGCTTGAATGATTGGTTGGAAAGGGTTGTAGAAGGTCGTGTGTAGGATTTTCGCGGAGATTTGTGGAGAATCCGACCATCCTTAGCCCAAGATTTGCAAATCGGCGCTTCATTTGGAGTTGACATTTCACCCAAATCCTCCAAATATTCGTTTCTTAGTCTTTTTACCTGAAAAATTACACAAAAACGTATTAATAGTTTCAAAAATAATTTTTATTAATTTTAAACATTTTTCATACATTTTATGTGATTTAATGGTGAATTTTACATGATAAAAACCCTAAAAATGTGTAATAAAAATACACATTACATCAGTCTCAATTTATCAGGAGGCCCTGAGATATCTCTCTCGTTTCCGAGAGTAACAAATTCTATCTTGATCATTCACATTCCAACTCATAGTTTACTAAATATCCGATCATAGCTTTTATAATTATCCAGTTAAAAACAACGTTTGACTATGTCAAAGTATAAAGATATGCATGCATGAATCTATGATGACCTCAAGTCAAATGACTACTCATACATTAGATGATAAGAAAACGATAATGATATATATCATGTATATTCTCATAGTGAGTCAATCCAACATACTTTCTCTAACATATATTTATATTACTGAATTGATATTCAATATCCATGATCAGTAAAACATGATCATCATCCCAATAACATACTAGTAAATATATATATGATTTGAGATTTTCAAATATGTTTGTCTTACATGATGGTGTTATGCTCTAGGCCAAAGTGTTTGTGACCTAGATGATGGATTGTAATAACAAACATAATATTTATTCAAAGATATTTCATATAATATGTGCGTATAGGTTATTTTAATATAATTAAAATAGACCATGAATATGCAATTCAGCTTTATGTCATCAAAGTGCGTGACTTTGATAGTAAAACTATAAAGTGTTATGAATGCTATTCTAAATCGTCCCTGGTCATTTATAGGATATTTGTGGAGACAAATATATTTGCAGATACATATAAATATATATTTATATACAAGCTATAAATGTACATCAGTATATTAGTTGACTGATGATTATGTTTTACTGATCATGGATAAATAGTTATCAAGTCATTAACATAGGTATATGTTAGAGACCATATACTGGACTGACCCGCCATAAGAATGCTACATGTTTTACGTCATTAGCGATTCTTGTAACATAAAGTATTTATAGTCCTTTGACCTGAGATTGTCTCGGTTCCCAACATGAGTAATTTTATACTTTAATATAATCTAACACTGCCTTTAACCGGGTGGTCATAACGGTTATGATTAGGTATACAATGAATCATACAGAGGGATGAGTGCAATCAAGACAGGATTTGTTCCTCTCATAAATGAGAGAGATATCTTTAGGCCTCTTGATGAATTGAACTGAAGAAATGTATGGCCATACTCAAATGAATTAATAAGAGTTATTAATGTCATTTGTTCTTGTTCAGTTTAATTTGGGATCAAGAAATATTATTCGATTAATATAAGGATGACATATTACATACCTTATGATCGATATAGATATCGTGTGACAAAGAGACTAAATACGTGATTGTTGATTAGGTAAATCGGATCATCGATATTCACTTAAATTGGGTAGTCATGATGGCTTGCTAGAGTCCGCTCATGATTTATAGACTGTTAAGTCTATTGCCAACATTGAGTGAACCTACAGGGTCACACACAAAGAACAAACTGAAACGGGCGCAGAAAATCCTAGCGACTTATATTATGAGTTGCATAAGAATGTCACAAAATATATTGTCATCTTATGTGATAAGATGTGATATATATGTATATAATAACTATGAGCACAAAAGATCATGTAATCTAGAAGAGTCTAGATGATGGCATATGGATAATGATGAGTGATGTCATACACATCTTTTAGTGTGAAGAGACATGACTCTTTACCTCTATATAAGGACATAGAGGGCTCCAAATTCAGAAGACAACACATCATTCTTTCTCTCATTATTTCTCATTCTCTTTTGTGAGACAAAAGAGAGAAAAATATTCTTTCTCATTTGTGTGACAAAATTACGAAATGGTGCTTTCTTTTTTGTATAACTATGAAAATGTGCCTTCTTTTGTATGACAAAATGAAAGGGTGCGATTATATGAGAGGAATTATATACATCTTTTGTGAGATAAAATAAGAAGAAGAAAAAGAGTTTTCTTATGCAAGAGGAAAACAAGCTACTAGCATATATTGTTCTTCTTCCCGTTTTAAGAAGTTTGTTCGTGTGGACACCGGTAGAGGCGTTCGTACTTTCGGCGCTTGTGATCTATTCGGCCTAAGAAGATGAGAACGGTTTGTTGAGAGTTTTGGTTGAGACCGATTGTGTGTGCGGTAGATGACTTCCGCACGACCCGACCTAGACGGCCTAGACAGACCGAAAATCGATTAGGATGGTAACCGGTTTAGAGGCGCATGGACAATATGCATGGTTTGAGCGTCACGGATTAAGCGTAATCTGAAAGGTATTATGAAGATTTATTTCTTTGATTTAATCGATACGCACGGATCCTCGGATTGGTTTTGGACGAAATTTTTATTTTCCGCTGCGTTATGCACGTCTGAAACCCAACACAAACATCTCATATATGACTAGGAAATTGTATTCACTTTGCTTTATGGTTTTACTATCAGAATCACATATTCTGATGACGTATAACGGACATACATATTCATGGTTAATTAATAACCTAACAACCTTTGTGCACAATTATTATATGAAAAAATTTATGAGATAAAACATCTAATACAAAAATATAATGTCTGATACATAATCTATTTCCCACAGGGTAAAACAGTTTGGCTTAGGGCATTATTACTTTCACGTGGATGGTGTATCGATTCTGGAGTCACAAAGTACATAGCGCGGACACGTCAGGGACTGGTGGATTCAAAGCTCATGCATGAATCTTAAGTAGTATCGGATCTATATTGGAAATGACGGATACACGGAGGTGCAGGCTATTGGCACCTACAAGTTGAATGTGGGCAATTTCAACATACTTCTCACAGATGTGTTGTATGCTTCCGAAATGATGCAAAATCTCATCTCCGTCCCGATGCTGGTCAAGAAGTGCTACAACGTGCGCTTTTATCGGCAACAGAAGTCGGGGAACACACTGTGATAATTGGCAAGCATGGCGAGGCATTGGCCTGTGGTGCGCTTGACCTAGGACATGATTTGTTTAAGTTAAATTTAATAGAGAATGGTGTCAGTGTATCAAATAACTCTGATGTATCAGTGGATAATTCTAATGAGAATGATGATTTTCTTGATTATATTATGCTCCTTAATATTTATTTAGCTGATTCTATATTATGATTCATGCGTTTAGGTCATCCAGGAAAATAAAGATGAAATAAAATCGTTAAAGTCTGAATCATTTGATTATTTCGTAAAGTACAAGAACGAAGTTGAGAATCAATTGGGTAAGAAGATTAAAATATGAAGGACCGATAGGAGAGGAGAGTCTAACTCAAAAGAGTTTGACAATTATTGCACAAGTCATGGCATCAAAAGACATACAACCATAAGTTATAACAGCAAAATGGTGTAGCCGAGAAGTGTAATATAACTTTAATGAATATGATTAGGTGCATAAGCAAACTTACCCAAGAATTTTAGGGGTGAAGCAGTAAAGGCTGCAACGTATGTGCTGAACATATTACCTACTAAATCAGTAGAGTTAACTCCATATGAATTATGAAAAGGTAGAAAATCAGCTTTATCCCATTTAAGGATGTGGGGATTAGTAGCTCATATGTTGGTCCCACAATAATATAGGGATGAGTTAGACTCTAAGGCTGTATGTAACTTTATTGGTTATTCTGAGAAGTCAAAAGTTATAAGTTCTATAGTATCAAATGTTGTTCTTAGTTTGATGATATTTAAAACTATTCCGAACTACTAATAAACATTGTTGAGATTGTCTTATAAGTTCAGATTGCCGAAATGGAAATATATTTTAATTTAAAAATGGACTCATCTCTTTAATATCATAAGAACAAGAAGATGTCGTACTTTAGCTCAAGTTTTCAAGATTTGGAGCTCTTTGTGTAGGTTCTAGGATTAGTTGAGTTTTTGAGTATATTATTCCATCCTAAATTGAGAAGAGATTTGGCAAAACAAACTTATTCCGTTGTCAATGGAGTAGACAGTGTTCCACTCCATTGAGGACGCAATGACTCTGTCATTCTGGCTGACCGTCGTGATATTCTGTTGTCGACGGAATAGGTTCCGTTGTCGACATAATAGGTTTCGTTGTCAATGAAATAGCCAAGAATTTAGCCGTTTGAGCAATAATTGTCTTTGATTTGTTCCTTTTTTGTATTTCGTTATCAACGGAATAAGTGCATTGTCAATGGAATAGCCAGTTTTTCTATATCTGTGAGCTGCTTCTTCCTTCTTTTATATAGCGAGCTCAATCTGAAATTGTTTATCAGTTTTTCTAATAGCAAACAGTCTTTTCTTCTTTCTTTATTATTGAATATTATTCACTCAAAAATTTTGCAAGATTAAGGAGAGATTAGCGATAGTTAAAGAAATCGAATTTGTAAGTTATTGCTCCATCGATTCGTCAAGTTTCTTGTAAGACGAGCGGTGGTTCGAGGTCTTGCAAAGATCATGTTTGTTAGTGAAATCGGAGCCGCAAGGCAAGTCCCGGAGAGTAGGCAACTCGTGAACACGGTAAAGGCCGCTTGCGAGTAAATGAGTGGTTAAGGCTTACACGACCACCTCGCCGAACTTCGTCAACAGATCTGGTGTTCGGTATCGATTTCCTTTTTTCGTGTACTTTAGGGCTCGTTTGGTATCATTTGTGTGTTTTTGTTTTTTGTTTTTCATAAACAAAAAATAGTTTTCTGTTTTTTTTGTTTTCGTTTTCAAAAAAGCTGCTTTTCTGTGTTTTAAAATTTGAACAATCTTGCTCCATGCATTCAACATGATAACCACAATATAAAAATTTGTAAATTCACAATACATAAAAAGAATGTAACATCACTCGAGAATACTACTTGTTATATTATTTTGTTGTAAAAAGTAATATTACTAAATTGATATTTGTAGAAATATCACCAATACTACCATGTTGTTAGCATGTTACAAATCAAATATATACACAAATACTAATTTTCATGCTTGTTGGTTGTACAATCATAAAGTAAAATGTTGAAATAACTTTATTGCTGATACTGATATTGATCTGATTTAACTAACTCATGTCATTATTCAAGGGAGGAAAACATTTATTATTAAGAAAAATAAAATTTGAGATTGACCATGATATGATAATTGGTAAGAAGACTAAATAGAGAAGGAAAGAGGTGAGGGATTTATGGAGCAATAAATGCACGGAAATGCAAGGGAAAAAAGGAAAATAAAAATATGAAAACATCATTTGTTGTTTCTTAAATTCCGTTAATTTTTTTTGGATTTGAGCAAAAAAAAAAAAAAAAATGGAAACGCTAAGAAATTACCAAACACGTTTTGTTTTTATTTAGAAGAAAAATAAAAAATCAAAAATCAAAACATTCCTAAACGAACCCTTACTTCCTGTTTATTTAATTTACTTTGTTAATTAGAATTGGTACGACCATCATCCAAAAGTCTAAAAATATTAAAAAGTAAAAATCCTAAAAATTATTATAATCAACACACTTCCGCACTTAATAGAACCCTATAGGTCTTTAGTAAACAACATCAAAGATAAGAAGGTTGTAGAAAATCGTGATGCCGAATTCTTTAAAAATGGTAAAATAGAACCAGTGAAAGAGGATGATAGACCTCTACTAATTTTAGATGACTTCTATAATGATGATCTATTTGAACCTATAGTGACTAATGAACCTTAGGATATTCAAGAGTACATTATACAACCAAGTGGTCATCATATGTGGAGAAATAGGAGAACCATGAATGCGCCATCCTACCTAGATGATTTTGAAGTTTACAATTGTGAGATCTCATATATTGCACTTAGTGCAGATGTAGATGATCTGTTAGATCCTTTGAGTTATTCGGATTCGATTAGGGAATCCAATTCATGGTTTAATGCCATGAAGGAAGAGATCGAGTCGAATGTAAAGAATCAAGTATGAGAGTTAAGTGAACTCCGGGTTGGTAGGAAGGCAATTGGTTGTAAATGGTTGTTCAAAAGAAAACTAAAGCCGGATGGTACGATAGACAAGTATAAGGCTAGATTGCTAGCCAAAGAATTCACCCAGGTTGAGGGTGTGGATTATCAATAGACAAATTCTCCGGTAGCAAAGTTTGCGTCTGTCAGTATATTGTTGGCTTTAGTTGCACATCTAGTTTTGAAATTGTGCCAAATGGATGTGAAAACCGCATTTTTCAATGGTGATTTGAAGTAAGTTATATATATGAGCAAGCCTGAAGGGTTCAAGATAAAGGACCAAGAAGACAAGGTATACAAGTTAAGAATATCTTTGTATGCTTTGAAACAATCCCCCCGTCAATAATATCTGACTTTGCATAAGTTTGTTTTACAACTAGAATTTATTATAAACAAGTTAGATAATTATGTGTATACTTTGAAAAGTGGGAGCAATTTTTGAATCTTATCTTTGTATGTAGATGATATTCTACTATGTGGTAATGATTTGAAATTAATTGACAAAATCAAATCAAAGTTTAGTATCAGGTTTGAGATGAAAGACATGGATGAAATATTTTATATCCTAGAAATTTAGATTACTAGAGATAGAGAAAATAAAATGTTATGTCTGTCTCAGAAAAGATACTTGGATCAAATATTAAAAAGATTTGGTATGCAAAATAGTACACCTGCTCAAGCCCCTGTAGTAAAGATAAAAAATTATCTAAGTCACAATGTCACTTTGAAAGTCAACCTAAACTTGGGATGCCTTATGCTCAAGCGGTGAGAAATTTGATGTACGCAATGTTGTGTACGAGACCAGACTTAGCTTACTCTATTGGGATAGATGGTAGGTAACAAAATAATCCTGTTATAACATACTGGGAAGTGGTTAAAATGATATTTAAATATCTTAAAGGCACCAAAGTTTATAAGCTTTGTTATCAAGCACATTCGCTTGAATTAATATGTTATTCCGATTCTGATCTCGGAGGGGACATAGATGACCGTAAGTCAACCTTTGGACATGTGTTCTTGTTTAGAGGTGGTGTAGTTTCTTGGTCAAGCAAGAAACATGGGTGTGTGGCATACACATAGGAGGCATAATATATTGTCTATAGTATGACAACTACCTATGCGGTTTGGATAAAAAAAAATTTATTTGATTTTGACCTCGGTATTATCAGTAGACCAGTTGATATATACTGTGATAATCAACCCTCTATTTCATTGATTAACAGTGGATCCAATTGTTTTAAAGGACAACATATTGATATGGAGTATCACAAGATCAACAATATGGTGGAAAGAAATGAGATCAATGTAACTTATAGTCCAACTTATGACATGGTTGCTGATCCTTTAATGAAAAGAATCAGGTTTGAAGATTTCATCAAGCATGTTAATTTAATGGGACTCGGAAATGTCTGAGTTGCTTGTGCTAGGGTCTATCCAATATTTGGAGTTACCCGACGGCATGAGTTAGTGGGAGCTTATGCAAATTAAGTCTATCCATAAATGGAGTAACTAGGTTGTGTAAGTTGTTGGTTCGGCCAATGCACAAGTAGGAGATGTTAGACTTGCCATATAGACATTGTCCTCACCAATGAAAAGTTTCGTATGGAAAGAAATCATAGGAAACTTGACGATCAAGAAAGAGGAATAGAAGATAACTTTAGGACGCAGCTGGAGGGTGAATAAATGGCAGGAATCTGCCGTGTTCATACTCGGAATTAGAGTTTCGACCCTATAAAGATGGACTCATACCTGTTGAGTTGACACAAAAAAACACGAATTCATAAGCCCTGCCTCCAATAACGACTTTTTTTTGAACTGGCAAAAAAAAAGATTCATTAAGAAAATAGCTAACATTTCAAATTATTTGCGGAACTAGCCGTTTCACCCAACCACTGGGCGCAGTAGCGGGGTGAAACATCAATTTTCTTATTTTTCCCACTGAATTAAGCTAAAAACAATTGTTTCGCCTCATGGCGGGAGAACAGTACTAGCAGCGCGAAACATCTATTTTCTCATTTTTCCCATAATTAAGCTAAAAAAATATTATTTCGCCCCATGGTGGGGCGAAACAGGTGTTTTTTTTTCAATTTAGAGCAATTTTTTTTTTGCCAGTTTCGCCCAGCTGGGTGAAACAATATTTTTTCGATTTTTGCGGAAAATAAAAAATTGCCTGTTTCGCCTAGTGATAGAGTGAAACGACTAGTTTCACAAATAATTTGAAAATTTGACTATTCTCTTAATTAATCTTGTTTTTTGGATCAGTTCAGAAAAAAAAGTCTCCAATAACTAACCTCTAAATCCATTAAATACTTATTCTGTTTCCTACCGCTAGAATGTGTTAGTTATATTTTGAGATCTCCTTGATGATCTTAACTATACAATTATCATTAATTGCATATAATGTGGAGAAAGATCTTAGGCCAGAGCAAATGTGGGGCTCGGTAGCAAAATCATGAGAAAACAGTGAATAACTTTTGCAAAAGAGTCCTGACTAATTATTGAATTAATCAAACGTGGGTTGGTCTCACCTTTTGGCCCCTCCACTGCCTTATTTTATGGCAACATCGAGGCATGGCAGGTAATGAATTTCAGACTTGAGTCTGATAGATAGAATGGTGCAACTTTTTCCTTTTGTCTTCCCTTCAATTAATACAGACATTTGTACATTAAGTACGAGGAATCGCCATATTTTGGCCCTTAAATTTATTTGTTATTAAGTTTATTTTATTTATTTATTTATTTATTTTAATCTCAAGTTTATTTATCTTAATAACTGTTCATTCCAAGACAAGCTCAAGACAAGGAAGTAATTACTATTATGAAAAAATTGTATAATTTGCAGGGGTATGGAGGTAAGAAGTTTCATGAAAGAAAGACACAAAATGTTGTTATCTAATTATAATCACGTAGTCGTACTTCCAACTCTCTCTTTGGGCACTACTCTCTCTCGCCATTATTTGCATTTCCTCTCTCTCTAGGTTCTCCCTCTCTGGTCTCTCTTTATTTCTCTGTGTCTCTTTCAAGATAAAGAATTGATAGACAAAGACAGCACAGCTTTGAATTAAATGAGTTGTAGCTGGGGCCAAACCGCACCTTTCACCCACGCTTTTTTTCTCGTCATGATAAATTGATCGAACCTTGATACAAAACCCCCCATTTTTCCCATGCCATCGAAATTTTGTTCAATGTATTGGTTGATGCCAGCTTACAAACTACTTTATTTTGGTAGTTTAATTAATTTTTTCGATAGAACCCTATTTTATCTGGAAAAAAATATTCGCAGATGTTTCACTTTAATAATGTCAAATTAAATGTATCAAAATGTCGGAAAAAAATAGAATTTGTATTATAACTCTAAATCAATAACAAAATAATATAGAACACATACAAGATCCGTCCCCACAAAAATTAGTTCGATTTGTAGGGTTTTTCCTTTCCTTTTTCATATCATTCACCCTCTAGACAAATTCATGTCCTCTCTATTTTCCCAAGCAGAAAGAGACATACTCAACAAATTTCTTCTTTCTCCCCTACCTCAAAAGAAATTTCTTCATCTCATAAAACAAGGATCTAAAAGTACTAATCAATTAAATAAAGATGAATGAAACACTAGAAGAAAAAAGCACACAACTTAAATACACACACATAAATTCATGAATGAGACCTTCCATTCTCCTAATGGATATTTCTTTCTTGACCCACCTAAATATATTGTGTATACAAACTTAGAACACCCCCACTCCAACTATCTCTTTAATTATCTCTCTATCTTTCTATATTTTATTTATGTATTGTGAGGGGTGACCGACTTCATGTCGATGATAAAAGTGTTACATAGTACACTATTGATGAAAGCAATAACTCATGATTCTAATTCAAAAGCCCGGATGGTTAGTGAAAGATCGATCCGTTCTAGTGCCTCGTATCACTCTAAATCTGACTAAGTCGACCTTGTAAAACTCCAAAGATCACCATCACCACCATTACCAATACTCATTGAACTATTTGTACACTCATCATTACCATTATTTACTACCTTGCTAGTAGAATAGAAATCAAAACCGGGTTCATCGAAGCACGAAAGTTCGTGCTTTGATGGATCCGTATGCCCGTTGAGGTGTGAAGCCACCAGCCTATCCATGACTGTCCAGTCAGTTATACTAGCATCAGAGGCATGGCTCGGATCCATATTTATCACAGCTTGGATCGTATCTTGCATGTAGCTCTCTTGACTCGTGCAGGTCGGTGAGACAGATTGAAAACTCGGACTCTCAAGAGCTGGCAATTTCATGAAATTGTCATGAACTCCAATGGCCTTCTCAATCGACTTGAGATATTTGAAATTCACATCGTTGGTTCTATCAGAATACTTTTCGGTTTCTTTTTTGCATGATCGGCCCATGTAATGTAATATGTGATCAAGCGCATCGTCGCTGGCAGACTGAATCAGTCGTTCTTTCGCACTACTGGTGAAAGATGAAGAATTTTTAGGGCTACTCATTGCCTTGAGATGGTTCTTCTTTTTGAACACTCTACACACCACCCATCCATCTTCTTGATTTGCCTCTCCAATTGAATTAGCCATCTACATTCATTAATAATAAAATTACTTCGCATGTAGCACATGGAATGAATATAGAATTAATTAGTGTATCATAAAGATCACCACGTAATGATGCAATAAGTTGTTAAATGAATGCAACTAATCAAGATTTTTCCTTTATTTATTGCAACCACTCGAAATTAGGGTTGGTGAAAAGGAAACTTTTTCTGAAGAAGACATACGTGAGAGTGAGAGTTAGGGTTCAACTCCATTTGATCATCGAGTCGGTACTCATGCATGATCCAGTCCGACTTCTGACCGTGTGGAGCGCGACCCTTGTAGAAAACTAAGGTTTTACGCATGCCAATCCGTTTGAAGCTGTTATATATGATCTTGTCTCGACCAGTAGCCTTCCAAAATCCAGCTGTTGTTGCACGATTGGTGCGTGTACCAGTCGGGTACTTCTTATCTTTGTGGCTGAAGAAATACCAGTCGTTTTGAGGCGTAGTTCCAATTTTGCATATCTCTGCATATATAAGAAAGTTAAGCTCTGCATTGCTTTAGAAATCAAATAATTAGTTGTCAATGTGTTGCTATGTCAAACATTACCTATTATATAAAGTTCTAATATAAAGTCATTGTGACCGCATTACTTTGAACCAATTTTAAAAGTCTCAAATTGTTTATTGATTTTTTTTTTGTGAACCACAAACTACTTGGGGACACAACCTTTTGAGAAATTATTGATAAATAACCTTGCAATATAAAATGAAATAACATCTCGACAAAGAAATAAAATAAAATAATATCTCAAGAAGAATTTAATATGAAATGAAATACATAGTAACAAAACATTTAATTCTCTCAAATACGATAATTAGATCCTCATTCAAATATTTTTTGGGGATTTAGCCTTCTACTCATCTTAATTTCTAATATGACATCTTCAATTCAGAGGAGTACTATACTTAATTCTTATTTCTTAGTAATATGAATAATGTACAATATACATAACTCGTACTTAATCAAGAAAAATCTTAATTATATAGAATTAGGTAGTTAGCTATCACATTAAGACATGAATACATACCTTGAATATCCCATGGTTCAAGCTTATTAAGATCTACATCAGGAATCACATCTAAGTCAATCTTCTCAGAAGCAACTTTCTTTTGCAAATAGTAGTTCAAAAGCTCTTCCTCTGTCGGGTGGAATCGAAAGCCAGGTGGCACACACGACTGGCCGTTTACCGATATGCTCATCTTATAGTAATGTGTATAATTAATGAGAGATATTGAAGTTTGAGAAATGAGAATTCAGAAGAGAAGTTGGAGAGAAGGTAGAGAAAGTTAGAGCAAGATTTGTTATTTATATAGTGGTTAGATGATCTTTTCCCATGCTCTAGGGTCTAATATAGTGGGGTTAGTTTTTGCTTTGTATTAATAGAGAGAAGCCACCAAACCTGAGAGAGAGAGAGGGAGAGAGAGAGAGGTATTATTTTTGCAACTGAAAGTACTTAGTACTGATGATTATGCTAGGATTCGGGATATTATTTTATACTACGACTAATCTAATTATTGAACGTACATACGTACGTCTAATCTTATGCATGGCGTCATCAGTCACCATTGTTTGGTTGTTATTGGTAGGATTTCATCTGTATTAATTTAAAATTTCGTCTCTGTATTAATTAAAATTTAGTGTCTTATTTATTATACTTTTTTGCACATAGATTTACTGAACCAAATCCAACTATATTCGGTCCAATCCGTTCTAAAATATTCTACTCGTGTATAGTTATAAATTTTAAAACGAAATTACCGTTTCTTTATTTAATTGATCAATTCAGTTCAAACCGACCATTCAAATGGCCATTCTGGTACATAAATGTTTGGAAAGGGTACAGAGTATATCTCGTGGCGCCGAAAAGATAGTTTGCATTGTCAAACGTTATATCAAAATTCTTGAAAGTCGAATGAGAGGAAAAAAAATGAAGGAGAGGGGAGAGAGGAAAAAGATAGAAGGAGAGGAGGCAACGTCTCAAAGCTTGACACTCGACCTTAAAAATCTCAATAAAAATCATGCAATTTCTCAAATGGCATTTTTGTTGAAGTACTAGAAAAACACCAAAATTAATGATTTACAACAAGTAAGAATATCTCACACTTTTGAATTATTATCTCTTTAAATTCATGATTTTGTTTATATATCTATGTTGATCTCTTGCACCAACCGCAACAACCTGCCAGAATAACAGGAAGGAGGTCAGTACCAACAAGAGAAATTTGCATTCAGATTTTCTAGAAACAGTTTGTAGAGAGAAAGAGAGAGGAGAGATTACACACTGTGTATGTGCCATGTGTGAGGAGAGCAAGGTCGTGTGATTGTTTCTACCTCTCCATTTGTTGTGAAAATGGAGATGTATTGTTGCGAGTTGCATAAATTTTAATACTAGCTAGTTAATAATATTTGTACGTAGACTAACAATATATAATCATGACGATTAAATCATTCCTATATCATTCTGATCAACGATTAACTTATGATTAGTTGTTTGTTGATTTTGTTTCTTTTTAAATACGTTATATAAACTGCTTTGGTATATATTTTATATAATATTTTTGTATTTTATATATTGTTTTTGTGTGCCTTTATATTTTTTAATTTATATATATTATTTTCAAGAATATATTTTATATAGTTTCATTTTTTTGTACTGTCTTTTGTTCTTATATATACTGTTTTTATATTCTATATATTTCTTATATATAAATATATATTATTTGAGAAAAGTGCAATTTTGTCCGTCAACTATTTAAATAGCTCATTTTTAGTCTCTCAACTTTTTATTTATTCAATTTTAGTCCATCAGTTATTCAATAAGTCTATTTTTGGTCCTTCCATCCGTTCAGTGCTTACGTGTATGTTAAAGTTGACACGTAAGTAATGAAATGACATATATTCTTGATATATATTTCAACGTGACAATTGTGACGTGACAAATATTTAAAAAATAAAATTTTCTAAATTCCCTTCTTTTCTTAAAATATTATTTTATTGTATATTTTTATGAGGCATGTTTATTTAAAAATATATTTTTGCTTATGTGATAAAAATAAATGTCACGTCATGTCATGTTTAACTGACAGGTAAGCACTTAACGGATGGAAGAATAAAAAATAGATTTATTAAATATTGAGGGACTAAAATTAAACCAATAAAAAATTGAGGAACTAAAAGTGAGCAATTTGAATAGTTGAGAGGAAAAATTAGACTTTTCTCATATTATTTTATGCTTATGTTGCTAAAAGATATTAACAATAGTATTGTAGTATAAAAAACTTTTGTTCTGTACAAACACATTTTATTGTAAAATTAAATTATTAGTATAATATGTGAAATTATTTATAAGTATATAACTACATAATTATTAGAATATTTTTCAAAGATATTAATATTATTTACTAGATGTATCAAGAATTTCTCTATAAGACGTTATTCTTGATTTTTTTTTGAGAAAATTTCGAGAGGGCTTATATGCCATTATTGATTCAATATGCTTACACAAGTAAAATATTAACACTTAAATTTGTTTTTCCCTAATATATTTAGCATATTAAAATGTATCACATTATTTTGCAATAATCACTTCTATTAATTTATATTAATATATGGTAAAATATTTAACTTGACAAGGGTAAAATTGTATTAAAATGGAGAGGAAGAAAGGGTGATTGGATGGGGTCGGAGGTGTAGAGCTATCATTGGGCCCACCAGCATTGAAATAGAGATACAAATTTACTGGTTGGTGGGTCCTCTCTTCAACTTTTTAACAAACCCAGCCCTTTTACTATTAGTTTTCTCTATCCGATCATTAATTATTCTCTCAATAATTTAATTACTACTTAATTATTTATTAATGTGGTGTCGCACTAGCTCAGAGATAGTGATCTAACAGCCCTTTGTATATTTTATGTTTCCTTAATATTTTGTAAACATTATTTTTTCATAAATATTGTAAAATATAATGATGTAAGACGTGGGTAGGGAATTTCTGATTTTCTTAGCCTTAATCAGCCAAAACTGAATATCACCACTATCCATGTTTCCAAGGATGTGAGACAAAGGAAAAGACAAAGAAAGAAGAAAAAAATCTCTCACTTTGCATCTAAATTTAAAAATTTAGGAGGTCAATTTAAAGAAAATGGGAGAACAATTAAAATGTTTCTGTTGGTTATAACAAATTTGTTACTTAAAAAAAGACTATAGCAAATCTGAATCCCTCTTAAATTGATGAGTGTAAGCTTCTTATCCTTTTCTTCCTTATTTTTATTCATTAATTATCTTTTTATTGAATGGAAAATGATCAGTCTAATTTTCATTATTTGATGCCAACAAAATTTGAACACATTTTAATGGTTTTTACTTACAAAAATTAGACCAAATTTCTTCAAAACAATTATATCAAATTTACCAAAGCTTCTTAACACAAGCGGTAAGACAACCTGTCAAGTTTGAGAGAGACTCAAGATCAAATCACGACAAACGTATTTAGCTTAATATTTATGAAGTCTAACAATTAATTGATCGTGACTTGTCTAAAAAAATTATATCAAATTTGAATTCCTCTCAAATTGATGAGTGTAAGCTTTTTATCCTTTTTATCCTTCCTTATTTTTGTTCATAAATTATTTAATTTTATTGAATGAAAAATGATCAAAGTCTAATTTTCATTATTTGATCCCAATAAAATTAAACACATATTAATTTTAATGAACGGACAATAATCAAAGTCTATTTTTCATAATTATTTGATGCCGTTAAAAATTGTCATAAAATGAACTCAACTAACTAGTAGAATATAAAGAAGAGGAGAATACATATTAAGAAAAATAATTCCTTCTTTATTTTTACTTTCGGAAAATAATCAGGATCCTTATTTTGATTATGTGGTATTGTTGTAAAAAATTCACATTGATACACGTAATCATCCCCCCTACTCTAAAATAATCAAGAATATTTAATCATCACGTAATATAATAGCATGTCAGTATCTCAGGTGATATTTGTCCTGATTGGATGGACACAAATACACAAAATAACATTGGTTTGTTGAATAAAATAAAATGACAAAAAAATAGGGGTAGGCGAGAGAGTACACGATAGAGTGGAATGGAGCTTTGAGTAGAATAAAGTGAGGGTTGGAAGCTAGTCAGTTTTCATGCAATCATGCAAAATCACCTTTTGCACCCTTTTCTGTTTACTTCTTCCTACGTACTACCAGTCTCCCACAACACCTTTCTTATATATCACCTACATTTTTAATGAACTTGATCAGATAATAAAACATGTTTGCACAATATAACTGCACCAATTTTCCAGCAGAGTAATAAAATTTATATATTCTAGTTAATTATAATATCTAGGGGAAATTTCATGTAGCTTTACTCAATTTTTATGTATGTCTAAATAAATCATCCGACAATTGTTCATTTATATTATCATTATATTTCTAATTTATTCTGATTAATCACGTCAGTTAGTAAAATTTACATCCCCCTTTTTTTTTTTTGAGGGAGAACTGTTTGGTGTGTAAACTTCTGGAAAACTCTAGATACCGTATAAAAGGAAACGCTACGGAAGATATTGAAGATCTTTATATTTTGTTGATACTATTCCTTAATTGATAATTAGAATTTGGAATATGTTTGTTTACCTTATATTTGTTTTCATGAATTAGGTGTTAATGCGGCAGCAAATCTTTGATTTATTTCCTTGTATTATGTATGATTATCCTATAAATAGAGGGGTAGGGGATAGAGTTTTATTCATTCCAACAACCACAAACAATTGTATTGTATTTCTCTTTCTCCAAGTATAAAGAAAGTTTGAGTGCCGGCGGCCGTGGTTTTTACCCTTTAGGGTTTCCACGTAAAAAATATATTTTTGTTCTTGTGTCTTGTTTTCTGTGTTTGCTGTTGCGTCTCGGTTCCTAACAAGAACTACATGAAATCATCTGCTTCATTCCCTTCAGGATGAGCCCATATGTCAACCAAAATTTTAAATCAATCATGCTAGATGCGGGATTCGAACCCCTAACCTATGAAAATATAAGGTTAATACCATACCACTATACTAGTCTAGTCGTGGTATTTACATTCACATTTTAACGGTCAACTGATGTGGCATATCGACATCGACACTTGACATTTTTTTTTTTGAGAGATTCAACTCATGTTTAATGGGTTGAGAGATTTTATTTAATATATGCTAAATAAGATTGCATTTGTCAGGACTTGAACTCATGACCTCTTTGTCCATATGCAATTGACTCAACCAACTAGCCTATGAGATATTTGCAAAAAAATGCTAAGTGTGGTGGTCTAGGCTCGGACAGTGCAACTATGGATTAAAGGAATCATAGTATACCAACTTGACATGTTTGACATGTTGTAGTGTTAAAGTTTAGTGATCCACGTGATATAATATTAAAGTTGGCATGATATAATATTAAAATTCGATTACACATTGTGATGATACTGTTGGATAATATTCCAAAAATTAACAAAAAAATAATTAAATGAAATCATAAAGTAATAATTAAAATGAGACAATCCTGGTGTGTAGCCGTGCGATCGAGTCACGACTGCCATAAATACAAAATGACACCCTCTTGTGCTGAGAATGCCGTTTACCCGTCTCTAAGATTATACACCACGAGGAAGTTTCGTATCCAGAGTAGCACAGTCGCAGAGTGAGCCTTCATTTTCAAAAAGAAATAAAGTCGTGTATCTTGATACTTCGACCAAGTTTATTTCAAATTGGAAGAAAGTATTATTGAGGAGGAGGAAGAAGTTTTGTATTGTATATTATTGTTATCTTATTTAAGAATGAGAGAAATTTCTTTTATAAAGTAAGAGGAGAAGACTAAGTCAAAAAAATTAATTTTATTTCAAACTCCTCATTAAATTGTCATTAAAATATTCAAAAATACAACAAATATGATTTAAAATTTAGTAATATTATTTATAAAATAAATAATATACAATAGATACATTATTAATGTTTAGTGATTTCGACGATATCATATTAAAGTTTAGTTACATTGTGTGAAACAAAAAAAAATTATTAAACACTGCTGATATTGCGTGATTGTTAAAAATGACCCGTGCGCGACACCTGACGACGGAGCTCCACCCGGCGCCTCCCATCTGAGTATGCAGCGACGGGAGCACGACAGATGGAGCTGGCTGCTCAGATCTGAAAATAGAGGCGTGTGGCGAAAACAATTTATAGATATCATATAGTTCAAACAAACAGTACATATATAGCAATATATAAAGGAAGAAAGCAATATATATATATATAATTCAGATGAAAATAACATATAAATTTGTTATAACATTATAAAACAGTATATATATATAGCGATATATAATTCAGACAAAAAAAAGTATATATATATATGATCTATTTCAGACATAATAGTATATATATAACAAATTCTTAAGTTGATAAAACAATATATCAGACCTATCGCGCTGAAAAAAAAGCATGACGGGAGAATTAGGAGGCTCCGGCAGCTGAAAAACACGTTATGCAGCACGACGTGTCGCGCATGGGGAGTCCCCAACAGTGACGTGATTTCCATTTTTCCAAAAATGAGATGGATTTTGAATGACCAAGTCATTTCTTGCTTGGACTGTCTTCTCAGTGCTGACATGAATTTCAAGTGTCATTACTGCCAAGAGATTAACTAAGAAAAGAGTGTGAATTTGGACATGCTAAAAATTAAGTAACGTGGGGAGAAAATTGAAAGTTAGATGATAAATTTTTGTTAAGGTAACTCGGCACTAAATTAATCCTAATAGACAAATAGAATATATTACTAAATATCATAACTAAATATCATAACTAATTCTCATGCCTCTAAAAAATCTAGTGGGGCTGAGGGGCATGGATTCAAAATATGTGCTATTTTTGTATTTGATTTGTATTCAAAGTATGTCTTTTCTGTAAATATATTTGATTGCTTCATAAACAGAAATTCTGATGATCTACAAGAATATTGAGGCATATCTTTTGTTGAGGGTTTGATATTAGACAATTCACATAGGTTTCTTTCGCATATATTTTTTTCCCAAAACTTTTCACCTAAAATAATTTTAAATGAAACACGTGGTGGCGTGGGCCAATTATCTAACAACCACGTGGTAGACAAGGAGCCTTATGATATATATATATATATATATATATATATATATATATATATATATATATATATATATATAACATTTTATTCATCAATAATATACTTCTCATTTCTTTTTCCTCCCAAACAATAATACAATTGTTTTGGATCCGTCAAAATGTACAGACTTAAGACGGTTTAAATTTTCGGTTATATATAACATTTTATTCATCAATAATATACTTCTCATTTCTTTTTCCTCCCAAACAATAATACAATTGTTTTGGATCCGTCAAAATGTACAAACTTAAGACGGTTTAAATTTTCGGTCCAGCCCATGTAAAAAGACTATACTTTTGATCTGTAAAAATATTGGGCCAACATTATCATTCACAAAACGATGCACATGCACGAGCTTCATTAAATACTTGAAACTCGAATTAAACAGATCATTGGATTCTTTGAGAAATGGAAGGAAACAATGAAGTTTACTTCCCAATGAATTAAAAGTTTTGACTGTACTTTTGTACAAGAAAAAAAGAGATAAAAATAAAGTTTTGACTGTGTTACTTGACCGACTGTAATTTTTATGTCACTGCAATGCTACCTTAGCCCAACAAATCCTCACACTCTCAATTCCCAACAAAACCTGGAATCATCAATTGAGAATCATCTCTTTTAACAACAGTATACAAAACAATACTTGACATTTACAGCACTTTATGACTGGAGTGGGTATTATACCATAGTGGTAAATATTGCAAGTAAGGCGGCAGTTAAATACTCAGAAATCAGATTGCATCTTTATGAATGCAAAACTCGATTGTAGGAATCTCGATTTGCATACCCTTTTCCTACAATATTTATTTCACTAACAAAACAAATGTAATGTATATTCAGAGCTGGTAATGTGAATATATTATATATACACGTCTGACCAACTGGTTTTAGGGTCAAAGGAGAAATAAAAAATGGTGCAGCCAATCAGAAATAGTTTCAGTGGTAAAACAAAAAGTGTCAGGTGTTAAGTGCACAGCAAACCAAGCAAAATGCTACATAAACGCTTTCTCTCGTGATTTTATTTATTGCTATATTACTATTTATTATTGGTCGTCAGATCAGACTGTCTTATCCATAATATGATGATTTTGCTTTGGATGACCAAAAGTACTCGTTTTTACGATTTTTTTTAAAGCAGCATTTTTTTAGAATAATTAAACGGATAACATTATTTTAAAAATAATTAACCAACTAATACTTTTGTCAGAGGGTCTTGACGGAACTGAAGTGATTCCGTCAGAGGCTCTGGGCGGAACTGACCTGATACCCTTAAACACGATTAATTAAGAAAAAAAAATCAGTTCCGCCAGACCAATAAATAAAATTCATTTTTTCAGGTTAAACTCTCAATTTTGAAGGTCAATTAGTTCAAAAAAATTACGAATTCAGTAGTCCCGCCAGACCCTCTGGCAGAACCGTCTATTTTATATTTTTTTCCCTCTAAAGGTAAGAAAATTTAGCAAAACAAAAAAAAATCACTGTTCTACCAAAGGCTCTGGCGGAAATGTGGCGAACAATACTTTTTTTTTTGCTAAGTTTTTCAGTTCCGCCAGACCCTCTGGCGGAAGAGCTAGTGGGTTAATTATTTTCAAAACAATGCTATCTGATGAATTGTTTTCCAAAAAATACTATTTAAAAAAAAATCCTTGTTTACAGGGTATATAAGTGAAACAATATGATGATTTGTTGTTGTTTGGCAAGGTATAACCGTATATCCCTAAAAAAAAGGTATAATTGTGTAAGACTTAATAGGAACAAGGGGTAGCTGCCCTCTAAAATTTTGAAATTTTAATATATATATATATATAGTAATACTACTGTATTTTACGATAAATTTATATGTTTTATATATTTCATATTCTCAAAATTTTTGTTGTATTTTTTACTATGCTTATCATGTCCTCCAAAAAATTCGGAACAAGATTGCTCACTGCATATAAGTGAAATATTATGAGATTTTATGAAAGTACGGTTGAAGATGGGGCAAAGAAAATAAAGAAGTGGACCAGAATGCAAATCGTGGGACTCACGTGTTGACAACCCATTATTCATTGATTCAGCCTTCCTCTTTCCTCAAAGCAAAGATACTCTGCTCTTTTTTCACTTTTTTTTTTTACTGTCGGAGTAGGTTAGTTTTAGATCCATATGAATGAATAGTTTATCTAAGTTTATTGAGGAAGTGAAATGTATGTGGCTCAGATCAGTGGGTTTGCTTTGCTTTTGAGGTGTGTTTGTGCTTTTGCGCCAGATGCCTCTCGTACTCCTGCTTCCCCTCGTTACTCGTTTCCCTTTTTTTTCTCTCTCTCTCTCTCTCTCTCTCTGATTCCACATATTTCTTTTCCATGCAATTCACAAGAGCTTTAGATTTTATGACCATTACTTTTTGAGAAAAATTTGACCATAATATGAAATACGATGCAATTCGATTTAGCGTAAATTGGCAGATTTTAAAAGAGAATTATGATGTTTGTTAAATAAATTTGGATCTGATCTAATTTTAATTGAGATTTGGAAGATGAAATGACGTATACTTTTCTATTTTTACTTAATACAAGCTTATAAGAGTAATAACGAGAGTGAAAGAATAATAATAAAGATAAAATTTGAGAAAAAAATTAATTCTATAGATGACAAATCCTAATTTATAGTTTTATTGACAATATCAATGGGCTTACACGAATACTAACAATTTCATTTACTATAATCTATTTCTATCGGGGTCCTTATCAAATTAATTTTCAACATATCAAAAAAAAAAAACTCTAGCAAGCATTAAAAAAAAAATATCATTCCATTATGTCATAGATTGAATTTCATTATATTTATAACTTTACATGTTCACCATAATATTTCACCTAACTATGAAAAAATTTAACGAGCAAACAATAGATCACGTGATAAAAACATAAAATCTGCAATTTATGAAAGTTAATCTATACCGTATTAATATGATAAATTTTTATCAATATAGTTAATCATTAAATATAGTCCTAAAAAAATAATTGTTAAGTTGGTGCAATTGGGATAATTTGAGAGGAGCTGACTGAATCATTCTTCTCACTTTATTTTTCTCATATTTTTTATGACAAACTTTTCTGCACCCCACGCTACGCAGCCCAACAACCTAGAAATTATTACATTAAAATAAATAGCCGTTGCCACCCAACATATATCACAGTTAATCCCTTAAACTCAACACCTTAATTACTGATTAGTGATCTTAATAATATATCCTGTTCATCATGTGGGTCCTTCTTGTCAGTCAGTTCCCCCACCATTAATGTACTGCCGCCTGCTGGATCTCCACAACTGTCGCACGCACTCAGCGTAATAAAATCTTATGAAAGAGAGAGAGAGAGAGAGAGAGAGAGAGAGAGAGTGAGGGAAGTGAAATCATTGTATATTGTGTAGTACTACTGTTTTTTGTTGTGTGTGGAGTCCTTGGCTACTGTGGGCTCTCATCTGTCTCTGTTTCTCTCATTCTAGCTCTGTTTCTTTCATTGTGTGTGTCATAAACGAGAAAGAAGAGAGAGAGATAATGGGGAAGAAAGGAGCGAGTTCTTGGCTGACGGCAGTCAAGCGCGCCTTCAGATCCCCTTCTAAAGATGAAGACGACAAGGTTTTCTTCATTCTCTCTTTCTCAACTCAATGGAGAAATAGTTTTTTAAGTATATAGTTAAGAAAACGTTGTTTCTCAACTCCAAGGTTTTCTTCATTCTTTCTGAACTAATATAGTTAAGCTCATTCTTATTATGCTTTCTTTTGACTTATGAAATCAGCAAAAGAGAGACTCGAAGAGAAGATGGCTGTTTCGCAAATCATCAACAACCCAAGAGCAACTCCAAGCTGCTCAACCTCAACCCGTTAAACCCGCCACAGGTTCCGCCACACAGGGAGCCGTAACAGATGAGCAGAGACACGCGATAGCTCTGGCCGTGGCGTCGGCGGCCACGGCGGAGGCGGCGGTGGCGACGGCCCACGCGGCGGCGGAGGTGGTCCGGCTGACGCGTCCGTCGAGTTCTTTTGTCAGAGAGCATTACGCTGCCATCGTCATTCAAACGTCCTTTCGTGGTTACTTGGTACGTCTTTTTTTCTATTTCTTTTCTTTTTCCTTTTTTTGTTTATATTTTTTGAGTGTAAATAATGCTTACTCTATTTTGGTGATGTGATTGTTTTGGTACCTAAATTTTTATATTTTTTAAGTATATTTATTATTATTTCATTATTATGATAATGTTTTTAAATCCTTAATGATGGGAGAATATTTAGGGTCTATTAGTAGAATCAAGTCAAACACAATACTTGGACCTATCAATGGGAAAAAAAGGGCATTGTAAAAAAATATATACGTGAGAAAATAAATCTCATAACCTGCAATAATAAACACAATGACAAGTTATATATACTGATATGCATATATGGCATTTAATCTTTGTCGAAATACATGTCACAATTAGTATAATTACAATTCTTTCTATTATATTTAAGGCAAGGAGAGCATTAAGGGCCTTGAAAGGATTAGTGAAGCTACAAGCTTTAGTGAGAGGCCACAACGTGAGGAAACAAGCGAACATGACGCTCCGATGCATGCAGGCTCTGGTAAGAGTCCAGGCTCGGGTCAGAGACCAGCGAATCCGACTCTCTCAAGAGACGGCTGGTTGCAGCAGCAACAAGTCATCTTACAGTTGTGAAACTTCGTTTAATTATGACTCTAAATACCTTCAAGATTATATCGAGCGTAGATCCATGGTAAGAACCCAAAAAAGAAAAAATAAATCCATGATAATGATATGAATTTTGGAATTTATTATTTTATATGTGTTGAAGGAGCGGTCGAGAGAAGGGAGTACATTAACAGACGATTGGGATGAGCAGCCACGCACGATAGAAGAGATTCAGGCAATGCTTCAGACCAGAAAGGACGCGGCTTTGAAGCGCGAAAGAGCTCTTTCTTACGCTTTTTCTCATCAAGTAATTAAAAAATAAACAATCTCCAAAAATAAAACTACAGAACATTTGTATAATATTTTATATCTTTTCGTTTAAAAGATGTGGAAGAATAATCCAAACAATGCATCGGCTTCGTTGGAAGAAGAAATAGAGTCGGAGTCAAGTCAACCGAGATGGATGGACCGTTGGATCGCGTCGAGATGCTCGTTTGATAACAGAATGAGTAGTAAAGCTAGAGGGTCGACTGACAATCGGGACCCGGTAAAGACTCTTGAAATTGACACGGCCAGGCCTTTCTCTTATTCCACACCGAGACGGTCGCAGAGTCACTCGCCACACCAAAATCCGCACCATCCACCTCAGTCCCCGTTGCATCATAGATCACCGATTACTCCGTCTCCTTCAAAGGCTCGGCCTCCCGTTCAGGTAAGAAAAAAAAATTTGTTTACTGCTGTAAGAAAGTTGATTTACCATCATCTGATATTTTACTTGCCTTTAGTGGAGGGAGATATTTGGAATTGTAAGATTTAATGGTTGATATTTGGAATTATTATTAGTGGAGGGAGATTGTGAGGTCTTAGATCTCAGTATGGGATTCCAGAAGGGGAATTAATAGTATGATAGTGACAAGTGGGTTGTATTCAATTATTAACATTTAATACAGACTAGTTTTCTTAAGGAAGTAAAGAAAATCTAGATTGAATCACAAATATTTAATTTCTCAGATTAATTAATTCACAACAGGTTTGCTATTTGGGTCAAGTCAAACCTACTTAAAAGAAAATGTGTAGGCAGTAGTCTGTTCATCTCTAATCCTGTTTTGTACCTATATAAGGCCTACATGCCTAACAATAACAGATTATTCAAAATCAAATGGGAAACATTAAAATAACAACTTTTACATTTTGGGATATTTGTAGATAAGGTCAGCGAGTCCGAGATGCACAAACGTAACTAGCGGGGCCCACAACGTGCCGAGCTACATGCAGGCGACTGAGTCGGCCAAAGCCAGGATCAGGTCTCAGAGCGCACCTAGACAACGGCCTGCAACGCCTGAACGAGAAAAAGTCGGTTCAACTGGTTCTGCCAAGAAACGACTCTCGTTTCCTGTCCCTCCTGACCCTTACAGGTAAATAATTTCATTTTAGGTTCATTATTTTCACACATATATTATGGTTTTATTTTTTGTTTTTTTAATATATTATTTTGTTATGGAAATGAAGGTATGGATATAATTCACAAAATTTGAGGAGTCCGAGTTTTAAGAGTGTGGCGGGCCGGTTTGTACCGGATCTTCGGTCCAATGTTTCTTCGTTGTGTAATGAAAGTCTTGGAGGTGAAGTATCACCTAGTTCTACCACCGATTTGCGAAAATGGCTCCGATGAGGCGAGATAATAATTTGTGGTTTAATTGAGCGGTAAAAGTAGAAAAATTAGTGGGTTTTTTCTTTTTTCTTTTTTCTTTTTTGTGTTTTGTTTCTTTTTGTTTTTTGGTATGTTGCGATTGTAATAATATGGTAGGGATGTGTGTGGATTGAAGCAAGTTGATTGGGACCATATATTTGTGAGCACAATGATAAAAGTAAATTAATTATTGGTGGTTTATTACTAAAGTTAAATGTGATTTAAAACTGTGCATTATTAATTATTTTATGATTGAAAGATCAGGGAACAGTTCTTGCATGTATACTGTGCTGTGAATACAGTACATTTTGGCATATTAATGTGAATGTACCCAGTATAATTCCGACATGATTTATTTACATGAATAAAAAAAAAATCTCTGAAGTATTTCTTGTTCCAAAGAGAATGGGCCAACCTATATCAACACTTTGACCCCCTTGACCCATCAAAAGAATCATATCTCAACCACTACAAGGAGGCGTTTGCCTCACAAACGGTGGCAAAAATGGTGGATGTTTATCCGGCGCAAACGGTGGCAAAAATGGTGGATGTTTATCCGGCGCATTTTCTGGCGCAACTACCCCAACTTCATGGTGACGAGGTGGCCGGTCTAACGGACATCCCTCAACACGAAGAAATTCAATGGACCGTCTCGGCCTTGGGGCCGGATAAGAGCCCGGGGCCCGACGGGATCTCGGGTAGATTCTTGCAGGCCACGTTTCAACTCATCGCCCCACAACTCATTGAAACCATCCAAAGCTTTTTTATCACGGGCGAAATCAATGATGAGATCGCACACTCAAATATGGTTCTTATTCCTAAAACCGACCGACCGACTAAAATCAGAGACTATAGACCTATCAATGTCCTCAACTATGTGTACAAAATCATCGCCAAAATAATTAAACTTGTGCACGAGTCTCAAAGCGCCTTTCTCCCAGGGCCTTCAATCTCCTACAATGTCATCATCCTAAGAGAAGTTTTACACTCCTTCTCGTCGGTATCGTACAAACAACATGCGTTTACAATGCAAGTTGATCTAGCCAAAGCATTCGACCGAATGAGCTGGGATTTCCACTACGACTTATTGCTCCTAAATTCCCAGTACACCTTGCAAACTTAATGCGCTCGTGCATGTTGACCGCCAAGTTCCATAATCTTCAACGGAACGGACAACGAATTTTCCAGACCAAAAAGAGGACTACGCCAAGGATGTCCACTCCCGCCCTACTTATTCATTCTCGGCATGGATATACTAACATGGTCACTTAACTATGCGGCGAAAATTGGATACCTAAAGGGAGTCAAGCTAGCACACACGGCCCCAGCCCTACTACATCGACTATACGCCGATGACCTAGTCCTATACGGGGAGTCATCTACTACCGAGGCCGAAAGATTCCTAAAATTATTACACTTGTTTGAACAAGTGTCGGGTCAAAGCTTAAACCCAAAAAAATCTAAACTCTGGTTTAGTCACACCACAGATGAGGCGCTAGCCGACCAAATCCTATCCTCATTCAACGCTACAAGGGCGAGCCGAAACGAACGATACCTAGGAACATACATACAATCTCATGGTGGAGTGCAATCTTGTTAACTCCTTGAACGAACGCAAGAAAAACTAGCAGGCTGGAAAACTAAATACCCCTCATACGCAGGACGCATCCAATCTGTATTACAAGCCCTTCCAGTTTATCTAATGGCAACCAAACTAATTTCCAGAGGTACCATTAAGGAGATAACGAAAATCATTAGGCGATTTGGTAGGGTAAGAGTGAAGGACGCTATATGGCGCTATGCAAGTGGTCCGCCATCAAGATGCCCAAAGGCATGGGTGGCCTTGGAATAAGAAAGTTACACGAATTCACTAAGGCCATGCTCGCAAAGAGCACGTGGGCACTCGATCAAGGCGAAACACAAGCATGGGCAAAAATCCTAAAGGAAAAATACTAACCATGAACACACTATGGCACACCCGAAGGCATAATCTATGCACAAAATTTTGGCGGGGAATCCTAGCCACTAGAAAACTCGTTGCGAATAACATAACCTGGCAATTGGGGAATTGAGAAAGGTGTCGTGCGATAGGCCATCCGTGGCGACAACAATGGTTTGAGAGAAGACAAACCAACAACCAGGAACGATCCTTAACCGTCGGTCAATGCTTCAACCAAACCGGCGGTGCAACAACCTGGAACATCGACATACTTACCCAAACCTTCGGATATCAACAAGCCTTGAACATCATAGTCAACAACCCCATAACACAAAATCGGCTGGCCCATGAAGATAGACTCATTTGGAGACTGGCTAAGAACGAGAAATTCTCAGTAAAGGAGGCTTATAAAACGCACACCCTTCCGACGAACCTTCCGACCGCGGCGAGGTTAAGAACTCTATGGACAAGAATATGGGGGCAACAAGCTACTCATCCCAAAAGTACGTACATTCATGTGGAGAATATGCAATACGACGATCCCTACGACAAAACTTCTCTTCACAACAATCGACAATATTGACCCCATTTGCGCCAGGTGCAACACACAGGAAGAAGACCTCATGCACTTATTTTTCAAGTGGGACTCCTCACGTCAAACGTGGTTCCTATCGCCTTTAGGCATTAGGATGGGCGAACTACAAGGTGGTGTTGCCGAGGCAATCCACATGCTACAACGACACCTAGACGAATTAAGGTTTGCGCTGATGGCTAACACGCTATGGTGCATATGGAAGGGGTGATGCAAACTCATATTCCAAACAAAAAAGTTAAAGGAATTATGCCGTAGGCCAAAGTGTTGGACTAGAGATTAGATTATGAGAAACACATTTATTCAGTTCATATATGAATGAGTGTATGAGTGACTAATATATTCATATATATTAGATCGACCATGAATGACACTTCGGCTTCACGTCATCAGAATACGTGATTCTGATAGTAGAACTGTGAACCAACGAATGACATTCTAAATTATCCCTAGTGATATGTAGAATGTTTATAGAGATAGACATACTTCAGGTAAGAAGCTACATATCCACACTAGTATATTCGCAGGCTGGATTGATCATGTTCTGCTGATCATGGACATAGAGATGTCAAGTCTGGAAAATAAGTATGTGTTAGAGAACACGTACTGGACTGACCACACTATGAGAATATGGATGGTATATGTCATTAGTGATTCTTATATGAATAGTGTGCTTGTCACTACGACCTGAGGTTACCATGGATTCCTATATCTGGAACTGCATACTTTAATATGATCCTACGTCATCCGTAATGGGATGATCATTAGAGTCATCATTAGGTATGCACTAATCATGACAAGGAATGTGAGTGACCAAGATGAGATTTGTTCCTCTCGTCATGAGTGAGATATCTCTGGGCCTCCTGATGAACCAAGACTGAAGGAAATGCATGGTCATGCTCAAAATGGATTAACATGTGTTGTTAATATCATTTTGTATTTGTTCAGTCTAATTTTTGATCAGGAAAGAGACTTTGATCAAACTCAAGAATGATATATTTTCATGCCTTGTGATCAAGACAAATATCATAGAACAAAAAGAATAAGAAAATGTCTATTCAGATAGGTTTATGATCGCTGATCATTTCATTTAACATGGGTAGTCATGACATCAGACTAGAGGTTACTCCTGACTTACGATCTTTAGAAGATCGTTACCAGCGTTAAATGAAACCTACACGGTCACATAATGGACTCCATTCGGACGGGAAGAAAATACCTTATAAACAGTTATACATGTGATGTATAAATTGGTGAAAGAATAAAATATTAGATGTTGAAATTTTACATATACTGGAATTGTTCCGGCCAACCGGAACACAAGTTCCGGTCGACCGGAACTAAATTTTACATATGTTGAAATTGTTCCGGCCGACCGGAACACAAGTTCAGGCCGACCGGAACTCTGGCGGAAGGGTTTCCTTATCGAAACTTACCATTCTTTCACCTCTCTCTCTAGTATAAATAGAGGGGCATGCCCCCTCTATTAGACATACAATTAGAAGCCTTAGAGGCAGCCGTAATACCAAGAGAGAGAGAGAGAGAGAGAAAGAGTTTTGTGAGGGTAATTTCGGAAAGTATTTCCGGACTCACCTAGCCGAGTCCGGTAATTCCGTCTGTCTGACGTTCGCGTGGATACGAGTAGAGATCTCCTACTTTGGAGATAAGCAAGTGATCAGTTCTTCATCTCTAGGAGAATCAAAGAGGTTCGCGAAGTCGAGCGTTAAGAAGGAGAATGTTGCACGTCAGAAAAATTCAGACCTACATCCGTTCTTTGTCTCGCGGATCAGGAAGATCCGAGATATAAATTTTAATAGTTAATCTCGTACTTTTATTTCCTTAACGATGATTCTAAGGCGGGTTTAAAACCGTAGATTCCGCTGCGCATGTAACGTACATGGCTACGGGTTTCCCAACAAAAGTTTCTGCCACAAGTTTGCGTCTCACGTGCAAACACACTCACACAAAACATTGCATGAGATTACACTGCCAACGGGGCTACAACCCCTTCAAACAAATCCATCACTATAACTGACATATCAGACAATATACACCATTGTTTTATAGATGGCTCATGGAAAATGGGGGAAGGAGGTGGAGCGGCGTATATCGTCCAGAGAGAAGGACGACTCATGGAGTTTGCGGTGGAATTCAACGACACTGCATCACCCATGGATACGGAGGCGAGTGTGCTACTCATGGCCATTAAGAGAGTCATCAACCCAGGAATCAAAGAATGTACCTTCCACACCGACAATGTAACACTTGTACAAGCGATGTGCCGGCCGGCGGAAGAAGCGCAACATGAGTGGGATTGGGTGGCATTCCATCGCATCATGGAGCGCAAGGAGGAATTTAAGGGCCAAGACGCATTCAACATAGATCATGTGAGGAGAGAATTCAACTCGGAGGCAGACAACCTCGCGAGATGGGCTAGGAAAAAACGGAGCAGAGTGATGGGTGCTACTTATCCAACCGTCGGAAGAGAAGAAGGCTAGACATTTTCGTTCGGACTGCTCTCTATCTATTTCGTGCTTGTAATAGGACTAGTTATATTTTGGCTGTAATATGAGGAGACAGTAGACTCTACTAGTTAAGAATATTAGGCATGGAAAGGTACGAGTAGTACTGAAGTTGATAGGACAACAATGTGTGGTTATGTCTCAAAAACATTATGTATCCAATGTTATCTAGCAATGGAATGGCACCCAAGGGTTTTAATGCAAAAAAAAAAAAAAGAATCATATCAAACATATGATAATATAGCTATTTGAGATATATTATTTTCTTTTCTTTTAACTTTTAGCTAGTTTAACTATCAGAAATTTACAACTAAAAATTAGAACCTGACTGAAATATACTTTATAACTTTCAGTCAACAGCATATGATATTTCAAATTTGTTCAGAAAAACTATTGCCTTGTTATGCATGAAATTATTTTCTTTCACTATGATCTAGGCCCAGTGAGCCTCTTGATATCCAATAAATATTTCAAAATAAGCCTATTATCAACTGACTGAAAATATTACCATTTCTATCAAGCCCAGATCAGTACAGAAATGTAATAAAACAATCCGGCCTGTGGAAACAAAACGCCCAAATCCACATCAATTACTAATTTAATACAAACCGTTGGATATAATTCTGACGGTTAATAAACTACCCCTAATTCGCCTTGTTTCTTTCTTTGTTTCCACTGTATAAAACTCCCGAATCGGATCCATCTTTCTCATTCTGAGCAAAATCAATCTCGCCAGAGCCCCCAAATTAAAAACACTATGTAAGCTCTACCCTTCTTAATCTTCTCCCAAATTCAAATTAACAATCACAAATTAAGACTACTAATTCTAGCTCACTCTTTCCTTAATTCTCTTGTCACCTAATAATCTATTCTCTCTTCTTATTCCAACCTATTAATATATCCTCTCATACAATGGCTGAATCCACGAATTGGGGATTTGGGTTTTGTTTGTTTGCCATTTCCGAGCTCAGTATACCACTAGATCTAATTATTATACCAATTAAGGAGGTATTTGGGCGGATCGATTTTGGACCTGAGCTGGAAAATGGAATCAGATTATATGATCAAATTTTACCACACAAAAATGAGCTAATACACACTGGTTTTGAGATAAAATCCCTCTTTTATCTGTTCTATACTTAAACGGCCACAGAAATATACAATGAATGTTTCTTTAAGACTCTAATACATAAGATACACTCAATCAATTATATGAAAGCAGTGCTCGCCACTTCAATTATGTTCATCTACCACAAATAATCCCAACAAAAACCATACCATACTACTAAATCTAATTCCAATTTGAATCACATGAAAAACAAATCTGATTGCACTTCCAATTCCACCCCCAAATGCCTCCAGTCCAAACTGCATGAACATTAATCACTCAAACAGAAATCTCAATCTCAATCTCAAACCCTAGCCAACATTTGTAGACACCAGAGAGGAGATAAATAAAATGTCAGACAACGACGAGGAGCAAGTTGACCTCGAAGAAGAAGAAGAAGAAGAAGAACAGTACATGGAAGACGACGACGAAGAATCCGAAGAAGACACTCAATACACCAACAATCACAACCCGCAAGAAGAAGATGATCAAAACAGAGAGGTTGCTATTAACGGAGCCGACGAAATGGAGAAGCTTCCGGAAGACGACAAGGGGAAGAAGCTTCCGGAAGACGAGGAGGAGAGGAGGAAGTGGGAGGAGCTCACCGCCCTGCCGCCGCACGGAGCCGAAGTTTTTGTCGGCGGAATGCCGAGGGATGTCACCGAAGAGGATTTGCGCGCGCTTTTCGACCCCTTCGGAGACATTTTTGAGGTACTTTGATTTTAAAATATTTATTCTTGAGAAATTTGCAAGAAGAACCTTTGTTATTGGTTGGATGTTTTGAGAAACACTTCTGTTCTTTATGAAATTGGAAAAAAGCCCATCTATTTCGTGTTGGAGATTGCAAAAACACACCTCTGTTCGTTGGGAAATTGCAAAATAAAAAGGAACTTTTGTTTAGGAAATTACGAAAAAGCCTCTCGATTGTTGGAAATTGCAACAAAGAAACTCGATACTTTAGGAAATTGGGAAATGAAAACCTAGAGGACCGTCTTGCAATTTCCTAAGAATTGTTTTTTTTTTTTTTTGCAATTTTCAGGAATGGAAGGTTTTTATTGCAATTTAAGCATAATGCAGGGTGATTTCTTGCAAATTTCTTTTTATTATTTTAAATAGTAGAAAATATGAAAAATTGATGAAGAATAATAATTAATTAATTACAGGTGAGGCTGGTGAAAGACAAGGAAACGAGAGAGAATAAAGGTTTTGCGTTCATCATATTTACCACTAAAGACGCCGCTCAGACCGCTATTGAACAAGTCCACGAAAAAGATTTCAAAGTAAATACTTATTTAAATTTATTATTATTTAAATTTAAATTTAATTTTTATTTAATTTTAATTTGGTTGTTCTTTTTTAGGGTCGGACTTTGAGGTGCTCTGTTTCTCAAGTAAAACACAGATTATTCGTAGGAAACGTTCCAAAAGGCTTATCAGAAGAAGATCTCAGAAAAATATTCGAAGAAACCGGTCCTGGCGTCCAAAATGTCGAATTTTTCAAAGTAAATAATAAAAAAAAATATAATTCAATTTTAGTTCAATGTTAATCATTTATTCTAACAATTAGGGTTTGGGGTTTCTTAAGAGGACCAGCGAGATCCAACAAGAAACAAAATAATTATTTAATTTACGTAAAAAAAGATTTGATTTTATTTTTGTAATCTGAATTAGGGTTTTGATTTGTTCAATTTTGTATGTCCAATAAAAAAACTCAAAAATTAGGGTTTGAATTTGTTTAATTTTGTATGACCGATAAAAAACCTCATAAATTAGGGTTTAGGATCTGTTCAATTTGTATGACCAATAAAAAACCTCGCAAATCAGGGTTTGTATCTGTTCAATTTCGTATGACCAACAAAAAATCTCATAAATCAGGGTTCAGGTCCGTTTAATTTCAAAGCAAAAAGAAAACATTCAATTTCAATCCCCATAAATCTAAAATTAAATAGTTTGAATTTCCTTATTTTTCCAACAGGACCAGCAGGATCCGACGCGAAACAGAGGCTTCCTGTTCGTGGAGTACTACAACCACGCTTGCGCGGAGTTTTCGAGGCAAAAGTTGACCAATTCCAGCTTCACCGTCGAAGGAAGCCATTTGACCATCAGCTGGGCCGATCCCAAGTCCTCTTTGGATTCCGCTGCCTCCCAGGTGCCGTTTTATATCCCTTATCCTGAACCAGCACTGTTTATTGTAGAAAAAGTGCTTTAGACTTTCTGTTTTCAAGAAACCACCTGAGGTTTCGAATAGTGCAAATACCACATGACTTTTAACTTTTATTTTGAAGAAACAAATCATTTGCGGATTATGTTTCTATTATTTTAAAATATGTCATTAAATTTAGGGTTTTTTTGAAAATTAAAAGTTAATATTAATATCCGCGTCGCAGGTGCGGTTTAGTAGAAAGCAGCCCTTACCCTGTACCAGCTCTGGCTGGTTAATTAGAAGTTGTACTTTCGGTTTTGTTGAAATGACCTGAGTTTTCAAATAGTTCGAATACGCCTTGAGTTTTGACTTTAAACTTTGATTTGAAAGGAACAAATAAGTTCAAATAATATATGAATGATATATAAACGTATTTTGCGGATTGTTTATGTATTATTTTAAATTATATTAAGGTATTTACTTATTATTTCTCTATTATTTCAAAATGAGTTTGAATAATACATTAAGGTATCTTACAATATTATTTCTCTATTATTTCAAAATGATTTAGGTTTTTTTTTATAATAAAACATTCAATTTAGGAGTTTTTTGAAAAATAAAAAGTTAACATTGGTTTTTTTTAGCATTTCAAAAGTTGGCAGGCTTTTGGAAAATGGGAAGTTTAAATCAATTTTTTTAATATCCCGAAAGATGGGGTGTTTCATAAATACCAGTAAATAAATACAAAGGGGTTATAAAAATTTCCTCAATTTCAGGTTAAAACATTGTACATAAAGAACTTGCCTGAAAACGTCGACAAAGACAAACTGAAGGACCTATTTGAAAAACACGGCGAGGTGACGAAGGTCGTGCTGCCACCTGGCAAGCCGGGTCAGAAGCGTGATTTTGGCTTCGTGCATTTTGCAGAAAGGTCCAGCGCTCTCAAAGCTGTCAAAGAATCAGAAAGATACGAAATCGACGGTACTTTGTTTATTTTATTCTATTATTATTTTTCTTTAAATTATTTCTTTTGTATATGTACCGTTGTAAATTCTTGAAATACAAAATTAAGGATACTTTATTTTATAATTTTATTCTAATTTGATTTTCCCCTTCAATTATTCTTGCGTATATATACTTCTAAATTCTCTAGTAGAAAATTGATTGTACTTTATTTAGTCTCTCATTTTTCCCTTCAATGCGTTCTGCGTATATACCCTTCAACATTCTCAAAACACAGTACTTTCCTTCATTTTACTCACATATCCCTTAAAAATAGTTTTTCGCATAAATTGCTTCTAAATTCATACTTGATGCAATCAGGCCAAGTACTGGAGGTGTCCATGGCGAAACCTCAAACGGACAGAAACGCTCACAAAGGAGGAAATTCCCGAAACGCCCCTCCTTTTGGATATTCTGAGCCTTACGGTGCCTACGGCGGTGGGGGCCGCAGCTCAGGCGGTTACAGCCAGGTCTTTTATTATTTTATTAATAAATTAAAGTGAAATTCGCAAAAAGGCCCCTGTATTACTGATAATCGCAAAAATGCCCCTCCATTCTGAAGAAATGCGAGTACATGAGAAACTGAGTGTCGAACATTAACTAACGTAGGGACTATGTTTTGAATTTCTTAAGAATCGAAGAGGGACCTTTTTGCAATTATCAATAATACAAGTTTTTCTTTATTTTTTTTTACAAATATCTAAATTGAATTATTATTAATTTTTTCTAGCCAATGATATATGGACGTGGGCCCATGCCGTCAGGAATGAGAATGGTCCCCATGGTTCTGCCAGATGGACGTCTCGGTTACGTTTTGTAAGTAAAAAATATATATAAATTAAGTGATATTTACAAATAGGTCCTTAGAAAAATTGGTAATTTAAAATTGTAGGCAACAGCCTGACGGACCGAGTTCATACGGAAGAGGGAGGGGAAGGAGGGGAGGAGGAGATGGAGGGGGGAGAGGTGGTGGTAGAAGATACAATCCGTATTAATTAAATTAAATTAATAAGGTTTGTTTGTATGGTTGGTTGGTAATGAAATAGTCTGGTTGATTAATGTGATGCTGTTAGATGATGAGTGAGTTTGATGTGTTGTGTGTGTAGTAGAGATTTGTAGTAGTGTTGAGTTTGTATTGGGATTTGAGGTGTGGGATGACTTGGTAATGATATTTATTTTCTATGTTTTGTGTACTATGATAATGTTTTTATGTAAGGTTGGAGTTAAGTTTGTGGTGTAATAATGCTTGTACTATGATTAATTTATGTCGATCTTATGAAAATTACGTTAGTTAGAATTAAACATAAACAATGCTAAAATTGTTTCAACTTAGTATTATAAGCTTGGTGGTGCTATTTATTCTCTTAAGTTTTGATAAATACGCAAAAATATACCACAACAAATATTGATTTGTCTCTGTCTGCCGCTTCACCACAAGCCAGAAACATGTGGCATCTTTGCCTTTCATATTTTAATGTTTTTTCGTCTTTTGTTGATTCTTTATCATGATTTTTAAACATTATATATTGATTCATTGACTCGTATATAGTTTATCAATTTGTGCTTTTGATTCTGGTTTGGTGCATCTTAAATCCGAAAATTGTAGAAAATCTGGTTAGTGCATATATTTATGTTAAATTAAAACTGCTATACATGACATATCTTGATGTTGATGATGAAGATTATAGTGCCAGTACATCTGAAGAACATGAGTTGGTTTGTGTTGGTTCAAGTAATCTTCATCGTATGAATGGATTTCAAGACCGCACAAAAGATATTGAACATACATGTTACATAACAACATACATGAAGTATTTATTTTTGTAGAGTATTTTTCTTTCATTTTTGCAACATTTTTAACTTTTTCAAAAAAATATTGTATTTATATGTTATTAATTTACTTTGTAAGTGCATTGAGAAAATATATCTTTCAACTTGAAAAACCGTTTTTAAAAAACAAAAACTGTTTTCGAAAAACAAAAAACATAAAACAAAAATAATGTCAAACAAGACCTAAACTTATATAAATTTCATTAATCCAAGACATACAATAAAAATGCTAAATTTCTCAATATATAATGAAGCATGGAGGGGGAGTTTAATCTTTATCTTTCCTCCCACACTACCATGTACAATATCACAACTCACAAGCCGCATTTTTTCCAAATATTAAAACTACAAATTTCACCAAAATAAATCAATTCCAAACTTCTAACCAACCACTGGATTTCCGGCGAAGAATGCGAGAGCCCCAACAAAAGGAGCATTGATATAAGTCGCAGGCTCAGACTGCTGATAATTATCTCTCTCATCAGAAAAATCGTCTCTGTTATCTGGTCCGCCGAGCACAGCTCCGACAAGCAAATTAGGGTTTGGAGAATTATTGTGCAAGTATTGAAAACCGTCGTTGCATGATATTTTATTAGGGTTTGAATGAATGGAGGGTAAAGAAGATCCGCGGTGATGAGCTCTTAATGGATACCGGTTTCCAAACCCGACCATGTACGACATGCCAGCTGGATTTTGGCCCAAAATATAATCAACCTAGAAATTAAAATAAGAAACAAATGTTAATTATGAAAAGTAACTAAATTAATGGTTGTTTTTAAATTTTGATTTTATGAAAATTAATTACTTGTTTCTTTGCAAGGGAGATGAGATTATTTGGAGTGATAATTGAAGAACCACAGGAAACGGAGGCCCCAGTTGATCTGAGATACTTGGCATATGTGACTAGAAGGAATGACGTGGCTGTCACGTATTGCAAGTTGCTCTCACTTTCTTTGTAAAATAGACCTCCTGTTATTTGTTTATTATAAAAATTAACTCCATTTTTAGTGAAAATTAATGAGTAAATGTGTTAAAAAATATTTACCTGGTGTATATTGGGCTTGGAAACTGTTTGATCCAGGGACTAAAGAGCAAATATAATTATCAGAATGAGCTTTATACAACTCAAGTCCTTGAAACTTGTTCTTCAGAAAACCCTTATTAAGAAACACATTCAGAAAACCAAGAATTAAACTGATCTTCCTTTATGTTTAAATATTACATTTTTTGTAACATAAATCATGTATATATAATGTATTTATTTTTTACCTTAGAGAGAAGAATTTTAGTAGCGACTCTCTTATCATCCCAACTGAACGAATAATCGTCATCTCCTGCCCCTAATAAAACACCATTTGATTGTATATATGACATGTACGAGACATTGTTTGACGCACGGTGGAGCCATGATGCACCCCACAAAAGTTCGTCCTGTTAATTACATTAAATATTTCACATTTAAGATATACTACTTATGTAATTAAATTATTCAAATTAAAATTAGGTTAAAATGTTGCAGATTTTACATGGTAGCCCGAGTAGGAGCAGTAGAACGGACACACAACTGAGCTTAGTGAATCGCTGTATGACCCACGGTATCGGTCCGCAAAATCAAACACCTACATTTCATCAAAACAAAATACTTTTCATGAATTATGAATCATAATTATGAAATACAATTTAATGAAATTAAGGCCTAATTACTTTTGTGGCGGCCTGTAAAAGCTTAGAAGAATATAAGGGGTCAGAATGCTTGAACACAAGAGACGATGCGGCTAGAGCGGCTGCAGTCTCAGCTGCAACATCTGAACCTGGGTTTTGAGGTGTAATTTTGTACACGTTTCGTGGAGTGTCCATATCTTCTGGTCTCTCCCAACAATGATGGTCCTGATTCGGATCAGCCACCTACAGTCAGTTCAAAAAATTAGTTTACCCTAAGTAAATAACACACAATCAAATATTTTACATATACTCAAGATGAGTCAATCCTCTCATTAAACTACATAATGAATTATAACTATACTTGAATGTAGAGAGTATCGGGAGTTGCAGTGGCGGCTTTGAGGAGATAATCAGAGCCCCAACGAACAGCTGACATTGCATTCTGAAGCTCAGAGTTCATCAAGTGACCAAATTCAAGTACGCTCCAAGCCAACATTGTAGTCGTAAAAGCCATCGGAAGCCCAAATTTCACATTATCGCCTGCGTCATAATACCCTCCAACTAAATCCACCTACAATATTAAAACAAAATACAGACGTCTTTAGTTTAATATAACTAATCAGATTCAATCGATAGAGAGAAACACAATACAAATTTTCTTTTGTGAAATATGGGTTTTGTGTGTTGTACATTGCAAGAAGAGCCGTCAGATAAACCAGAATCGCCTCTCCAATTCATACGTTGGTGCGGTGGTAGCTTGCCAGACCGTTGGCCTTCGAAAAAAAGAATGGATTTTCCGAGGGCGTCAGCATAATTAAACCCATTGCAGGGGTGAAGGAGAAGGAAGAGGCAAGCTATAAAGTATAAATTGAACTTAGCCCCCATTTTTGTTGTTTTGTTAGCAAGTCTTTTGATTGTGATGAATTTGGTAGTAATGGTGAGAGAGTCTATTTATAGGGGAGATGAAGAGAGTGAGAGAAGGTAGTTGGTAGTTTGAAAAATTGGTTGTTAATTAGGCGGGATCATTGGAGGGAAATTGGAGTTCATAAAGGAGTAATTTTAGGCAAAAAATAATGTAAAAATGTGGAATTTGTTTTTCATGAGATGCTTTGCTAGATGTAAATCGCAGTGTACTCACAAATACAACAAATTGTGGACATTTTTTTTTATAGTAATATAACTATTTAAACTCATCACAAATTGTTTAAATCAAGTTTTTTTTATATTATATCATTCTAACAATATAAATAACATAGTGTGACATTTGAGTTCAAAGGTGCATTTTAAATACATATGATTGATTTGGGGAGATTAAAAGGGTATCCGAAGGGTATCCAAAGCAATCTCATTAAATACTTTTTTTCCGAACAAAGTAAAAGGCCATTTTACATGGATCCTGTTCTTAGCATGCTGATTGGCAAAGAAACAGTCTTCGAAGCAATCCTCCTTATTCCAACTGCCAAGTACCTGAATATATATTTCTTATCTTACATGTGCATTATTTTTTATCATATCTTTCTTTATACATGCAAAAGAAATTCCTAGGATATGATAAGTTATTATTAAGATACTTATGCAGCCGCAAAAGAGAAAACAAGAGCGTGAATCAGGGCCGTAATTGGATAAATTTCAGCACGAATTTCATAAAAAGACTCGTAATTTGTCGTGTTTTTTGAAAAAAAAAACTGTCTTTGTTTCAATGTCTCGTGTTACTCAGTCACGGACATGGAATCATGGATTCATTTGTCGTTATAATTAAAAAATATTTTAACATTTTACCTCAAAAAATAAGTTAGAACATCATTTAACTTCTCTTTAATTTGGAGAATTTATTATGCTAACCTCTTGAGCCGCTAGACCACGGGATTTCAATGAAAAAAAGGAAAAAAAAAGATAAAAAAAGAAGTTCGGTGTCTAACTATATCTTTTAAGAGGGGAACTATTTTGTAAGTACCATTTATTCATCACCTAATGCTGCAATGCTTATTGTTTGATATATATTTGATGTGTTCTACTTTTATACACACAATACAAAACGAGAAACTAAACATACAAAATAATACATTGGACATATTGGTACAATTATTACAATAATGGGCTGACTTACAGAATGCACGAGGTTTTACCAGAAAAGAAGTAAGCGTACACATGCAAATATATCTATATTAGCTACAAAATTTATATAGGACAAACTACAGTTGGAGAAACAAAATTAAATATTAAATAATTATGTACATTTTCCACTTATTCGTGTTCTTTCATGATTCAATCAAACTATGTACTAAAATTTATTTGTCGCTGGCTCTGTATTTCTGCATTATGCAAAGACATGTCAGTTAACAATTTGAATACATTTTATTCACAAATAAAAGAACAAGAAAAAGAAAACAATTTGATAGCATATTATATTTTTCATTTTTTTCATCTTTTTGAGGTACTGAGCAAGGATCTTAAATTCAGACTTAATCTTAAAAAAAAAAGAGATCATACTGTTACTTACCATGAATAATTAATCAAAGAAGTTTAACTGCCTATTTCTTTTTTATTCAGCCAATGAATATAAAAATTTCTTCTAAGCCTGAAGCTTGTGACATATTTTAGAGCTAGAGTTAGCCACAGAACCTGCACAAGATAATAACATATGTAATTGCTTAAACCATAATTTATGATATTGTTTTTTGTATATTAAATATAGTAATAATTTGATTTATATAGTTGATTTTACTGACAAAAATCGGTATAACACGGTTGTTTCGACACAGGATCTTCCTCAAAAGGAGGAGGTATCTGTCCATATATCATTTCACAACTCATATCTTCAAAATCTAAAAATAGTAAATAAATCAGTAATTATATATTTTCTGAGAAATTGCAGAATTAAAAAAATGAAATAAGCATGAATTTATATCACATACTTGGATTCATAGTTAATGGAAGGCCAAACTCATTTGTAAAGAAATCTTGAGTTGGAATTTTGCACATGTTTACACACATTCCAACACACCCACTATTCTCCAAATATCTACGTATATAAATCAAACAAATGTGAATTGTAAATTAATCCAATAATATCAAGATAGGAGAAATAAACCTTATAATTTTATTCATTTATAAACAATACTATTTAATGAAAATAATTAAGTACCTGCATTTTGTTATACGGACTCCACTTCTTTGTTTTTCACCATTTATTTCCACTTCTATTACCTAATTAATTGAAATTCCACCTTTTATAATTGCTCAAAAATAATAAGAAAAAAGAAAGTAAAATAAGGTAAATAAAGTTTAAGATACATACCTCAGAAGGCCCAACTAACCAATGGAAGAAAGGAACTGTCAAAGCAGCATTAAATTCTTCGGCCCATTTTGTAGGAGGAAATAATTTCTTGAACTATAATATGAGCATTTTATTATTAATCTAGCAATTTACATTTATATATATTACAGTGTATATAAAAATGACATGTCATGCAAAAGTACCATGTGTAAAAATATACCTATTATGCAGAAAGAAATATATATTTGACATATTATTACAGTAATTATTAAAACTTAACTAAATATTAACAAACGAAAATATTTAAATCAGGTTATACAAATATGAGAATCTGTAATAAATTTTTTTATTTAATAATGGTTTTCTAATACTCAAGGGAGCTCCTTCAATGGCTTATAGATAACATAATCATTTAATTTATTAATAAATGGTGTTTCACTAGGCAAATCGTTTACTGGAGCTTCAAAATAGTTAAACAATATTACATCACTCCACCTTAAAATTTTTTGATTGTAATCTAATCACTCTACCTATATAAGTAAAATAAACCCCCCATAGAGACTCATCTTCTTTTGGACTCACTCAATATAACACATCATCCTATTTTCTTAGCCTTTCAATGTAAAGTTGTGATTCGTTTGAAACCACTTATTTTATGAATGTTTCATATCCTTTATGGTTTAATATGTGTAATTGTTGAGTTCTAGATTTATAATTGATTCATTTGCTATTTTTTTATTATATCTAAGATTTTGTGAGATTAGTCACTTCTAAAAACAGTAAAAAAATGAGGAGCTGAATATGTCATTCAAATCAAATAATCAAATTTTAACAATAAGAACTTCCCTTCAAAATTTTATATATAAATTGTTGTAATATTGAGTTAATTAATTAATATATATATATATATATATATATATATATATATATATATATATATATATATATATATATATTTATCAGTAAGGAAGATTTGAAACAGTATGAACTCGTATGGTCATATCCCGTTATATTGTTCATCGTACTTGATTATCATTATTCTATTTATGGTGTTCTAAAGATGAAGTAAATCGTTCACATTTTTAGATTGATTTTATTATTTTTATTGTGCTAATGTCTTTTTATAAATTTAGTTCATCGGTATAAATAACAAAACTAAAAAAACCCGCAATGTAGCGTGGGAATTATCTCAGTTATAATAAAATTGCATGTTTAAAGTCCTTGATTATGTAAATAAGGTCATTGTGCTGATGTGATTGGTGTTTTGAATGGCTTCTGTTCGTTGATTTTGTTGTATTGATGTTTGAACATGATTAGCTCAAGCTATGATTTGGATTATAATTCGGATTAGTTAATACTGCTTTGATTCAATTATGCTTTTTTTTAATTCTCAAATATCTGAATATCTCAAATTTCAATTACAAAAATCTCAATTTTGTAAAGTAAAACCAAACAAATGAACATACATAAATGGAGTATCATTATTTTCCATTGATAATTGTCATCATAAGATGTGCATTCCTTACTTGCTCATGAAATATTTCTCTACTATATTTCAAGATTCTACCTGCTCAGGAGCGCCAGGCGGAAGCATCGAAAGCAAAACCTCTCTCACAGCCTCCTGCTGCTGTCTCCTATTCCGTCCGAGCATCACTCGTCTCGACACATCAACAAAACCGTCGTAATCCCAGTCCAAAAACCCTTTTTTAGTCACTCCACCACTCGCAAACTTCTCCATTTTTCGCGCGAAAAGCGACATGAATGCTTTTTCAAACCACCCATCTTTGTACACTGTTTTTTGGCCCATCGGTGCCGGCACACCCGATGGGTCCGCTATGCCCCCGCATTTGGTTGTTAACCAGTTCCGGCGGGTGATGTGGCAGTTTTTGATTGGTATGCATGAGGTGGGGAGGTATGAGAGTTTTATTGTCGCCATTGTCGGTTTTTGAAGTAATATAGGGGTGTTGATGTATATGTTTAATTTGAATGAGTATTTTTTTTATATTTTGGGAGGCTAAGCTAGGTTAAATTTTGTATGTTAGTGGATGGAATTTGAGAGGGAATAACTGCCATACAACTACGAAAAAGAAAAGGATTCATGGAAACACTTTGGATGTGTAGAAATTTCCTGATTTTTTGATTGGCCTTCCATTGTGAGGCCATTAAGAAGACACCATTCCTTCAATTTTTGTTAACTTTTATTTGTGACAGAGAGAGACGGATGACAGCCACACTTCTTCGAAAGAGATGTATTAAACCGAGAATTGATTTGCTGTTTCATCAATCACGAGTTCAATTCCTGATTTTCCTTACTATTATGATTGGGCCAATTTATAAGATAGACTAGGCCAATAATAAGCCTATCTGAAATATTGCTAATAAATGGGCCATTTAGACGGGCGCATAAATATTAGCTGAATATATTATTTGGATCTTGTAATGGGCTTATTGTATTGGTTCATATAAAAAGTATATTAGGCCTTAGGGGACTTGGAGATATTTAAGGCATTATTATTTCATTTGTAGCCCTGTGGCTGTAATTCCCACCCCCCCCAATTCTAGCATCCGCTTATGAGAAAAAGAGGCCACGTCGCCCTTGATTTTGAGCCCTTGGATATTCATACGTGGGTTAATTTCAACCATTGATATTTTACTATTTGAGATTTTCTGTGGATTTTTATATGCAATGGTTTGTTTGAACAGTTTTGATTGGTGAAATTAGTATTACATAAGCTATATAGACTTTATTCAGATTTCGTGTGAAACGTCACTGATCACTGTGCGGGACCACGGGTCTCTATCTCTCTGACTGATCACTGCACACATTTCACCTCCTCCAAATCTGTAACGGTTCTTTTAGAAAAACCGTTATTAATAGTGTAATTAGTAACGGTTGTTATGAAAGAACCGTTACACACTTGGTAACAGTCCACATCTGTAACGGTTTATAATAAACCGTTACAGAATTTGAACTTTTACCAAATCTGTAACGGTTCTTTCATAAAAACCGTTACTAACATATAAATCTGTAACGGTTCTTTCAGAAAAACCGTTACTAATAGTGTAATTAGTAACGGTTGTTGTGAAAGAACCGTTACAGATTTGGTAAACAGTCCACTATCGTAACGGTTTATGATAAACCGTTACAGATGTGGACTGTTACCAAATCTGTAACGGGTTTTTGATAACAACCGTTACTAATAGTGTAATTAGTAACGGTTTTTATGAAAGAGCCGTTATAAAATTGCTTAAATAGTCCAAAATAAATAGTGTAATTAGTAACGGTTTTCCCAATGTTTTCTTTCAAAATATGATTTTTCGTAGCTTAATTTTTTGTGAAAAATGAAAAATAGAATAAAGATGATGAGATCTTTCATTCAAGATCTCAATTGTTGTACTTTCGAACGCACAATTATGTATAAATCTTATTACATATTTTTTATTATGACTTGTATAAATCTTATTTGATTCATAGATAATTTCTAACAAAAATATGAATTATTCATTGTTTATTCGGTTATAAGTTAATTTTTGAGATAATCTTTATAGATTTTTATGATTATTAATTCATAAGATAAATTTAATATGTTAATTATTAAATAATAAAAATGATAAAAATCGCAGCGGAGCGCGGAAATTCTCCTAGTACATAAGAATATCATAAACCCCTACAAAAGTGAATCATTTAATATTTATATCATATCACTGTAAAATATGAGAAATATCTTATTCTTAAAAAATGGTAATACTATGCTCTTTTTTATTATTTATTTATATATAGATGAAAAATGATAATATGGGATCATTCGAAGCAATGGAGAAAATATGAATAATACTTTGTTTACTGAGAAATACATGTATGAGCCTATGAGGATTAGTATTAATTCATGATATCTAATAACTTGAAATTTAAAGGGTAACACATGAAATTTGCCAGATTATTATAAAATAAGTGGTCGTTGTAACTTGTAATATATGGTCAAAAGATCTCTCTCAAAATGGAGGCTTAACTACTCCAAAAAAGACAGGTGTTTAAGCCAAGTCACAATCATTTGACCCATTGGGATTTCTTCGTTAAACCTCTCTAATCCTAAACTCGAGATCTCTCTTGGAAACCAATATGTATACACCATAATGTAATGCAAAGACTTGATGGTGTGTTTGGACTGGAGAGGAAGAACTAATTAATGGTTTATAAGTTATAACCTTTTGTGTTTGTTAAGCCCCAAATAAAACCGGCCTAGGAGAGTTCAATACCCAAATAATACTACCCAATTAATTACTCTCTCAAATATTTCTGTATTTTTCAATGTATGGACAAGATATTTCATTTTCAATGTAAGAAAATCCACCATTTTGTTCTTCTTTTTATCAAATTTATGTTTTTGTTTTTGAGATAGACAGCAACCTACTAATTTGTGGAAAGAGTACGAATTTACTTGTGTTCACATATTTTTTCCAAATTTCATGAAATGGTCCTTATTATTTAGGGTAATCATTTGGTGATGAGATATATTTATAAAATTTTATATCATAATCATATAAATTAATAAATTAACAAGACATAAGCCTGTCTGAGGAGAGCAGAACCAAATAATTTCCACACCAATTGGTTGCAACTTGCTAAGACAACTCTTCGACATTTTTTTCCCATAAAATATCAATTCGTAAGTTTGAATTTATTTACACCATTATTCTATGCGTCCTAATGAGATTCTATTTTTTTTCTATACCCCTGAGGATTGTAATTCTCCGTTTAATTTCTTTTCTTCTAATTTTCCATCATTGTAAAAACTTTTTAAAAGAAAACTCCTTATTTTAAATGATATCTCAGCAAGACAATTCGTCTTGCTGAAACTTAAAAAAAGTGAGATTCTATTTTTTTCTTTCATAAGCTATATCTGAATGTATTTTGTTAATTACAAGGTTAACATATTTGTAGCTTGGCACACGTGGGGTGCATGTATTCATATATGATATTAGTTTAGGTGATGCTATCTATTTATTATATTTTATTTCATATGATAACACGTAACAAATTTTCCCTTTCTAAATTGTGTTAGCTTTTATGAAATGACACTTGCGTTAACGACACTATATAAGAATAAGTGGTTATTATAAGGACAAGAAATAAACTTTTTTATTCTTTATTTTGCGCCATAACAATAATAACTATTTCTTTTCCAATGATCCATACATTATACATTTATATGTAATAATATTGATATTCATTATATATAAGAAAGTTTTCAGAAGATAAGAAATACAGAATACACTCATTAATTCTTGGCCATGCTTAATGAACGAGAACTCATTTATCTGTTGCTTTAGTTCTAGAAACGATTGTAAAGGCCTTTTACCCGGCGCCATTTAAATTGCGTGCTTAGCAATTAGTATTACAAGCACCACTCAATATTTTATTTATTTATTTATCTAATATTATCTGATATAGATTTTTTTTAGAAAAAAGAACAGCCAAACTTACTGAATAAATCATTCAGAAAACAATAAAATAAAATAGAGAGTTCACAACTAGTGATCCATTATTGAACTATGCTTACAGAAACTCGGAAAAAAATTCGAATGTCAGATTTGTCTTTTTATTGAAAGTTTACACAAGGAATGTCAGATGTATAATTTTCTTTTATGACAAACTTGTACTATACTAACAAATTACTTGCTTTACATTTCTATTTCCACACAAAAGAAGAAAGAAAGAACCAACCAAAAAAATCGACATTATTAATCCACACTATATATATATATACTAACCATCCATACTGACACATTTTTCTAGATCGATCTTTCCATCCGGTTCAGCCGGCACGACCAACCGGCTTGAATCGGAAGCAAAAACCGAGCACCAAACAATCAATGGCGTACCGATGAGAACCAAACTGAACGGAACCATCCATAGCTGTCGGTTAGAGGGGTGAAATACTATGGCCCACCATATGAGGAATGTTAGTCCGGCGAGGAAAACCAGGAAAGAGAATACCGAGACGAGGAGTTGAGAGTGTTTGTTAGGGGAAAGGGATTGGGATTTCGTTTCCCGGTTCTGCTGTTGTTCGTGTTCTTCCATGAAGAAAGAATTAGTGAGTTTTGAGTGATGTTGTGTGATAAATATCTTTCGAGCTTTGGAATGTGTATGTGTATATATATGTGTTTTGAGGGAAGAGAAGTGGGGGTCAATTGGTCTATGAAGGCGGCAAAAGGAGAAGAAGAAACAAAGGGGTCAGCTCATGGCTGTTGATTTGATAATTGAATACCAAATGTGGGTTTATATAAAGTTGGTAATGGATTGATAATAGAGAATCATCTCCAGTATTAGAATGACTTGAGACATCCAGTCTATGTCAATACGGTCAACTTAGTTACATTTGGAAAAGTGGGAAAAATATGACTTGAACCGAACTTGCCTGGCTTAAATCCGAATAATCTGAAACCCGGATGATCTTTAACCTAAGATGATTCGAACTCTAATGACCTGTCAAATATGAGCCGAAAATAACTTTTTTAATCTAAAAGTACTGATTTGAGTGATATGAAATCGCCATCTGAATGATTCACAATCCTCCCTCGAATAACTTTTTTGTTATCTTTTTGATGATACAGAATCATCTCCAGTTTTTTTATGAATAGATCAATGCCATTCTGAGTATCCTACTGAAGATTTAGATAACTACGATCGGCTAGTATTTATGTCGAGTCTCCCTCCTAGCCTCATAACCAAGCAATTAAGTAGTAGGGCTTGGATGTCGCCCGGCTAAATGACCCGTAACCTAAATGATCTGAAAGATCCAAAACCCAAATGACTCATAACCTAAATAACTCGTAACCTAAATGATCCATAACCTTATCGACCTAAATGGAAATAACCCATGATTGGAACGATATATGACTCAAATAACTCGCAATCTAAATTGATCAGACTCAGCCGGCCTGTTTGCCACCTCATTTGGAAGATTGGAACCATAATGGAGAACTCTATCTCACAAGAAATTTGGTGTGACTTTCGGAAATAACATGTTTTTCATACTCTCAAAATAAAGGGGGCATGCTCTTGCAGTCTTCAAATAATAATAAATAAATGAATAAAGATGATATTTTATACGGGTAGGGTTTGGAGAGTCTGTCATTTCAATTTTGGGCCGATGACAGTCCAAATTGATTCTGATTTAATTTTCAATTCAAAATGAAGGAAAAATAAAAGTTACAATTTACAAAGAGCAAATTGGATTGGCTCTTACAGCCGTTATTACAACTTTTTATCAAAGTAGACTTCTTTTTGACTTGATGAAACTAGAAGAAAAAAAGCACAACTTAAAAACAAAACAAAATTCATATGATACAAATGAGTCAATTGACTCAACAAAAATATCAAGAAACAGCAATTTAGAACTAATCTCTGACTTGTATTTGAAAAAAGAAAAAGAAAAATAATAGGAAATTGAAGATCTTCTTTCACTGATTCCATAGAGAGAGAAACTGAAAACAAAGATAAAAAAAATTGTGATGCAAAATTCATCTCAGAAAGAATTTTGAAGGTAAATTATTATAATTCGCAAGAGAAACTAACCTTTAAGTCTGAATTAGTAGCATAAAATCTAATTTAACACAAAATTTGATTTTAATTCTATAAAGCATGCCAATTTTGATGCGATTTTTTAGACCGTTTCAATAAGTATATACAACCGCCAGCTGTCAGTAACCCAAAAGCTGCCAGTCCCATTATTACTGAATTAACCAAAATTTTACGATAACCCCCCTGCAAAATATTAAAATTAGTTATTATAACAAACTGAGAGATATGATTAGTTTATTTTAATTAAGTTGAAAAATATACCATCAATAGAATGAGAATAATAGCAGCATTTGAAGGTGCATGAGAGACACTTATCATTCCTCCACGTAATTCATTTGGTAAATACCTAAAATTAAATTAAAAATAAAAAAAATAGTTTCTTTGCAAAAAAAAAAAAAAAAAAAAAAAATTGTATTTCATTAATACTAATTAATTATAAAAAAAGTATACTTACTGAGTTCTTAAACTTGCAAGAGACGGTAAAATAAACCCAACACAAGCATGAAACATACAAAATAAAAATACAAGCGTACCAATTTCCTACATTAAAAATTAAAAAATCATCAAATACAATATTTAATTTCCAATTAAATTATTAAAATATTTTCTTACCTGATAATCATAAGCAACTATAGAGAGAGACAAACTGGCACAAATAAATGCACAAGTTAAACTATTTTCATTATAATAAAATGATGACGTGGCGTTAAAATATGGAAATAGAATACTTCCAATCATTCTTGATCCAATAAATAAAGGAAATATTTTTGATAAATTCACATCTCTCCCATCTGCCTATCAAAAAAATTTAAAAATATATTTTTTTAATATAATTTTAAAAATGTAATAAATAATTAAATAATGCACATATATATTATACATATACCACAATAGTTGGGGCCCAAAGAAATAAAAATATTGATGAAGAAAAATGAATGCTTGCTTGAGCCCAATTCAAAGCCCAGATTCTCTTATCTAAACAATAAGAACAAATAAGAACAAATAAAAAAAATATACATAATTTAATTAAATAATTAAAAAAATAATGAATTTTAACCACTTGCCTGAAAGGACATGAGAGGAAAAAGACTTTCTATAACTCCAAAAAGGCGAAGTAATATTCTGATCATTTTTCCATTTTCTCTTGATATAAAGAAATAATAATAATGCCAAAAATGCCCCAAAGGCAGAGGGGTAAATTGGTCCTTTGTCAAGATTATCACTAATTAATGAGTTTGTTATAACTTGACTTCCAATAAGAGAAATCGACTCAAAAAATGTCATTTGCCAAAATGTTTCCATTAATAGATCCTTTTTATGCCCTTGCTAAAAAAAAAAGAAAAAATATATAAATATAGTTGGAGCATTAATAATAAACATAAATTGTGAGATTTATTTTTTAAAAAGAGGAACCTTTTCATGCTCAAAAACCATCCAAGTCTCGAAGGAAAAGGAGAAAAAAAGAGGATGAAATTGCAAAAAATGCAATTTTAATCCATAAAAAGGGAATCCAGTTCATTATTTTAAATAAATTCGCCAAAACATGAAGAATAAAATATATCATGCAAGCTTTTCTTGATCCTCTGCAAAAAAAAATATATATATTATGAAATTGTTCTCATTTGATAAATTAAGGAATAATTCTATGCAATTATTTCAGTATAGAATAATAGTAAAAAAAAATAATTAGAAACTTACATTAAATCCGAAAATATGCCAGCAAATGTACCGAAAACGAGAGAAATAAAAGCCCCAAAAGAAAATAAAAGTGCAATTTGGTCCCTGTTAAGTCCAAACTGCACAAATTCATCCTCTCCATACACTGACTGAAGCCCTCCAATTACTAACAAGATTTCAAATAAAAATAAATAAATAAATTTAGTGCTAACTCGCAACGATTGAAGCAGAAAAAAAATTCAAAATACTTCTCTGCATACCTGAAGCAAGAGAGTAGATTAGCAAGAATTTCTTCTGGAAACGCGAGAACTGGAGATAATCCGAACTCGAAGAAGCAGATAGAGAGGCTAAAGGCGTGCGTTTGGAGAAGAAAGGAAGGAAGAAGAGAGAGCAGAAACAAGAGATGAAGATGAGGTAGAATGGGAGAGAAGGCAGCTGCCATTCTTCTCTCTCTATCGAAACCGCCATTAACGAGCTTCAGTTCTGATCGATTTGCACAGAATGTAATGTATAATTGAGTTTTGGTCCTTTCTTTGTGTTGGTGGTTGGGAGTCTTCTGAAATTTTGGATTGTACAGGGGTCTGGTTATATATTTACGTAACTGGGAATTGAGATTCTGGATTTTATTTCTGAATTTTGGGTCTGATTATTAAAAGCCCATTATATTTGGGCTTTGTTTATTTGTTTATTGTGAATTAAGAATCTGGATTTGATTTCTTAATTTTGGGTCTGATTATTAAACGCCCATTATATTTGGGCTTTGTTTATTTGTTTATTGTGAATTAAGAATCTGGTTTTGATTACTGAATTTTGGGTCTGATTAAAAGCCTATTATATTTGTGTTTTATTTGTTTGTGAATTAAGATTCTGGATTTGGCTTCTGAATTTTTGGTCTGATTAAAAGCCCATTAAGTTTGGGCTTTGTTTAT